>OZ025298.1:19991331-20660078 GCA_964019185.1 Maratus speculifer
CACATGCAGTGAGCCAGAAAAACAAGGATGAGCGTGTCTTCAAGTGCATGAACCTGCTAAGTATGCAACAGATAAAATCTTTCTTGTAGAAAATCCTGACGGGAGATGAAAAATGGCTATGTTATGACAACCCGAAACGCAAAAAATATTGGTTGCAGCAACATCAACGCCGAAACGATCCATCCACTGCAAACAAGTTCTCCTCTGCATCTGGTGGGATATGAAGGGTGTGCTCTATTACGAATTGTTGGAACCTGGTATAAGTGTAACAGCTGAACGCTACAAGCAACAATTGCTTCAATTGAACCAGGAAATCGGTCAAAAACGTCCATTTGCTCGAAAAGGTTTTCGCCCCATGAAACTGCTCGATGAAAATGTCAGTCCTCATGTTGCAAAACCAGTCAAGGACACGATAGTAACTCTTGGCTGGGAAGTTTTGGATTACCCGGCGTATAGTCCCGACATAGCCCCTTCAGACTATCATTTGTTTCGGTGGATGCAGAATGCCTTGTCTTCTGTACACTTCCGGACAGTGGCCGAAGTGAGAAATTGGGTTGATGCTTCATCGCGTCAAAAGACGAATTATTCTACACTGCTGGCATCCGTCAACTGGCCGACCAATGACAAAAGGTGTTAGATAATGATGGAGATTAAGTTCATGAATAAAGATATTATTCTCAGCTCTTAATTGCATATTCATTTCTCTGAAAAACGCTTTAAAACTTCTTACTACACCTAATATTAATATATATATATATATAATATGTTACTGTTAATTTGGTAAATTCGGTATTTTACAAAAATATATATTAGGAAATGAATTATTTAGGAATAGGAATTAGGAATATGAATTAGGAAAAAAACTAATACACTGAAATATTCAAAGAGTAAACAGTATACTTTTGAAATATATAGTTTTAGCAATGAATATTAAGAAAAATCGAGAGCTAAACAATTTGAAGTTTATTATATTTACTAACCTTGTTTGGTAATTATTAATAACAACCCATTAATTTCATAAATTCTTATAGATTTATCATATTTACCGGTTTATTTGTTTACAGTTTGGTTATTATTAATAATAATAATCGGCAATTATTATTTATAACCGATTAATCAAATTGACCGTAACATTTGGTACGGTTAAATATATGTATGAATCTGTGTACCGCTCTTCTGAAAAAGGTTTGTGAATGTTCAAAAAAGTTTTTATACAGATATTCTAAATTTTAATCGAATGCTTTACATTATATCAGGAAATTGCAAAGATATTTTATGTTCAAAAAATGTAACAGATATGTTTTGTTATTTAAAAAAATTTTTTTTGCTCTTTATATTACTAAACATTAAAGAACTTTTTCTTCTTAGTAAATTTAGTCTAACTTCTCAAGATAACTTTCTGCAATATTTAAATAAATCTACGCTAACACACTTCTGCAAATGATTTATGAAGGTGCAAATTTGCTTACATATAGAAGTTATAATGACAAAATTTTATATGTAATGCTTTATATGTACTCTTGAAATTTCAAAGATCTTTTATTGTGCAGAAATGATTTCAGCATACAAAGTATATCTCTATACAGACATTTTTCCAAAGAGGTGATTTTGAAATTTATAATTACATTATTAAATATTTTGTAAAAAATGTAAATTGTTATTAAAAATTTCTGGCGGTCTTTTTAATGAATTTTGAGAAAATAAGTATGTTTTAAATATTTTATATCGTTTAAGTCTTTGTAGTAGGGATTCTTTTTTTATTTTTGTACAAAATTTTACCAAATTTTGTAGTAAATTTGGTATGATATTTATAGAAATATATGAGTCGTATAACTTATGAAATTAAACCTGATATATTTTCTTTTTTTGTGTGTGTATTTTTTTTTCAATATTGGAATAGCTTATTATAAAAAGAAGTCAAGATGAGTGCATGAATCTAAAAGCAAGAATGCAACAAATATCTTTGGTGAATACTGCAAAACGCAAAATCTATGCTTACCATCATACAAACAAAATAATCTGTTATTAAAGTTTTATACTAACTGAGCCGAAATAATGTTAAGTATTTGTTAATGTCTATCGAATTCTATTCACATTTTTTGTTACCTAATGCATGCATAAGCTAGTTCCTTATATTTTTTGTTTCGCATTCATATGCTTGGTATCATATTAACTCACACATGAGCTTTAATTTCACAAGAAAATAATCACTAATCACATATTTAATTTTAATTAATATTTTAAAATATTTTCAAAAATAAAATTACGTTTCAAACTATTGATTATATAATCAGCAATTTATCGCATTGCTAACTAAGCGTTTTATTAACAGAGTTAAGATTTTCCAAGCAGGGGATCGAAAAGAATCGCTTGGAACAGCGCTCCAAGTGCTTTATCAATTAAGCTGCAAGGACGATGCCCAATTTCACGTATGTCGGTAAAGCTGCAACTGCAGAACAAGATGAAATGGTCTGGACATAAAGCTGTGGCGTAAATATGAGACAAAATTTAACCCCGCGCCACGATTTCATCTTGTGCTGCAGTTACAGATTTGCCGACATATGTGAATGAAAATTGTTTAGCTGGGCATCTTCCTTGTAGCTTAATTGGTAAAACACTTGGATCACGATTCCAAGGGTTCCGGGTTTAATTCCCGAGTTCGACATGTTTCATTTCGTTGGTTATTTGATTATTAAGCACTGTGATAAATAACATATTTTTGTACATGTGATTTATCACAATGCTAACTATAATATCTAAAAATTAAACTAAGTGGTATTACAATCACCGCCACTCTCTGTTCACCAGACTCTGGGCCCCAAGGTGCTATGCAGGATGCGTCCCTGGAAGGTGGCCAACCAAACGCGAGACCCTCGGTGTTTATTTCCCAAGTGAGCTTGGTAGTCATATTTATCGATACCGAAGGATTGAAAGGTTGAGTGAATCGTGCCCGGTCGGGAGTCGAACACACGACCTGCAGTGCCGAGGTCAAATGCTCTGAGTATAACACCACTGGGCTTCAATTATGATATCAAATAGTTAAAAAATTGCCTCGATTTAAACCATTTAATTTACAGTCAAGATAACTTCATCAAGGATAACAAGCAATAACATCTTTTAAAATTTGTACCCCACCCGCTCCACCACCACATGATACTATATTTTCATCATTCGAAGGCAGTTATTTACTTTTGCTATAATGATTACCGATTAAGTCACCCATTTATCTCTCTCTGAAGCTATATATACACACACACACATATATGTATAATCTTCATTTATCAGTTTCCATAAATATTTTTTCTCGTTACAAATCTGCTCCCAATAAAATATTGTCAGTTCAACAATTGCAAATTACAGAAAACATAACTTTCAATTAATAATTTAAATGATTTTTTTCTTTCGAAAAAATAAATAATTTATAAAACTTCCAGTATAGAAAATATTTCTTTCGGCACAGTTTCATTTTATTTCTTTTCCGTCATGATCGGAATACAAATGAATCCAGAGATTTTAATGCTCTCCACGCGATGATAAGAATGAAAGAGAGCAACTAGATTTAAGAAATTATATATTGCCATGAAAGTGATTTTTACAGTAAATGGAACGTGATATCTGTTGAGGAAAAAAATTGTATATTCTTTTCCAAACTAGAAACCATTTAAAATTAAAAGAAAAAAAAACATTTTGTGGCATTACTGAAGAGAAATTCTGGGATTTTTTTTTTTTTTTTAAATGGACATGTGACACCTGTCTTGAAAAACCTGTCTTCTCTTATATTTATATTAGCAAGAATATGAAAAATGTACTTTTGTCAGAATCAATTATTATTTTTAAGTAAAACTCTTCATTTTATAGAAGAAATTTAAAATGAACATAAATTTTTTTAGGGCGAATTCGAATGAAATGTATGAAAAATTATAAGCAAAACTTTAATAGATTTCCTTTGTGATTTCAGATTATTATATTAAATTCGTTACACGGAAAAATTGTTTTGTTGAAACAACTAAATTTTGGTTAATATATCCCCAACTAAATATTTTGTTTGGAATGATGAAATCGTGGTTAGACTAATCAAACAATTTTGCTAACTCAAAAATATAAAAAAAATTGTATATTATATCTGAATTTTGTTTAAAATTTGATCATTTCAACCAAAATTTTTCCTTCGGGCTATGTTAACATAGTTTAGTTGTTGCAACAAAACAGTTTTTTTCACGTACCTTTAAATATGCTAAGTAAACCAAAAAGGACCTTTTACAGAAAGACAAAATTGACGCTTGAAAAAAAAATGAAACCGAAAATTTCTTAACTTAAAATAACGTAAAGCAACTGAAATATCATTCATTTCAGACAATTGAAATGTACTTGGTGTCCTGCTATCCTAGGAGCAATTCAGTGCAACGGCTCATGTTGGGATTTTGAAGTCAGTCTATAATCCTATAGCATCAATAAGAGCTACTTTGGGTCAATTTTTCCTCGTTCCACTCATATTTCCGCTATTAAAAATTATCCTACCTGATTTTTCAACTTCGAAATTGGGTTGTAAACAATTAACAAGAAACAATGAAGCAAAGTGTATAATTTAAAAAAGACCAGAATATGCAAGGTCTGCATATTTTAAAAACTTAGTTACTGTACAAACGCATCTTATTTGCTACGCTTGAAGAGCAATTTTCAACTTGTTTCATTTTTTTGTTTAACGGCAATTCTTTTTCCATTACCATATGAAAACCTTGTCACAGAAACTTTCAAAATTTATCTCATTCATCGCTGTGCTTTTAACACTACGACGGCCGCGTTTTCAATATACCTAGAATGGCCGTGAACGGTCATTTTGACCGCTCTTTCGAAAAAACTAAAAAAAATGTAATTTTAACTAAAATAATATTAAAAAATCCTTTCCAGGAAACAAGTTTAATGACAAACTACAAAAAAGACTTACATTTGAAAAAAAATTTTCAAGAAAATAAAACATTTCACATTCTTTTACTCTTCCTAGGCAATCTTAATGATATAAAATCCTGAAATTATATAATGTGAGTGTCATATTTTTCATAATTAGAAACATAATATATGTTTTCAAAAATTTTGTTCAAAGTCCGCAATTTTATTAATATATTAGAAAAAATATTATACTGTAAAATGTAACATACCTCAGTTTATTTCACAAGCAAAGCAGACGGATATTGTCCTTTCTTCTGGCATGCATGGCCCGCAAACGTGTTTCTGGCATCTTTAACACTGTTTGGAAGTTTTATTTCCTTTACAATTTTTGAGTATTTGACACTGCTTTCGTTTTATGTTTTGAATTCCGGGAAGCATTTTGATTTGTTTGTCATCATACAACCTGTTTCGATCAATATAGTTTTTACGGAGTTCATCAGATAGTTTCAAAATATATTCCCGACGACTGATGTTTGAGTCAAGTGTTTCTTTGTATATCACCCATGAATTTATTGCAGCTAGATGAAGTATGTTAAGAAAAAAAAAACGTGCACTGGCCATAGTCTGGAAGAAGATTTCGTAGAGTATTTTCGGGACATTTGATCCAAAACATTTTTTTCCCGAATATAGCATTATAAAAGAAATACGTTATTGCTTAATCCAAACCTCTCAAAAAATGATAGCATTTTTTCTGAATTATATAGTTTATTTTATAAATTTATTAAACAAAAATATTCAATGTCAATTTATGTCCATAAAATTAGAAGTTTTGTGGTAAGATAATGTATCATATTTTAATATATAAACGAATATCGCGATGCTTACCTCAGAGACACACTGTGCAAACCTAAGAATAACGAGTTCTGCCGTATTAAAAGTCTACATTTAATATAATATATACAGAGTAAAATTTTCACATCTGACATATTTCACATAAGGAAATTTACATCGAATTTTGGATGAACGTTTCATAAATTTCAGGAATATTTACTGTTATCTACGTGATATGCGAGCTAAATTCGATTCACTTATCTTGTATATAAAATCAAATTTCGAAACACGTATAAAGAATGTACGTAACAAGCATACACAATCATAAAACAATGAGCATAAACATATACATATGTATATTTTCCAGTGTTAAGTTTCACAATTTCTCTATTTTCTGTAAAGCTTCATCGTTTCTGAAAAATTTCTGTATCTGTTTCAAAAAGTGTTCGAAAGTAGGTAGAATGTTTCGATTTACTAAATAGTTATTAATAGTATATTATTTAAGTTTTAGACAAAAGAAAAACCGAAAAACCTATAAAATGAAATACTTCTGTATAGATTTGTTTAAAAAAACAGTAAGAAAATAATGTAATATTCAAATAGAAACAATATGTGTTATAAAATATTTTCATAATGCTAGAACATTACACTCTATGGCCATAAATGACCAGACGCTTGTGATTTTAGATGTTTTTTAGATATCTAGAAACATACAGAGGAAATATTAAATTTCAGATTTATAAACAAAAGAGAACAGATCAGATATTTCTTCAGAACAGATAAGATTTTTTTTCAGAAATTTTATAGGGGACCATCAACAAATTGAAAAAGAACGAAGATCCTTTGGATAATTCCGTCAAAACTATTCAAGCAAAAACGTTTAAACTGCAAAACATTATTAAGTGGGTTTTTGTAATAAACTCTGTTCATTTGTATGAGGATATACTGTATAATCGCTGATAAGTTTAGGTTTTTATGTAAACAAACCCAAATTTTGCCAAGTTTTTTTCCCTTATAATTTGCAGATTTCTTAATATAATAACGATCTTTTCAGAAAATGTGACAAAAAATGTAGTACATGACACATTGTAATCGGAAATAAAAAATAAAAAGCAATGTATGAAAACTGAGTAGGTTTACTAAATACTGTTTCACTGCACATGCATAAATGCAAGCAAAATATACTTTGCATAATGTGTTATTTAAAGTATAGAGGAGCTTTTCAGAAATTCTGAAAATCATAACTTGAAAATTCTGAATATTTCCAACGTTAGAAAAAGTTCAAGATTCCTTGTTCTCAAAAGGAAGCTAAAAGATGAGGGGCTGTATCGAAATATAATAGTACATGTAATATTGAGTATTCTATATTGACACTAATTGATGAATATATGGTTACAGGCTCTCAATATGCTCTCTTTATGCTTCATTTTCAGAATTATGGATTTCGAGCTTGTTTTGTCGGTGATATTTTCAGAATTTTCAAGCTATGTTTTTGTGACTTTCACAAAAGTTACTTTCTACATTTACCTAACACATAATGCAAATTACATTTTGATTGTGGTCACGCACGCGCAGCGAAACATTATTTAATAAACCTGCTCATTTTTAATACAGTTTATAATATTTTTAAATTTGATTTCTGGGTATTAAGTACAAAACATTTTGTCATACTTCCTGTAAAGAACGTTTTTTTAATTAAGAACTCTGCAAATTATGAGCAATGGTACAATTAAAAATTTTTGAGAGTAAAAAAAAAAAAAACCTTCATTTCTCTACAACCATACATTTTTTCTTCATAAAAATGAACATAATTTATTACAATAAGCCACTTCATCATTATCTGCAATTCGAACGCTTTTGCTACATTAGCTATGACAAGGCTTTCCAAGAGTTCTTTATTTTATTTTTCAATTTCTTAACGGTCCCCTATGGGTTTTCAGGGGAAAAAAATTCGCTAAAACATATGACCAGTACTATTTTGTTTACACACTTGAATTTCAGAATAATGATAATAAGGATCTTCGTTTTATTTTCAATTTGTTGATGTTCCCCTATAAAATTCCTGGCATTATGTACGAAACGTTTTGTAATACTTCCTGTAAAGAGTATTTCTTTTTTTTTAAATTAAGAACTCTGCAAATTATGAGCAATGGTACAATTAAAAATTTGTGACAGTTAAAAAAAACCTTTATTTCTCTACAACTATATATTTGATCTTCATAAACATAAACACAATTTAATACAATAAGCCACTTCATCATTAACTGCATTTCGAACGCTTTTGCTACATTAGTTATGACAGGGCTTTTCAAAAGATCTTCATTTTATTTTTCAATTTCTTAACGGTCCCCTATAGGTTTTCAGGGGAAAAAATATTTGCTAAAATGTATGACCAGTACTATTTTGTTTACAACCTAAATTTCAGAATAATGATAATAAGGATCTTCGTTCTTTTTCAATTTGTTGATGGTCCCATATAAAATTTCTGGGTATTATGTACACAACGTTTTGTCATACTTCCAGTAAAGAATTTTTTTTTAAATTAAGAATTTTCATTTTATTTTCAATTTATTTTTCAATTTCTTAAAGGACCCCTATGGGTTTTCAGAGAAAAAGGCTTTCTCAACAATATATGACCAGCACTACTTTGTTTACACACCTGAAATTCAGAATAATTACTCATGTGATATTTAATTAAATACTTATCTAAATTGTTAACAAAAGGTCTAAAATCGCAAGTGCCCAGTTATAATGGTCATATAGTGTATTTGAATTTTTCAAAATGTAAGCAGAACACTGTAATATATATATATAAAATTTCTCAAAGAATCTGGGATTTCTAGATTATTTTGTGTAACAATAACAACAAAGATAGCAGATATGTATTTGCACAGTGAATCAAAAATTGTTTGTGATGACTACAATTCTTTATGTAACTGAAGTCTGTGTTACACATAAAATTCTTTAATTTTAGTAGATACATTGATTGATGTAGATCTTTGTAACTTTACAAAAACTTATTTTGTATAGACTTACATTTTTTTCTACATTGTATAAATGAAATTTCTCCATAACTTTACATCTGTAGAATTACACAATTATGTACATATATATATACAGAATGTGTATTTTTTCCATAGCCTGTTTTAAGAGACTGTGTTTAAGATTATCAAGGATTCCCAGTTTTGTTTTATTAAAATCGTGAAAGATTGTAGAAATCGTGAAAAATCGGAAACTGCGCATTAAACACTTTTATTTTTTTGATAATTTATAAGGATATTATTTCATGATTTCAAAGTTGGTAGGCTAAGTTGAGTTATTTGAAATTAATTCTAATTTAAAATTTTAATTAAATATAAGCAACATAACATTTTAACCTCTAAGTAAAAAAAAATCTAACTAATATATTTAAATAATATTACTAAATTAAAATACCTATTACGATTTCTCACGAAGCCTTTGCGAAGAAGAAGCTTTTAAATAATAGTTTGGTGAAAGTCATTATGTATTAATGACTTTGAACTTGTCTATTCTGACTTTGTCCGCTTTGAAAACTCTGATACAAGCATTTGGTAGATATTATTACAGTATGTTAATTTCTTTTGTGTAACAGAATTGTAATTCATTTATAAAGTATTTTTATTATATGTATTTACATCTTTGCGTCAAAATATTATGGAATAAATACAATATCCATTCTGTAATTGCCAATATATTATTTATGCCAAATTTTTAATTAGGAAATTCGTCTTGAAGTATGTCCGAGCAAATGCCATTTATACAGTTACGTACAGACTCAAAAGAGTATTATTTTAAATGTTTATTGAATATTACACTATAAATTTTATATGCAATATTATAAGTATTCAAATCTATTTTTATTATACATGTCGGTTATTTACCAAACCGCTTCCATATGTTTAATTACCTTTATTTTCAAAGCAACTTAATTATTATTATTATATAATTTAATATAAATTAATACAATATGTAAAATATATCAAACTAAAAAATATAGTTTGATTTTCCCACAAGATTAGAAAAACAATCCAAATATATTCTAACAATTTCTATTTATACAATTGATATTTTATAATTTTAATTAAAAATATCATTGTGAATAAAGCAAAATCAGAATGCAATAGTATAAACAGCGTAGTGCGTTCCACCAAGAAATCTTTTTACAAGAATTCTTGCTAAATGTGTAATATATATATATATATATATATATATATATATATATATATATATATATATATATATATATATATATATATATACATATATATAGCTTTATTTTATCTATATATATTATTATATATAGATAATATATAATAAATATAGAAAATATATAATATATATAGCTAATATATAATATGTATTATGTATATTAGCTTTATTTTATCTTTATCTATATATATTTTATCTATCTATCTATCTATATATATATATATATATATATATATATATATATAGATAGATAGATAGATAGATAGATTAGTGGGAATATTGGGAATAGTGGGAATAGTGGGAATATTGAGTGATTAGCTTATGATTTAAGAAAAACTAACATTCTTGAAAAAAAAAAAGGAAAATTCTTGAAAGGTTTAATAGACATAAAATATGCAAGTAACATTCAATGATAACAGTAGAACTGAATAATATTTAAAAGAAATAAGCTTCCCTGAGCTTTTGATTAAAAATCCATCCAACTCGCCATTGCTGAAATCTATAGAACACCTCGTTCTTTTTATGCATCATCCCGTGAGTCTCAATTGGGATATCACGTTCATTAAATCATTGAGTATATTATCTTTTATTGCTTAATACTTCATCCTTTATACCCACATTTTCGGTCATCCTGACGTTCCTGGCGACCTCGCCAGCTGCCTATTAAAATTTAGACACAAATTTATAGAAATAAAACAGGTAAATATAAAACAACAACATCTATCGTTACAAGTAAACATAAAACAAAAACATCTAACATTATGCAGATGCATTACCCCACGGCTTGACGTATTTTGCAATAGTGGATATCTTGTCCACCATGGTCTCCAATCCTCTTTGCATCATAATGATCATGTGATTTTCCTATAATGTTTTTATTAGGTCCATGGAATTTTCTCCTTTTCATTCCTGTTCCATACTGCATTTCTTGGATTAACTTGGTATCATTTAATTCATATCTGTTAGGTACTTTTCTCATCATGTTAAATTGCTTTCTATAATTACCATTACTCCAAAAATATAGATTTCTACACGGACCATTAAAATTTGTTTTTATGCTTCTTTTGCCTTTAAATTTAAAAGTATCCTTTTCACACGGTTCAGCCCTTTCTTTTTCAAAAATTTCATATTTTCTTTCTGTTTGCTGTACCTCTAAATATTTCTGTTTGCTGTTTCTCCAATTTTCATATGTGTGACGTTTTCCATCAAAATTATTTCTCGAATAATATTTCTTTTCTTCATCTCTATCATTGTAATCACGCTTCTTGTAATTTCTGATAAATTTCTGTTTATTTGCATTAACTCCTTCAATATTCCTTTCTTCCCTCGTATTTTTCCGTTTATAATATTTTTTAATTTTCCTCGTTTCATTTTTATTTTCATTGGCGCGTGCACATAAATTGCGTTTTTCTTTTAGGTCATTCATTCGTCCTGTTTGTGATGTCTCGTTTCTTTCATTCAATCTTTTCTTACTAATTAAATTTTCTTCTTTCTCATTTATTTCTTTTCTAATTTTCAAATTTCTCACGTGATTCAAATCAATTTCATTTTCTTCTATGACTCTCGCGAAATTAATCAAGTGATTACCTCCTGCATTATTATCATTTGCAAGTATAACATTTTCATCGCGTGAATTATCTAATGTAGACGTTTTCATTTCATTATTATTTTTGGCAGCATGATTCAATTTTATATCAGAATTCTTCTGAACTTTAGTGTAACCTACTTGAATACTATTGCGTTTGCCAACGATCTTAATTCCATTCTCGTCTATCGCCAAATTTAATTTGCTAATGACATCATATCCCAGTAAAATATCATATTCAAGAGATTCTAGCACGTACAAATTTGTTCTGATTAGAAAACCATCAATATTAAATTCATATGGGAAGTATCCTTTTGGATAAACAACTATTTTATTTATGCCGGACAAAAAGATATTATTTGAAAATAATCTTGGCGAGCCTATTTTCGTATAATATTCGTAACTCACCAAACTGATATCACTTCCAGTGTCGAAGAAGATCTGTGTCTTTTCACCGTTAATATCAATATTTTTCATGTAATCTGATTTGGCACTGTTAGTTTGCTTGATTACTGCGGAATTCATCTCTTTGTAGTTGGATAATCGCGGATTTTGGCTCCGATTTTGGCTGTCATTTTTTATTTGTTTATTATTCCCATTATTACACTGCGATATTACGTGGCTAAGACGATTACTTTTGAAACACATAATTTGTGCCCTGTTCTTTTCATTTAAATAAGAAAATTCATTTACATTATCTGTATTATCTTTAAATTGTTGTCTTCTTAAAGTATTATAACGTTGATATGGTAACCATGGTTTTGTGTTGTTGTTTTCGCGCATTTTTGGCTCTCTTTCTTCAAAGCGGTGTAAATTTCTATTCAGGGTTTTAATATTACGTCTTGCTGTTTCGTAATCATCTAGTTTACAAACTAATGTATCAACACTTTTAATTTTTGGAAGATCATCGATAAAATGTTCTTTCATTTCTATCGGTAACCTTCTCTTGATTTGATCGACTAATATTAATTCTTTTAAATCTTCAAAATTGGATACATCAAGACCGGTAATCCATTCTTCTAAATAATTCCTTAACTCAAATGCTAGATCGCGCCAAGTGGCTGAGTTTTCTTTCTTATGCGACATTAATTTTTGCCTAAACTCTTCTGGCGTCAATTTGAATCTTTTGAGCAGCAAGTTTTTTACATAATCGTAGTTATTTGTTAATGTTTCTGGTTCTCTAGTTATAACATTAGCAATTTCTAGCGGCATTAAACTTAATAAGTGCATGACCCAATTCTCTTTTGTTATATTCATCCTAGAAATCTGTCTCTCGAATAGAGCTAAGTAGATACTAATATCACCCTTCCCATCAAAGTGTGACATTAATTTAGACAAATCTAGTTGCTTACCTGTACCAGTTACAGCCGAACCGTCACTTGTATTTATCATATTTCCTTGAAGTTCAATTTTTCGTAATTCGTACTCCATTTCCATCTTCTTTTCCTCTAATCTTCTTTCTGCTTCTAACCGTAACCGTCTTTCTTCTTTTTCTGCTTCTAGTCTTTTTTCTTCTTTTTCTGCTTCTAGTCTTTTTTCTTCTTTTTCTGCTTCCAGCCTTAATCGTCTTTCTTCTTTTTCTGCCTCTAGTCTTCTTTCTTCTTTTTCTGCTTCCAGCCTTAATCGTCTTTCTTCTTTTTCTGCCTCCTGTCTTCTTTCTTCTTTTTCTGCTTCTAATCTTCTTTCTTCTTTTTCTGCTTCTAGTCTTTCTTTTTCTATTCTCTCCGCGGCAATGACTTCAAGTCGAACTTTTACAAAATTTTCTTCATAATCCTTCGATTCAGTCACCAACTTTATCAAATCAATGATTCTTGGACTCTGAGGCACAACTATACCTAGGTCATCACACAATGTTAACAAGTCCGCCTTTCTAGCTTTATTCAGAACAGACATTATAATTTTTGTTTACACTTCAACAAAACAATATAGTGCACTATCTTGCAGGCTTGATTACGGATAATTTCTAATCATTACACATATAACAAACAGTTCCTTTTTTACATAATACGTATTAGTTTAAAAACAAAACATTTTTCTTAGACTTAGATCTTCTTAGTGTAAAATAGCTTTCATCGTGAAATTCAAATTCAAATATAAATCAGCGAAATCATTCAAATCCCGGCAACGAACCCCCAAAACTTGTGGGAATATTGAGTGATTAGCTTATGATTTAAGAAAAACTAACATTCTTGAAAAAAAAAAAGGAAAATTCTTGAAAGGTTTAATAGACATAAAATATGCAAGTAACATTCAATGATAACAGTAGAACTGAATAATATTTAAAAGAAATAAGCTTCCCTGAGCTTTTGATTAAAAATCCATCCAACTCGCCATTGCTGAAATCTATAGAACACCTCGTTCTTTTTATGCATCATCCCGTGAGTCTCAATTGGGATATCACGTTCATTAAATCATTGAGTATATTATCTTTTATTGCTTAATACTTCATCCTTTATACCCACATATATATATATATATAGCTTTTTTTTAGCTTTATTTTATTTTGGTGACGATCGGAGATGGGTGGATGGAGCAAATGCGTAGAATTAGCAAAGCACAGCGTTCCATAAGGAGTCGATGTCATTTTTCCTTGTCTTTTAAACGCTGGCAACAGTTTTTAAGTGTAATACTTATTGCGAAGATTATTTTTCATTACAAACTGCCTAGCAAACACATCCAAAAATTCTCACGGCATTTAAGAGTACGTGAAATGCACTACAAATTTATGTAATAAAGAAAGTGTTTCCAAATAAATATGTAGTTTTCACATCACAGAATTTACCTTGCTAATTTAAGATTGAAGTTGACTCTCACATGATTATTTCAGTGATGAGGTCTTCAAATGGAGGAAATTAACTTTTAGCTTTATTTTATTTTATATTTATTTTTATTTTGTGATTCAGATGATTTAGAGTCCTTCTACGCAGAACCCGTCGTGCCATCGCCTGGAATCCTTCATAAGTAAGCGTGATCTTAGCACTTGGTGTTAGTATTAGAACACTAAATTTAAAGTTTGCAAAATTACACTTTTTTAATTCAATTTCTTTGTGTAATAATTTATATTCTTTTTTTATTAATCAGCAAAACAAAATAAGCACAAATTCAGTAAAAAGATCATGTAAAACTTTCCTAGGTAATAGGCTTTTAATTTTATGTTATTTTATAATTTTATATTTTATTTTAGAGTCTCCATCCAATTAAAGTGGCCATTATTATTGAAAGTTTAACCTGTCATATATATATATATATATATATATATATATATATATATATATATAATCTTATTCAATTGAACTTTCATTACAGTTTTAATTCACATCATGATTGACAAACAAAAGAAGTCACTTTCATTCCAAGCACTGATAAGAACTAAATTAAAGGACATGACATGGAAAATTTGATTTAGGCACAAAAATGATATTTTTCAGAAAAGGAAACGGGATATATTAAAAAATAAAGTACTCTTATATCTTTATAATCTAGGCACTTTTTTAAAGGTTATTCAAAAAAATTGATATCCATCGAGTTACTAAAGAGAAGTTTTACATTTAAATTATTTTAAAGTGATGCATGCCACTTGTTAGCAATTAATTTTATGTTCTTTTTTACATGAAATATAGTAATTTTTCTAAGTCTCAGTAAAGTCTTGAGTGAAATAGGTATCTGCTTTTACAAAAAAAAAAAAAAAAGAATTTAAAGTGAAAAAAAATGACTTAAAAAAGTATAGAGTTTTGTTTTTAGCCCTCTAAGTATTTGAAACGTATTGTTCCGTTCACCAAGTTTCAGGTTTCACTGAAATATAAGCAATACTTATTGTAATATAATTTTATAGATTTAATGAATTTTCTGTGCATTTTAAATGATTAATACACTTAAAGATTACACTCATATTTGTAATTAAGTTTTTTAATAATGTTGAAAGAATCATATTTTTTTAACATTTAAAACAAAATACATAAAAAGCCCAATTTATGTATTTTTGCGTGATGTGGGCTGTAATTAATGCATACAAGGTGCTTCAAAATTCAAACGATAAATCCACAGGAATTATAGTTGGCACCAAGAAAAGAAAAAAAATGCATGGAACACGGTTTTGCAAACAAAATATTTAATCACAAATGCAGGGTGTTATTAACTGAGCTCAGATTGACTGAAGTAGTTCCGATAAGAACAGAATCATTGCATTCGAAATGCAACTATATCTACTATGTTTTGCGTTAAATGTGATAACATGTTATAAAGATCTGCAAAAACATATTGCTCAAGCAATCAATGATTCCATATAAACGGATAACCACAATTGAAAATATAAGACGTTAAATGCATACTACTGGCGGGTTTAATGCAAATTTCTATACATTTTCATTGATGCGATTACATATGCAACAATTTTGAGAAAGTATGCTAAATGCTTTTATTATAATAAATTTCAGATTTCTGAAAATCAACCCAAATTGAGTTAGGATGAAACACTATCATTGAGTCGTCGCAAAACACTTACACTATATGGCCATTAATGACCGGACACTTGCGATATTAGACGTTTTATTAAATATCTAAAAGCATACATGAGAAATTATTCTCAAACTCCAGGTGTGTAAACAAAATAGTAGAGGTCACATATATTTTCGCGAAGATTTTTCCCCAAAGGGGAAACCCCCATAGGGGGTTGTCAAAAATCGCAAAGAATGAAGATTTTTTCGATAACCCTGTCAAAACTAATGTAGCAAACGCTTTCAAGGGACAGATTATGATTAAATGGATTATTGAAATTAACTGTGTTCATTTTTATAAGGATAGCATGTACAAACATTTTTTTTATATTGAATCTTGAATATAATCTAAATTATTAACACTGTAGTTTTTAAATAACGAATAAATTACTCTTTTTTTGTAGGAAAATCAATACTGTAGTCAGGTAATCTTTGATAGCTATTTAATTTGAATTATTACTTGCATCAATACTGTAGTCTACAAAAAATTAATAGTTATTTTAATAAATAAAAAATGAAAAAAATTTAACTTAAAATTTTTTTATTTAATAACAATGAAACACATTCTTTAAATTTAAACAAAAGCAAATAATATATAACTTATATTTTTTTAAGTAAATAAATATTGCAGTCAGAAAATGAGTGATATTTATTGGTATTGAATTATTACTTGACAAAACGTAACAGTGCCAGCAATGACACCGAAGCTGCAATATGTGTTACAGAGGGAATGAGACTCAAAATCTCAATAGCTCAAAGACAATCTCATATTCAGCATGTAAAGATGTTGTAAACCCTGCATCGCGGTTGAAGTTTGCCATATACCATATTCGAGTGTGAATTTATCTTTCTAGGTGCCTGTCAAACGGACGTTTCTGTCTTCTGTGCAATTGTGCTGCAAGTGACTTTTAAAATAGTGTGCTTTTCTATACTTTTTAATTCTTTATTTAGGTTTGTTTTCATCATTTATTCCATAGTTGTGTATTCTGTATGGACAAACCTACGTAATCAAAGAAATATTTACTAATATAGTTTTCACATCACAGAATTTACCTTGCAAATTTAACCTCTTCAGACCTGAGCATAAAATAACTCTACAAATTTATATTTATTGCTTTTGCTTAATCGAAATGACACCATAAGTGACATAAAGTGTCATTTTTAGGAAATAAGTACTTTAAGGGACTGGTAATTTAAGTTTACAAATATGGATAAAAAAGTACTAATTCCCTTAAAACACCAGTTTAACTATCAGTAATATAATTTTACGCCATAGCAAAATTAAGCACTTTAAGCAACTAAATGATTAGCAAATCCTTTTTTTTATTGCAAAGCATTCAAGTTAAATAATCATGAATATTTCTCACTTTCTAGGCCACAATGTCTTGAACGTATTTTCGAAACTCGGATGAAATAAATATTTATTTTATAAAGTAATTTTCACCAGTATGGACATTTATTGATTTTGTTTTAAAGCAAAACACATTCAGCTGTATAGAAGTAAAGTGAAAATGCTAAAAAATCGAATAGATTAGTTTTTATACGGAAAAGAATGGAAGTGCACATTTGTGTATCTCAGGTCTGACGAGGCTAAGATTGAGGTTGACACTTACACGGCTATTCCAGCGACGAGGTCTTCAAATGGACATAGCTGCCAACTTTTACGCATTTTTCCTACCACAAAAATTTCATAGTAAATACTTGCTTATTTAATCGTCAAAATCTTATGATTAAACAAATGGCAATCTCTGTGCAAGTTTAGTGGCAGCAAAAATGCGTAAAAGTTGGC
Organism: Maratus speculifer; assembly: GCA_964019185.1. Lineage (NCBI taxonomy): Eukaryota > Metazoa > Arthropoda > Arachnida > Araneae > Salticidae > Maratus > Maratus speculifer. The sequence goes on from OZ025298.1 coordinate 20,009,147, forward strand.
AACTATGAATGGAGCAAGTTAACTTTTAGCGGTTTTTTTGTGATTCAGATGATTCAGAACTTTTCTGCGCACAACCCGTTGTGCCATCACCTGGAATCCTTCATAAGCACGCGTGATCGTGGCACTTGGTGTTATTATTAGAGGAACACTTAATTTAAAATTTGCAAAATTACACTTTTTTAATGCAATTTCTTTGTCTTATAATTTATATTCATTTTTTAGTAACAAGCAAAATAAAATAAGCACAAATTCAGGGAAAAGATCACGTAATAGTTTCTTAGGTACGCTGCTTTTAATGTTTTTCTATTTTATAATTTTATATTTTATTTTAGAGTCTCCATCCAATAAAAGCGGTTTTTATTATCGAAAGTTTACCTTCGCATGTAAAAAAAATCTCATTCAATTCAGCTTTCATTATATTTTTAATACACATATCATGATTGAGAAACAAAAGAATCCAAAGCCACTTTCATTCCAAGCACTGATAAGAATTAAATTAAAGGACATGACATGGGAAATCTGATTTAGGCACAAAAATGTTATTTTTCAGAAAATGAAATGTAATATATTAAAAAATAAAATATTCTTATGTCTTTATAATTTAGACACTTTTTTAAAGGTTATTCAGAAAAATTGATATCCATTGAGTTATTAAAGATAAGCGTTAAAATTTAATTATTTAAAAGTCATGCATGTCACGTGTTAAAAATTTATTGTATGTCCTTTTTTATATGAAATAGAGAATTGATTGAAGTCTGAGTAATGTCTTGAGTAAGATAGGAAACTACTTTTACAAAAAAAAAATTAAAAATGAAAACAAGTAAGAAAAATCATGCGTTAAGCATAGAATATGCAACACTTTCCAACAATTTCTGAAGTCTTTAAAAAAACTTTGTTATATACACTGTAAAAAATAATTGGATAATTACAAAAATTTTTCTAGTAGAATTGTATTCCAAGAACTTTTTATGTAACGGCAACAATAAAAATTCATGTAACAGATACAGATTTGCACTTTGAATCAAACAAATTTTAAGGTTACTAAGAATTTTTTTGGGAAATCTTATTCCAAGAACTTTTTAAGTGACGATAACGAGCATTATAGATAAAATTTTAGTAAAGTTACCAAAATTTTAGTAAATTCTTTTGTAAAGTTACAGATGGTTTTAGTTTTGCTTACAAGTTTTGTAGATTGACATCATTTTCTTGTACAGTGTACACATAAAATTTTAGTAAGCATAAGAGATTTCGGTTAATTTAGATTACTAAGGTTACAGATTTTTTTTTACAGTGTAGGGAAGTAGGATGCTACTGTCCATAGCCAAATAATTATACCAATACTTTTTAACAACCATGTATTTGATCCAATGATTGATATACATATACTATATAATAGTAAAATTTAGTTTAGCATGAAAATACCTAACTGATTGAAATTTCTCTTTCAGCATTTTATTCCAATAGATGGAAAATACTTGAATAGTTTCGTTCAGCCGTGTAATTTACGTAGTAATTTTATCACAGGCCAGTATTTTGTTAAAATTTAGATCAAACAAAAACACTCTTAAAACTTTTGAGATCACATTTTCAGAAATTATCATTTATGGGTGACTATGTAGCTAGTATTTTTGTGACAGTGTATATCCTTTTATCTATATTCTACAAACATTTCATAATAAACTGAAATTTCAATGTAAAAATGCATTACTTTTTTTAAAACCACCTTTGAGTTAATTACCCTCACATTCAGTAGCCTTTATGAACTCTTTTATGTATCCCTGTATGTCAACTATAACATTTATACAAACCGTAAAATTTGCAGACATTTAGTAAAACTTAAAAATGCATACCATAATTGAAAATGTATTTCATCCATTCATCAGCCATCATCCATAATACACAGTACTTCAGATAAGAATATAAAATTTGAAATAATTTGTGCGTCATGGTAAATGCTATGCATTTCATATATGCGTTAAATAATAAGTCTCAGAGGCATATATCTTCTTTATGGTATTTGAAATCTTTTAACATAATTAAAATATGTCGCAAACAGTCCCCCCCTTTATTATTGTGTAATGGAATTATTTTGAGTTGCCCTGTAAAAGAATAGTAGCTGTTATTTTCACTGCATATTTTACAGAATCCAGAATTTAGTGCACTCTACGAATTCATGTAAATTTTAATATGTTTGACAGGGTGTAGCACCTTTAAAATTCATTCGAAACGACTTTTTCCCATAGGCCGTAATGTACCGGAAAAGTTTTGACTATCCCTGTAAATAAACTAACCATAGTAAAAACTTCTTTTTCAATAGGGTTCGTGCTAGGGTAAACAGCAGTAACATATAAAAATTTCATAGCAATCTGAGTATATTTACGGGAGTTAGAGTGCGGGCAGACGGCCAGAAAAACCGACTGCCTAAACACTTTTCAACTTTATTAAAATTTGAAACGACTTAAGAGTGTATACAGTTTTTTTTTAAACATGGATAAGCACAATTTATGTATTTGTGCGTGATGTGGGATGTGATAATGTGTACTAGGTGCTTCTAAATTAAAATGACAAATACAGAAGGATTATAGTAGGCACCAAGGAAATGAAAAAAGTACCTTAAAACAAGGTTTCATAAACAATGTATTTAGTCACAAATACAGGGTGTTATTAACTGAACTCAGACTGACGAAAGTGATTCCGAAAAGAACAAAATCATTGAAATGAAAATGCAACGATATCTACCATGTTTTACATGAAATCTGATAACATCATACAAAGATCTGGAGAAACAAATTGCACAAGCAATCGTTGATACCACATGAACGGATAATCACAATTGCAAAATATGAGGCGTTAAATGCATACTACTGGCGGGTTTATTGCAAATTTCTATCAGTTTTGTTTGGTGTTATCACATTTAAAATAAAGATGAAAAAGTCTGCTAAATGTTTTTATAATAATAAACTTCAGTTTTCTAAAAGTCAACCCAAATTGAGTTAGGATGAAACACTATTATTGAGTCACAAAACACTTACATTATATGGTTATTAATGACCGAGCACTTGCAATTTTAGACGTTTTATTAAATATCTAGAAAAATACATGAGAAATTACGCTCAAAGTCCAGGTATTTGAAGAAAATAGTATAGATCATATATTTCTCATAAGATTTTTTTCCGAATTCCCTTGGGAGACCGTCAAAAATCAAAGAACAACGAAGATTTTTTTTATTAACCCTGTCAAAACTAAGTAGCAAAATTTGTCAAACTGCAGATTGTGATTAAGTGGTTTATTGTGATAAATGGTGTTCATTTTTATGAGGATAGCATGTATAAGGTTTCTATTGTGAATCTTCAATATTATCTAGATTATTAACGTTGTATTTTTTAAAAAGTTAATTATTAACCCTTTTTTGTAGGAAAAATAATAATGTAGGCAGGTAATTCTTGATATCTATTTGTTTTGAATTATTATTTATTGATATCCACAATAAATAAGTAGTTATTTTAATAAATAAAAAATGTAAATAAAAATAACTTAAAAATTTTTTTGTATAAAAATTCACACTTTCTTTAAATAAAAAAAAAATAATACATTACTTTTATTTTGTTTTTAAAGAAAATAAATATTGCAGTCAGAATATGAGTGATATTTATTGGTATTGAATTATTACTTCTTTAGATAAACAAAAGTTAGTAGTTTTTAAATAAATAAATAAAATACATAAAAAATTAAGTATAGAAAAATTTTATTGGAATGACACAGTCCTTAAATTTAAACTAAATCAATAACACATTCTTTAAATTTAAATAAAACCAAATAAATAACACATAACTTTTTTTTTTTTTTTTTTTTTTTTTTTTTTTTTTGAAAAAATCAATTTTGTAGTCAGGTAAAACTTGATGTCGATTTGTATTAAATTATTATATTTGTTGCCCATAAAAATAGTAATATTTAATAAATATATAAAAAATATAACTCTTTTAATTGTAGAAAAAATTATTTGTATACAGATTAACACATTCTTTAAATTTAAATAATGTTCATGTAAATTCTATGCATTAAGCAATAAGCAGGTAATGAAATTCTAAATTTCTAATTCAAAATTTAAATGATTCATTCACGTAGAAAAAAAGATGTATAACTAATAAATCAACCGCAATAGTTTTCCTGCAAGATTTTAGTTGACTTCTACTATACATATTTTTTTCATTATTTCAGTTTAACACTTGAACGCCTGAAATATTGCTACCCCCTAAAACGCCGGCAGGTGTCATTTTGATACTGGTCGATATTATGCAAAAAAATTCGAAAAAAATGTACAGTTTAATATTCTTTTTACAAATATATATAGAACACACAAATAATGTTAAATCTAAAAAAAAAGAAAGAAAAAATTACAAGATTAAATTAAAATGCTTAAAGTACACACAAATATTATTATATTTGTAAAATACTCTTAATTTTTCGAGACATAGAGAAATATATTTCATACACAAATTATATTTTATCTATACTATAAGAAAAATTTTGCTAGATGTGTGTGTTTGCTTAAGTGTGCCATATGCATACATATGGCACACACAAATGATTATTATGTCTGTAACTTAAAAATATTTTTGCAAGATAACATGAAAATATAAAGAAGTGAAATTACTACATACATTGCTAACATTTATACGTGACATTTTTTGTGCATTTGCCGCATGTCATTCTATTACAAGAAGAACATAATTTATTTGTCACATTTCCATAACATTTTTTAACTTCGCATTTTCAACACTTAGAAAAATTTTCAGTCCGCAGTTCTTTATCTCTCCTGCTTCTTTTAGTGGATTTTTCAATGTATTCTGTTCGCATTTCTTCAGCTAGTGTTTGTATAATTACACGCCCTATTATGTTTTTTTTCCGTTACATGTTTGAAAACAATCCAAGAGTTTATGGCAGCAAAGTCTAAAATATTGTAGAATGTGTGAATTGGCCATCTTCTTGAACCTGCTTTGACTGAGTAATGTCTTGCCATTTGGTCAACAACATCTATGCCACATTTTGTTTCATTATAAAAACTGACGGTTTCAGGTGTTTTCTTTGAATTGTTAGCAATTGTGTCGCTTGAATGCATAGAACTAAGAATTATCACTTTTTTTCTTTTTAGATTGATAAACTGTAAGTGTTGAGCCCGATTCTTCATTCTTCAATATTTTTGTTGAATGAAACTCTCCTTTTCCTGATTTTACACAATCTGGAATTTCTCGTATGGCCTATTTACCGTGGCAACTAAACTCGTCCGCCTTTCCTTTATTTTTTTTTGCCAACACAAGAGAAGTAAAAAAAATGTCAACTGTGACATTTCTTCCCATATTTTTAAAAGGTTCTATTAATTTTAAAACCACATACTGAGAAAGTCTCTGACTTTGATCTTGCTCTTCATTTTTTCCTAAGTAGGGAAATGCGTTTAAAATATACTTACTTTCTAAATCTGCAGCTATCCAAATTTGCCCGTATTTATCAGGTTTCGATGCTATAAACTGAGTAAACGGACAGCGAGTCTTACTTGGAAACAATTGTTTATCAATTGTTATGTTCTGGCCTAGTTTGTAACAGCTTGACACCGAGGCACCCCACAGCGGATGGTGAAGATTGAAATCACCCAAGATGAGGGAGGTACTAGACAGACCTCTGCAGATTTTCGAAAGGTCATTCACCACTAAGCCAGACGGAGAATAGACATTTACAATGTTGATAGTATAAGACCCAAAAAAGACACGGACTCCAAGACACTCATTCGCCAAAACAAAATTATCAAAACACAGCCGAGTGGACGACCAGGCAGCATTCACGGCCACAGACAGACCACCACCAGGCCTTCCAACCCTGTCCTCATGCTAAACCACCTTGCCAGCCACCGAAAAAGGCCGCTCCGGAGCAAGGAAAGTCTCCTGGACGACCAAGATATCCGCCGACACAAACGGCTCAAGCTGGAGAAGAGGGAGCTTATTCGAGACGCCACGGGCATTCCATTGAACGACCTTAATACCCATAGGAGATTAACAACAAAACAGAGACACAGGACCCGGGACCTTGACCCCAGCAGAAGCACATGCCCGGTATAGAACTTGTACCTGAAAAAGAAACAAAATTTTAAAAGCACTTTTTTTCTAAATTATTATCCTTTTCCTTTCAAATTAGCCCGTTTTTGTTCCGGGGACTTCTCACTGAAATTTGCCATACAGTTCATTATTAAATTGCTGAGTGCCGTAAGGGTGTCCAGCACTTTCTCCGATTGCTTCTCAGCATGATCTACAAGGATTTTTAGCATATTGTTAGTTCTAATTTCTATGATTTTCTGCAATTCATCAATATCCGGTTTTTTCACACTGGTCTTTTGCGCATATGAATCAGGATTCAGTTTTGGCGAGAATTTACGACGAGCGTCTATGAATGACAGGAAGTTTTTACTTTTAAAACGTAGAAAGTCCACTTCTCTCACACGTGTGGGGCATTGCAAATAGTCCGCCCTATGGCTCTCCCCACAATTCACACATTTGACTTCGGAAAGACAGGCCCCAGTATGTTTAATGCCACATGTCGCACAAAGTTGTTCGGACGGGCATTTGTCGGACGTAAGATTAAATTTAAAACACCGAGCACATTGTCTTGGTTTATCCACAAACTGGCGGATTCTTTGCAAAGTAAACCAGAGCTTGATTTCTGACGGGATGATAGTACCCAAAGTGGTGATCAACACCGGAAACACGGTACTTAGGGAATTTCTTTAATAAATCTACGCATTTCAAATATCTGAATTTTATTTGTAGCCATTAATTCTAGTCCCACCTCTTTCAGGGGGATGTCCACGGGAATATTAAAAATCAAGAATCTGTTCGTTATATTTTCCCAAATAACTCTATGCTTCACCGCCACCCCCAAAAACTCAGTAACCTGACAAACTACCGTAGCACAACCAACGTCATTGGTACTGATAAGTAAGTGACCATTTCTAGTATATCTAATATTGTCAATATTGTTGGCACTCGGATTTTTTTTTTAATTTCTAATTTTACAGCTCTAGGATCTTTATTGGGGATGGATTTTGTGTCCGTGCTTTGCAGGAAAATATTAAAGCACTTCCCACCATTCTCAGCAGCCATAAGAATTAACGCTTCTGTCGAAGAAGCCGACCTCGCAATGTTTTTGTTTTCGCTATCACATGTTAGAGTGTTTTCCTCAAAATCTGCCATCTCGACATTAACGGTCGAAGCATCAACTGTTAATCCACCATCACTAATATTAAATTCCGAACTCGCCATAAAACTTGTCAGTGGCACTACTGACATACAATGCAAGTAAACAAACAACAGAACACCGCTAATACAAAACCAAAATACTACTTAGACAACCGTAAAGAAAAGCACTAAATAAAATTACAGAAAAATACTGAAAAACACCTTACTTCAAGCTATTCCAACCGCAAAATAGCACCTTATAGCAAAATACAAAAAAATACCCACGAAAACAGCCGGCTGCTCAAGCGGTCACCGCCCCCCACATGTAAGAGGAGGGAGCACCTGGCACAACCCATTCAACAACCCTGGACATGGTTGCTTTACAAAAATTTATACCCCATTCTGTAGACCATAATGAATGAAGTTCGAGGCTACTAGCTCCTGAAACTCCACGTGCATACAAAATCGAAATGTAAGCTAAAAGTTCCTGTTCTGAAAGAGACCAAGCATCATTTTCTAATACTCGGCGAGCATCTGTGTTTGTGCATTTAATTATATGTTCTAAAATTCTTATGTCTATAAAAAAACAACCAAGCACTAAAAAAACTGTGATAATTCACATTTCTTTTTGCATAACTAGTTGGACCACTATTTTCTCGCAAAATATTTTGTATTGCTAATCCACCGGTTGCACTTCCAGAACCACATTCTTTCCAGCGTGATCCATCGCGAGCCATAAATTCAGTCTGATTTCGAGAATAATTAATTTCAATATCTTCATCGCTTTCCGATTCAGATGATATAACAGGAATAAAATTTTCACTATCAGATTCATCATACAGTTCGGAAAAATCTTTACCTTCTGATTTATTATCTGAAAATTCTCCCAGAAGCGCGGTAATGTCATCCGCAGTAAGTCCCCTTTAACGAGACATTTTAAATTTATTCATAAAAGGTAAAAAGAACGAAAGAAAATCTCACGAAATTTTACTAGTCATAACTCGGAAGCAACCGTATATGTACCATCTTTGTGAGAAATAAAACCTCAGTGACAGGTGTTGTTGCAGCTTAAACAAATCACGTGATGACTAGGTGTTGAAAAAACATTCTGAGATCCCCCTGAACTACGATAGTGTGTGGAATTATCGCACAGAAGAACGAAATTAAAATTAAGGGAAATGAACTTATTGAGGTGTCCAATTGACACCAGTCCGGCGTTCTACGTAAATTTGCCCGTAAACCAAGTTTGAATAAATAGATTTCCAAAAAAATTTAGATGCGAGTTCTACCCACATATTTAATAAAAGTCGAGAAACATAAAAAATTTCCTTTATAATTTACAGATTTTACATATAAATTTACACGCTTCGGTGTCGAAATGACACCGTCCGGCGTTCTAGTGTTAAATAGATTTGAATATTTTGGGTTGAATAGATTTTTTCCTTTACCTTTTCGAAAATATTTCTGAAAATACCGTACATAAAGTTAAAGGAAATGTATTTTTCATTTTAGTGTTATAAGAGCTTTCATACGGCACTTCACACAATATATAAAAAAGATTTCTAATTAAATAAATTAATTAACCCTTCTAGGGTTTTTCTTTAGTACAGTAATGTGCTAAAAATTAAGGAGGAAGCAGATAATTTAGCATAAAAGCCGAACAAGGATATACAATAGATTGAAAGTCTAATCAGAAGATAGACTTGGGACCGATTCAGTATGTCATGCGCATATATTTAGCGTATGGCATAAGAGGGGGAGGTGGGAAGGGTTAAAATCTCAAAGGTGGTGAACGCAAAGCAATTCCGTGAAATCAATAACAGTATATGTAGTGATCTTTTAGACGATGTTCTGCTACTACTGTGTCATATAGCCAACAGGCAATTAAGGATATGCCATTTGGACAACTTAAAGAAAAGGCCGCATCATCGGGAGTTTGGAAGAAGGTCGAAGTAGGGATAGGTGGCCGAAGAGTTCAGGTGCACTCACAGCATCTTTTCAGGAGCTCGGGGAGCATTTGGAATCATCGGAATAGTTCTTCGATTTGTTATATGAAAGCTTTCCGAAAAATAGGAACTGGTATCAAAAATCTTTTACGAAAAACTACAACGCTATGATGTCTTAAAAGCAGCAAGCAGGTGTATAAATCACACGATACATGTATTAGATTACTAGTCATTAAATATTTCTATGGTCAAGAGGCTGGCAAAGGTACGGCAAGTATCATTCACGGCTGTTCATCGGAAACGCCAATTTCTGTGATTACGTGAACACAAATGTGGACATAACTGAAGTGAAGTGGATTAATCTTTGCGGATAAGAGCTGATGTAGTCTAACAAGCGATTATAGACCTAGACACATCTGCAGAGGGTCGGAAATATGCAATCAGTCCTCCAATACTACCAAAAGGGATCATTTTGGAGTTCCCGGAATTCTCATTTAGTGCAGTATTGCGCTTTTTAGCAGTACGAAATTCCAAATATTACAAGGGATTTCAATCATTCTCTCTGCTATTTTACCGAGATCTTCTTACCTCACGTGCGTCTGTTTAGAGGTGCGTGGGTGCGGACTTCCAAATCATGGACGACAACATTACACACTGATGCTATCTTAGTACACATTCAGAGATAAGACATTAACAGCATCGACTGGTCTGTAAGGTCCCCGGATCTAAATCCCCAGAGCACGTATGTGGCCATCTCGGAAGACAATTGACGAAACGTGACGGTGGCTGCAATGACTCCGCAGCTGCAATATGCGTTACAGAGGGAAAGAAACTCGATGTCTCAATAGCTCAAAGATAATCGCATCTGCAGCATGTACAGATGTTGTAAACCCTGCATCGCAGTTGAAGTTCGCCATGTACCCTATTCGAGTCTGAATTTATCTTTCTAGGTGCCTGTCAAACGGACGTTTCTGTCTTCTGTGTAATTGTGCTCCAAGTGACTTTTAAAACGTAAAAGCTTCCACAATGTAGATTATGATTAGGAAGCTTATTGTGATAAACTTTTTTTCATTTTTATGAGCATGTATACTCGATATATACTTATAGCATGTATACTCGAAGAGAAATTAAAAAAAAAAGTTCCAGTTTTTTCAAGTTTTTTTGTTTATAATTTGCAGAGTTCTTAATATAAAACAAAATTCTTTTTCGAAAATATGACAAATAAGATTGTACACAATACCCTGTAATCAGAATTAAAAAATAATAAAAATGTATGAAAAATTATTAGATAGTTTTTCATTGCACAAGCATGAACGTTATCAAAATTTCATTTGTATATTGTGTCAGCTAAATATAGAAAACTCTGAAAGTGATCATAGATAGAATAAGGGCAAAATCCGTTGTTCCGAAAATGAAGCAAAAAAACTCTCAAAGTGATCGTCGATAGAATAAGGGAAAAATCCGTTGTTCCTAACATGAAGCAAAAAAACTCTGAAAGTGATTGTCGATAGAATAAGGGCAAAATCCGTTATTCCTAAAATGAAGCAAAAAATGAGGGGTTGTACCCAAATATAATAGTACGTGCCATATTATGTATTCTATATTGACACTAATCAATGGATACAGCCCCTCACATTTATGCTCATTTTGGGAATAACGGATTGTTGGCTAATTCTATCGAAGATCACTTTCGGAATTTTCAAGTAATGTTTTTCAGACTTTTACAAATTTTGCTCCATAACTTCAGCTAACACAATATGCAAATGAAATTTTGATAGCATTAATGCAAAAAAAAAACGCATCACATGTTTGGACAAATAAGAAAAAAAATCGGACATAATAAATTGAAAGAAAAAGAGGGGAAATTAAATTATTATTTCCCTTTCAAGGAAAGGATATAATATAAGTTTTTTCTATGAATAAATTAAAAAACTGTTATGTCTTGAAATGACGTATGTAAAACAAACATTCAAGTAAAAACGTATATTATACATAAAAGATAAAACTTTCGAAACATTTAAGGCACCACAATAGGCACTTAAAAAGTCCTTCCGGCAATGCCGGGAGGAAGAGGTAGCTTTCATATACTTATATATTTATTTATTTATTTTAAGGTAAGTTACATTGTTCAAAAATACTAAGCTCAAATTAGTGGAAATAATCTTATAAAATTAGTGATTTTATAAGATTGAATACTAGTTTTTGTAAAGATTGAATATTAATAGGAATTTTTAGAAATTAGCCATCTTTTATTCAACCTGGTATTATTTTAAGCGATTTAGAGAGTCACCAAATTCCACGATATCATAAAGTGTATGCCATTTTAAAGCAACATTGTGGATCGTTCAGATCAGACCGTTTCAAAATGCCAGCCATAAGCAAAATTCAAAGTGCTATAACTCAATCATTTTTTAAGATATAGACAAAATAAAAAGTGTTCTGGAATTGTTGTTTTAAGTTCTAACATGCAAAAGAAAAATCTTTTTCAACTTTTAATTTTTTCGCATTTAATTTTAAATTTTAAATTTTTTATAAAAATTAAAATGGCCACCATTTTGAAACAAAATGGTGGATGATGCTGGCCAACGAACTCGGTCGAGACATTTGTATATACTATGTACATACCAAGTTTCATTGAAATCGGTTCATAAATACGCGTGTTATCACGTGATAAAAATCAGATCGTTTCAAAATGTCAGACATAAGAAAAATTCAAAGTGCTATAACTCAATCATTTTGTAAGATATAGACAAAATAAAAAATGTTCTGGAATTGTTGTTTTAAGTTCTAACACGTAAAATAAAAATATTTTTCAACTTTTAATTTTTTCGCATTTAATTTTAAATTTTAAATTTTTTTTAAAATTTAAAATAGCCCCCATTTTGAAACAAAATGGCGGATGATATTGACCAACGAACTCGGTCGAAACATTTGTATGTACTATGTACATACCAAGTTTCATTCAAATCGGTTCATAAATACGTTAGTTATCGCATGACAAAAATCAGATATATATATATATATATGGTTATATATATATATATATATATATATATGTCAACATTTGAACGGAGTGTGGTTTTGGGGTCTGGGGGTCATGATCGGTGAAAATATACCAAAATTTTCTGGAAGTGCTTTCCTCCGGACGGCTGCAATAGGTAGCTTTTTACTTTTTGTAATGAAAGCTACCTAAAAGACTCGGATGATAATGTAAAGACTATAGGGGCGTTCTTTTCAAACATCTCGCACAATTTCTAATATTTTTAAATGATTTTTTTCTGAAAAAGATAGCTGAGGGCTATCTACAACAGAGATAGTTTTTACTTTTTCAATTCCGGTTTGAGATTTAAAAAAAAAATCACTTTAACTTTCGATACATAAATTGTGTATAATAGTATGTCTTTTAGTAAATACATCTATTATACATGGAAAGTATTTTTTGTTTTAAGAAAAACGGTATACGAATATTAAGTTTTAAAGTTTTTAAATCATAGCAGTTTATATGTTATCTATTCTGGTAATAATTATTTTTCAGATAGAAACTATTATATAATGAAACATTCTGTAACTTTTCCAAATATGTTTCATACATTTATTGTTTACAAACTAGTCTCATAATACAGAGATTATATAATTTCATTATTTAAATTTTACAAAGTTCGTTAGCTACATTCAGTTAACTGATAAGAAACCTAATTTCAAATTTCAAATAACTGCAGGGAAAATGGAATATTGCTAATTCTTGGTATAAAAGCATTATCAAAGCTATTTTCGTAACAATTTATAATTAAAATTTCCGATGCGTTTTCTTCCAAAATGAAAATTTTTAAATACTTTTAGAGCGTAATTACGTATGTTTCCTTTCCTCTTTTTAAAGTTTTGTTAAAAAATTATGTGAATGAGTTCAAAAATTACTTTACTTATTTCCTTTATTTGAACTAGTTTATCAAATTATGCAGTTTGACTTGCTTTTTTGCATTTTGATTGCATATATATAGTCTGTATTAAATTATTATAACTAAAAATTTCTTGATGCTCACATGATTCAATGTATGCATTTATTTATGTAGACATAATTTTGTATTAAAATATAAATTGTTTTTTTTAATAAGTTATTGTTTTTAGAACATTCGATACTAATCTAATCAATGTTAATGGTTGTCGTAGTTTTTAATTAGAATATTCATTTTACTCTTTAAATAGAAAAAAAATGGAATTATAGAACATGAAGAAAAGGATTCTACGTGTACATTATTTAGTATTTATCCTAACATAATATTTCTATAAATAAAATAAAAAATAGAATCCCATTCCGCTTCTTCCTGCAAGTTTTTCCCACCATGTATGAATTCCTCCATTTTCTAATTTAATTATCAAAATGTAGAATATGTAATGGCTAAAATTATCTATTTTGAGAGTTTTTGACGTATTGACTGTAGAATTGGATATTTAACATAATCTGTTGAATTCATAAAATGTTTACTCTTTTTTAATTGTGATAAACTCTTAATAGGAATATTAAATTTAAAAATGATTAAGATTACTTTCATGATTTTTTACTTTTTATGCAGTAGAAAAATATCTCATTGTTAATGACTTAGCTCTTTTACCTTAAACTTAAGATGTCCCATTTACTGCATTAAATATATATATTTTTTGTGAATTCTGCTAGTGTGTATTTTTTATCTCAAAATATTTTTTTATCTGAATATAATTTTTTAAAGAAATTTTGGTGAATCAGCATCTTTGATAACTTTATTTCAAGACAATATTTATAGTATTAAATAAATGATATCGCTATATTAATTCGAAGTTAATAAGCTACTTTAAATTATCTGACAACTATTCTACTTTCATTTTTTCTATTCATATAATGCAATGTGTGATATTTACCACTAAGTATGAAAGCACTATTCAGTATATTTTTTAAATTAAAATCCCTAAAAAAAACTTTAAAAAAAGTCTTAAAAAGTCGGTGGAATATGAAAGTCGTTATGTGATGTTACTGAAGTAGTGCTATTTTATATAGTTTTTCAATTAGATTTAGCTAAATATTTGAATCTAAATATTATGCAATAAGTACAGTTTACATTCTATAATTGCGGATATAATAATTAAGCTAGGTTTTGACATTTGAAAGCAGTCTAGAAATTTGTCAGCGCAAATGACATTCATACAGTTAAGGTAAAGTGCCCTATTTCGTCCCCTTCTTCGAAAGTGATGCAATTTATCATGCAGGGCATAGTGAACTGAAGATAACAGTGGTGAATTGTAAAAGAGCGCCACCAATTGGGTGGTGTATATAAAAAAACTATCAAAAATTAATTTCTATCAAATACCAATTGAATCCGAAATTGGTGAAAATTTATGCATTAATGCTTGAGATACAGCAAATGTAAAACCCTGAAAAATGCAGCTAGAAGTGCCACCTATTGGAATATTTACACCAAAATCAAAACAATATTAATCTATATCAAAGGCTAACCTAATTTGAAATTTGATAACAATATGTGTGCATTAGAAATTAAGATAAAGCTGTTACGATAATCATGAATAATACAGCATGGCAGCGCCACCTGCTGACCGATTTGTACCGAAAAAGTAGTAAACACCAAATTATTAAAAAGACTAACTGAATCTGAAGTTTTATGAAAGTCTTCCCTTTATTTGTTGAAATAGAAGCTATTATAGAAATTGGGAATAAGGCAGCATAGTTGCATGACCTGTTGAGAGATATACATAAAAATGAATCAATTCCAGTATATGTCGAAGTCTAGCTGAATCTAAAGTTTTGTGAAATGCCTTGAATTTCATCTTCAAATAGAGGGCTCACAAATTTTTGTCAGATACAGACTCACAGACTGACAAAGTGACAGAAATATTCACATGTAGACATTTTCTATATGACATTAAATCGTGATCAAGACCTTCTAAAATGTATAAATACATCGAAAACCGGAATTTGAAATTTTTCAAGAATCCAATATTTCATGTAAAGATTGAAGAAAGTAAAAACTAGTTCGAAGTCCCGACAATAGAAGGCGTTATTTCAAATAATCCTATGGAATAAATTTATATTGCTTACACAACTCAACATTTCAATGCAAAACGTTAGAAAACTGCATGTGCAATTTTTTATATCTTAATTTTCAGTTGAATGAGCGATGTGGAATTATTCCGTAAAAGTTCTATATTATCAAGATTTTAAACTAATTTTTAATAATGTCATGCAAAATCCCATATAGTGCTGAATATTTATCTGAAAACCACTTGTTTCTATGACCAATTGATGTTTTTTATTTTCGCATCGAACTTTTGAATTACCGGGTATTCCTAATGTTTGGATGGCTGATGTTTTGTTATGTTACTCTTCCACTGATAATTAGTACATTTTTTGTTCTTTAACTTTCCATTATACGTTAAACTACTGAGAATTGAATTGAAATTACTTATTCAGAAATAAACTTTGATTTAGTTACAAGTTAAGCCTAAGCATATTGGATATTTTGAAGAGGACGAATGAGCCTTTTTTTTTTTCTTTTGAAATATGTAGATACTTTTGAAAAAACAAGTTTTTCCACATTATTAAAATTTGTTGCACGACATTTACCAATGTTTCTATGTGCGTAGGTAATTAATCTACATAAAATATAAATTTGGTATGCGTCCATTGAAAAATAAAACTTCCAAGGACCAAAAAGTGACTCGGCGACGAAAATAGGGAACCTTAACCTATATACAGCGGCAAAAGACCATTATTTTATTACATCCAATAAATATTAATCAATAAAATTTAGTTTTTGCTGTTGAAATTAGTATTTAACTTCGATATGTATCTCTGTTTTTATACCGAGATGGCAAGGCCTTTTTTTTAATAATCAGAGTTTCACATTTTCATACAGAACTAATTTAAAATGTATTTTTCTTAGCAGTAATAACTAACTTTATACAAATCTTTATTCATATGTAAAGTGTTTTATAGTGGTAAAAAGCCATTTTATTAAGTCGATTAGCTACTATGATCTACAACCATTACAAATAATTTCGGTGATTTTATTTTTTTATTTAATTTATTTTATAGTGCATAGATTATAATTTTTCATTGTTTTAAATTTACAAAGCATGTTTCACATTGCATTAACTGATAAGGGAACTAATTTGAAATTTTCTTTAGCAATATGTTAGTTGAAACTTTAGATATGGAGTTTAAAGATATTATCTCATTTATTTACACGATAATTCGTATTTAAAATATCCATTGTGATGTTTTATATCGCTACGACAGTTTCTATAACTATTTGAATAATTATTCAAGTCCATTCAGTTTGTCATGAAAAGCTATGCATACATGTT
The DNA here is from genome assembly GCA_964019185.1 of Maratus speculifer. Classification (NCBI taxonomy): domain Eukaryota; kingdom Metazoa; phylum Arthropoda; class Arachnida; order Araneae; family Salticidae; genus Maratus; species Maratus speculifer. The sequence goes on from OZ025298.1 coordinate 20,025,669, forward strand.
CGGAACTATTATATTTCCTTTATGTTGTATAAATTATCAGTTTGTTGAACTTTAATAATGCATTTACTTCTAAAAAAATAATACATAAATTTACACATAATAACAAATATATCTATAATAGAAAAACCATTTGCTGTATGTCTAAAATTGAAAGTAAAATCATAAAATAGAAAGCTTTAGTGTTTTAATTTGAATATAATCATTTTAAGTGTAATTTGGTGAAAACAATAGGTGTGTAAAAGCTATGTGATCATACTTGAAATAAAAACTTTAATGTGCAAATTGTATTTTTTGCTGTGTAACATTTTTACACATTTAGCTCAATAATCTTCGGTGATTTCGCATAATTTTGTGACTTGTGCAGAAAAAATAACCATTGTAAAATTATAAGTAAATTAAACAGGTGTTTATGTATGTAAAATGCACACGTGTTCAGTTTTTACACAAATGTATATGCGTACAATATGCAAAACGCATATCTATATTATAAAGGGATAACGTACCTGTGCGTAACGCATACGTCATTTTGCGCATGACAACACTTTCAAATTTTAAATGAATTTCGGTATTGCAATTTTTGCTACTAAAAGGTTTTTAACTTCTTAATGTCGCACATTTTCAATTTTTTCACCATCGTGTAGGGAATCACATGTACTTTTAAATGAAATTTGATTGAAAGCTGTATCTTAATTTGTTTTTGAAATATTAATTTTTTTGTAGCTTTTAATACCTCTTTTCTAATCGTGGCAACAGAAGTACTCCATTTCTATTTAAGGCAAATGAAAAAATTGAGTGCTGTATCTTTATGTTGCCGTTTTCTCATTAAAAGGGAAAAAATAGAAATTTACATATTTTCTATTATAAAACCCGGTAAATTTTGACTTCATTTACAAAATTTGATTTACACTTAAAATAATATGAATATTTTATTATCTATTTCAGCTAATAGCGTTGAGACTTCAAGTTTTAAATCAAAATTATCAAATTAAAATGCCATTTAAAAAAAAAACGTGAATACAGATGTGAAAGGTACATTTGTAAATTTTGATATGGTGAAAATGATGGCGCGATTGGATTTCACGGGAGAAAAAATTCTATGATTGAGCCAAAACTGAATAAATTTTACTTTTTATCATTTTGTAATACTAGCATAAGAATCTTCTTTGATAACTTTATCAGAATAACATATCTTTATAATTTTTTACTGCTTACATATACTATTAAAGTTTAATTTTAACAATTGCTACAACTGCGTTTTATAAATATAGTATTTTGTTAATTTGACGATAAATATCGTTTGTTTAAGCGTTAGGCGTACCGATATAAAATGCATTTTTTACTATAACTAATTTTGTAGGTAAATAATCCTACAAAATTAGTTATAATAAGTAAATGGAACAGTTCCTTCTTAAACATTTTCTATCGTCAAAATTTGGAGAGTTCTACCTTATTTCAATAGCATTCAAAATATGTGCCTTTTTTATGCGATTATTGTGTAAATTACCAAATTGCCTCCATTTTTGTCTTTATGTTACTGTTATTAAATATTCTAGCAATAGTGAAACTTCCATTTAACTGTCTAATCATTTTATAATGCATTATGCAGAAAATTCGTTAAATGGAATTCAACTCAAGTTTATAAGATTTTAATTATAAAATACGCATGTATAAAAATAAAAATAGACCTAAAATGCAAAAATTTATTTTAATTCAGGTTGTAAATTTTGTTTTATGTATTATACATCAGCGGTTCCCAAATTGTATCGGTACGCGGCTCACCTTATATAAGGTTGTATAGAAATTGTTACATGTCCTCTATAAGCTATCAGTTGTTTTATTCTACGGAAAAGGCAAATATTCAAACGAAGGATACTATTAACAAAAACAAGTATTGTTTATCCCAATGTGTGTAATAATTAAACTAATATACAAACTACAAAGATACATAAAACTATATTTAATTTTTAGCAAGAAATAAATTTATAATCAGTCAGATTTATGACACTGATGTTTACGGAAAAGGCATCTTTATCAAAATTCAAGCTTATTAATTTCAATTTCAAATCTCTTTCTACACACAAATTGTTTCTATACTCATTTTTCAAATATATCGAAACAGAATTTTGGTATTTTTATGATAGTGAGGTGTAAACAATAAGTCTACAAATATTCTTCCAACGTCATCATTTTATGTAAAGTATAAAGCTATCACCCTTTTAAACTCAAATACGTAATTTTAACTTAAAACACATAAAATTAAAATACACATCATTCATTCACACCTCATTTAAAAAACAATAAATAAAAAAAAGACTTTCCAGTACAGGTCTTTGGCTAGAAAAATAATAACATCGTATTTTCCGGCAATTTATATCTTATTTCATATACAAAATTTTTTCCCCTGTCCATAAATACTTAAGTTTTTAAACTGTTCAATAGATGGCAGCACCAGTCATTTTATTGCTCTTTCTGAATAAGTGCTTTTTACGAAATAGTCCGTTTTCTAATTACATCCCGCGTGCAATTTTATGATTAAGTATAGTGGGTGGTCTCATTTTGTTCGTTATGTCTTGTAGACTAAGAAAAGCGATGGTGGACATCCGGGACACGCGACTGGGGAAGGGGAGGGGGAAGGGAAGGGTTGAAAAGTGCAAGGGGGAAAAACTCCATTTCATAAAAATAAAGAAAATTATGTATAAACATTAATGTTTAAAACATTTATAGATTAGGAAAAACATTTGCGGACATCCAGGATCCGCAATTGGAGAGGGAGAGGGGAAGGGGAAGGGTTGAAAAGTACAAGGGAAAAAATTACATTTCTTAAAAAATAAAGACAATTATGTATAAATATTAATGTTTAAAACATTTATGGATTAGAAAAAAACATTTGTGGACATCCAGGAGCCGTGACTGGGGAGGGTGGGAGAGGGGAAGAGTTGCAAAGTGCAAGGGAAAAAATTCCATTTCATAAAAATAAAGAAAATTATGTATAAATATTAATGTTTGAAACATTTATAGATTAGGAAAAACATTTGTGGACATCCAGGACACGCGACTGGGGATTGGAAGGGGAAGGGTTGAAAATTGCAAAGGAAAAAATTTCCATTTCATGAAAAATAAAGAAAATTATGAATAAATATTAATGTTTAAAACATTTATAGATTAGGAAAAAACATTTGTGGACATCCAGGAGCCGCGACTGGGGAGGGGGAGGAGAGGGGAAGGGAAAGAGTTGAAAAGTGCAAGGGAAAAAATTCCATTTCATAAAAAATAAAGAAAATTATGTATAAATATTAATATTTAAAACATGTATAAATTAGGAAAAACATTTGTAAACATCCGGGACCCGCGACTGGAGAGGGGGAGAGGGGAGGGGAAGGGCTGAAAAGTGCAAGGGAAAAATAAGTAATAAAGGTAATTGAAAAGAACTGAGTGTAGATAAATACTAAATGATACAAAATTTTTAACGCTAATTATTATTTATCATCTTTGTACTATTATTCTACACTAGCCGCCCTGGCGACCAGTTTGGTTTCCAGGTCTTATGATTTGGTCATTGACTTTTTCTGTAAAAGGCGTTTAATGATGTCTACCTTACATTAAACCAAAATATCGTTCATTTAATGCCAATCATTTAATTGTATATTAAATTTTACGTAAATTGGCTTATTTACATGTCACTTTGTCAAGAAAACGTTTTAAAAGTTGAGTTGTATAGTATTTCACCTAGCAGAATGAAACTGAAGTTTGATTGGATTACATGCTCGAATTATTTTTGCATGGCAAGATTGATGGTTGGAGAACTTGCTATATGAATTATTACCTCCATAAATAATTTTTTTCCAGTCATTGGAGAATGAATCTTTTTTTGTTAAAATTGGTGTAAACAGATTTTGGGAAGTTAATTTAAACTTCACTGATGTACTTTCAAAATATGCAATGTATTTCATCTCTCAAATATTACTTTTTTTTCAAGCGATCTCTATAAAAGTGTCACTTTTATACAGATTTATCCGGAAAAATAATTTTGATTAAAACTGGACGCTTGGACTATGAAAAGCAAAGTGGTCATCACGAGAAACTGTTGATGACAGCCAAATGCTCTTATAATAGCAATAATCTGTACAATAATTTGGCGACATATGACCTGCGCTGGCTAACATGAAATTGGCTGCATAGCATAAAAAAGTGAAATGGGTAAGCCCGGAAGTGTTGATGACAATCACATGACTTAGGCTTTTATTTTATAGATGATTATGATTATACATCATATACTTAAATAGTAAAAACTTTCAAATTTTAAACTGCGAGTAAAAGTTTAAATTCAGAACAAAGTAGGATCATCGGTATCACTGTCATTATAAATTACATCATCAAGGCCTCCAACATTATCACATTTATCAGTCTCACCCGAGCATGAATACATTTCATTTACAAGGTAATCCATTTCAGGAACATTTACAGGATTGCTACACATCTTGACTTGACGCATGAACAACGCACCGATTAAACCAGTTCTTGAGAGAACATGGCACGTTACACATGACAGGTAGGTATTCTTTTTCCTTTATCATCCAACCAAAATCAGTTGGGCGTGAAATATTAGTTTTTAAAATATTAGGCCAGTCAAATTGTCATAAAAAAGGGCCGATAGATGCAAAAATTCTGCTAAAAGATTTTATGTTTTTAAAGCGTTTATGGGGATGCTAGTAACAAGAATTAATGGTTTTCCAACAAAATATCTCGAGGCTAAATTTTGTGGAGCCAAAAAACCACGAAATTTCGGACTTTTTTCCGTTTTTGGCCTATAACTCGAAAAGTATAAAATTTTTGTGTACCATACTCATTTACAAAAAGAATGAGCATTAAATTCTCTACGAATTTCATTCCAAAAACGTTTTTCTAAATCCATAACTAAGCGCGCTAGGGCTTTTTGGAAATGTCACTTTTTTTAATTTTACAGAAAATTACCTATTTTTCATCTCCCATCCCAAAAAACTTTCTTTCATCGCTAACTATGAAAATTAAATACACCTATTAATGTATGCGAATTCAAATTTTTAAGAAAGACAAGCAGAAGTAGAAATTCTGGAAACCCTACAAGAAAAACAATAGGAAAGAGTTGGGGGAGTGAAAGAAGGGAGGACCGGGGGTAAAAAGAATGCAGACGGAAGATAGCGGCCACGTGGCAACTGCTGCCCAATCTGATTTTTAGAATCAGGTATTCTTTTTTTAAAGGCACATTCTTCTAATATGTTGCTATTCAGTTTATTGCTAGTATTCTTCTCATGCAATAATAAAAATGATCGATCTCGATCCAAAATTTTGTTTCGTTAGCCAAACGGCTTCAAATTATGATACTCGCGTTGTGAGCCAGAAAGGACTTGCCAGGCTTTTTGAATGTAGCGTTTAACGTCAAAATAATATCCATCAACGTTTTTTGAAAAGTTGCAAGGAAGTCAGAGTACATGATGATTGCCGAAAAACATATACGAATGAGAGAATGATAGCAGCATATATTCATCCGGCATCCGGATGTAGATTCTACACAGACTAGTTTGTCCCTCAGATCGAGCGCTCCTTTCAAATTTCAAGTTAATTGCTTCTTATGTAAAGAAGGTAATCCCGTTCACTTCAACGAAAAACAATCGAAAAAGCCATACGCAAAAAGAAATTTGATTCACAAAGTAATGATGTTAGAAGCCAAAATTACATTTCTGAAAGCTGCAGAAAAACGTGAGGATAAATGGTCCCAGAAAGTAATTGAACGTATTCAGCACGAACCTGACTTGGTAGCTGCAGATGCATGGTATCAGTTTTTGTCGCGTAAAACTATATCAATCTGTAACAGATGGAGAAAAAAGAGGGCGTCAACCCGCAACATCCGTTGTCGAACCTACGGAGGCTATATTTATTTATATTGAAGCAAAGTTTGAAGTGTGCCAGTTTTCTTCAGAGGAGTTGATGAATCAAGTACCACAGTCATTAGAACTTCCCGATTCAGACTGTTAAGGCCCGTATAATCCAGAAATATATAAATGCTGTGCTGATTTCTGAAAACAACAAAAAAAGAAAACAGTGCTCTGTTTCAAAAAGATCGGGCACGAATTACTCACTAATCATTGTACTTTAATAGAAATTTAGATCCTCAACAGGCATCTACTTGCAAAATTTCATTACACCAAGTGTTAATGCATGATGTATCAACTGATCCTGCTTCATCATGTTCAGTTTTAAAAGGTAAATTATTCCTTTGCTGCCACTTATAAGGCCAACCTTTGGATACACAGAAATTTTCCCCGTTTTCAACAGTCTTCGCTATTTGTTCAGCTTTTTCCATAATCATAGACTCGTTAATCATTGCACCTTTTGCTCTTTTATTAGAAAACCACTCCAGTACAGCCTCATCAACACTGTCAAAGTTTGATTTACGTTTTCTCTTCCTGACTAAATTTCCATTTCTTCTCCATTCTTCTTCAATCTTTTCAGCATTTCTTTGAATTTTATTGGGTCGTTCGGAAAGTCCTTCCCGTTTGGGAAAATCAACTCGCACTGGAAAATTCTGCCCATTAATTACTAAACATTAGATATCAGAAACTATATCAAATAATTAAGTGATACAATTTTTCGGTACGAATTGATTTTCCCAAACGGATAGGACTTTCCGAACGACCCAATAGAAACTTGTGTTTGAGAAATTTAAAATTCTTTTGCAATTTCAGTCTGTATTTTTATATTTTTTACTGAATCTAACACCTTTTTTCCCCTTTAACCCGAAAGCGTTCCAGATGTTATTAAATGCATGAAAAATGTCATTGTAAGTATTTTTTACTTACATTCAGTTAAATACCTAATATTACAATAAGTTACAATGTTCTTAATTATTTTACAATGTTACCATTGTAATTAACCATTATTACTATAATGCAAATGCATGTAATATTATTAAGATACATTAAAGAGGACAAAATAATGAAAAATGTTGTCAAATTTCCATTTTTGCGATATTTCCACAAAGTTAGAAAAAAGGGTCATTTTCAGAGAGCCGCAGCGCGCTTCATAATAGCTTTAGAAAAACAATTTTAGAATGAAATTTGTAGAGAATTTAATGCTCTTTCTTTTTGTAATTTAGTATTGTACACAAAAAATTTACATTTTTCGAGTTATAGGCCAAAAACTGAAAAAAGTCCGAAATTTTTTTAGTTTTTTGGTTACAAAAAGTTTAGCCTCGAGATATTTTGTTGGAAAACGATTAATTCTTGTTACTAGCATCCCAATCAACAGTTTAAAAACATAAAATCTTCTAGCAGAATTTTTGCATCTATTTATGACAATTTGACTGGCCTATATGTGCTCTTTGCCATATTATTGCTGGGTAATGAGCTCTTCTTATGGCTGGGTAAAGGGCGGCTTGAGTTAGAGGCATATTTGTTCCTTCAGCTTGCTTTTTTGTAAATAACCACCATCTTAGCTCACTCAATGTTTTAATGTTTAATTTTGGCATATACACTGAACATATGTATTCTTCAAATGCAATATATGTTTCACTCTCAAAGATATCTGTTTGACCTTATGCGGCAAGTGCTTTCAGAATTCTGTCGATTGCATTTATGAAGCTCTTCCAAAAACTGGTTTTTGATTTACCACTGAATGAACCAGTGGTGTCAGATCCAGAAAGAAAAGGCAGTCCGACTAAAGCTTCAAATCTTTTTTCTTGCCTTTTTCAACCTTTTTCCCTTCCCTCCCCCTCCCCCGAGCTTAGTTGCGGATCCCGGATGCCCACTATTGCTTTTCTTATTCTATAAAAGATTTAAATACTAATATATATATATATATGTATAATTAAATGGCATTTTTTCTCGCCTATTTCAACACTTTCCACTCCCCTCCCCTCCCCTCCCCTCCCCTCTTCTTCCCTTATCTCCGTCTTCCTAATCAAAAGTTCCGAATATCCACCAATGCCATTCTCATTCTATAAACGTTTTTAACTTTGATATTCATGCATAATTTTTTGAAACAGAATTTTTTTATTGCCCCTTTCAAATTCCTCTCCTCTCCCCAGTCGCGAGTCCCGGATGTCCACAAATGTTTTTCCTAATTTATAAATGTTTTAAACATTTATATTTACACATATTTTTCTTTATTTTTTATGAAATGGAATTTTTTCCCTTGCACTTTTCAACCCTTTCCCTTCCCCTCCCCTCCCCCTCCCCAATTGCGGGTGCTGGATGTCCGCAAATGTTTTTACTAATCTATAAATGTTTTAAACATTAATATTTATGTATAACTTTCTTTATTTTTTATGAAATGGAATTTTTTTCTCTTGCACTTTGCAACTCTTTCCCACCCCCACCCCTCCCCTCCGCCTTCCCCTCCCCAGTCGCGACTCCTGGATGTCCACAATTGTTTTTCCTAATCTATAAATGTTTTTAACATGAATATTTATGCATAGTTTTCTTTATTTTTTATGAAATGAAATTTTTTTGCCTTGCACTTTTCAACCCCTCCCCTTCGCCTCCCCCTTCCCAGTCGCGTGTCCCGGTTGTCCACAAATGTTTTTCTTAATCTATAAATGTTTGAAACATTAATATTTATAGATAATTTTCTTTATTTTTTATGAAATGGAATTTTTTCCCTTGCAACCCTCCTTTTTCAACCCTCCCCCTCCCCAGTCGCGGGTCCCGGATGTCCACCATCGCTTTTCTTAGTCTACAATACATAAGGAACAAAATGAGACCACTCACAATACTTAATCATAAAATTGCACACGGACCTATGAAAAGCTGTAATTAGAAAACGGACTAAAATTTCTATCGACAAACAACCGACGAAACAAATTTACTTAAAAGACGAAATATTCGCTCGGATCATTTCCCAGGAAACGGTTTCGTGAAAAATGAAGAAAATTTCGGGAAATCTGAACATCCATTTCTGAGTGTTAGGGGAAATTGGTCGAGTACGTCATCCATTTTGATAGCAAAGAGGGTTCTTTTTGTATATCTAAGAGTTACATTAGTCTATTTTTTTATGTATCACTTTAATGATCTCAAATGTCATTCTACTATTTTTTCTATGAAAAGAAATTATTTGAAAGAATATTTTTCACAGTCCTTTCATTGAAAAAATTCCTTTCGCATTGCTTCTCCCTATGCAATTTCTCTCTGTCAGATTTTTAATTCAAAGCTTTGATAACAGATAATCAATCCTTCGGTTAAACCAGCTGTTATATAATAATATCCAGATGTCTTTTAAATTTCTTTCGCCTTATATTTACCGCAATCATTTCAATGCTATCGGCAATCTTCAAACCGCTTTTTTTTTTGCTTTGCTTTTTCGCCTACTAACACTTGGCTGTATATCATCCAGACTGAAAAAAACATCTGTAAGGATATTGAACTTTTTCTAGGAAACTGGGATTCCTAGAACATTTTATGTAACGATAACAGCAAAATCACATCGGTTACCAGAAATTCGCTGTTACTGTTACATAAAAAGTTCTAAGAATCTCAGTTTCCTAGAAAAAGTTCAGTACTTTTACAGATTTTTTTTAACAGTGCATTAAACATTTAATCTAAATATAAATCGTCCCATGTGTTCCAATATAACAGTCATCCGTTGGCAAGATCTGCGTCTTAGTCAGTATCTATGTCTCGACAAAATCTTTAAGAATTAAATATGTGAATCATTCTTGACGTGTTCTTCATGATGTAAATTCCTCATAAAATGTAAATTCTTCTATTTATTTAATTGACCGCTAAAATATTTTTCTTCAAATTACATTTGAAAAAAAAAATACATAAACACTTATTTTAAAGAAAAATTTTAAACATAGTCTCGCTCATTATCGAATTGAACTCCCGATATATGCAAGTCATATATAATATCATACTATATAATGTTGCAATTAATATTACACGTATGCAGTTTGTATTTAAAATAGCTAAAAATACAGCATTATTCTAAACAAACAGAGAAAAAATATATTTATTAATCTGTTCTTAAATTTTATGATTCAAAATGTTTTACAGATAAAAAAAAATATTCTAATATCTTATTATTATGAAGTATTTTGTTTATTTTAAGAATTTAATTAGAAATTTGAGCTTGTACATAAGTTTGAATTAAGAATAATCATTCTACCTTTCTCATAATTAATAATTGTCTCCTAATGATTGTTTATTTCACTCCTATTATAAATCTTATTTTCTGCATTTTAAATAATGAGTTCATTAAGAAAATTTTTATAATGAAGTTCGAAAGTTTTTTCTTCATTTAGGTTTTATTAATTCTTTCATAAAATAAAAGAAGTTAAAGTGAGTAAACACCAACTAATAATGCTTAAGAAATTATAATTGCAATGGCATACTGTCCAAATAAACATTCGGTGCATTGTATGCATTAATAATGATATGCATTTATATAAGTTTCATGATAGAATCCTAATTAAAATTTATTGGTATTAATAATGATAAGCTTCAAAAGGAAAAATAATAGTATTTATGCTCTTGTATTCTGTAGTTATACATCGAAGAAAGCTAAATAAATTTTTATTTTATAAAAATATGAAGTAATTTGTATCTGGATTATTTAAGCTTAATTTAAATAAAAACTAATCATTTTCAGGCATATGTTTCATCAAAAATATTGATTCTGGCAGTAGCACCCTTTTTTAGCAGTTTTTTTCTAATTGCGGAATATTGCTGTCTAAATTTTTACCTCAGCTTATCGCAAACTCTTTTTATCACAAATTCACTTCCTCCACACTAAAAAATTCTGTAAAGGTAACTAAATATTTATCTAGGAACTGGGATTGCTAGAACATTTTATATAACGCTACCAGCAATATCTCTTGTAAAGGAATCGGATACATGAGTTTTTGCTGTTACAGTTACATCAAAAGCCCCAAGAATCCCAGTTTCTTAGAAAAAGCTTAGTATCTTTAAGTTTACAGTGCAGACAGTATTTAAAATTTTGATCAGAATACCCTGCTTCACATAAAATGTGAATAATTAACATGATAGCGACTATAAATTTAATTTATTCCATTACTGAAGATTAATTCTTAATAGAAATAGAAGGATTGTTCACGAATATATACTGTAAAAAATCTGTAAAGGTAGGGTAACATCCCCAGTAATTGGCACATTAAGAATTTGTCGTTAAACTTACTTAAATTTTCATTACAAAGAAATAAGCTATTTACTTGAAAATATTTTTAAATCAAAGAATGCATATCTGTGCATCTATTTTGCCCACTAAAAGCAAAAAAAAAATTGAAAAAGTTTTTTTATAAAAATATATTTATAAAAAGTTGCTGAAATCACCAGTAATTGGCACCTAGAGCACCAATGTATGACACCTTGTGATCCAGTAATTGGCATATGTTTATATTTTTAAAAAAATTTACATTTTGCATTGGGTTTAATCGCTTTAAATTAATTTACTGTAGATGAAGATGCCATATTTCAGGTTTTTGAGAGTAAGAAATCAGCATATTAATCTGAAATGTGAACACTTTAAAACAATACAATATACTTACATTAATATCCAGTAATTGTCATGCTGTCCCCAGTAATTGTCATATGAAGCTTTAATGGATTCCAATTACTGATAAAATTTATATTTTCAAATAAAAACAAATGATAAACAAAATTAGTCTATAATTTTAAAAATACTTCCAAAATAAATGGTTTAATCTCAAATTCCTTGCGAATTCCTTGTAATTAGAATAGTTGCCAATTACTCGGAACTAGCAAAATTGAAGCACCATTAATTGGCAACTACCATTAATTCAGAAATCCAAATATTTGTGTCGAAAATACTTTTACACAATTAAAGTAACCCTTTTTAACTAAACAAAACTATTGTCAATTAAAATTTAAAATATATTTTAAATCAGATAATAATGAATTGAAAAGCATGCCTTCCTTAATCCAAAGAACAAGAATTTGCAACAAAATGGCTAATTTGATACAAGCCAGATTTGTTTCTCTTTCCTAAACTCTATTGTCATCTTGTAAAATAAATCAAAGTTATAATCTTTAACGTAAATGAGCATATAACTGATATATATTCTTGAATTTTTAAAAGACTGGATATGAATCTTTTTTTAGGACATGTTTGTAAAATGTGCCAATCACTGGTGCATGCCAATTACTGGGGGTGTTACCCTACTTAACTTTTTTTTAATAAAAAAATTGGTATTCTTAGAACATTTCATGTGAGTGTAAAAATTCACGTAACAGAAATAGTTACACGAGTTTTTGCTGTTGCCGTTTCATGAAAAATTCTGGGAATCCCAGTTTCCAAAAAAAAGTTTAGTAACTTAACAGATTATTTACAGTGTAGCTGTACCTACCTTACAACTGAATTCATCAAATTGTTTCTGAATTGATGCATACTGATGCCCTGATCTTTCATGAATATAAAAGTGAAGTGAATAGATCTTACTTACATTTTGGGCCCCTGGGTCCTCATTAGGAGACCTCTGTTGTTTTTCTTTAAAAAATGCTCTGTGCATTTAGCTAATACATTGTGCATAATATGTTTTCATTTCATTCGCAGAAAAACATCATTTAGTGAACCTACTTGTATTTCATCCAATATTTACTATTTTAAGTGTAAGATTGTAGGGTATTATTTAAAATTTCGTTTATTCTGGTTGCTAAAAAGAACATTTTTTATATTAAGAACTATTCAATTTAAAAGAAGAAAAATATATGTGATTGTTCTAACAAAAACTCGTTCATTATTTACGTGAGCATAAACTAAGCAGAATGTATTCAAGACACTCCCTTATCATGTACTAAAGTTTCTAAAGTACTGAACTCAATTATCATGTACTAAATAATTAAATTAATTAATTGAATAATTTAATTAAATTTATAAGTAATATTTTGATTTTATTAAATTAATAAAGTCAAAGACATATAAATATTTTAATTATGTTTTGATAATATTCAAAACTTTGAAATCGAATGTTCGAAAAAAATATCCTTATATAAATTAGAATTTCAGGCACACAAATATATAGTATATAAATATATATATATATATATACTATATGCCATTGATTATTGGACACTTGCGATTTTAGACATTTTACTAATTATCTAGAAAAATACATATGAAATCATCTCGAAACTCTTAGTGTATAAATATAATAGTATACGTCATACATCTCCGTGAAAATTTTTGACCGAAACTCCATAGGGGACCGTCAACAAATTAAAAAAGAATGAATATCTTTTGAATAACCCTGTCAAAACTAATGTAGCAAAAGCGCTCAAACCCTAGATTATGATTGAATGCTTTATTGAGTAATCTTGGCTGTAATTGGAATAATCTTGTTGTTTTTTAAACAAAAATCGAACAATTATCTTTTGAAAAAACATGCCTTTAATGTTTTTTAAGTAGAGATGGTACAAATCGTTTACGAACAATTATCATTAATTTATTGGAATTAACAATGTCGAACATTTTTTTCCTCAATTAAAATGCATATTATAAGATGTAATATAGTCTTGTAATTGAATTTTGTGTACTAAAATTAGATGAAAAAATATATACATATATGCCGAGAGACTTAAGTATCTCTTTGTAACTAAATTCCCAATAATAATTCTTATAATGCTGAAAAAATCTAAGAATGTATTTTGGCATTTTTCTGCTGACAAATCACTCAGTGTTTTGTGTATAACACTACTCATAAAAGAGTTGAGTGCCATGCCAGACACCAGCGACTGGCACTAAACTTTTCGTTTAGGTTGTGCCATTCACCAGTAACTGACAATCTAAAATATGATATACAATTTTTTTTAAATGTACTATTTTAAGTAATTACTTAAGTACTACTTTTAAGTAATTACTTAGAAAAACTTTTAAGTAATTACTAAAATTCATTTAAAATTTACTTCCATTTTATTTATTACAGGATTTTTACTTCCTTAATAATTACTTACAATATTTTATTTAAATAGATATCACATTTTACACTGTCAGTCATCGGTGATTGAAGTGGCATAAACGGAAGTTCATTGTCAGTCATCGTGGTGGTCAACGTGCTAATTATGACGCTACTTATTTTCGTTATTTATGAAAAATTCAAAATTTTTTTGAGTTAAACTTTTAATTATACTTTAAAAATAATTTTTTGTATATTTTAGAAGAATAATTTAGTATTTATGTTTAGAAATATATTTTTTAGCTTATTGAAAATTTTCATTTAATAATTATCTCTTTAAATCTATAAAATATTTAATTAATATTTTTTTCGTGACTTTTAGATGCGGAATTATGATTTTGGTTTTGATGCATTGCATATATAATGCAAAATACTATACTCATGAAATATTATAGCATCATAGTTCAAAAACACTGATAACTCTGAAATTTTCTCCATATGCCAAATTGAAAGTTAACCCTTTATGCACCGACGGTACTTTAAAGTACCATTGAAGAAAACTTTATATAAAACTTATTTATTCTGTCGACTAATAAAAGTTTTTTTTTTTTTTATTCTTTCCACACAAAACACTCTTCTCGATTAAATTAACGTAGAATAGAGAAAGAGTCGAAACTAAATATTTTCAAAAAGTGATAGTTTTATTATTCATTTTTATAGGTATTTCTTTTCTTTAATCATATAAAATTATATGAACACACTCAGTTATAAAAGCATTTCCAGTTATAGAGAGGATCATGATGCATTTGAACTCATTGCTTTTTTTAGAATTGTGATATTTTCAAAAGAGTAATTTTGGTTAATTAATCTGATTGTTTTTGTAAATATTCCACGAAAAAATTATAATTACCGATATATTTAATCAGTTTTAATGAAAAGAAAACTTATTTAAATTCCACTTTAATATCATGTAAAAACTCTAGTATGCCTTCAGATTCCCTCTCTTGGACAAGCTCACGTTATCACGTTCACTAAGCTCCAGGTTTCACTACAATACAAGCAATATTTAAAATATCATAATTGGATTGATTTAATAGATTTTTAATTCATTCAACTATAATTAAAGCTTTCAAGGATAACATTCATATTCGCTTTTAGGTTTTTTACATAATTTTGAAAAAAATCGTCTTTTTTTAGCATTTAAAACTAATTGCATATAAAACAACGTCACAATTTTGCTATTTGCAAGACTGACAGAGGATTAGAAAATAATTATTGAGGTGGATTAATTTCTTGATAAATAATTCGGTAGATAAAGGGTTAATGAATGTTATCTTTCTTTGAGTTTTGCTCAATAACTCATTGATACAGTTCCGCGTAACACTTATTTTAACTTATTTTACTTTTTAAGTAAATCTTTCAGGATGTTTTACATATCATTTGCTCATTCTGGAAGAATTGCCACCCATCAAAGTAATACTGCGTTGCAAATTCGTGAAAAAATTTTAAAACACTAACTGAACATAATATTTATCATTTCTAACTAAAATCGCTATTGATTGTTTTGTGAATGTGCTGCCAATTTGTTGTGCCAGGAAAAGGATTGTGCAAAAAGTTTTGTTAAAAACTACATAATCTTTCCAGATATGCAGTTATTCAAATTTATTAATTATTATTCAATTCACTCATTAAACTCCAGCATTTTGTTCCGGCATGAAATACGAAACAGTTTTCTTTACAGAAAACTGTTTCGTGTTTCATTTTTAAAAGTGTGTAACTTTAAAGTTACAATTGAAAAAGTGTTTAAAAGTGATTCCATGAGTTGTTTTATAGTGTTCTAAATTGTGTTTTGTTTACAATATCTTGTTAATTTGGGGACAAAGTGGTGTGCAGCGCAACACTATTGCAAGAAAACTGTTTTATCACCACTGTTTACAACAGTACATGTACAGTATACTGTTTACCGCAATATTTCAACACAATTAATAACACTATTTTTAGAACACATTTATAGATTGCAGCACTTTTGCAACATATTAAGAACATAATCACAGCACAAAAAACGTTTTGCAGAAAAAAGTTTTCTAATTCACAACACATTAATCTGTTGTAGATTTGGTGAAAAAAAAAGTGCTCTAAAATGTGTTTATTAGAACTTGCAGTGTATCTTACTGCCCATATAACGCAATAGCTGCAGATGTAATTGTTCTCAATTGAACAAATCGGTACTTAATGATAATATGTACACACAGATATAATGATTCTTCTTTTATCATTCACTGTGACTACCGCAGTCGTCATAAAACGTACTGCATGCACTTAAAATTGAGGATTAACATTCTCGCTGATGCTTACACTGGAAAATAAATCTTTTCTTTATAAACAGAGAATATACGGAGTGGACAGCGTCTACAACCTTAACCCAGCCACAACACTTCTCCTCATCTTTTTAGTGCATAAAAATACCATAACAGATCGTCTATGAAACTCCAAGATTTATTACTAGGTCAATTTTAAAATTAGTTTAATGGGATTTTTTCTTCTTTTTTCTTACTTGTTAGTGTAATAGCAAATGTTTACCAAATCTCACATGTAAGACCGAGGGATGCCGTAAAACATTAAATTTCGTAAATTTTAAATAAATGATTTCTTTTTATCTAAATTACTTTATTAATGCTTCGTTACCCTATTTAAAACATATTTCACTTTCTTCTAACTTAACAAGAAAAAGTACTGGATTCGTGAATATTTTCAAAATCTGATTTTCGATGTTAACACGTTTTAGGGGTCAGAGAACCCGAAAAATATATTTTAAGTCTGTCTGTATGCATGTGACAAAAATATTTTGAGCGTTCTATCTGAAGAGCCAATGCACGGAATTCCACAAAAGTTTAGATTCAGTTAGATCTGTTTATAAACTAGATCTGATTAGTTGTTAGTATATGTCTTTCTACAGATGGCGCTACTGTGCTCCATTATTCACAATTTCGACATTAGCCATTTCTCGTGGAATATTACATTAATTTTCATAAAACTTTAATTTTTTAGTACTTTTTATAACAAGTTGGTGCTGATTATGTTTTGGTGCAAATAACTCAAAAGTTGGCACTATCATGGTGCATTATTCGTGATTATCGCAATAGATCTATTCAAGAGTTTATGCACGGAATTTAAAAATAAAGTTAGATTCTGTCAGAACTTGATATAAACTAGATCGGATTATTTTTTGTGTATGTCGCTCAACAAGCTTCTATGCTACATTATTTACAGTTTCTTCAATATCCATAGTTCAAGAACTAATAGACGAACTATCATAAAGTTTTACATTTAGTTAATATTTGATATAGAATAGTGCTTATTATGTTTTTGTGCAAATTGCTCAACATGTTGCACTGCCATCGTGCATTATTCGCGATTATCTAAATAATTCTTTCTCAAGAATTAATACACAATTTTTCTTAAAATTTCAGATTCAATTAGTGCCTGATATAGATTAGTGTTGTTTAGTGTTTGGTGTAAATCGAATGGCACTGCTATGCTGTATTTTTCACGATTTTGGAACAAATGTATCTAAAACATTAATGCGTTCATTTTAATGAAATTTCAGATTCGTTAATATCTGATAAAAAAAGAAAGAAAAATGTAATTGGTTAGTTTCCGTTGTACATCATACAGCACGTGGTGCTGTTTCACAGTTTTTTTTCTTTATTTTTTTAGATTTTGCATAGCTCTATCTCAAAAAACTAATGCACTGATTTTCATAAAACTTTAGATTCAGTTATAAATTGACATAAGTTGTTGTTGACTAGATTTAAAATTGACTAGTTTAAACCTCCTATCCGATGGTGCTGCTATGCCACATTTTGAATTTTGCTCGCGTAATACTTGAAATATGCCACGGGATGTTTGCATGTCTAATTTCCATTATAATTAATACCATACTAAAGAAAAATTCAAAAATTTCCATTTAGGCCACAGTTTGACTAAGTTTCATTATTGCATGCATAATTCCAAAATGAGACTTAAAATACTACGAACTAAATATTATTCTAAATATTTGATAATTTAGAAAATATTTTTAAACATCTGTGCTCAATACGTTCCTTTTAGTATTCAGTTGAAGCATTTAATTTTTTAGAAACAATCTTCGTATGTATTTAAATCTTAAATTTGAAAATAATAATTTTGAAATCGGTTTGATATTTCTTAATATTTATAGAAACGAAATTAGATAGTTTTTAAAGGCTCTTTTAGATTTTTTTTTTTTTTTTTACTTCTGCTTACCCCATGTGGTAGCGGCACCGACATACAACATAGACTATCAAGGATAAGGCGGCGTCACAATTGACAATTGATCGTCACAATTACATATATAATCGGATTATTATTTCTTAAGCTTCAATATAAATCATAATTTTGAAATTTTTTAGGACGCTTTTCGATCGTCCCTTTGCTTCACAACTTTTAAATTCCAAATTCACTTCCGACAGTTTTTAGAAGACATTTATATTTTATAAGTAACTACTATGCAAATTTAAAGTTTCTAGACCCCTTAGTACAACAGCAATAACCGTTTTGAATATTTATGGCTCCTGAAACCCTTTGTTGATAGTGTCATCGACGTAAATTATAGCTTATGTTTGTAATGATTTAACACCTTCTGTCACCACTAATTTACTTTTGAAATCGATTTGATATGTTCTCAGATTGCTTACAGATTGGCATTTAGAAAGTTATTACTTTATTTAACATCGTCACAAGCTTTAAAATTGAAAATAAATTAAAAGAATCGAATAAAAATTATAAAGTAGTCATTAAATGCGAAATTGCAATTATAAAAAAGGAATTGTGTTTGTGGGATGTTTCGAAGATTTATTCGGAAGGAGACTGTCACAAAAACAAATTCGCTTTTGACACAAAATTATAAACATAAAAAAATCTCTTCTCTAGACAATGCCCATAAATATCATTCTAATGCTTATTTTAAAATGAAAAATGAATTATAAAAAACACATGCATTCAGTTACACATAAAGAAACAAAAAACATAAAAACAATATATTTACGATTTTATTTAGCAGCAGATTTTTTTATGAAGTTTCATTTCTAGGTGTTGTTAAAATAATAAAAAGTTATTTTCTCTGTGTATATGTCCCTATTTATGAGATTTGATGATATAAAAATAATTTGCAGAAGATTTTCTCTAACACTTCTCAGAGAATTATTTTCCACTTGGGTAATTTAGAAACTAAGTTTATTTTCTCATTTACTTTAATATAGCGTTTATTAATTTTGAAGATTTCTATGGCAAATCTCAACATCAACATAATATATAAAAGCGTAAAGTAGCTTTACTGAAAGACAAGGTTGATGGCTTTTTATAATAAAATTCATATTAAATACAAAATTATTCTTGAACATATTCAATAAACTAGAACAAAAATTGCAGATTAAAATTTGTGAAAAGAAATATTCTTTTTCAAGTGGTATCGAAAAAATAAATTTTACAGACTTCAAGAAAATCTTTATCATTAGGTAGGAATTTTTTATTTCCATTATTTTTTGTTATTGTTCTAAAACTCATTTTCTATAAACATTTCTACATTCATTTTCTATATTCATTTTTACATTCATTTTCTATATAGCAAATATTAATAGTGTACTAAAATTATCTAACAATTCCTGTATATTTATGAAAGTTAGAGCATAGAAAGGCGTATTGACAAACTAAACGAATTTATAAAACTTATTTATGCAATTAAGTCAGAAAAATTAAAATGCACAATAATAATATTTTAAACTATTTAAAATTCTAACATTTACGTTCAGCCAATTAACAGATTTATCCGAACGCTACTCGGGCAACGAAAGTTTATTTCCTTTATTTCGTAAAGTTGTTGGATACCAGTACTTTTCAGAAATCTTCTTTTTATTGATTGACAAACATATGTTTGATTTTAATTATGCAGTATTTTTTATAAATATAGTTATTCTCACTCTTCTATATTATTATTTAACTTATTTTCATCAACCATATATTTCTGGAAACTTTAAATTTAGTTTTTAAAATTTATTTGAATATTTAAAATACCATTTTATTTCACTTACTTTATTATATCATTAATTTCTTTATTATTTTAACTTTTTATGTAGTTTTAAACTAACATTTTAACTGTTTTCAAATGGCTCCAACCTAAAAGCAAGACATTCTAAAATTAAACGAAACAAAAAAAGGAAGCTGTTACTGGATTAATAAATTTATTTTTAAGGATAAATTCACTTGGCATACATATATTATACATTCTCTATATCTCGTGAGTAAAATTAGTATATTCACAAATTTTAATTAAGAATAACCACATTTTTCCTCTAACTTTGATACTTCTGGTCTTTACATTACAAATTTCAATTATGCAGCTTAATCTACATTTCTAATTAACAATAAATTCATTATAAGATTCGGTACAAAATCTGCTTCTTTTAAATCTTTAGGTTTCATTCATTTATACGAGAATTATAATGAGAAATTCTAATTAGAGGCAACTGAGTATAAAGTTCACATAAAGACTAACAGAATATTTTCTTTTTCTGTGTAAAATATATCTTTTTAGAATAAATTCAAATTTCATTCAATATTGTAAGCAATAACAATTCTGGAAAGAAATGTGGGTATTTTCAAAACTTTGCATCTTAAAAGCATTGTCAAAAAACAAGATAAAAAATTATGAAGGAAAATCATTGATTTCAATTATTCTTCTTAATTTTAAACATGTTGTATTATTTAAAAAAATAATTGTAATTAAAATGCTTTATTCTAATAAAGTCAAATGACTATATATATATATATATTTAAAAATACACAGAAAATATATTTACAATATGTCACAAACAATAAAAAAACATGTCCATGAAGAATTAAAAAAAATTGTATCGTTTCCAGAATCTTTAATTTATTCAAAATTTTTCTCATTCAAAATTAAATTCAATATTTTATTTTATTCAATATTAAATTTATTAAAAATCTCAATTATTGGTATTTTTTTGTAAAATATATTATGATAAATGATATGTAAACAGATAAGATAAAAACTAGTCGTTGAGGGCAACCATAAAACGTACCATAATGCATATGTAATAGTATGAAATATGAAAGTAAAACATTGGTAAGCTATTTACCACACTAAAAATAAAAATCTGTAGAAAATTTGTATGTTATTGCCCCAAAAAGAATTTAACCCCTATGGAAAAATCAAAACAACAAGACAAATCCCAAAACAAACCCCTATAGAAAATCTGTAGGTATTTGGCCCATTCTGCAGATATCTTAGAAAATTCTGTGGATATTTTTAATGTAAAGCTACATGTACAAAATTTCTGTAGAAAGTGATACAAATTTCTCCAGATAATCTTAAGATTATTTTTAGTGGAGAATAAAACACGTTGCATTTCCAAAATAAAATTTCAACGTATATTTAAATATTTTTAACAAAAGAGTGTATATGTGTGTATTTTTTGTCGTCCGATTATCTGCGCTAGGGATATAGGACCAGGGGGAGTGCCCTTCGTGGGGGTCTTTCTAAGGGAACCTAACCCGTATTTACGCAAGGTTCGAAGAAAACCACGAAAACTCCGAACGGTTAGGCCGACAGCCGCGATTGGGTTCGAACCCAGCACCTGCCGTCTACCAGTTGAGAGGTCCGTACCTCTCGGCCACTGGTGGGGCTTTAACAAAAGAAGAACGTATTGAATTAAAATATCTGTCTATGGGAATTTGGTGAAATACCGGAAATAGCACCAAGTTGGAGTCACTTTTCGGGAGTAATTTTTGTCGCCATATTTGACAATCTAGTGTCAAGTTTGCGATAAACTTAGCGACAATTTTTGGCAATTTTTGGTCAAGAGGATAAACAAGCAGTACGGAATTGCGTAAAAGAAACATCCTCATAACTCCCAAAGTAATTTTTATCCTAAATAACAAGTCACAGCGTCATATTAAGCGTCCTATTTCCAGTTAAATATAGCTTTGAATTGAAATTTAAATAAAATACAGGGTCGTGAAAAATCTAAGAGTTTGGAAAGTATGATTAGACATATCTTGACAATTAGTAATCCGACTAACTTTCTTTTTTATGTAAAATGTTTTTCATTGTATTTTTTTATTCATTTTTTGATACAAAAAAAGTAAAAAGAAAATATGTACCTTTTATCAGAGCAAATACTACGACAATCCAAAAGAAATAGTTCCGAATAATCCAGATTACTGATAATCAACAGGCTCTTTCCATTATTGCATTCTAAGTTTACACAGAGTTTCAAGTCTATAGCTCAATTTTTTCGGAAAATTGTTTTCTAAAAATATGTTTTTTGGAATCTTTTGTGTCTAAAACATGTATATTCATTTTTAACTATTTGGGAAATTAGTTGTTGCTCTCGGTAGAGAATTTGGAAATCTGAAGTATATCTTACTCATTTTATTGGTTGAATTCCGCAATAACTTTGGTTTATTTTATTCATTTTTTCATACGTTTATACCTAATGTCTAGAAATAAAATATTTCTGCACTTTATTTTATTCCTTTTCTAATTGGTCCAGTCTTTAATAGAGCATTATTATGCATATTAAAATATGTAAATATAAGTTTAAATTTGTTTTCGAATTTCAATGCATGTTATAAATAGCTTACACATGTTTTATTTTTATATATTATATTATTCATATCCATGATGATTATGTATTTTGGTGGCCCAAAACGACCAATTTTAAATGTAAGTTAGACTTCGGTATTAGATTCTTTAAAGCACGACATTTAAAAAAAATGTTTCTATATGTTTACACTACTAATTACATGTATTATTTACACAACTGGTAAAGTTAACTTGTCATATTTTAGGTGCAGATCCAGGGTTGCCAGTCGCCAAGTAGCGACTATTTTTTTGGTTTGGCAACTAATTTTCAGCTTATAAGTCGCCATACTTTTGACAAAAATTGCGTTTCTCCGAGATTTTTTTACGAAAGTCGTAGCTCTTTATGCGATATTTTGATAAAATGAATTTTTCTTAAGCAATCTTTTAACAAAATTCGCATTTTTTCTTAAATTTCCTTAGAAATTAAGCCCTGGTGGTGACTGGAATAGTTCGGTTTAGGAGCCACTGGCTATTTAAAAGTTTGGGGAATCTCCACCTACACTTATTTTACGCATATACAGGGTGTATCTAAACTACTGGGCAAAACTTTAAGGAGTGATAGTACACATCAAGACAAATAATATTAAATTGGAAAGTATAAGGAATCTGCCCACCCTACGAACACAGTTCAATTTTTCGCTACTTAATTACTCACAACAAGTGAGATTTGGAGCTCAAATTTAAGTCTAAGCTTTTAAAACATTTTTTATATAAAAAAAAATAACGGTTTAAAAAAGTTGTTGGTTACTCTAAAGTTTAACCTCTAACGGAATTTTTTGAAATTGATCTTTAAAATTTATTTTCAAGGAAATACTGACATAATGAATGGTTTTAAAGAAAACCACAAACGAATCGACCAATTTTACCGTTTTATATAATCATTCGAAATTTGAACCTCCCCATCCATATTGAACACAGTTCAGTTTGCGCTACTTAACCATTCTCAACGATTCAGATTTTCGGCTCAAAATTTAAGTTTATGTCTAAGCTTCTAAAATAATTTAATGAGATGCAAAAAATAGCGGTAAAAAATAGTTGTAGGTTACTTCAAAGTCTAAATCAACATTTTTTGAAATTTACCTGTATAGTATAATTCATTTTTAAGAAAATACTGACATAAAGAATAATTTTCCTCCTTCGGAAGACGTTTGGAATCCTTAATTTCCCATTTAATATTATCTGTCTTGATGTGTACTATCACCCCTTAAAGTTTTGCCCAGTAGTTTAGATACACCCTGTATATTTTTTTAATTGAAATAATGCGTACTTTTCAAATCTTATATTTTGAAGATTACATTGTTAAAGTGAGTATGGATTTATTCAATCTCTAAAAAAAAAAAGAAATATGGATCGTTAAAATTCTGACATTTGTTACAACTCGTGAGAATTATTGAAGAAAACTGCGTTTTCACATTTGTGTGAAAATACTGTTTTTTTTATTTTGTCGTACTATTTTTTAATATTTAATAATTTTCTTATATGATATTTTATGCGGTAAATTTCCTTCATTTACATAATTTCTTTGTTACTGTGGTAGTTTCAGTTATATTTTGTAGACTTATCTACTTTTTAGAAAAAAAAAATACAAATTTCTTGAAGGTCGCCCCAAATTTCCAATTTTTTTAAAGTTTACATATGACTTACTTAAAGAGATGAATTTATTTTTGTCATCCATATTTTTGTCATCCAGTGAAATTTCATATTCGCTTATTGAAAATTAAAATAATTCGAAAAACCGATTCTTAGACAGTTTGAAATTATTACATAATGGACATATTGGATTAAAAAAAATTTAAAGGAAAATAGGTTTTTTTTTATCTGGAGATTTTTTTTCTTATACTATATTTGCTACAATTGATTTTACAGACTAAAATTTTGTTTAATAAGAGATTATATGTAAATGTGTTTTAAAACTAATCTCAGTTTTAATTTCAAAAACTTATCTAGTTTCTTTAGTTACCAAATAACGATTTTCATTGTACATTTACTCAAGTACGTGAACAGTTGTAAAGTGTTATAAAGCTCAGCTTATGGTAAACTTTTTTAATAAATGAGAATTCTGAAAATTAATTTAAATTTGGAAAAAAATATTTTTGTGTAAATCATTTTTTAAATGTGAAAAACATTGTCAACATAAATTTTTGGTTAGTATGAAAAAAGTAATGTTTTATAATTAGACTCATTTGGGAAAAATTTATTAACACTTAATGAAACCTAACAACAGTATTAATTCTAGAAATTTATTAACAAAGATTTAATTCTCATATATTGCTAAAAAATAAAATGGAATGTAGTCTGAAAAATCCCTTTCGGCATGGCCTATAGGCGGAGGTAGATTTCGAAAAGTTTTCATCTCAAAAATAAATAAATAAAATAAAATAAAAAAATAAAAAAATGATTAGAGATAAACCCAGTTTAACTACTTTATTCAACCGCTTTTAAAAAATTTTTAATTTCATTTTTCTGTAAGAACTGGTTTTATCAAAATCCTCTTAAACGAAATTCTACTCAAATGCCCGTTTTGGCAACATATTTTGAATTATATTCTTACTTTATTAAAAAAATTGACCAATATGCTCATTATATAGTTCCTAAATAACAAAAAACTGTTAATTAAATTCGTTTGACAGCAAAATTGAATTTAAAAATGAGTAATAAAATAACCAATTTATTATTTTAATACATCCACAATTCTTTAATCAAGATTGCTTTGAGAAATTTTATACGAAGTTCCCACTTTGACAGATTTTTTAAAATATATATTTAGCCTTTATCAAAAATCTGACCAATACGGCACATTACAAAGTTCCTAAATAACGAAAAATTGTCAATTGAATGCGTTTGAGAGCAAAATTGAATTTAAAAATGAGTAATAAAATAAACAATTTGTTATTTGAATACAACCTCAATTCTTTTATCATGATCGCTTTGGGAAATTTTTTTGCGAAGTGCTTACTTTGACAGCTTTTAAAAAAATATATATTCACCCTTTATCAAAAAATCGAAGAATACGCACATTATATAGTTCCTAAGTAACAAAAAACTGTTATTTGAATGCGTTTCAGAGCAAAATTGGATTTAAAAATGAGTCATAAAATAACCAATTTGTTATTTGAATACCCACAGTTCATTAATCATGATCGCTTTGGGAAATTTTGTGCGAAGTGCCCATTTTGGCAGCCTTTTTTTTGAAATATATTCTGCCTTTATCAAAAAACTGGCCACTCCGTCACATAATATAGTTCCTAAATAAAAGAACCTGTAAATTGGATGCGTTTGAGAACAAAAAAAAGATTTAAAAATGACTCGGTAAGAACGCAATTTTTTAAATTTCCTCAAATTTCGATCACGATAACTTCGTGAAATTCTGTTCAAAATACCCTTTTTGGCAACCTTTTTAAAAATATATTCTGCCTTTATCAAAAAACTGACCAATACGTCGCATTATATAGTTCCTAAATAATAGGACCTGTAAATTGGATGGGTTTGAGAACAAAAATGAATTTAAAAATGACTCAGAAAAAACGCAATTTGTTATACTTAATCAATTTTTAATGACGATAATTTCGGGAAATCTGTTCAAAATACCTTTTTTGGCAGCCTTTTTAAAAATATATTCTGCCTTTATCAAAAAATTGGCCAATACGTCGCATTATATAGTTCCTAAATAAGAGGATCTGTCATTTGGATGCGTTTAAAATCAAAAATGAATTTTAAAATGAGTCAGAATATAAGCAGTTTGGATTTAAGGTTTTTACTCCAACTCCTATTTTTCTTTAATTTATTTTTTGCTATAAGAATTGGTTCTATGAAAAACTTGTCAATATAAAAGTTGTAGATCTTATTGTGAAGATGTAAAATAAATTTAATTAGATTTGATTGCTTAAGAATTGAGAAAGTTATGAGGTTTTTTCTTTTTCCTCCCCCCTTTTTCTTTTCGTTTTTAATTTTTTTCATCGGTAAAAATTGGTCCTAGCAAAAACTTGTAAATACAAAAGTTTTAGATAATATTGAGTAAATTTATATAAAATTTAGTTGGATTTGATATCTTGAGAATTGACGAAGTTATGAATTTTTTTCTCCCAAAAACCATGTTTTTTTCGCCCCTTGAGCCCATTTTTAACTTTATCAAAAATCTGTCATGCATAAACTTTTTGCCCATTGTTTAGAAGTAATATAAACTTTAAACTGATTCGATATCTATTTTAATTAAGAAGTTATCGCGTTTTTTCTGTTTTCACAAAAACCCTCCCTATTTCCACCCCCTTGGTCCGATTTTGCCCATTAACGAACTCGACCGAGATTTTTGGCTTCTTGATTTTATGTAAAAGTTTGAAAAAGATCTGAGCATAATTATGGAAGTTATCGTGTCTAGAAGAAAGTGATATACACCGATAGATAGATAGATAGATAGATAGATATATAAACGTTTTTACTGATGGTGGTTTTGGGGTCTAGGAGTCATGATTCGTGTAGATCCGCAAAAATTTTTCAGAAATTCCAACATGGGAGAGAATGCAATAGGTAGTATTTCATACGAAATCTACCTAATATTTCATACGAAATCTACCTAATATTTCATACGAAATCTACCTAAAAGAATGTAAGTTCTTTTAATTGTTTTGTAAAAGATAAGTTGCTAACAATGCTAAATTATCCTAATTAATAAAATATAAATGATGAAAAGTTATATATTTTGAATTAGTAATTTAATTTTTTCAATTTGTACTTCATTTTATTTTTCAAAAAATTCTATCTATTTTAATATCTTACTTGCTTTTTGAAAAATAAAGCTAAGTAATGATATTTCATTTTCAGGCAATTTTGGCATGGTTACAAAAGAATTGAGAAATGAAAAGAAATAAATCACAAAAACAAAAAATAACCAATTTTTAATGCGTTTCCAACATTCATTCCTTAACAAATCACGTCTAAACCATTTGTGGTGCAAAAGCACAAGATTCAATTAGTTTGGGAGATAGAAAGAAGAATCTATAAAATTGGAAGCAATCCAGAAACTTATTTAGTTTTATTTGGAAATAACTTTCTTCTCGAAATTCTGTGCTTAAAAGGAACACTATAACGTGTTACGAAAAATATGCAACAAAGACATTTTCTCACTTTAGGAGACTAATTGTAATTTATCTATAAAAAAAATAATCACTAGTTGATAGAAGTATATATTTTATGGATAATTTCTTTAAAATACACTCAAAATTTCTGTAAAATCCAAACATTTTAAGTGATTTTGAAAATTTATATGCGATATATATTTTGGATCTGTATTGCGTAAAATTCGCTTCAATTTTGCAATCAAAGCATTTTTAAAAATAGATGTCATTAGGATATTTTAATGCAAAAAATAAACTGGAATATACCGGGTGTCCCAAAAATGACTGATGGATTTTAAAATTCAATAACTTGGAAACGGTGACAGCTATTTAAAAAAATTTTGCAGTAGGGTTATGTATAATGTCAGGAGTTTTTTTTTTTTTACCGTAATTTCTTATTTTAGTTCGCATCTCAAACAATAGGTGGCGCTGACGGCGATTGAAGGCCAGATGATCGGTGCTGAGTGAAGCGTCGACCTGGATTTCAATCGCCGTCAGCGCCACTTATTGTTTGAGATGCAAACTAAAATAAAAAATTACGGTATAAAAAATCCTGACATTATACATAACGCTCCTGCAATTTTTTTTTAAATAGCTGTCACCGTTTGCAAGTTATTGAATTTTAAAATCCATCAGTCATTTATGGGACACCCGGTATATATATACATTAATTTATTATACATGTAGAATGCCTGACTGTGTTGTGCAATTTCCTTTATAGAAAAATAATAATAGTTTTCCTCATTCGAATATTTCTGACAGAAAAAAATTACAAGTAGTGCAATTTATATTAATAATTTTCCTGCATTCTAGTCAAGCAAATCAAACATTGATTAAAATATTTTATTATACAGTAGCAGCCTTCGCCGTCTACACAGAATAGTTTCTCTAAAGGAATCCGGAATCAAACTTATATATATAATAAAATAATAAAATTTATATCTAATTAAATATGCAAAATTGTTTCTAATTCTTATACTCTCCCATCATCTAGGTCAAAGTTTATTTTGATTACATACTAAACAAAATAAAAAAGAAAAGAAAAACGCAGATATATGGTGAACTATTTTTTTGTTGGTTTGTATTTCTCCTTTGAATTTCATGTTTCTACTTAAAACTGCTGCTTTGATAAGGCGAAATCTCCCATAACTGCCACCATCCCATTAAACCCGCTTGTAGGAAATTTCCATAAAATGTAAAATACATGTTTTTTTTTTTAAATAGTTGATATATCCTTAAATTCATGCGTCTATCTAAATGTGCTGATGCGATATATCAGAATCACCTAAAAATTTCGTAACTCCCGTGAATAATTTCAAATGGGGAGGGTAATTTCTACACCAGTATTCCATTTAGAAATCATATTTAATTAATTTTTAATAGGTTTGTTTCCTTAAATATCCAGCTTTTACCTAAAACGGCTGCTGAGGCATGAACATATGTTTTAAAACTTACACCACACCTCCTTTAAAATCTTTAGGCGAGGAATTTCTAAAATTGCTATGTAAACATTTAGTAATACTTTTAGTAGTTTTATTTTCTGTAATTTTTCGCTTCGTGATAAACCGTCTGGTTAGATATAATCAAACGCTCTAAATTTTATTTTTTTAACTTTAAATTTAACCACCCTTGAGCGGAATTTAGAAAAATCGCTTAAATACATATTTAACTATTCTGTAGTACATATATTTTTTGTAAATTCACATTCTTACCTTAAACGGTTGATGAGATATGGTCAAATGTTCTAAAATTTTCAATCCCGTTTTAACCGCCTTACTGAGATATTTTTGAAATCACTAAATTAAATAATTAAAATAATACAAAAAAGCTTAAATTTTCATACTTTGCAAAAATCACCATAAAATTAGAAAGCAGGGCGGATTTCAAGCTAAAAGCGGAGTAATAGCTCGTCATCAACTGAACAAACACGAATAGTTAAGTCGACAATATAAAAAATAAACTGAAGGAAAGAGGGTGGAGATTACGAACAGTGGGACACGTGGCGCCAGTTGAAAGAGCACAGGTGAAACACAAAAGTGATATCAAAAAATAAAATAGAGAGAGAAAAAAATTAGAATAATACAACAATAAAATAAATAAATAAATAAATAAAAATTATATATATATATATATATATATATATATATATATATGTATGTATATATATATATACGTATGTAATACAGTAAAAAGTACAAAATCGACAATGCGCTTCTACATTTGTGGGCTGATATCGAAAGATTTTAATGACCTTTCTAATAAGAAAAATGTGAAGTTAGAAACTATCGATTTGGATAAATCGAATTCGCACTATAGACTCTATATGCTAAAATTCAATTGTTTGAAAATTTGTTTCATTTAGCGTACAAACTGACCATTAAAAAGTAGAGATTTAATAGACATGCTGAAAATTCTCTCGTTAATGAAAAAAAATATATTAATATTTCAAAACAAAATTATGTGTGCTTTTAGATGTTGCTAATTCTGTGAAACGGACGGTTACCCGTTGGGGGTGTTCTGGTGGTAGTTGATCGAATACATAACTCGTGATATAAGATAAAACCAGTTTATTTAAACGGTTAGGGCTCAAGGAAAGTGGAGCTATCCGTTCTTTAATTTTAATAACAAGTAACAATACTAAAAGATTCGAATCATAAACTTACTTACAGCTCCGGCACTAGCCTCAATCGGAGCACTTCGAATCAACTTCTCACGTAAGATTCAGCTAAACTGCTAGATAAAACTTTATTAAACAGCCCGTGGCTGTGCAACACTCTTTATTAACTTTGAAATACTCAACGTAAATAATTACTATTTCTTACCAACGGCAAACTTCTCGAATCGCTCCGCTCTAAATGAACTAAGTCGCAAATGCTGCTGGCGGCTCACTGCAAAATTTATGGCTAACTCATTGGAGGCTCAATAATAACTTGCTATAACTCGACCTAAATCAATCAAATGATGCTTGTCATCACCACCTAGCTAGCTTACGCCGCTAGACACCCTTAGCTGGCTAACGCCACTAGACACACTCACACACTCAAATTCCAAGCTTTTATATGCTGCAAACTGAGAAACTACAAATTTACATATTACTTCTAACCACGACTTAACTGTAGAAACCGAGGAAGACACACACGCTCTAGAAAGTTAAAGTAAAAGAGAGGATAAAAGTCGCTTTCACGCTACACAATATTAAATCATTGACGTCACGATCTCAAAAACTGCTAGAGTGCCTTTATCGCAAACGTCACTCCGTCACATCTGTATATGACAAAACAAATGTTGGAAATAGAAGCAGAAGATTATTTATTGACTCCTGTCTAGCAGCGGAAATTTCCGGCAATGGTGAAAATTTAATATATCGATTTAAAGTAATTCTTGAAACCATACCTACTGGCCATAAAATTCATCTAGGTAAATGTAAGGGATGTGCATTGTAAATAGCAAAGCTCTGCATCCAGTTATATAAATGTCATCCACTATCACCCACAATGCACAAAATATTAACCCTAGGGCCCATTATGATAGTAGAAATTATTCTTCCAATAGGCCAATTGTCGGAAGAAACAACCGAAGCTCGGAATAAAATTTTTCGATAATTTCGCTAAAATCTATTGCGTAATTTTTCGAGAATTTCTTGTAACTGTCATTTTC
Organism: Maratus speculifer; assembly: GCA_964019185.1. Lineage (NCBI taxonomy): Eukaryota > Metazoa > Arthropoda > Arachnida > Araneae > Salticidae > Maratus > Maratus speculifer. The sequence continues at coordinate 20,057,023 of OZ025298.1, forward strand.
TCAACAGATTGCTCTTGAGTTCAGATCCAATTTTAACTCGAATGACATCCACGATATGAAAAAAATCAAAATTGTTACTTAAAAAACCCCTAGAAATGTTGCTGCCTATGGAATCTTCCGAAACTCATGATTCAGAAGATTCTGATTCTGATGAAACAGATTACGATTCTGAATTATCATCTGATTCAAAAATCCCACCTTGGTGATTTACAAACTAATTGTTCCTATTGTTAATAATCTGTTTTTTAAATTTATTCAGTTATGCAATATATTATTCCTTTTTTAATAATAATGATATTTTTTTATATAATACTAATTTTGTTTAAAAAATGTACAAAGTTGAAAAACGTCCTTTACAACATCAAAAAAAGGTCTTTTACTTACTATTTGAAACGTTTAAACTAATTTAAAACAAATAAATAAATAATTTTGGCTGTCCAGACTTGTCAAAAACACCACTGTGCATTGGGAAAATATACAGTAAAAATTGCTTACGAGATTTCGTCTGTAACCACTAAAACAAAATTGACCCGCCAATGATATTTTTCATGTACCTAATAAATAGTTTGGTAAATGGCGAATTTTAATACCATAGTTTAGCAAAAATTTTCTTTATTTGAATTTCATGAGACTAGTTTTGTTTGGGGTTTTACGAGCACAACGCCGGTGCGTACATAGTGATTAACTGGCAGTACAGAATACCAATCACATAATTCTTTCTGCGACTTCGGCTATTACTAAACTGGATTGGTATTAAAGTATTAATTGAGTAATCTAAATGACATGCAGAGATTGAACTTGTAAATCAATAGGAATCGTTCAGAAACACGGATAACAATCTCGATTGCATTGACACACATATAAATTGAGGATTTTCGATTTGTGTGATTTTTTGTTTACTTGCCAAATGAGGCATTTTGTCGTTATTTGGCGCAATGGCGAGCGGTAAGGACAATCCTGGATATGTTTAATACGTTCCATATTAATAATGTAGTAGTGCACCTAAAATTTCATATAAATTACTTCATGCTTGAAATGTAGTAACAGCATTAATGTATATCGCATTTTTTCCCCGCATACAATATTGCGTAAAATTTTGAGTGCATCTGTAACTCAACTTTAAGTACTACATACTTTATTTTCAATACAAAAAATTTCATAGTAAACACAAAAAAATATATAATTTGCATAACCCTCAAAATACGTTCACTCGAGTTGAAACACGGACAAATATACCGAGAGATAAGCCCAATATAAATTTTGCCTAAAAACTTAGGACCATAAGATCTTTGGTATGTTTAATTTGAAACTCGAATGTTTGTAGGATATGTAGATATTTGTCTTATGGAATTACAGTTTATACGAATTAACTGGTTTGGATATGTAAATAAATTACATAACAATAAAACATTCACCCTTGAAATCAAATCCTTGCATTCATATCCATCTTTGAATCATCTTTGAATAATATAAAATCTCTGCAATCCAGTCATTTGTAAAAAGAGAATTTATGATTTGATCAGATAACACGAATTTATACAGAAAAAAATACTTGATCATAGCTTTTCAGTAAAATTTATAGATAAGACAGTTCAGAAGTACATTATTCTCCTCCTTTGGGCAAGCGATACATTAAGAATCAATTTGTGGTCTACAGATAAATTCAGAGCATTTCCACTATATTCAAAAAGTTAAAAAGATCATAGAGAAATATAATATGAAATTCGTCGCAATTCTATTCCCTTACTTCATTGATATATTCTGTGATAAGATCGAGAAAGTCCGAACTGAGCAAAAATTCGGTATATATGAAGTACCTGACAAATTTACAACTAATGTTGAAAGCGTTTATATAGGCATGGCAAAACGTAGGTTTTCAGTATAAATTAAAGACAATCGCAAGGATATTAAACAACGTAAGCCAAATGCAGTTTCTACTCGGTTCTATTTATTTAACAAAGACTGCTAAATTAACTTAGAAGAGGAAAAAGCCCTAATTCTGTGTAATAATCCTTTTGAAAGTAAAATTAGAGGATCAGGTGAAACTACTGCACTTGTGAATAAACCTTATAAGAATAATTTATCCTATGACATACCAAAAAATCCTTCATAATATTATAAAGTTTTAATCCACTATCAATTTTGCAGTATATCAAGTTAAATTTAAAACATGTTTGTCAAAAACTGTTTTTCTTTGCCAAAAACACGTTTGATTGTGGTTTTATCTCTCATATGTAGATATGGCGATACTCTTTGTTCTTCAATCAAATTTTTCATTAATTCTGAACTCATTTCATTACATATATTTTGATGTACTCACTGGATGGTGCCACAATATTTCAGTCATATCAGGGGTCAAATTTCGAAAAAATATCTCTCGCACAGGAAGCAGCTGTGAACTTTTAATTATTTATCCATCAAATTTCATCGTGAGAACGGCTGCAGGAGTAGCTTAACATAGACTTTATAATTTATTTTATTTGAATTGCACAAGTTCATATTAAAATTCTTGTTTTTTTGTACCAATGAACAAGGTTGTGTATTTTTTACGATTGCATTCTCATTTATTATATATGCCGCTCTGGAAAGTATTAAAATATTTTAATTGAACGATATTAATTATATTGCTTTATTTTTTAAGTTTTTCTTTTATTTTTAAACGAAATTTTGAATTTAACAGAAACCTCAAACATCTATGACATGCAATTTTTTTTAATTCTTTCTATTAAATTTATACGCAAAGTGCAAAAATAATTTATTCAATTTTAAAACACAAATATATAAATATATATAGATACATTATCATTTATCACAAGACTACAAAAATAAATAAAACAAAATGTTTCAAAAAATGACCTAGGCACGTACTTAGAGTATATCGGAATTGATAACTATAATGGAAACGAAATTGCGCTGTCTTTTACACTCTAGACAGTTCATTTCAGATAATGGAGAACAATCAATGTTACGCGAATTACGAGAAGCAAAGAACACTTTTTTAAGTGACACCTTCCATATATTGTATTATTTCACTTTTCTTTTAACATGAAATGTTGTAATTTTCTTTCTGTCAGAACCGATCCTGTCTTACGCTATATGAAATCTATTTAAATATATAAAAAAAGAAATAAATAAAAAAATATTTATAAGAGTTCTGATTATGATGAAACAGATTACGATTTTGAATTATCATCTGATTAAAACATCCCAGCTTGGTGATTTAAAAACTAATTGTTTATATTGTTAATATTCTATTTTTTTATTTATTCAGTCATTCAATATATTATTCTTTTTTTTTATCACAATTATCATTTATTTTATAATACTAATTTTGTTAAAAAATGTACAAAGTTGAAAAACATCCTTTACAGCATTAAACAAAAGGTTCTTTATTTACTATTTGAAACGTTTAAACTAATTTAAAACAAATAAATAAATAATTTTGGCTGACCAGATTTGTCAAATACACCACTGTGCATTGTGAAAATATACAGTAAAAATTGCTTACGAGATTTCGACTTTTTAAGTTGGATGGAATTCGTAAATTGTGTTACGTCTTATTAAATTAATTTGTTTAAATTTCAACAGGATTTGTTTGGGTACAGAATTTCCAGACCAGGAAAATCTTCTGTAATAGTATTTTCTTGTAGTTAATCTTTTTCTTAACTCTTTCGTTTCTGGTATACTATTAATAGAACATGTCTTTTAATCGATTATTATTTTGTTTTAACAATTATTTTGTTACTTTCTTCCATATAGAAATGATAGTATATTTCTATTTCATTCGTATTATGACAATTCATTTATATTTTTACATTTAGTAATAATAATAACATTATTTTTTTTCAATGCTTTTAGCACCATTCACTATTTCTTTATTTTATCAATGTATTTCGACCGTTAAATTTAAAATATAGGTTACTTTTCTGAAAGAATCATGTATGATATCACGCAAAAATCATTAAAATATTGTAATACTCTTCCAAATCCTATTGTAATACTACATTTTCCTAACGTCTCCGAAAACTCTTCCTTAGACTATTATCATAAAATATGAATTGAATAGAAAACAAAATAAGTAAATTCGTTGCATTTCAGACAATGAGGTAATATTTATACATCAGTAAGTGTGTTTGGATATCTACGATTAACATTATTAAAGTAAAAATAATTTTGTTCTCGAAAAAGAAATTATTTTGGATCCGGAAGGTTTAAATAAGACCTTTACTTGGAAAATAACGTGACCCATATAAACAATGTTTAATATCTCATATTACTCTACAATAAACTAATGTAAATTTTTGTAATATATTAATGATAAACTTTTACATATTTTGTTAATATATGTATATATCTATTCTTACAATGAAGATAATGTAAAACTATTTAAACCGCGAGTAGTCGCGACTTTTTTCACAACGTCATTAGTCGCGCTCGGTCTTTTCGCCGCTGGCCCCCCGTATACGAAATATGTAAAATAAGAAACATTTTTTCACTTAATATATGAAAATAACATTTCAATGAAGATTTAAATTTGCAGTTTTCTTAAATTATGCATTTTATTCATGAGATCTGGAATAATTGGAAAAGTAAAAATCAACTGACTTTAGTGATTGTTACGTAGACTTATTCGTCAATTTCAATTTTGTTTCTCAAAATGTACCTAAAAGAAAATCCGAGGTGTTCTGTTATTTCACTAAGGTGGTCGAGAAACCTTCAAAGTCAGCTACATGGTAGATCTTTGTTGTATTTGTAATGTGATACAAGTTAGGAGAAGATAAGTTATACGGGCGGCAAAAAGACCGACACGCGACTACTGACGGGTTAAACGCCGGAAAATGTCCCATTATTCTGTATTTATAAAATAGACTATAATTTACATCGGTAAAGTAGGTTGCTTTATATATTTTGTAAATATAATTAGCCTTAAAAACCACACAAATAAATCAGCTAGAATTTTTTTGAAAAAGTTTCTTTAAATCAACCAACGGACATTAAAATAAGTTTCAAAAGAAGTTGGAAGGGGCAAAATTTAAACTGAATCGGAAGTTTAAGCTACAGGAAGGACTTCCTTACTCGCCTGCATTTTTCAAAATATATTAGGAGCAAATCGTTCTTTAAAAATACAAATGCGTTTTTCAGCATGATTTTTTTTCCCCATTTCGCGTATTTTTACATCAAAAACGACAAGAGAAAACTGGTGTAAACTTTGAACATGTCTTTTTTGGCTATTCTACATTAATTTTATTTTGGCAAATTTGAAAAAAAAAATTGATTGACAATATGACTTCTTTTTAAAAAACAAGTTACATAAATTTTTTTATTTATAATTTTAACATATTTTAAATTAAAATGAAATGAAACTATAATGTTATTTTCTTATTCAACTAAATGAAAAAAAATAAATTTCACAAATACTGATGAACCACGTTTGAGAGGAACCTGGACAGAACTGCGCATGGGCGAAAAGAGCGAGTCCATGTCAAAAATGGGGAAGGTAGTACCATCTCGAGATGAGTTTGTTTATTAAACAATCCTAGATGTGTCGAGTTTTTTTTTTAAGGGGGGAGTACCTTTTTGTTTCTGTAATTGAATTATCTGTTTTTAAAATTACATTGTAATTCTGTTACACGAAATATGTTATAAAAAGACAAGTATATTAAAAAAGACGATTTAAAGGTATGATTATTAAATTTAGCTTAATAACTTTTCACTCGCAATATAGCGCAACTTAATCTTTTTTGAAGTAACGGCAACATGGGGTGATTTTAAAACATACCAGATTAGCAATTTTTTATATATGTTTCTTTACATTATTGTGTACATTATTTATTTATATTATTTGCATGCATTAGATATGAATATGGCGCAGATGTCATATACTTATAAGGTTTGGAACAATTGTTTTTCCAACGTCAATTTGGCGAAAACCTCATTTTCGAATACTGGTCAAATATACATCTTTAAATTATTTTCTATTATTTAAAAAAATAACAATAAATAAAACAATTTTTAAATATAATAAATTTTAAAAACTAATAACTATAGAACAAAAAACATTTTATATAATTAAAAAAAATTTAAGGTAAATAAACAATTTATCAAAAAATAAACAGTATCAGGGTTGCCATATTAAGCAAAATAACGCCATTCTGGCGCCAAGTAAATTCAAGTGAATATATGACACACAAGTGCCCTGAATATTTAGGTTGTTAGAATTGGCGAATTTCTTGAATAGCCGCCAAGTCAGATGCCAAGCAGTCGTTAAAACTGGATTTTAGCCATAAAATAAATGTAAAAAAAAAAAAAAAAAAAAAAAAAAAAAAACCAGGCATGTTTTTATTAAAATTCACAAAAATGTAGGAGAAAATATATATTTTGGAAAGGTTATTCCGAGAACTCATAATAGGTCCACAATCTATTTATTTTATAATAAAATTTCACTCGGAACAAAAAATAGAAAACAATATTTAATATCATTTATCGGCCTCATAGGCTATTACCCCCAAAGTCTGAATGGAATCGGCTTGACATTCTGCCAAGTGCAGACCTTACTAAGCTGGTATATCAGTAATATTTCGAACTATAAAGATTTCAAATTATATTTTTTATTTTATTTTAAATCTATTGTTGCTTGGTTTACCAAAACAAAAAATAAAAATAATAATAATTGAAACTCAGTAACTATATTTTTTAGCATGTTTCCTGAAAATCTTAAAGTAATAGTGTTTAGCTCATTACATTTTAGTATTTCAATTTCAGTCCCCGTCTCTCTTCAAATAGTGACTATAACTTATATCGATGCCCCTAATCCAAAGGGAATATAAGAAGGAAAAACATTCTAAAAAAACGATATTTGTGTTACTGAAGGAGATAGAATAATGAAATTTGTAATGGTAATTACTTGTAAAATATCAATGATCCCTATAAATGAATTTCTTTCTTTAATCATTTCTTTTAAAAAACTGAAATTTAAAAGATGTGAAAAAAAAGCATAAAAAGAGCGTTTCAGAACGTATTTTTGCGTTTTAAATGCCATTTTTACGCAATTTCCGGGAGTACCGAAATGATTTTAAAAATAATAGTGGAAAATGTGAAAGACCCTTGCTCCAACATAGGTTATATTTTATGTTGATTGCGATTACCTCAGAGACGGCGCAGGAGTTAAAAAAGATGTAAAAACAATTTTCGGATTATTTAAGATCCAAGAAACAAGAAATTTGGAATAGCACTTACTTATTAGATATAAATTATCTCTAAAAAATTTTCTTTAAAAAATCAAAATTTAAAATGGTTGAAGAAATGAAGTTGATTTAAAATGAAGGAAAAATCGTTCTAAAAAACGTTCTAAATAGTGATTTCTACGCACTCTCAAAAATAACCAAACCGATTAAAAAATAAAGATAGCAAAATGATGGTGACAGCCATTGCTCTAACACAGGTTATATTTTATGTCGGTACCACTACCTCAATTGAAGATCATAGGCTAAAACGCTCTAAAAATCCAATTTTTATGTTACTGCAGGATTGAGGAACATGAAATTTCACACGAAAATTCGTTATTATATATTTATGATCTTAAAAATCATTTCTTGAAAAATTCGAAATTTAAAAGTGTGTAGTAAAGCGCAAAAGTCTTATAAAGAACGTTCTAAACGGTGATTTCTACACAATTTTTGGAAGTATGAAATCGATCTCAATAGTAATTGACTGTAAATCGATGGTGACAGCCCTTCCTTTTTATAGAATCTATTTTATATCGTAGAATCTATTTGATGCGTCACTAACGCATGTGTAATGAAAAAGCAAAAAAGACTCTAAATTGTATTTTTTTCCCGGCAAGCCTTAGAAACATGACATTCGACATGAGAGATATTGCTTATGGGAGATAATTAATCTCTAAAGCATTTTTAATAGAAATTTATAAGGGGGAAGTGCGCGAAAATTATTCTAAATTGTGGTTTCGTCGCAATCCTTTGAACTACAAAACCAATTTCTAAAATAATCTGAAAATTATGGTGATAGTTCTTCCGCCAAAGTAATCTATATTTTATGTCGGTTGCCATTATTCCAAAGTCGGTGAAAGAACAAAAAACTTTTTAAAAATGCTATTTTGTATTACTGCAAGTCTTAAATTCATGAAATATAATATGGTAGCTACTTACTAGATATAAATGATCTCTAGGAATATTTCTTAAAAAAATCGAAAATTAAAAGAAATGAAAATATCCGTGTAGTATTCTAAAAAGTATCCTATATATCAATTGTGAGCAATATGAGGAATTATTGAATCTATTTCTGAATTAACGTTTGAAAATGATACAGACAGCACTTATTCTATCATAGCTCAATACCTCATGCAAGTTTCTCTACCATTTAGTTGTTACAAAACCAAAGGACTTTCTAAATTGCGATTTTTCTGATACTACAGGGGAAAACAACTTGGAATATTTCTGTAAGTATTAATAAGATGTAAATGCTCTCCAAGAACAGTTTCTAAAAAATTCGAAATTTAAAAGGATTGAAAATGCACGAAAAGCTTTCTAAAAGTGTTCCGAATTCCGATTTCAATACAATCTGAGAAAAACCAAACCGATTTCAAAAGAAATGATAGCAAATTATTGGGGATAGATCCTGCTTAAAAATAAGCTATATTTTATGTAGGTGTCACTACCACTAGAGAGCTGCAGGAGCAAAACACGTTTTAAATTTCGATTACTGTGATAGTGAAGAGGCTAGAAAGGCAAAATGCGGCCTGTTATTTACTTATGGAATATAAATGCCCTCACTAACAGTAGTCAAAATTCAAATCAAATTTGAAATTTAAAAGGGGTGAAGCAAAGGGATGGTATGAAAATGGTTATAAAAAAGTCCCATTTTACGATTTTTATGCAATCTTGTGATATGGCCAACCGATTTAAAAAGTATATAGTTGCAAACTGGTTGTGATAGATACTTTCCAAACGAAAGCTTTTTTTTATGTCGGATCCGCCTTCATCAGAAGGTTTCAGTAAAAAGAAAAAAAATCTAAATTGCGTTTGCTGTGATACTTAAGAAGCTAAAAACTTTCAATATCGCATGATAGTTACTTACGTTACATAAATGTACTATAAAAACACTTGGAGGTAAATTCGAAATTAAAAAGTTGTGAAATAAATGGAAAAGTGAAAACCGTTTTAAAATATCTTAGTTATGATTTCTATACTATGAAATTTGGATGTTATGTTCCTTGTCTGGATATCCATATGCGATGGAACTTTATTCTGGAAGAAAGAGTGAGTCATCAGGAATGCCTCTGGGTGAGGATGTTGTAACTCAGCTAATCTCCACAATTACAGATCCGAGCAAGCACGAAATCTATTTTAATAACTTTTTTACATCGTATGAGTTATAAAGAAAATTGGCAGACTCTGGAATTAGGTACAATCCGAAGTAACCGCATTAGGCAAAGTCCTTTACTAGACAATAAAAATTTAGCTAAAAAGAACAGAGGAGCGATGGATTAACGCAATGATAGAACTGTATTCATTTGCAGATGGAATGAAATGCAGTTGCAACAGTTGCCTCTAATCATCAAACGCATGAACCTATTTCAAACACAAAGTGATATTCCAAATCGGCAAAAAAGAAAATTGACGTTCCACAACTTGCTCTTATAAAATATTACAATGAAGGTATGGGTGGAGTTGATGTCCTTGATAAACTTCTTTCATCTTACAGACCGCAGCTACGAAATAAGAAATGGTACTGGAACTTGTTTGCAAACGCTCTAAATATTGCTGCAGCTGCATCTTGGATACTTTATAGAAACATTCATGGAAAAAATTCAATGCCACATTTCGAATTTTGCCGAGATATTACAATGTACTTACTGCGTTCCAAACCAAAACTTATATCTCAACCTGGACGAAAAATACATGTTCAAAAAGAACTTAGAAAAACTGATAACCATTACCTGTTTTCTGCGTCACAAGGACGCAGTGCTGTTTCTCAAAAAATCTGCCGCAATATGTGTGTTGAATGTAATAAGAGGTTGAATAAAGGTTGTTTTCCCTTATATCATGGCAAATCCCAGCTAAAAATGAACTCTAGTGAAACTGCAAAGAAAATGCAGTTGCGAAACTGTGGTGATTTGGCACAAATCACTGCAGTTTTTTCGAAGTCAACAACTACAAAATCACTACAGTGAATGTGTAGTTCATAACTACACATTTTCTGCAGTGAATTTAAAGTTAAATGCCCCTCCCACCCAAAAAAATTGGCTCTGCTGGCGCCATCTAGTGACCATACGGGTAAGCTTGCTTTTTAACATTTCAAAGGCAGATTTTGACTGTGGAAACAGTTGTACTCGAACTGACGATCCCAGGTACAGGAGAGACACGCTTTGACCACTTGCCCGTTGAGACTTGTGTGGTTAGTGTTGTGCGCGGTATAAAGGGGAGGCATTTCAATTAAAGGTTATTTGTTGCAAAAGCTGAATGGCAGGCAGAAAAATTAGATGTTTTAAAGTGCTTTTATTTTATTATTTATTTATTTATTGTAATTCGTTTATATGGGCGTGTATTTTAAAAACAATTTAATATTAAATGAATTAAACAAATACTTTAGCGAATTAGCTAAAGCAAATGAATTGGTTTTTCTTCTGAATTTAAAAATCAGTAAATATTTAATAAAATAATTTTATTTTTAGGCTAAATGCGAAAATAATAATTTTTTTATTATGAATTATAATGTAATTACATGCGTTGTGTTAATTTTATAAAATATATATTTTTGACATGGAAATATTTACTTTAATAAATTATGGGTCGGTAATTAGAGATGGGTCGGTATTAGTTTTTTACTTAGAATAAAAATTCATTTTATGCCGTTTAATGATAAGGTAAAACATATTTTTTATTATTGTGTTAGAATAATGATTTGTTATTTATAAACATTTTTTAATTTAAAAATTAAATAAAAATATATATTTTATTTTATTTTATTTTTATACATTTATTTATTTATTTTATTTTATTTTATTTGTTTTTGTAGTGAGTTTTTTAAATAGGGAATATTTCTGAATCTTTCTTGCAAATTAAAAAAAATAAATAAACGAATTTTAGAGATTTTTCTGATAATGTAATTTTTTTAGGAATTATTATGTAATTAAATGTGTTAATTTAAGAAATATATATTTGTAAAAAGGAAAAATTAATTTTATAAAATAAGAATATAATATTGTGTTAGAATAATAATTTGTTATTTATAAACATTTTTTAATTTAAAAATTAAATAAAAATAATATATATATATGTATATATATATATATATATATATTTTTTTTTTTTTTTGGTAGTGAGTTTTTTAAATGGGGAATATTTCTGAATCTTTCTTGCAAATAAAAAAAAAATAAACGAATTTTAGAAGTTTTTCTGATATAATTTTTTTTAGGAATTATAATGTAATTAAATGTGTTAATTTAAGAAATACATATTTGTAAAAAGGATAAATTAATTTTATAAAATAAGAATATATTATTGTGTTAGAATAATAATTTGTTATTTATAAACATTTTTTAATTTAAAAATTAAATAAAATAAAATATATATATATATATATATATTGGTAGTGAGTTTTTTAAATGGGGAATATTTCTGAATCTTTCTTGCAAATTAAAAAAAAAATAATAAACGAATTTTAGAGGTTTTTCTGATAATATAATTTTTTTAGGAATTATAATGTAATTAAATATGTTAATTTAAGAAATATATATTTGTAAAAAGGAAAAATTAATTTTATAAAATAAGAAGTTCATAATAAATATCTTTGAATTAGAATAAGAACTCATTTTATGTCGTTTTTATTTTTTAATGTAGCATATGTTTTTAATGATTATGTAGATATATTTGATTGTTAACTTATCTACATTTTTACCTAAAAATAAAATAGAAACAATAATTTAATTTTCTTTTTTTTCTTTGGTAAATAATTTTTTACAAAGGTAAATTTCTGATTTTTTTTAAATTTTAATATAAAAAATGACTAGATTTTTCAATATATTTATGAGTTGTAAAATAATTTTAAACACTTTTAATAATTTAATATTTGCATGAAATAAGAAACTTTGATGCGCTTTTAAAATGAATACATAATTAGAAAATACACTTCAATTAACTGATGAAGTATTTTTTTTTCTTTCTACGATTCATTAAGTTTAGATCGAAAATAATTTTAAAGAGCGATTTAAAAAATTATTTATGATTCAAATATTTGTATGTCGATTTCAAAATGAAGTAATAGTAAATTAATTGCAAGTAATTTTCAGTTATGAAGATGGAGATGTATGGGGGCAGGAAGCGGAGGAGCTCGTTGGATTTTAAAATTTAATTAAATAAAATTTAATCTTCCTTTTTTTTCAAAAACCTAATGTAAAATTTTCGAGTAACTTAGAAAGAAAGAAAAAGAAATTTTCCATTAAGGAGGGGGTTGTAGACTCATTGTCCCTCCCTGGATTTTGAAATTTAATTAGCAATTTTTCCTCCAATTTACAAAAGCATAATAAAATTTATTCTTTTAGTGTGATTTAAATAAAGAAAAGAAGAATTTTCCGTGAGGGGTGGGAGAATAGATGAGCTATTTTCCCTCACTCGATTTTGAAATTTAATTAATTTTTTTCTCCGATTTTTGAAAAAATACTAAAATTCAATCTTTTTCTTTAGCTTAAAATATAAGAACTAAGAATTTTCTGTTAGGGGGAGGAAGGTAGAAGAAAGTATTTGCCACTTCCTAAATTAATATATATATATATATATATATATATATATATATATATATATACATTAACAAAATTTTTCTTTTCTGATATTTTCAAAAGCATAGTAAAATGTTTAATTTTCAAGAAATTTACAATAAAAAGTAAGAAGAAATTTCGCATTAAGGGGCTGGTTAGTGAAAGGCCCATTGTCCTTCATAACTTTTGAAACTTAATATATTTTTTCTCTGATTTTGATAAACCTCGCAAAATTTATTCGTTTAGAGTAACTTAAAATAAAGGAACTGAGAAATTTCCGCTGTATGCAGGGGGCACAGGTAGTCACTACCCCTCACTGGATTTTGAAATGTAATTTAGTGAAATAATTTTTTTTTCTCTTAGCTTAAAATAATAAAGGCACTAAGAATTTTAAGTTAGGGGGAAGGAAGCATAGATAGAGACGCCCATGTCTCATTAAAAAAAAAAAAAATGGATTTTAATGTATTAAAGCTTGTAATTTCCAAGTAACAAAACTAAGTAGGAACTAATAATTTTTTTACTACGGAAGTGGTTCGATGGGATGAGAAATCCCTAGTTCGATTTTGAAGCATATTTGAAATTATTTTTCTCCGATTAAATTCTGTGAATTTATCGGACAATAACTACAGTTATACGAGAGATGCATCGGAAATGTACTTCTAAATTAATGGTTGGATAATAACTTCAAATTCACTGCAGTGATTCTACGGTTATAAAGTCTTATATATTTTTTAATTTTTGATTATAAAATGACTTTATAAAAACTACAGAGTTTTCAAAGTTAATAGCGCACAGGATGTTTAAAATAAATTACTGTAAAATCACCTTTATTTAACTACAAAATAACTGAAGTGATTTTATAGTTGAGATTGCACTACAGAAAGACTAGAGAAATTTTAGAAAAACCTCAAAAACACTTCACTTCTTCAAAAAAACTGCAGTTCATTTTTAGCTGGGATAAATTGGATATAAAGCTGTAAACAAAAAAAGGTACACAAATTTAATGTAAATTACATTTAAATTGTCAAATACTTTCATAATCTTTTACTTTTATGTCTTTTTGTTCATTTGATTTTCGTAAAAATAAAAATCTTTAAAATCTATAAGAAAAGTACTCACTAAACGCAAATGTTCACATTGGGAACATCTGAAAAATCAAAATCAATTTTTTTTTCTTTAAATTTTTTGTTGATTACTTATAATGGATCTATAAATATACTTAATTAAGCAAACTTGAGTACCAGCTCGATCTGCATCATTATTCGGCATCTAAACGTTTAAGATGTAAAAGCATACTAAGAAGATAGTTTCTAAGAGATTCAAAAATTCAAATGATTGCTGAAATAAGTGTATGAATTGAGCATAAAGGTTTCAAAATGCTTTATAAATTTAATTTATTTAGAATTAGCTTTAGTTTTTCTTATTTAAGTCTCATTTCAGCGTAATCCAAAGCAATAATGAAATTTAGTCTAACTGTGGCTTAAATGATTATTTTTCATTCACTCCTAAAAGCATAATACCTTATAATTAAAAATAGGCATACAGATGTCACTTGGCATATTTCAACTGTTACGTGAGTAATGTTGTAAGATTTTCTAGCACATATGTATGCTAATTATTGCACAGTAAAATGTATTAGTTATATAATTCTCAATGGCATCCATTATTTTAACTATTTCAAGATCAATGTCATTGTTTTACTTACATATTTAAATTTAAAAAGACAGAAGAATTTGCAAAAAAATGAATTTCAAAATAAATAAATTCTTTATTACAGAAAACAGAATTTTACTGAAAATTATCAGTTCCATTTTATACTTAAAAATCGAAATCAAGGAATATATATTATATGACCTTTGTATTAAAATTTTTTAATCAAAAATCAAATGAAACCAAAACATAATAAGGTCCTAAAAATATGGCTGAAAATGCTTTCGACTGCTATACAGTGATTTTTAGGTGGAATTATAAGATTTCACAGTATTTAAAAAAAAAAAAAAAAAAAAAGGCCTGAATTTTCTGAAATGGTTTATTATTTCTGATAAACTACAACGGACAACTACAACTGTAGTACAAATTGTATTGAAAATTATGTTGAGAAACATTATACATATATATAGTGGATAACATATAATAGAATTTACAAAGCTTTAAAAAGACATAAATGCAAATTTCAGTAACATATTTAAAAAAAATCAATCTACAATTTCAGATTATAAGCGAGTTTTGATTATAAATATTAATAAAAAAATTAAATTTCAACCTTAAATCATAATCTTTTCCTGTTGAAATAAAAATTACATTCAACGAGATAAGAAATTCTGGCTACCTGTTACACTTACCATCACAAATATTTGATAAAAAAAGGTAAGTGACTTACATTATAAATTTGTATATGTATTAAAATACTTTTCATTTGGTTTCATATTCAGTACTATTTTTGTGAAAAGATAAAATATTCAGTTCACTGAAATTTTATTCAAGTTATTTTTTTTACTTGAATAAAAGATAGTTTTAAGAATTTGCGAATACATTAAAATATATATATTGTATTATTTTTCCTTTAATTTATTTCTAACGCTGAATATTAAAATAAAGACAATTGTATTTTAAACTGTATATAAATGTATAAAAAATAAATATGCTACATTTTATATTTTTAATTAAAGATCTTTTTCCAGAGTCTTTAAAACAGGTTTTTTTTTCATGTTATCTCATGAATTCAGTATGAAAAAATTCTTCAACTTAATGTGATTTGAATTTTAAGTGCGATATTGATTTAAATTTGAATAATTTTTTTTATTCATTTGTAATTGTAAAATATATCTTTCATTATAAACTTAAATAAACACTATGCGAAAAAATCTTTTAACAGTAAAAAAATATTTAAAAAACATTAAAAAAAAACATTTAGCGAGTAACATGCATTTTATAATGTGCTTTTTTTCACTACATTTTCTATCAAAATAAAAAAAATGAATTTAAAGATTTTTTTTAATAATATACTTAGTTAATATTATCAACTGTTATTTGAAGAACTTTTTTTAACATCTAATATTATATTATCACTCTTTAACTATTGACATGGATCTTGGCACAATGTATGAGAAATGTAAAAATATGAAAAATGTTAGCACCAAAATTTTACATTTTAAGCATACCAGTTTCTGTAACTTGTACACTACATGGCCATAGATCACCATCCACTTGCGATTTTAGACATTTTGGTAAATATCTAGAAAAATACACGAGGAAATATCCCGAAAATCTTACTGCATAAATATAATAGTAAAACTCATACATTTCCGTGAAGCTTTTTTCCCGAAACTATATAGAGGACCGTCAACAAATTGAAAAAGAATGAACATCTTTTGGATAACCCTGTCAAAACTAAAGTAGCATGAGCGTCCAAACTCTAGATTATGATTAAGAGGCTTATTGTAATAAACTGTGTTCATTTGTATGTCAATTGCATGTATACTTGCAAAAAAATTAAGGTTTATATAAATTTGGGACTGTTTTTATAAAAACCTTAATTTTTCTACGAATATACATGCTATCGACATAAAAATGAACACAGTTTATTACAATAAGCCATTTAACTATAATCTAGATCTTCCATAATCCATAATCTTAGTTTTAACAGGGTTATCCAAATTATGTTCATTCTTTTTTACTTTGCTGACTGTCCCCTATGAAGTTTCAGGAAAAGATCTTCATAGAAATGTGTAACTTGTACTATTATATTTATACACTATGAGTTTCAGGATAATTCCTCATGTATTTCTTTAGATATTTAACAAAATGTCTAAATTTGCAAGTGGAAGGTCATTAATGGACATGTGGTGTAGATTAGAGTACTTAATGCACTGAGGTCGGTAAGATACATGCTAACGCAACCTGTATACATAACATTTAGAAGATTTGGTGCTTTTAACGTTGTTATTCTTACATTTATATTATCATTTTTCTTTTCAAAATATATAAATTTGTCTGTTTCATCTAACTGCGGCAATAGAAAATTTCCATATATTTATCTGTACCATGCACATATTGTTGACTAAAGCGTTCAAAAAGATGTTATTTTAACATCTCAGCTTTCAGAATATAATGCAGACACCTATGTATACTTTAAAATGTAAAAAAAGAAGTAAATTGACTTCTTCATTACTAATAATTTATTTAACGATAAAACTTTTTACCTTATTCCATAAGAATTTTCAAATCATTAAAATAAAAAAATATCTTTTCACGTTACATCATATACAAAAAAATGTCACAAGCATTTAAAAAAAAGGATAAAAAATAAAAATAAATAAACATGGTTTTAACATCCTCCCACCTTTTGATTATACATTATAATCAAAACTTCACACTAAATATATACATTTACATAAATATTACAAGTCGAGTCTTTCTGGAAGCTTTATCATCCTGCCAGATCTCGTCTTTTTAATTTGTGGCTCGTTTTTTGGAGGATCAATTAGGTTTTCATTCAAAGTTGGTTTAGGAAAACATTTTTCGTACAATCAATTGATGACACCTCCAGAGGGTAGATTCTTTAAATGAGCCGAAACATTTGTGAATGAGACGTTTTTAATTTCAAAAGGCGAACTTTTCCATCTTGGCCACGAATGAGTTCTGTAACTTGTCTTAATGGCCATTTGATCCTTTTCTTGTTATCTACTCCCACCAAGACTATATCTCCTACCATAATAGAACATTAGACTCGTCTACCGTTTGGTCGTTGGATAGAAGTCCTAAATATTCTGGTATAAATCTATTTCTTAGATCTTTCTCCAGCTCTTGTATATATTTAAGTCTTCGAGTGAGAGAACTTTCCTCAATCGCATCAACATCAGGTGAACCACATTCATGAATATCTTTCAGAAACATGTCTGGAGATATGGGTTTGATGGACTCTTACTCTGACATGTAAGTTAATGGTCGCGAATTTATAATGCTTTGACAGTCAGCCAATACAGCTTTCATCTCTTCATAGTTCAAACAGGCTTGTCCTAAAACTCTTTTTAATAGATCTTTCATCAATCTGATAAGCCTCTTCCACCATCCGTCCCACCAAGCAGCCGTTGTAGGGTTAAATTTCCATATGATAGAATTTATTGCTCCATGCTTCAGTATGCGGTTCCAGTTAAGTTTTTTTTTTTAAATTGGCTATACCAACAAAATTGGAACCGTTGCTGCAATATATAATGGAACATCTTCCTCTGCGAGATACAATTCTTCTCAAGGCATCAAAAATGCCTCTTTAGAAGCTGAAGTCACAAGCTCCAAATGCAGAGATGTGTAAATGGCAAATGTGAATAAGACATCCCAACATTTCTGTTTATTTTTAAGAAACAGAGGGCCAGCTAGATCAATGCCGATAATCTGAAATACCGCTGCATCTTTCACTCGATTTTCTGGCAGAGAAACTGGAGATGATTCTAAATTCTTCCAATTAAATCTTTTACAGATGGTACATTTTGATAACGCAGAGCTCGCGGTTCTTCTCTCATTCAAACTCTAGTATTTTTCTCTAAGCAAATTTAAAAGAATCTGAGGACCTGCATGACAATTTTTGCGGTGGTAATGTAAAATTAATCGTCTGACACTTCATGATCTGAAGGAACAACCATAGGTGTAAGGAAATCCAAGTTGTCTTCTCTGTGCATAATTTTAGCCTTTATACGTATTATGCCTAGGTCATCCTTAAACGTCTCACGAGTTTTCAATCCCCCCTCACTTTCATGCGAAAAACATTCTTTTTGTATCATCCAAATTATCTTCGTCTCTGCTCTTAAATTCTTGACTTGTAAATTCTCCTTTGATCTGTTCCTTTGGATTACAAGAATTATATCTAAAACGAAGTATCCAACCAACAAGACGTACGATTTTCTCATAACTGGAAAAATATCGGTTCTACCAAATTCTATCTGTACTTCCATCTACATTTACCAGTATTTTTGTAGATTTCAATTTTTCTTTTTAAATTTCTTCTTCGTTTATGTTTTGACGCGTGAAATTCTTATACTTATTATATTCTTCAGAATCTTTAAGCCAATGTGGTCCCTACCACCATTTGAGAGGCACCAGGTGTTTTGCTTTATACCCTCTAGATGGCAGGTCTGCTGGATTAATTTCCCCAGGTATATGCTTCCATAAAATCGAATCACTCATTTATTTTTAATTTCCTGAACTCTATTTATAACAAAACAGACCAATTTTCTATCCATGCAAGCACTGTCGTGGAATCGCTCCAAAAATATTTTTCCATATCTTCCTAGCCCATTGCGTCAGTTACTGATTTAGTCAATCTAGCACCAATCAAAGCAGCTAAAAGTTCCATTTTAGGCATGATTACACATTTTAACCCTTCACTGCACGATTTTTTTTCTTTATAAAAAAATATTTTGTTGCTTTAAGTAGTCACAAATGCAGGAAAAATTATTAAAAAATTCTGACTTCATATATATTGTCTTAATATGGATTTTTGTGATATGTGCCATACATGTCCCAAAGCATACATTGAGATATTTCCTTTTTTTTTACTAAATGTGGCATAAAACTCACAATACTGGAGTAATATATATACAAAAGGAGTATAATATGCATTAAAATCCTATTGCAGGTATTTAACCCTTTGAGGGGCAAACAATTGTTTTCTGTAATGTTAAATTCACCCCGGAATCAATTTTGAAACGTTTTTTTTTTCCAAAGTTAAAAATATGAAATTTTAATTAAAAGCTTCTGCTGCGAATCTTGATTCAAATCAGGTGGTATATATCATATCCCATTGTCCTGATACACTCATTTAGAGACCTTAATTCAAAAAGTCAATCATTTTCCTTCATGCCTTTTAGGAATTTCTTTAGTACTGTCATTAAAATGTGAAAATTGTCGGATTTTTTTCAAATTCTTTGACAAACATTGTCTTTTTTATTGTTTGGTTACCTAAAACATCACTCCAGTAATATCTGTAATGGAAACTTCTAAAGGTTGAGGAAGGTCCTGTTGCATTCTGTATCTAAGTGTCTCTTCTGAAATAAGGTTCTTAAAGGTCAAGATAACAAAAAGAAAAAAAATGATAGGCAGTTTCCAAAGCCATAATTTCAGCAGTTAAGAAGTTACTTTCTCTATACTTTATTTGCGCTTCAGGAATTTCTCCTGGCATTGTGACTTTTTTCTATCAACACTGGGTCTCTCAGGGATATCTGCAGCATCTAAAAGAATAATATATTGATAATAATAAATTGATGCTTCGCATTATATACATCCAGTATTGATTTCAGAGTGCCCGGGGAAGAGAAATTCGTCAAAAACATTTATATGTACTATACAGATAATTTGAAAATTTGTTTAGCTTAAAATTTCAATCCCCCCCCCCCACACACACACAAACATAACAATGTACCTCCAGCGAAAAAACGCCTGACTTCAATAGCATTGATTTTAACTTTTATATAGTGTTTTTAGTGAAATTTAAAATGACTTTAATCTGAAAAGTTATCTTCTGTGGCAGTTGAATCCATTTTTGGATCACATTTGTTGTTATTGTGCAGTCAACATATCATTCATGTGAAAAAATAGCATTTTAAATTCTATTTTTAGCTTCAATCTATGTTGAAACTTCCCAACTCTCATCAGAAACTCAAAAAGATTGATCATCATTATAAGATGAATATAATGTTAAATTGATTTAATCTTGTGTTAGTCCTTTGCGAACTATATTTCATTAGAATGTTTTATGAATTTTATTCTCTATATTCCATATCTGGCACAAACACAAAAACAAGATTTGAAGCTGATGTATTGAAATATTTTAGTTTTAAGTAACCTTATTAACAAATATGTGATATACTCGAATATCTAAAACTTTATCTAGCGATATTTTCAATATTTTAGGGTGAAAAAGTTGAAGCAAATTCTATTGTTGTATACGATGCAGACTAATTTTTTTTTTAATAAAAATTTAATACCTAGTGAGGTACTGACATCACGTGAGAAAAACAGGTACAAAACTCTTTGTTTAAATGTTCTAGATATGGCACAAAGCTCAGATAACCTAAATTTAAGATCTTTAGAATAATAGAGGAATTTTATCGGTATGTTTCATATATGGCACACCGTGCAGTGACGGATTAAAGGACCGATGCGGGATTTTGCAGCAAGAAGGATATATATATATATAAAATACCCTTAAAAATATAACAGTAGCATACGCATACTGATTTGCTTCGCAAAATGCATGACGAATACATGCTTTTAAATTATCTGGGTTGAATTGAATATATATAGGAATCTGAATTTCTTCTAAAGTATTTAATTTACGAAACCTTTCAATGAATTCGTCTTTTATATCGCCAGTGATTTCTTCATCCCAGGTGATTCCTTCTTTCCATGTTTTCTATAGCATCATCTTGGGACATATCAGGGGAGTATATAACATATAGGAGCAGTAAAATCCACTGGATCAAAAACTCTATGTGAAATTGATAACATGACTCGTTTTGTTATTTTTTTCTGTATTTATATCTTTTGTTCAGCTTACATTAAATTTTAAAACGTCTACAAATCTGTTCCATTGTAATCCAAGTATAGTAGTATCTTCGCTACTTTCGCTGTGTTTTTCTTTCTTCAGTCTGTTCCCAACCTCTCAAATCAAATCTACCTTTAGCTATAAAAGACTTAAAATCAGTAATAAACCTTTCCAATTCTTCATTTGTTTGGACACTAGAAACGACATTGTCAACATAAAAACTTCTTAGCAACTGCTATTTAAGATTGGAGTCGTGTTCTTCGTCGTTTGTAATATTCAATGACGGAAGCAGAAGATAGGGTGAACATTTGACTCCAAATACAACTCTAGTATGCCGAAACTTTCTAATATTTCTTTCTTCTGGGTCACTCCTCCACAAAAAACGCAAATATACTCGATCCTCTTTACGAACAGCTATTTGTTTTTACAAAATGATTTTTTGATGCCATCTACAACACCAAATTACTTTTTTCTAAATCGTGAGAGAATATCAGGAATTAATTACATAAGGTTTGGGCCACAATGTAAACAGTAATTCGAAGATGGGTGATTTTGTATTCTAGCTGATGCGTCAAACACTGAACGAACGCTGTACTGTTTTCTTTTATCACTGGTCGATGAAGGAAATAGTTTCCATAACGATTCATTTCAGACTGTGGAATTCTTTCAATGATTTTATCATCCAGCCACCCTAGAAGCACGTTTTCATACTTTTGATAAAGGTTATCGGAAAGAACTTGTTCGTAACAACCAGCTTTCTTAGCTCAATTTTCGATTCTAGCTTTAACTTTTCCTTTAACTCTAACTGCTTCAACTCTTGATCCAACTTTTCCTTTAATTCTAACATTTTTGACTCTTCATCTGACTTCTTCTCTATCTTTTTAGCTTCGTTTTCTTTTTCCTTTCTCTCCCCAACAGCGTTAGATAAAATTTCTTGTACAAAAGCGGTATCTTTTTTTATGTTCTTCACTATTTACTTTATTTGCTTTAGAGTTCCGATGGTATGATCTTGAGGAATCATTTCCCCAATCTCTTCTGCTACGAACTTCAAATTACAAATTTTACAACCTTTTTAAAATTTTTCAAGGCTTGAAACATTTTGCTTGAATAAATCTAATAAACTGTCCTGTCGCGAAATTGCCACAATGCTGACTAAAGCGTTAGAAAGATGTTGCTTTAAAACTTCAGCTTTCGGAATATAATGCGGACGCCTATTTCTACTTTAAAATGTAAAAAAAGAAGAAAATTAACTTCTTCAGCACTAATAATTTATTTAACGCTAAAACTTTTTACCTTAATCTTTGAGAATATTCAAATCACTAAAATAATACAATTTCTTTTCACGTTACATCATATACAAAGAAATGTCACGAGCATTAAAAAAAGGGGATAAAAAATAAAAATAAATATGCACTGACAGTGGATTTAACACATACATACTCAGAATGTAATTATATTAAATTGATATTTAAGATTCAAAATTAAAGCAATTTAAATGTTTCTTTTTTTAGTCAGTAGAAATGTCAATAAAAAAGCATAAAAAACAAATTTCAATATTCCTGTTTTTTACTGATGAGAAAAATACATATCTTGTGCATCTAATTTTAACAAACAAATGTTTATAAATGAAATAATTTACTCACTTTGAACGTACAGTTTTAAAATGTAGCAATAGATAAATATTAAACTAACATTTTCTGTAAGTAAATATATATTATTAGAGATATATTCCTTTAAAATTAAACTTGAAAGAAATATAAGATAAACTAAGAATTCTTATTTTAAAAGACTTTGCTATATACATAGTTGGATTAACATTTTGAATAAATATTCTTTTAATAACTTCAAACAAATACGTGAAAATGAGTTTTAGCAGGCATTTCTTGTTTCTATGAATATTTGTTATAAAAATACTTTAACTATAAATAAAATGAGAGAGAGATGAATAAGAAGTAGGGTGGAGCGTATTTTGTTTTCACTAGTGCGGAAAAGTTGTTGAATAGACTCACCAGAAAACTACCCCATAGTTTCAAAATGAAAAAAAATCGAAGTCAACAGCAATTGAAAGAGTATACTGAAATATAAAAATTTGCCCATGCATAAATCATTTGCTCTCGTCTCCTCATTATAGAAGTATATAGAGTAAACGCAAATAAATGACTGGATTTTAAAAAAATATATATTTTTAAAACTATGATAAATGGTATAATAAGTGTTACATGAAAATGAAAATGATCATTTCATTTTTTTCTTCTTTCAATTTCTAATGTGAACCTGAAAATTAGATTTTGAGCAATTGACTCGCTTTTACTATTGTGTTTCCCAAGGCCCCCTTATCATAATATCAAGGCCTCGCATTCAGGAGAAAATCTATTGTTGAAATTGTCCCTATAATTGCCAACTTATTATATGACTTTGTCTCGTATGTAACGCCACCTGGTGCATACTACTGCTAATAATCCCATAGGAAATAATGGAAAACATTTCAGTTTCTAACATTAGATGGCGCTACCAACGTGAAAATCATGTAGTTCAGCGCCCCCTGTACTGCGGTCAAAGGAAACTTGGTGAATGACAAGCCTTTATATTATGATAAGTTAGCCTTGGTGTTTCCCTACACCCATAGGTATGAAAACATGCAGGACTCAGAGCAGGAAAATACAATCGTAAACCTACGAGTCAACTATAAAATTTGGTTTTCAGACATTTTCCATCAAGGTATGGACATGGCAGAATGAATGCGTTTCAATATACGAATCGAACTTTAATTAACTCTGGAATTTCAACCGTGAGGTGGTTTTTCAGTGCTGCAGTCTCCCGGTTTATTGGTTTTATATTCAAAATCTGGATTCAAAGCTGAAAAAATTCACGTTGCTCCGATAATTTACCTAAAAACTTTTAATTGATATATGGGTAGAACCTAAAGCTGTTTTACTATGAATTATTTCACCCGCTGGCTCGCAAGCAGCTATCCATTTTTAGCGCTAGATATTTTAATTTGCAAACTTTGAAACTTGATATCTTGATAACGGAGAGATGAGGGCAAGTGATTTTTCCGTCTAAAAGCGTGTTTAAGGTGGGATCAGGGATTCATCAGTACGGAAAATTATATAAACAGAGCTCTCACTTCGAGTCCATATAAAAACAGAAGTATTCAATGTAATTAATTTAAACTTTCTGATATTTTTAAGGTGTGTTTGTAGTCTTATAAAATTATAAAATAAAGTAATTCAATGTAATATAATAAGAAATATAGCGAAATTTATGTAACACAAATTTTGAAACAAAATATGTGTTATATCATCAATACCAAGATATCTTAATGTTGAATTGATATAAGAACCTTTTGTTTGCTTTAAAAAGATCCGGAAACTTTACTCTATAGAATGAATTAAGGATATAACGGTCACTCAAAAACAACATTATTAAAATTTTTAATATCAAAATTTAAAAAACTTTTAAAAATGACTTTTTTAATTAAAAATACTCAAAATATTAAACTGTCTAAACTATATTAATTCATTCTATAGATAATGATGTTATGTGCATGCAAAAAAAAAAAATAAATAAGCCATTCCATCAAAAAGTTTTTTTTTTAAATCTTGGTGTTAATCGTCAAATATCAAGTTTTGAGAAAACGCGACGTAAAGTTGAAATTATATGGGTGCGGCTATGAAAGTATTGATATATAAATGCTTATAACTCCGTTAAAAATGCAAATATGTTTATGCGGTTTTTTGCATTGAGTTAAGAATTAATTGAATAATCAAACTAGATCATAAAAAAGTCGATTTTTTGAAAAGTTTTCAACTCCTGAACTCCTTAATGTGCACTTTCGATTTCTACTTATTTGGGTATTTTGGGTATAGACAGAAATATACGCACAAAATTTCAGAATAACAAATAAATAGAATTGAATTCCACTTTAGGATCTAAAAATGCAATTACAGCTAAAAATGTAATTTTTCACATTTCAATATTATCTGTAATTTCCGATTTTTTTCTTCATACTAGCGCGGTTATGTTAAGGAATATGTAAGGTACATAAGCCCTGAGTTTTAAATTAATAAATAACTTCTGGACACACTTTCGGTTTATATAAGAGAAATTACGCAAAATTATAGAAATTTTTGGCGTCGAAATGTAGAAAACATATAGAAAAAAAATCACTATCGGCTTGGCCTACATGCGGAGGTAAATTTGGAAAATAAGTATTCAATTTACACAACTCCTCCCCCCCCCCCAAAAAAAAAAAATCAAGATTAGAGGTAAACAATGTTTAGTTTTCTTGTCATCTTCTTTTTTCCATGTGTGAATGCGCAAGTTATTGCTTATTGCATATTTCTTTTTTAGATTTTCATGAGTATAAGGTTCAAATTTTGTCACTTTTGTTCAAATTCTTAATACTTATTTGTTATATGGGGGATTCTACGATAAGAGGCTCAAAAACGTAGAGACTTCGGCCAAAAGGAAAGTTTGAGTTTGATCAAAAACCTTTAAATTATGATTTTTGTCCAGTTTATTTACTTTTTCATATAAGGGCAAGTCACTTTATACATATTTTATAACTTTTTCTGGTTAGTGACTCGCTTCCCTGGCAGTTAACTTGCCAGGGGAAATACGACAGAGGAGAGACATTTTCATGTAAATTCAAATTTTTTAACTGACTGAATTAGTTTTTGGGTTAATTGTCTGTTTCACTTTAATTATCACCGTATTGTTTAATTAGAGCAGTAAATGCAGTTGAATTAAATGAATATTATAAGTTTTATGACTTATCAGGGGAGATACACGATCACCGTGCGGAACCACTTCACTGCAGGCCGCAACAAGTAAAAATGGTGACGCTTAAATGGCTTGCGCATTTAGTATTGCTAACTTCAAGCCAATAGATGTTCTTAAGCGCTACTTCCGATATAGCCATCCTTGAATTTATATTTGTTTCAGCGGAACGAAATTTGACAGGGTAGATACACAAAAAAGCGGGACAAAAGTTAATTTTAAAAAATTATTTGAAATTAACAAAATTATTTTATTTTTTATTTTATAATACGTAAGTATAATTACTTAAATTCCAATTAAACATATTTTAGCTAAGCATCTGACGGAAAAAATATATGTATTGTGTGAAAGTTAAATTGAAACCGGCAAGGGGACATGCCAGGGGAGAGACTTTTTTAGACTTTGTAAGAAATTTCAGAAAAATGTCTTTTAATTGGGCATTCAATCGTGATGTTATTTAATAAAGTATATTAAGATGATGCGATTCATTGCAAAAAATAGCAACATATAGAATAAAAAATCTGTTTTAAACGGATTGCCGTACAAATTACCTCTTATCGTAGAATCACCCATATCCGATAAATATCACAAATTATAGTTCTATATTGATAAATTTTGAAATATATTCTAATGAACAGTTCAAAAATATTAAGAATATAGGCAGAGTCACCGTCACTTTCATTTTCATCGTTATAATTTAATTTTCTTCTTTTACAAGTAGGTATTCATCCTCAATCATTTTCAGATAATAGTTGCTGACATTCCAAAGCTTCTGTGACAGTAATATTAATGCTTCGGATATCCTACTTTCAATCTATACTTTCAATAAATGCAATATAAATGTAATTTCAATACTACTTCGAAATATCTGTTCTAATTTTCATCTGCAATCATCCATTCTTCATATTAAGTCTAAAATATTTTGATTGAAAATTTTCACTATTCCCCCTTCCAATTCTGCCTGTTAGAGGAATTAGGAGTGAAGTAGATATACTTTCTCATTACTTCCGATCTTCCGAAAAATATGTATCTTTAAATTGTCATTTATGCGTAAAAACTTATAACTTGTCAAACTCTCCCGCTTCGCTGTTCTAGGTATAGGTAGTCATAACTGAAAAATTATTTATAATATTCGCTATGACATAGGAAATGTTGTTGATTACCTTAAAATATTAAAAGTTAGAAAATTAAACATTTTTTCAATGAATATGCTAACGCGGAAAGAAATTAAAAATCGATTCGGGTTAAATTGACCCGCTCCGTGGTTCTAGTGTTAACAATATTACCTGGTCGCTTTTGTTGAGTTTTAATTACATTTTTCTTTTTATAAAATCTTGTTGAGGTGGTATTTAAAAAAAGGTTGAATTATTTTTAAAAGAAAAAACATGAAATCCGCAGACGTGTTTTTTAAAGACATTTAACAACGAAATGGTGTTTTTCTTTTTATTTGAATTAATCAGAACTTGATACGCAAACATTTTTTCTGAGTAAGATTATATTTTTCATTTCCAGCACCATCATTTCGAGAATTTTAATTCAAAATTCCCAATTTAGTAGCGTTTCTTTAAAATATTTTTTTTCTTTATCGACAAATCAACTTATACGCAAATTATGATTTCCTAAATAAGAATACCTGCCAATTGAAAGCGTTTGAGATTAAAAAGGAATTTAAAAATGCGTCGGAAAATATACAGTTTGGATTTGACTGGGCTTGATTCACATAGATTTAGCACTATTAGCGAAATGAGATTGACCAAGAAGAAATTTAATTACTTGAACCTGCGAAAATTTCGTAAAATTGCAGGCTTTATTTGTCAGTCTGGATTCGCTAACCATTAAAAATCTGCAGCATCCCGTCCAAGTCCTCTTATCCACTAAACCAGAAGATTTACAATGATATCAACCCATATCGGAAGTAAGTTTCGAAAAGCAGAAAATTAACCTTTACAGTTTCTTCTTGTATCAGAGTCCAAGTCCTTGTATATGACAATGCCTCTTGTGCTGAAGGCACAACGTGCATTTATATGTCAGTACACAGTACAGAGCATTGCATGTGCGTTGCAACACAGTCTTTAAATTCAGACTCTGTTATCGGGTTAGATTTCAGTAGAATTTCAGATTTTCTTCAGGTATGGTTCTCTGATAGGAAAATGGCGTCATATTGAAATATTGGATTGGTTGAGAGAAATCTAGAAATAATGCGATTATTAATTTTTGTTTTTACGACATTACGAAACATTTTTCGTTTCGTTTTTAACTGACTTTGAAAAAATAATGTATTATTAATTCCACAAATATATATTTTTTGGTTCTATTCATGCAGAAATTTCATAAATATGCATCGATTTTGATAGTTAATTTTTGGTTAAAATAGCAAGACACCCGAGCGGTTCCACTCTAATTTTGTCAAAATCTGAGTATTAGAAGAAACTTGTTTTTATAAATCTTTAAAATTCAACTACAATTTCAAGCCATTGCTCAATTAAAAAATCATTTTTTTTTTTTGCTGTTACGGATCAGGTCCCAGATAGGTTTTCACCGTTAGTAAAATAAGGTTTGCCAATTATTGCCAATTTTTTCCAACCCACATTATTTGCAAATTATTGCAAATTATTTGCAAATTATTGCCAACCCGCATGCAATTAGAAACCCAAACATTTAGCTGTTTAATTAAAAAAGAGAAAAAAATCGGCTCTGATTGGCCAATTTCGTTTCGCTAAGCAGCAGAAAACCCTTCTGAAATCTAACCACTGTTGCAGTGATGCGAGTTCTTTCCATAGTGCGAAATCTTAACTGGACAAATCTATACACCAAATGATATGTACTCATAGATATCTACCTAAATCAGAAATAGGATTCAAAAAGCTCAAAATTCATCTTTGATGTACGCTTATATGCTAGAACACAAGTGCCTGTGTATTAGGGTGCCTGTTAAGCAGGATGCACAAAGATATTTAAGAGCATTGCTATGTTCATCGACACTGTCTTTAGATTGAGATTCACTCACCGAATCAGAATTTCGAGTTCTTTCAAATTTTCTTCTGATAGAATTAATCAATATCAAAGTGGCAAAATACGGGGATATTTAAATGGTTGAAAATAGTCTAGAGAAATGAAAATGAGGAAACATTTTGATAAGCTTGTCATTAAAGTGAAACTAGGTAATTACATTATTGCACTCATATAAGCGAACACGTTCAGGTTACTTTCGACAAGTTCTAAAATAGATAATTACCAGATTTTCATTAGTTAGGAAAATCACAGTCAGTCTGAACATCAAATGTTACCACTCTCATATAGAGGCAGTGAGTTTCAGGTTATCAGATTCGGATTCAAGATACAAGCATCAGAGTTCATTTCCGATGTCGTTGCTGATGAATTAGATGGCTTCAGATTAGTTATTGAATCATGGTGTGTTTTTGGTAACATTTTCTTTTTATTTTTTATGACTGAAAAGGGAGTTTTTCGAAATTTTGTTTTAAACAGATTTGATAATAACAATTTCATGATAATAGAAATCATTCAACATTTACAAAATTCATGTAAAGTACTCTTAATGAACTTGATTAGAGGAAATTCAGGAGTCGAGAACAACGAAACCGCTGACCAACTGGGGAAATCGGCCGCAACAGATGTACAATAAATATTTCTACCATATCCAGCCTCTTCATTGAAATATGAAGTAAGATAAAATATCCTTCACCTTTGGCAACGACGCTAGAATTATTTTCAAACCTACCGATTCACAAAGAATTTTTAGTCTTGGTCTCAGCACAACATTTCACACACGACAGATTTGGACGTGTTTATGTAAAATGATTTCGACAATTTATTTAAAATGTGCTATAATTATGTAATGTCTGTTTCATCACCCACAAATTTTATCGTATAGAAATCTTATTTAGTCTAATGTAGTGACTGATTTTTGTAAACAAAATAATCCTATGACTTTTGAAGTTTTCTGATTATGTCAATGAGTGTATATATAATGTGTTTTTTAAACCTATAAATATCTAAATAGAAAATTGGAAATTGAAAAAATATTGTAAAAGCGTTATTTTATCATATCAATTATTACTAAGTACTATGATGTCTTTGAAAAAAAGAGATATGTTTCATTCTAGGTTTTGTTACTGCTGGAGTAAGTGTTACATGTTATGTAAGTGAATAGTGTCGTAACCTGATATCGTCTTTATAGTATTGCATTTTTTCTTTATTATGCATTGCTAGCATATTCAAATATTGTCTATGCAGTTGAAATTTGACTGATTCTCTAAAATATGATTTAATGAAGTAATAATCTATAATAAGGCAATTGTAAAATAAATTAAATATAAGCCTATATAGTTTTTCAAAAGATCACAGATATATATGTTACAATATGGAATTGTAAGACTGTATAATAATCATTGTAAAAGCCCTTTATAAGAAGAGCAAATATTGTATTGGTTTGCCCTTCGGGCTTTCACTATCACTCTAAAGTTTAAGCTGAATTCCCGAGGTGGTCATCCTGTCATCTCTGTACCAACATACAGAGTTACTTTCTGTGCATTGTATCATGTAAGCACTTTGACGTGTTTTGATTGTGTAAGTGAACTTTACTGATGGATTGTCAGCTTTTGGATGACCTCTTCCGATGTTTGTAGATGTCAATAAAGACCTCAAATTTAATAAGGACCTGTTGGATACGTAAATTTTCGAAGTGGGAGATCATTCCGAAGTACTAAAACTTAACTGGATAAGTTCTCACATATACTAAACCAAAAACCAAGATGGTTATATTATCGACATCGGAAGTAAGTGCCGAAAAATTGAAAATCAACTAGTACATAACATATTTCGGAGAAAAAGGATACCTCCATATGTGAGTGCACAATGAAGCACTTTGCTCCACATTGCTATCTATAGTGACATTGCTTTTAGATTCAGCTTTGTTTACCGGATTAAATATCAGAAGAATTTCAGATTTAGTTCATGTGATATTCTTAGATGTGAAAATGACGAGACACGTGGTATGGACTTGCCTAAAACCATTCTGAACAAAAGCGTGTCACTAAGCATTTTGTTGAGCTGGCAATTATTGACACGTACAATTGAATTCTTTCAAGAGTGTATCCTCATGTCCTGTGATGAAAAAAAATCTAAAATTTAGACAAAAGCGTCTGTCAAACAACTGTCTATACATTAAATATTGTCACTCTCACATAGAGGCAGCCAAGTGTAGGATATTAGTTTCGCATTTATCATCCAATCATCACCATAATTTCCGGTACCATTACTGCCTTTATGGGTGTTAGATAGTTTCTGTTTATCTATTGAAGCATAGCGTGATGTTTTTGCCAAAATCTCTTCTTTTTCTTTTTTCTGAGTGAAGGGGGGGGGGCACTTTTGACAGCAATAGAAAAGCTTTTTATTATGCATTGGTATATGGAATGATTTTGCTGTGCACTTATATATGGAAACATTTTGTCGCGCTCTGATGTGTAAAGACCCTTTCCTCGTTGAATTTTTAGCCTTTAAATACCTTTTACCGAAGTACGTAGAAATCGATGTGGACGTTAAGGTATGATGAATGCGGTAATATTTCAAAGAACGAGATCTTGACTGAACAAGTTACTGTATCCAAAAAGCCTAAAAATACACAATGATACTAACCGACATTGTAAGTGGCTTTCATATAGCTGACAATCAAATAGAAAAGTGACCAGCAAATTCAATACATCAGAGCAAAGCAAAGTGCCTCCAATAGTCAATGCATTGCAGAGAGCCATCATATGTCAGTACACATATTCATGTATTACGATATGAATAACAAAAAGTTGGGAAAAAATAAACTTTTTGAAAAAAAATATCAATCGTCTTCAAAAAAAAGCGTCAAAAAGAATTAAATAATTCTTTGAAATTCTACAATTATGTATCTTTATACAATAACTATATATCGGCATAAAACTGTTTAAACTGAATGTATAAAATTTAATACCCACCAAACATGGATCTTCTGGAGAATATATATGTATATAATTTTTTTAAACAAGCGATAAATTTATTTATTTATGATTTAAATTATGAATACATATGTATATATAGATATAAAGTAATGAATTACTTTTTGCAGTTGGTTCCAAACTATCTTAACTAATGTAAGAATTGTGAATATATCGCGCCAACTACCATAACTAAAATGATGATGATCCTTATTGTTCGTGGTTCTTTGCAACAGCTTTTTTTTGAAGTCGGTTGATGTACATATCTTTTAAGTTTATTTATTATTTCATAAAATATCTGACGTGCGTACCTTTTTTGGTCCTTTTTTAGAAGTAATAATAACTTTCAACGGATTCAATATGTATTACAATAAAGAAGTTATTGTTTTTTTCTGTTTTCAGAAAACACTTTCTTAATTCTACTCCCGAAATTTTCTGCCACTTGATTTTATATATCAATTTGGAAGAGATATGTGCAGAATTATGGAGGTTATCGTTTCTATAAAAAAGTGATATAGTTACATTGATAAGATACATTTTTTAACTAAGGGTGGTTTTTTTTCTAGGGTTAATAATTGGTTTAAATCTGCAAATATTTTTTTTGAAATCGACTCTTAGAGGAAAATGTAATAGATAATATTTCTTAAGAAATCTAATATGTAAAATGTTGCATAATGTTTGACCAGTTTAGTTTTTTTAGGCACAAATGTGAAACCAAAAGATGTTTATTGATTACTCTAATTTTTTTTCTTATCTTTCTTGTATATCCTTGCAATCTTTCCACGATAGCGGTAATACAAAATTGAAAATTAAAATAATCTATAAAATGTGAAATTTTGCATCATTTCCGACTATTTTTTAATATTTTCACACCGAAATAAAACCGGAAATTATTCTTTAATTATTAAAAATTTTGTACACATATTTCTGAGACCATTCCACAACTTTTGAACGACAGCGAAAGGTCAGAAAATATCTAGTATGGATAACGAAAAACTAAAATAACATAAATTCCTAAAATATACATGGTTTTCACTTTGCTTTTTGATAAAAATATTCTGCATTTATTTTGCAAAAAAAAAAAAAAAAAGTATTTTAGTGAATAGTTATGTTAAAAATAATATTAAGTCATTTAAATAGTCATCTAAATAATGTTTTCATCCTCTTTTCTTTTCATGTTAAAAACCGAGTATTGATTAGGTTCATATAAAGTTTCCTCCAAACTTACAGAAAACTTTCTTTTTTCTTCTTCTATGGATTTATGATTTTCGACAAAATATAATAAAAATCTAAAAGTATTCATTGAATTATAAGATTTTATTTTCTGTTTAACTGCTTTTTTCTATCACTTACGCTAGAAATTTATTGAAAACAAGCATATTTTTATAATATTTGTCAATTTTTCGAAAGAAATTTACTTTACGATACCAAATATTTTTTAGAGGTTTACATTTTACAACAACAGTTGAGTTTAAATTGAAAAACAAGTTCGAAAGCAGGTTCCTTAATGATACAAATATTGAAATAGCTACAAATCTTTCAATAAATATATATCTTTCAAAATTATATATATACTTTAAAGAATAAAAATATTTTTCTTCGAACTGATAATGGATCTCAAGTAGCAGTTTATTTTAGATGTTACAGTGACATAAAATACAGAAGCAATTTTTGAACAGAAATTTTTGAAAGTTTCTGTTTTTTATAAATAACTGCAGAATATCTTGCTTTTCACTGTTACAAAATTATGTAGCAAGTCATTTTAGAAGTATTTCTGAATCAGTTCTTGAAGATGGCTTATCAATTGAAAATATTACTAACATATAAAATAAAATTAAAGTTGTAACGAAGTGTTTTATAATAAACTTTTCCAGATCCAAGTAGTTTTATTAATAGTTAATGAAAATGTGCAATATGTTCAACAAGAAATTGGACATCGTCTCATGATAAGAAGTCACAGACGCAGTTCTTAATCCCTTTTACTATTTATATTGTAATCTTATGAATAGTATTTACTTTGCCACGAAGTTATACTTTATCAGGCATTTAATTTATAATTACTTTAATCAGTGAGAATTTTTTTCAGCAACTGGGGATAGGGGAGACTGGGGTACAATGGACCACGGGGTATAATGGTCAACCCTCTATTTTTGATATTAATTCTGTTTTTGAAAGCTTCATATTTTAGTACATAGATTGCAGTACTGAAGTAGTAAAAAGAAGTTTGAAACCATGTGCGTAGCTTACATTTCAGCCATTTTATACTTGATAGTTGATACAGGGAGAGTAATGCAGGAGTAAATATTTTCAGTGAAAAATATCTTCATTTATTTATTACAGATTTGTAATTTGAAAGACATTGCGTAACAAAATAAAAAGGTAAGACAATACATTATTATATTTATTGTAGATAAAATAGTAGAATTCAAAATTTCTTTTTTTACCATCAAGTTTTTGTCAAACGTTCATATGGGGTTCATAGAACCATCAGAAAGTGGGGTACAATGGACAATGTTCCATTGTATCCCAGTTTTCTACCCCAAGTTTTTAAAAGTTAAATATTATATGTGAAATTCAGAATTAATAAATTATTTTTCTTCTGTGTGTAAATTAATTAATGATTAATGTTATGTAATTTATTTTTGAAATATGTATCTGTATAATATATGCTTTCAAACTTAAAAATTACCTCAAATTAAGAATTAATAAATTATTTTATTTCTGTGTCTGAATTAATTAATGATTCATGTTGTGAAATGCATTTTTGAAATATTTATCTTCAAAATATATGCTTTCAAATTTAAAAATTAACCCAAATTGAACACCAAAAATATTTTGAAAAGTGGTAATAAGCTTAAAAGTGGTAAACTAAAAATATCACCTTTTGAAATATGTTTGCGCAAAACGCCAAATAAACGAAAGAAAGGTGCATCAAGAATTCTAACTGATACACCAGTGAAAAATATAATTGAAGAAGAAGTGAAAAAAAAGGATGATAAAAAAAATTGAAGATTTTTTTTTTTACTTTAGTTAGAGCTAAATGTGAATAATAAAATGTGAATAAACAAATTATGATATAGTTTATATTTCTTATTGTTAAAAATGAACCACACTGATATATTTTTATTAAAATTACATGTGGTCCATAGAGCCCCATGCTGTGGACCACTGTACCCCGGCATTGGGGTACAATGATCCATTTTGTCACTTGCTATTTAAAAAAAATATATAAAAAAAGTACACACAATTGTTATTTTTGAGTGGATGCAATATAATTTTTAATGTATGGGTAACATGCATGTACTTGATCAAAAGAAAAAAATCAATACTTTAAGAGTAAACAGTCAAAATTTACAAAAGTGGACCATTGTACCCCAGTCTCCCCTATTGTTCGTAGTTAATGACGCGAAAGGATCTAAAATGACAATAAAAAACTGTTTGAAAGCATATGGTTGAAGGATGTTCACAGATAAAAAACTAAAATAAAAATTTTTACATCACCAGCAGAAAAAAATGTAAACAAATGATTTTAAATAGTGAAATCTTAGAAAGATTTATTATACGTGTATATTAAATTAATGTTTCAGATTTTTTTCGCAAAAATATATTAAACTATCTTTTTGTCTTAAAAAGTATTTAAGGAAGTTTAAAAATTAAAAAATTGTTCATTTCTTACTTAAACTATCTCTAAGGCTTTGGCAGGTATTTAAACATATCCCTTTACAAGTTTGAGAGACCTTTGACCTCTTATCTTACTCCAAAAAGTAAGTTCATTGTTGCATTTCTTTTTGAATGCATTTAATTTCTTTTACATAATAAAAGAAAAATAAACATCTAAAATATACAGTGATGTATTAAATTTTCTTATCTATACAGAAGATAGATCCATTAGATCCTATTTCTTACGCTACCAAGTATCCAGTGGTAAAAATATCTATAACAATAGCCTCTATTTTCAAAGAATTTTACTTTACGATAGAAAATATTTAAGAGGATTTAATCTTTTCCACCCCCAATTCTATTTCAGTTGATAAGAAAGTTAAGTTAAACTGAAATTTGAATCATTTATGTGTGATTTAAAACATAAAATATTTCCTGGAACTAAGATAACTTTTAAAATGAGGTTACCAGCATTTACGTCAGGGGGTCTTATCACTATGTGAGAAAAGCAGAGTAAATGAAATACATAGTGAAAAGCATGAAAAAAAATGTATTTTAACAAATTACAACAACCATTTATAAAATGATTTTTCAAAGAAAAAAATGATGACTTATAAATAAATAAAAATAATAATAAATAAAATAAAATATTAATAACAAAAAACATAATTTTTATGATGACCAAATCGTGGCTTACGTGATTGTAACAACATAGTCATGTATACGTACACAATGGATTAAACATTAATAATCGTGGACCAATCATAAACACATTTTAAGTAAAATTACAGTTTTACAATTGGTACTGCAAAATTTAAACTTCTAAATATCATGCATTTTCAGTATTTACAAGTCTTATAGGATAAAAATGTACCTTTAAATGCAATTGCTTGGAAAGCCGTATCTGAATTTGCTTTTGAGTTATTATTATTATTATTATTATTATTATTATTATTATTATTATTATTTCTAAATTTTAATGCTTTTTTTGTTCTGTTGCATTTTTTTGTTTCTATTTGTGGCAACAGGAGTATTTCATTTCGGGACAATAAACATGGACCAATCAGAAAACGAACAAAATTTGGACATTGCATGGAGTCAGATATGGTTTGGATATCTCTAGACAGAAAGAAACAACCATTTTCCAAATGGTTAAAAAATATTTCTTATTTAAAAGTGTTATTTTTACATCAAATTTTGAGATGCGTTTAAATTTTTACCACATCATTATATATGCATAATTTTAAAAATACAGAATTATGTGCAAACTTAGATCTATGCAGAAACACTTGCACATAGAGTCCTGTGAGCAAAAAATATTAATTTTTAAGAAAAATTAAATTTATTTATCTATTTTTTCCAAATATTGTGTACTACAAATAATTAACTATTAATTTTTTAATCATAAAAGAGTATAAATTTATATGAATACATTAAGACAAAACGTCATGAAAAATGAAGAAAGTTACAGCACTCTATTAAATATTTATTTTATAAAAAAAATTCAAAAAACAACATATTTTATTTAAAATTTAAAATTCTGTTAAAAAATCGACTTATAAATAATTTTGAAATATATAAAACGCATTTAACAAA
Organism: Maratus speculifer; assembly: GCA_964019185.1. Taxonomy (NCBI): domain Eukaryota; kingdom Metazoa; phylum Arthropoda; class Arachnida; order Araneae; family Salticidae; genus Maratus; species Maratus speculifer. The sequence goes on from OZ025298.1 coordinate 20,094,356, forward strand.
AATGTCACAAGATACTGTACAAAAGGATTTTTTTATCCATTTTAAAACATTTTTCCTATAAAAAAGACATTATACATAATTTGTTTCATTAATAAAAACAACGTTTAAACATAAATATTTAAATAAGGAGAATTATCTTTGGATACCAGAAAACTGTATTTCCATAGAATAAAATATAAGTTAATTTTTCAAATGTAAATTAAAAAGAAAAATTCTTAATAAAGGAAAATTCTGAAGTTTAATCATGGCAATTAATAATGAAACTTTAATAATTTTATCTTTATTAATTTTATCAGATTGTACAATAGTTAGAAATTAATTACTTTAAATTTCAATTATTCAATAATGTTAAAAGAAAAAAATATATTCGTTACGCATATATTCTTAATATGTATCGTTGATTATAATACCAATAATAATTATGATAATTGCCGTTACATAAAACGTCCTGGGAATCCCCGTTTCCTAGAAAAATTCTAGTAACTTTATAGATTTTTTTTCTACAGTGTAGTAATGCAATTGGATACTACTAATGCCTTACAGTTATTTCACCCTCTTTTATCACAGATTATAAAACCATCAGATAAGGAGAAAAAATTAGAATAAAAAAAATGCTTTCGGCTGCTCTACAGGCTGAGGTAGATTTCTAAGTTAAGAGCTAATTTTACCGCCAAAGAGTAAAATATGATTAGAGATAAAGGAAGTTGAACAACTTTATTTGGGAGCTTTTGAAGAGCGTTTAATGTCATTTTTCTATTACATCTGGAACTATCGGAACCATATTAAAGAAATATTATAAATACATACATACATACATATATATATATATATATATATATATATACTTATAATATTTCTTTAATATGGTATATATATTATATATATATATATATATATATATATATATATATATATATATGTATGTATGCATATATATATACCTGTATTTAATCTGGAAATCCTGAAAAACTATCGGCATCCATATGAGACCTGTATTACGAAATGATAATATAAAGCAAAAACGAATATTACATCAAACGCATACAAAACAAAATTTACCATGAATTAATATAGTTTCGTTATCTATTCTCATTGCCAGGCATGAAAATTGGTTTGATTACAGAGCTGATCAAACAGGACTCATAAGCAGAGTATCTTCTACGGACCGACTAGTTTTCATTTATATTTTTGTGGCACAACAACATAATTGTAAGGCAGCACATATTTGATAATTTTAACGCATTTCGTACACAGTTGTTGGACGTGTTCTAAATAGTTTGACGTATGCTGTGTACATGACTGAGCGCATGAGGCAATTTTTTCAAAACTGCGATCTTGCCTTTTACACACTACAGTCGGCTCTCGTGAATTAGAAATCGTGTGAACCGCAAGAAATGCTTGATTTATCCGAAGTTCAAATTATGGAAAGTAGGAGAAGAAAGCATAAGAAAACATTCTTGGATTGGTACTATTATAAAGATCTTAATGTTTTAGAGTATTTTAAATTTATTTCGTCTGTTATCATTAGAACTGGCTTAATGTTAAAATACAAAATATATTAATACATAAACTAAAAAAAAATATTAAAAACAAGCACAACGGAAGAAAAAATTGAGATGCTACTGATGGACAGACGGGACACTAAGAAAGTGATTATCCAATACGTGGGGTTATATGTATACTCGTTCAGAACAATTCCCATAAAAATCAACGAAAAAAGCTATTCAAAGGATCCGAAGACCATGAGAAATAAATGAAAAATGAAAAAATAGAATTCTTGTTAGTTTGAATTAAACGAAGTCAAGAGAAAATTATTTCGAATAAATGAAAAATTTTAACGTTATTCTGCCATTAAAAATTTCGGGGTTTAATGTTTTGTTCGAATTAAGCGAAGATACAATTCATACGATTTCGCATTAACGCGAATCGACCTTACATCATTTCTAAGTGGTGGCTGAATGAAATTCAAGGAAATTTTAACTTTAGGCGTAAATATGAATGATACAAAAATAACTCTGTATCATATTCAGCTAGTAGAAATTTTTATATTTCAATACTCTTTTTATTTTTTCTCAGAGACTAATCATATTTTTTGAGCGTAATTCATTTTAAATACACATTTTATTTCTACTCAATAAAAGAAAATTTGCGCAGCATGACATTTCATTTATGCGAAATACGACATAAAAACATATAAGTATATTCATTTATTAAAAGAAAAGGCATTAAAAAAGGCATTTAAAAATAACAATAAACTGTTTCCATGTATTTAGACTCTCTTTCAGAATATGAAATGATAGAATATGCCAAACCCTTTCGGGAGAATTTTTTTTTTTTCAATTTTTAGAAAAGCATACTTTTACTTTAATGCAATATTAACACTAGATACCAAAATAGATGTATTATACTTTAGCGAATGCTATTTCATTGCCTGAAACGTGTAACCAATGTTGTTGTTTTGCGTACTGTTCAATTCATATTCATATGGCACCTGCATAACGGAGAGTTTTTGGAGTTTTTTTTAAAGTATTAATTTATTTTATATTAATATTTTATATTAATTATTTTAAGTTTAACTGATATTACAAATTTTTAACACTTTTCGCGCTTTATTTCACATGAATTTTTCAGGAAAGTAACATTTATATTAAATTTCAAACGTGATATATGGGTTTAAAATAAAAGAATTGCAAAGGGTGCAAATATATTTTAGCAAATATTTGTTTTATTATTATTACTAAATGCCTAGATATTTATTAATTCATTCAGTAAATGCAGAGACACATACTAAAATTACAACATGTAAACAGAAAGAAAAGTATTTCCTAAAACAGACTAATACTTCTTTAAAAGATATATTCTATTGATGGTCCACCAGACCCAAAAAGGTTAATTTTGAAATTAAATTTAAAATCTAAAATTTCATTCCATGTAAAGTTGATGCAATACAAATACGGGAAACTTTTCATATAATTTGTTAGTTTAAAAGAAACATAACCCCTAATAAGCATTAAAAATCTTAACCCACTTTTACAGAGATAGGAGAGTCACTATTTTATACTACTAAACAGGGCTGTTGTTTATCCAAAATCAAGTTTTATGACACTTTTCCATTTACTGAAATGTATTAATAAATAAAATGCATTAAATGAAAATCTCATTGGATGAATCAATTTTAGAAGTAACATTCATCAAATTAAAAAAAAAAGTCACTTAACACGTTTCATAGTGGAAACATATTTCCTCCATTTCATCTGCTATATCTAAATCAAACTTTCGAGAATACTTTTCACTTTTGATAATGTAATGGTGAGTAGAATGCATTAAGGGAAAATATAATTTATGGAATTTAATTTCAAAGTAACCTTTAGCAAATTTCACGAAAACTACTTAGCATGTTACACATTTAAAATATAGTTTCGCAATTTATTGTGCTCTAAATGTGTACACATGAATTTGACTATTTCACAGTATTAATTTTGTTTATGAAAACATGTTTATGTTTTGTAGAGCAAAATGTATTGAAGTTTTTTTTAGATGCATTTAATAGGGTAATGGTTTTATTGATGAAGAGTAACAAGATATATCAATAATGATATTTTTCTAAATTTGTAATATATATATATATATATATATATATATATATATATATATATATATATATATATATATATATCAATCATTCAAAAGAACATCTGAATAGTTATTTTAAAGAAATTTTCTATAAATCGGTTCAATTTATTTTGATATGTCGTTGCTCATTGAATTTTTACAACTGTGGTATAATGTGTTTATTTTTATCCTTCTCCAAAAAGCAGAGTGTGTGTGTGTCATCATTAGCGTTTTTTATAAACCATTGGAAAATGACAGAGTAGAGAATGGTTTGGTTTGCGAATGATAGATAGAAATATTCTTCTGCTTTGGAGCGTATCTGAACAGACTTTTGAGCTGTTAAAAGGGTGAATAACATTCTTTTTGTTGCGTATTTGGGCAGACTTTTAAGCTGTCAGGGGGTAAGTGTTATTCTATTTTGGAGGGTATACGATGAGACTTTTGAGCTGTCAATGAGCTGAGAATATCGTTCTTTTATGGAGAATATTTGATTAGACTTTTGAGCTGTCAATGAGCTGAGAATATCTTTCTTTCATGGAGAATATTTGATCAGACTTTTGAGTTGTCAATGAGCTGAGAATATCTTACTTTTATGGAGAATATTTGATCAGACTTTTGAGCTGTCAGAGAGAGAATATCTTTCTAATTTGGAACGTATCGGACCTTACTTTTAAACTTTAAGAGGCTGACCCACTTATTAGCCTTTCATGGAAAAAGTGTTTTTCAAACTAAATTAATATTTACTTAAAGTGATATAAAATGCGTTTAAAAAAACTTTTATTTTTTATATTTGACAAATTTTATTGCTGCGTCAGCAACCATCTCAATATTTAATATTATACAAAAGTTTTCGTAACAAATTTAAACTGAAAACTGGCAAGAAAAATCACGCGAATTCAAGAATAATGAAATTAATTTCCAATATTTGTAATGGATACTAGTGAATATGAACTATTTACTACTATTGTTTCACTTCCTATAGAATATTTCTTTAGAACAAATTTTAGAGATTATTTAAAAACATGAAACACTTAACATATTTAATGTTCACAGAACATAGTTAGAAAAAATCAAAATATCCGAATAGATTAACTGTATTTTTTATAAGGGGGTATATAATAATAGAATAAATTTAACTGATTTAAAAAAAATCAGAACCAACGTTATTTTTTTAAATGAATATCAGTGTAAACAATTCAGAAATACAACAATAAATAGTTAAAAATCATAAATTTTTCTGCAAATTTGATAAATATGTAGATACTCTGCACCCCATTCTAACGAATTATACCTTTGCAGGTGGTAAAATTTCTAGTATTTTCTCTTCTTTTTTTTCAGAAAAAAATATGTATGTACAAGTTATAAAATTATTTAACGAACTATATTGACTGATTCATCATCAAAGAACTTTTTAAAAATCTTTTCGTTTAAAAAAGCATTTCTTGCAAAGTTTTTATGATATATTTATAAATAAAATTCTCATTTTCATGCTTTTACATGCAGCAGATTTTTTTCAAGAGAAATAAAGAGGTTACAAAAAATTTAGCTACTGCAGAAGCAATTTTATTTACATTTTTTTTCAAGAGAAATCATAGAGAAAAATGATAGTGTGTTATTAAATAATCTATTACCATAATATAGCGTGTTACAGTTTTTTTTTAGTTATATGAGCTAATCTCTGGATCTACCGAACAAATTTCAACAGTAATGATATCAAAATGATGATCTCTCCAGTTTAAACATAGGCTATATGTTATATAGATGCCACTAAACAAAAGGGGGTGTAAGACCAAAAAATGCTCCAAAAATGAAATTTTTCTGCTCCTGAAGATCCTAGAAGCATACAATTTGGAGTATGAATTATTTATAAATGAACTCTAAGAGCATTTCCCAAAAATTACAAAATTTAAAAGCAGAGAAAATATGCTAAATGCTTTTTAAAAAGTTCTAATTTCAGATTTGTATGCCATCTCAGGAAATATCAAACCAATTTCAAAAGTAAATTGCTGGTGATCAAACCTGTTAAAATGTTACAAACGTAAGTTATATTCTATATCGTGATGCTATCAACAGAGGATTGCAGGAGCAAAAAACATTAAAAATGATTTCTATTTTACTAAAGAGTGTAGAAACTTTAAATATGACAATGACAGATATTTATAAAGTATAAATGTCATCTAAAGAAGTAGAAAGTAAATTCGAAATTTAAAAGTTGTGAAGTGAAGGGAAGGAGCAAAAAGCGTTCTAAAATATTCCTAAATTACTATTTCTATGCAAGTTCAGGAAGTAATAAACCGATTACAAAAGAAATGGTTGCAAATCAATGGTTTCACACTCTGTAATAACATGTTTGCTTTCTCATTGTACGCATCTTTGTTTTTTAATGTAACTTAGTTACTAGATTAATGTATTTTTTAACTTGTCTGAATTTACAATTTGTTCTCTGTATATACGATCATCAAATTATAAGACTTTTGTGTATGAAAAATGCCTTGATAAAAGGAAAGAAGATTTTAAAAAAAAGAGTAAAGGAAAAAAATATTAATTTTTTTAAGTTGCATATAATTTTTATTTCGTGCTAGGGCATGTCTTTTCTTTTCTTTTCTTTTGTATTTTTTAGGACCTATAGCTTTCGAGCCGATTGTTTTGGTTTTGGTTTTGATTAGTCTGGTGCTGACATGGGTTGTTTCCTCCGAGGGTAACACACCTATGCCAAATTTTGGTTGGTGCCTCAGATGGATGATCGTGACACTCTGTGATCTTACATAGTCTATATTCTATACCGGAGATCTATATTCTATTCCGGTGCCATTATTATCTGTGGTAGTCAGGACCAACAAACGTTCAAAACAGTTTTAAAAGACTTTCGAAATTACGTTTCTATAGAGTTTTACGAAATACCAAATAGGTTTCAAAATTAACGTTGGAAAATTAATGGTGGTAGTCTCTTTTTATACATAGTACTTTTACGTTAGTGCAACTAAATCCTAGAGAGACGGTACACCCTTAGAAAAGAAACTTAATTTTCGGCATTATGGTTAATTTTGAGGTGCAAATGCATACTAAAAAGATTCTTTTGAAAAAAATTAAATATTTTGTAACGATGTCGATCCTTCCCTTGGTTCCCATGTGTATGGCGCACGATGAATTCGCATTTGCATGGAATCATCTCTTTTATTTCATCACACGCATTAACAATTACACTATAAAATTTGACAACTAAAGATTTTACACACATACAAATCAAACAAGTAAAATAAACGTTAAAACCATCTTTAAAAGTCAGACACTACAATCCAAAAGTAACTGTCCCGTTCCTCCCCCTCTCTGCTTTTCGTTTCGTCTCATCAGTTGATTGAACCACATCAGCGTCGTCTGACAAACACAGAAGGAACAGTCCGGATTCAGGACGCACAGCCAGACCGGTTTTTGCAACTATAGGCGAGAGTTTTGTGCCAAAGTCAGTCAGTTACTCGGGGTCGTCACAGACTCCTCCCCCCTCCAAATTTTGGACATGTCCAAACAGAGTCCTAGATAAAGGAGTCATAATGTGACAAGTTAAAAGGAACACTAAAAAGTCCTTTTCAATTCATAGTGTCCACGATTACCTGCAAATTTGCCACAGGCACATCTCCCGAAATCCATCACAGCATTGTGCCGCCCTGACCAACTGTCTTAATTCTATTACATTTCTACAAATTTTGAATACGCGGTAATATAGCATTCCGCAATACCAGTTACAATATAAATTCATTATTCAATTCACATAATACTAATTTTCTGTAATATAAAAATACCAGATCTTTCTTTTTAAAACTAAGTATTATAACCAATGAAATTTCCATAAATACTATTACAATTAACAAAAAATCCTCCTATTTTTTCCATTAATTTAACATTATACAATAATAAATATTATATAATGCATAACTTTCTGTTTTTCTAACCAACTGAAATATACATTGTTTTTTTCAATTATAAATCTAAAAAAAACCCAATACATATTAATCTAATTATGGACTACCAGATCAAAATTAACACAAGATGATTTCTTTTCATGTTATTATGCAACAATAAATAACATTAAACATACATTTTCTGTAAACAACTATTATCATTAATAAAACTGCACAAAATCTATAAAACTTAATAGCTACTAATGAAAGGATGGGTGCCGTGATAAAGTGTCGGCGTTGTTGGATTTTTTTTTTTCTCTTCTTGTGATTTTCCATCATTCGATTTCTTCCTGGCTTACATTCCACTGTTTTCTCCCTCTTCTCGCCAATCACTTTGAAACACTTTCTGTCCTCAAAACCATGGCTCCATTTCCCATAAACTCTCTTCTTGAACCGAACATGACCAGTTCCGGTTCCCCTTTCGGATAATTTTCCAGTTTCTTTACATCTTTCAATTAGCCAGTCAAGTTCAAAATCAATTTCATCTTTCTCCCGAAATGTCTTCCTAACTAAATCAACTGCAATAGAGTTTTGCTTCATATCCGTATTCTCTCTCCTCTCCTTCGTACTTTCAGTTTCATTACCAGTTATAAACTGAAAACTTCCACATAAATTCTCAACATTAAGATTATCTTCCTCTTGAACCTCATCTACAGTCTTCAAATTGTCCTTAGTTTTCAAATTACTTGAAATAAGAGAGCCAGTTTCATTATCTCTACAGCATTCATCAATATCAACCTGAACAAGTTCAAGATTACCTTCAAACGTACTTGCACTACTAACTTCAGATAAATCTCTCAAATTTCTATCTTGTGATAAAAGAAAACACTCTTCATCCTGTTCAGTAACTTTCACATCATTTAAACAGTTCAGTTTTAAGTTCAACTTATCATCAACTGCACTTCCATCCCTTATCAATTTTATGTCTTCTCTCTTCACACCTTGAAATTCAGAAAGTTCAAAAACTTCGATTACGTCTATAATTTCCTTTTTAAGAGAATTACTTAATTTCTTAGTCGATAACTCATTTTCCGTTACTTCACAATCCAAAGACCTCGTATAGCTACATAAGTTTTCTTTAATATTACTCCTCACTCCCTCTTTTACTCGATCAACATCATCAATACATATTATTGTTTGTCTCTTCTCCGGAACCTCTTTAAACAAACACACATGGTCTAACAAAATTTCCTCAATATGACACTTTTCCTCCACTGGTTTATCAATATCAGCAATATTTGATATATTCTTTTCTTTATCAGGAACTTCCAGCATAAACCTTCTTTCATCCGCCCTTTTCTTCTCGAAAGCTTTCTCACGACTTAATCTCTCATCTATAACAGTCTCAAGCATATATCTTACAAATTCTTCTTCATACCAAACGCTCTTCGTAATTAATTTATACAAGTCAATGATCTTCATATTGTCATTAACTTCTTCTTCCAATTCCATAGCAACACTTCTCAAATCAACCCTTTGCCCCCTTCGAAGAAAAGCCATTTTCAGTTTCAAGTTCACCGATGGGGAGCCAGACACTTTGTAAGAGAAACGGTCACCCAACCAATTATGCCTTTAATTCAATTTAATTTCAATTTCAATAATCAATTTCAATTTAAATCAATGCACTATCAACCTATTTATTCAAAACTCTAAATAAATATTTTTCACAATAACTTTAAAACATGTATATAAATACTATTTTTATACACTTTATACAAGTAAATATCATTAAACATTTTTCTAAAAAGAAAGAAAACCAATTTAAAACATCTATATACCATTACATTCAATTCAACAGAAATAATACACCAATTTGATAAACTTAAGATAATTTTCCCTTTCTGAAAACTCACAATTTTTACTAAACCAGCTTGGTTTAAAACACGATATGTTTCGATGCGAAATGTAATAAACTGAAATCAGTTTGACTTCATATATTCAATAAACCAGTTTGGCTTTAAACACGATAGGTTTCAATACAACATGTAAGAAATTTGAAATCAGTTTGACTTCATTTATTCAATAAACCAGCTTGGTTTTAAACACTATCTCGCAATACAAAATATACTAAACTTGAAATCAGTTTGACTTCACCTAATCAATAAACCAGCTTGGTTTTAAAAGAACATTTCTCGATGCGAAACACATCATACCTGAAGTCAGTTTGACTTCATTAAATCAATAAACCAGTTTGGTTTTAAAATATATTTTTCAATGCAAAACACACTAAACCAACATGGTTTTAAACATTCTTTTTCATGTTTACACATTTTATGATAATCAAAAGTATAAAATACGAATCTGGATATTGCGGCTGCCATATCATTTAAAACAAACCACTCAAGCAAGAATTCAATTTAATCAAATGAACATCACCAATATTTTATACTTAAAATAATAAGGCACGCTGTAATGAATTCAAAAACATACCTGTGACCACACATCCATTCCTGCCACAAACTCCAAGTCCAGCTCTCGGTGCGAAGCTCCAAATAACTAAGACTGTAACGATGTCAATCCTTCCCTTGGTTCCCATGTGTATGGCGCACGATGAATTCGCATTTGCATGGAATCATCTCTTTTATTTCATCACACGCATTAACAATTACACTATAAAATTTGACAACTAAAGATTTTACACACATACAAATCAAACAAGTAAAATAAACGTTAAAATCATCTTTAAAAGTCAGACACTACAATCCAAAAGTAACTGTCCCGTTCCTCCCTCCCCTCTGCTTTTCGTTTCGTCTCATCAGTTGATTGAACCACATCAGCGCCGTCTGACAAACACAGAAGGAACAGTCCGGATTCAGGACGCACAGCGAGACCGGTTTTTGCAACTATAGGTGAGAGTTTTGTGCCAAAGTCAGTCAGTTACTCGGGGTCGTCACAATTTCAAATGAATACTGAAATAAACTAGCAAATTGAACATAAAAGTTTCAAAATGTTTTCCAAATTATCATTTATTTATAATTAGCTATAGCTTTTATTTTTTATGTCTCATTTCAAAATAATGCAGTGTAATAATGAAATTTTATTAAATTATGTCTTAAATAGAAAATTTTTTGAATGATTCCTAAACGTAGTACTACTTCTAATAAAAATTAAGAATATAAATATTACTTGGCATATTTCAACTATTACGCGAGCAAGGTCTAAGAGTTTCCTAATATTTATGAGCTTAAAAATATAATACAAATACGAAGAATACACTACTTCGAATACTTCCTTTGTATGAGAATAAGCCACAGAGGCAAGAAAGTCTCCAATGAACATAAAATTATATCTTCTTATGGAATATTCCTTTCCATCATGTGCACATCTGTGTTACCAACCGGACGGTCTTGAATAACCACTTCGGAAATCGATTAGGTATATCCGATCACTTCAGGAAATATTTTAATTAAAAAAATTTCGATCTTCTATAAAGACGTTTTTTGTTGTAAAACTTTGCATTTTATCTGTGTGTGATATCAATTGCGCTATTTTCAAAACCAAGCCTTTCGAACTGTGGCGAATTTTAACGCCGTCGGTGAAGTGAATAAAGAACACTTCTAAGAAATATGTTTCAGTTTTAAGAAATCATCAGCTTTTATTTTATACAAAATCCTTCATTTACATCCGAAGATGAATTCCACATTAAGGTCCAGTCTTAAACAACATATATCGAAAGTTATTCATGTGCCACCAGTATCAAGGAATAGTACACAAACCAAGCAAAAAGTAATTACGAAAATTCTACTAAAATAAAAGGTTATGTAATGATTTGTATGCCTTCATTTGTCTGTAATATTAATATAAATACTAAAAATAGTTCAATAAATAAAATCTAATAAGCGTAATCTAAAAAGAACATGGTGAAAAGAATCTACATTTAAGTGAAATCTGTATATATTTTTAAAATTATATTTCTCAAACTGCTTTGAAATAAAAAAAAAACTATATTTTCTGCTAATTATTAGAAGAGAAAACCAATGATAGTTTTTGGTTTTAAAAAAATCGCAAATCGATGTTCTTTGCATTATTATAATTATTCTTATCCTGTAAAAAAATAATCAGGTTTTTGGAAAAATCAAATCGAGAACATTGCCAAATTTAGCCAACATATAATTATTATAAAGTATTACCGAACCCTCGTTATTATAAATTATTCAATGAAGTTGGAAAAAGGGTGAATAAAAAATTACTAGAAAAAAAGGAAAAGACACAGACATTTTCCCAAATTATATCTATAAAATTATGAATTTCGTGAAATGGTAGATCTCTTATACGGGAAATAGATATTTTACATGTCATTTTACTAATAAGTTACTTTCATGTAATTATGCAAATTTCTACAAAATTGTTTAACTGAAATGTTGAAGCAGGTTATGTAAAACATCAAATAGTTAACATTCAATTCTACAAACTTTTTGCAATTGTTGGTGATATTAATATTATTTTTATAATGTTATCATTGCGTCGATGTGCTAATGTCTTTGCTATCACATTTTGTATTAAAAAAACGGTATACGAACAATCACAGTAGTTTTATTTTCCCTTCGTGATAATTTCTTCTTGTTGATTATTGAAAAGGAAGTATATTATTCATTTAATAGTAACATAAAAATTGCTGAATTAAATTTATTGCACTCAACACATACTGAAAAATAGTACTATATCATATGTCTAATTTTGCGTCCCTACAGAAAGGTTAAAAAATTTATATGAGAATAGAACATTTTAAAAAAGCTTCTAAGATTAAAATTATATTTTCTTACATTTACATAATATATTTCACGATTTACACTGGCGAAATTACAATTTACCCAAACCTAACTTTTGTAAATTATTCACGTCGCTGAAAATAAATTGGAAAAGAGAAGGAATTAAAATATCGTTAGTGAATTCTAATTTAGATGCAAAATTTATCATACAATATGGAAGTCACTTTGCATATTACACATTTCAAATAAATTTCCCATTTTGAGTTCCTGTAAATTTGTACATACATAACTCGATCATTTAAAATACATTTTATAAAAGGTGTTAGGACTTCTATAGTGCATTTAATTCTTTGTATTTATCGCAAATCAAATATATGTTTCATATTGGTAGCATTTTGTAAATTTAATAGACTTATTTATAGATTTATTTTAAACAAAGATATTTTAAGTTTTAAATACTTTTAATTTAGAAATCGTCTTTAAATACCAAATTATATATATATATATATATATATATATATATATATATATATATATATAATTTTAATAGTAAAATAATTGCCTTGATTCTGAATTATTTCTAAATTCTTATAATATCTAGGTTTTGCCCCTGCCTTTTTATAATATCTTAACAAAATTATTATATTACACACCTGTAATTTACGTTTTCTTTATTTATTTTATTCTAAAAAAGCGTTAATCTCTTAAAGCAACACTTTCCCAAAAAATCATTTCTTAATTACTTACTCATCATACGTAGTATAGGGTAAGTCTTGCAATCGTTTTGAAAAGCAAAAAAAAATTTTTGACGGATTTACGCGTTTCAGATACTGGACATTCCGAAAATCATATTTTTTTGAAAAAAAAATTGCCGTCCGTCCGTCAGTCTGTCTGTCTATAAGTAAACTCTCTATCTCCCGAAAAAATTGAGATAGAGACTTGAAATTTTGTATGTACTTAGTATGTAAGAATGGGACGAAGCTTATTTAATATCAGTAACCTCGATTATCCGGAACTATTTTTTTCGGACTTTCTAAAAATTTATTCTGATGAAAGGTATATAAAATTTTTCGATTTTTTTTTTATTTTAAAGAGTGGATGTAAAAGGCAATGAAATAACACAAATTTTGCATAAAGAACGAAGTTGATCGAATTATTAGTTGCCGAGATATATGTAATCTTGTTTTCCACATTCTTTGATTTTTGATGACCCTGTATTTCAATCCAATTTCAATTGAAAGATATATTTTAATTGGAAATGAGACGCTTCATCCGACGCAGTAAGTTGTTAGTTAATATGATTATTATTTTGAGAGTTATAAGGATGTTTCTTTTACACAATCCGGAATTACTTGAGTATTTTTGCGCTTTATATAATTTGTCGAATTTGGCTCATCAGCAATTCATTAATAAAGCATGACTATGTATATTAAAACTATTTAAATTTGCGTTTGAATTTTATTTTGGAATAGCAGTGCATTTTATAAATATTTTACACATGTTTTATTTTCATATTTTATATTATGCATATCCTTGATGGGTAAGCATTACGGTGGGCCCCAACGACTAGTTTTATTCTTTTATCTGTTTCATAATACTTTTTTATTTAAGTTCTAAAAAATCACTCGATTATCGAAAACTCTATGCTTGCTACACGAGAGGCGAAATGCGTCACTATTATTCAGAGCGACTAAAAGAACTTATTTCTGTTTCCCACAGTTTCAAATTTCACATTAGTTCAAGACATGTTAAATAGTAAATTCATTTTAAAGTAACCTAATAGTAAATTGTAAGTATTATGGGATACATGTGAAATTCTATTCCATAATAAAACCTTTTGTTTTTATTATGGCGAAATCTTACGACGGTACAAAATTTAAACTGGAGCAATAATAAAATTGTTGACTATGCTATGAGACACGAATAGTATGTTTAAAAAAGGAATTTGTTTGTGTCTGTTTTAAGTGGGAAATATCCAAGGAATCTCATTTTTTGCTTTGACACCGTATGCCACAGAACAGAGGATATTGCTATTGAGTATTCCTGGCAAATGGTTTAGAACAGCATTCTACATTTTGAATGTTCCTTGTTAGGGTTTAGATCAGCATTTTAAATGCAAACTTGTTGTCAAAATTAAAGGATAAGGGAAAAAAAAAACATGCTCACTTTGTTAATGTTGCAACCAATGCTCATTGATAAAATTAGTTTTGTTAATTAAATACTATTAATGTAAAATTGCCCTTCTGCGAATATGTTAGCGTCGGAAATATGCAAATTAAATAATTGGTGCGCTATCGATGTGTGTTATATTACTGGTCGTACTGTTGTTTAAAGTGGATGTAGTGTATGAGAATGGTTGGTTGGTTGGTTGGTTGGTTGATTTTTGTCGTCCGATTATCTACGCTAATGGGATATAGGACCAGGGGGAGTGCCCTGCGTGGGGGTCTTTCTAAGGGAACCTAACCCGTATTTACGCAAGGTTCGAAGAAAACCACGGAAAACTCCGAACGGTTAGGCCGACAGCCGCGATTGGGTTCGAACCCAGCACCTGCCGTCAACCAGTTGAGAGGTCCGAACCTCTCGGCCACTGGTGGGGCGTGTATGAGAATGATCCGTATTAATTAGTTATGGCTCAAAGGCATCATGGGTCAAATATGGGGAATAGTTGGCGGAATCGAATAAGGTAAAACACAAATGTAGATGGCCCAAATATTGAATGTTCCTCCAAGTGTTACATTCAGAAATTCGAGCCACTTTTTAACCACTCGATATGATTATAGATAGCTTGGTCAAGAAAGTCCAAAAGCAATAACTGAATCCGAAGGCCGTTTTCTGTCATGTTAGGCTCGAAAAAACTGGAATACGACTGCAAGGAAATTGGTTTTAGAAATTTAGGCTGTCACAGAAACTCGAATTTGAAGCTCTACTGCTGTACGTGGTTTTATGATAGTGAACTCTATGCGAGCAAACTAATTGTTTCCGTCACACTTAATCCAATTTTAAAACAGTTGCCCTTTAAAAGAGTTGCCGTCATCATGCCAAGAAACTAAACTCGAGAATTGTTTACTGACGACTCCAGATATGAGCTGAACACTCATTCTTGACGCGTTTTGTTTTTGAGAGAGGAAGGTTCACATAATCTGACTTCGTTTGTCTATGTAATATGCCGTTCGAGCACATTCCAATAATAAAAATGCAGTCTTTTTAGCTCGATTATAATGTGAACGATGTTATCAGGGTGAAAACGTTCTTTTTGAAACGGGAATGAGTGGGACTCGAATTAATGTTTTTTTTCATACATTCCAAACTCGTTAAACATTCTTGCAACAGTGGAATGAGTAATTAGATTCATATAGCAGCCTGAAGATCTAAAACCAAATCTTTTTTAGTAACTTCGCGCCGACTTAAGCCGAAAAGGAATGAAGACGGTCTTCGGTTGCAGTTGTTGCTCTTGGTATCCCTTGATTAGGCTGTCTATCTACGTACCCTGTGCTTAAAGAAGCTGCTCGAAGCACTTTTGAGCTCCCTCGATTATACCAGATATTCGCCACATATGACCTTTACTTAAACAATACCTTTCAGACATAACTAATGCATACTGATCACTCTCTGACAATGCATTCATTTTAAAAAGCACTACAGTCAGAATTGAAACACACGTACATTGCGTACTATGTTTATAGTCATGTAATTTGCATATTTAAGGCACTTATGTATGTACGGAAGTGAAATTTTGTTTTCAATAAGCATAAATAATTCAATAGCATGTTTAATTAGCATAAATAACTGATGCATTACGCATTGGCTGCAGCATTAACTGGATGAGCACATATTTACTAATTATCCTTTAATTTTGATCACCAGTGTATATATATATAGCAGTGTGATGAATTTCATTCCCACGCTTCCAAAATTACCCCCCACGTTGGGAAAGCTCGGAGAATTCTCAAAAGGAGAAATACATCTCTCTTCACTCTCAAAGTAGACATAAGAAAGTCAGCCGAATTCCATAGAGCACTTAAAGGGAACTCTTCGACTAATGCATATGGTCGTTCCGCCGATTTCAGACCCCACGGAAGATGGACCTTTGAAGTGTTGAGGGAGACCACTATGGCGATGATTTCCACAAGTAGGAGAAAGATATTTCTTTAGTAAAGGCGACCGCTGTACAAGAGAGAAAGAGGCGGATCATCGCGAGGGATGATGGATGAGGGAAAACGGGATAAATAGAGCGAGGAGATGTTCTACGGGGACTGGTTCTGTTTGGATGCTGAGCGTTGAGACGGAGGAGTTGCCTTCTCGGACACAGAGAGAGTAGTGACCGGTGTCTTACTCTTGGAAACGAATTAGTAGGCAGCTAATGCCTATGGTAAAGGACTTGTGGAGAACAACTCCGGATAAACTTTTATTATATTAACGAGTGGCGGTAAAGCCATTTCAAACGGAATACGAACAATCTTTCCAATCTGTTGTGACGAACCCATCTTTTATTTTGTTATAAACGGAATAGATTTCCTTGTAATGAACCAAATAAATTCTAGTGAAATCTGATCCAGCCTCTTGCCGCAATTTTTGGACCCGCTACCACACAACGCCGACTGGAGGTCTTATAACTGGTGGCAGCTTAACGGATTCTTACACCAGAAAAGAAAAGTTGTTTGGATATTTTAGTCTGCCAAAGTGTGACGTAATAGCGCCCGCCCAGAGAGACGACGCTGATAGAAGAGCATAAAGCCTGACCGTGCCTCAGCAACCAGAGAAAAGGTATCGGAGTGCAGCAGCCGTGCCTCACCAACCGGAGAAAAGTCATCGGAGTGCCGCAGCCGTACCCCAGCAAATTGAGAAGGAGCCCAGAGTCCTTCAGTTATACCCAAGGAGCGCCAAGCTTCAAGTGCCTCGAAATCAAGGACCACTGACCGCTGACAAGTGGAGCCCGAGAAAGGAAACCCTTCCGAGCCAGACCCAGGAGCAACCGGGACCGACCTCTTCAGAAAGACGTGCCAAGCAGAAAAAGGTAGGCTCATTTTTCTTTGAGTGGCCTCAGATTGAAAATTTAGTGTATTTATAGTGAAATATTGTCATGATGCTAAACTTAAACTTAAGTTAAAAAAAATTTATTTTAGTGATTTTCGATTTAGGTCAAATTAATTAAAGTTAATCATGAAATAATTTAATAAATAAGTAATATCTAGCTGTAAAAAAATTCTCGAGTTAGAATTTTTTTTCTCTAAAACCATTTGATAAGCCAGTGAGTGAAAAAAAGGTCCTTGAAAAAAAAAAGAAAGCTGTTTGAAAAAAAAAAAGAAAGAAAGGCCCTTATAAAATTTAATAAATTAGTTACTAAATTTAAAATTTTATTAACGGTTAGTGCTGTAACATATTTCTGTTGACTAATGTATGTTAAGACAGGTTTTGGTAAAAATATTTTGTATTTAAATTATTAAATGTTTCTGTTAATAATCTGTGTGAGTGCCCAATCCAAAAAATCCAAGTTGTTTTTCTGTGACATTTCAGAAAGTTAGTTATTGTGTTTTTGTGTGCATAGGGAACTTTAAGTTTAGGAAAAATTTATTTTATTGAGACTAGATTACAGAATTGAAGAAATGGTCTGAATTAGAAATCCTTATATATCTATTGAATTGTGTTTAGAAATTTTTATTTTCTTATACATGCATAAAATTTGGATTGTGAAATTGTTAACGATTTAGGTAAACGCATTTGATTTTTTGGGTTCTTCTTAACTGAATTAAACTTAACGGAATCATGGCGAAAATTACATCACTGAAATATTGTAGGAAGGCAGACTTACAAAATTTGCAGAAGTCCTAGGGGTGGAAATAGAACCGGATGATAATATGGCAGCTATTATTAGGAAAATTGAATCCGCGAGCGATTATGATCAAACTCTTGCTTTAGCTCAAGCTGAATATATAGTTAGGCATCGCGAAGAGGAAAAACAAAGGTTAGAACAAGAGAAATAATGGGAAAGGGAGGAGAGAGAAAGGGAAAGACAAAATAAAGAGAAGGAAAGGGAATTTACACTGGAACAGCTGAGATTATCTCAAACCTCAGAGAGGCGTAATTCCACTGCGAGTAGTAATGCTGAACGTCAACCTAAGCTCTTAAGACTGTAATGCACAGCTTTAACCCCGATAAATCCGACATAACTCTTTTCTTAAACTTATTCGAACGACAAGCTAATAGAGTAGGTATCGAAACTGAAGACTACGTGACTCATTTACTCTCTTTATTACCCATAGACATAGCGGAATTGATCTTGCGCGACCGGCAGACCAAATTGAAAATTTCGCACACGTGAAATCATTATTACTGGCCAGGTATAGGCTGAGTCCTGAAGCATATAATATAGGGTATATATATAGGGTAAAATTAAATAGGCATGCAAAAAATCCTGGAAGTCCATGGAAAGATTTAATGTTTGAACTTGACAGTTTTCTCGAAGGATGGTTACACGGTTTAGGAATTTCAGATTTTTCGGTTCTAAAAAAATTATTGATAACGGACCAAATCAAACGTCGTGCCCCCACGGAATTAAAAGAGCACTTCATAGACTCTTGGGCTAATTATACGGATGCACTAACTCTAGCAACAAAATTAGATGAATACGAAACTGTTAAGGTATCACAAAAAATCGTGGAACGCCGTAAACGCAATAGACAGGAGAGGCGATAAACCAAAAATTGATGATAAATCGCGAGAAAGGAAAAACGAAACTGAAACTAATTGGAGGAGGAGAAATGATAACACAGAACGGCAACGGGGTTTCGAGCGACCTAGTGGAAGGAAGTGCTTTTTGTGTTCTAGTTTTTCCCATGTGAAGGCCGATTGTCCAGAAAATGAAAAAAATAAAAAACCCGTAACAAATGTTCGACATATTAACGACGGAACTAAATTCAAAAAAGCTTTCCAACCTTATTTGGGTCGCGTAAAAACTAATGGAGAGGAAATAGTTACACTCCGAGATTCTGGGAGCTGACATGATGTCATCCCAGGACGATTAATTAAACCCGATCAACTAGACGGGAATTACGTTTGGATTACGCAACCTCTGATGAATAATGTACGTTGTTTACCTACGGCGATAATAAATTTAGAAATTGAGGGGGCAGGTTCGATCCGAACTAAATCTATACTAGCAGAAAAGGAAATTGACATGGATTACTATATTTTGGGAAATGACACTCAGAATTTAATTGAGGAAGGGGAAAAAAATAATCCCGCAGTTTTAAATGCCGTTCTCACCAGCAATCAGACTAAATTAATTCTGAAAGAGAAAAAATCGGGGACTCTGGAAGGGGAAGAAAGGGAAGGTATTGTATCAAACAACCCCAAATTTCCCATTGAAGATGCTACCGGAACACGGAAGAAGATGTGTTGATTGTTCCAGTGCTGGAACCAGACGCGTGTTTAATTTTAGGGGAGGTCAAAAAGGCGGATTTCGTGAAAGCTCAACAAGATGATGTAGAATTAAATGAAGTACGCGAGAAAGCGAAAAAAATAAATCTCATTATGAAATTCATAACTCTATTATTGTGCGAAAGTCAACTGACCATAGAGGGAATATAAGGAAACAAATGATTATACCCCGGAAATTTAGACAAGGAATTTTAACGGCTTGTCATGAAGGGATTTCTTCTCACACGGGAGAGAAAAAAACGAAAGATAGACTATTACGATATTTCTTTTGGCCAAATGCAATTAAGGAAACAAAAGAGTTCGTTAAGTAGTGCGATATTTGTCAACGCGTTGGTCGAGCTGGTGAAGATAAGAAAGCACCGCTAAATTTGGTTTCTATCATATCCGAAGTTTTTTCATAAATCTCAGTAGATTTGGTGGGTCCACATCCGTTGTCAAAAAAGGGAAATAAATACCTTTTGACGGCTTTATGTGTATACTCGCGATGGGCGGAAGCGATTGCAATTTCTAACATGCTTTCGGAAACGGTTGTGGAAGCGTTAATTACCGTATTCAGTCGAATAGGATATGCAACTGAAATACAAACTAATTTAGGACGCAGTTTTATCTCCAGTCTAACGACTGCGTTTTTAGATGGATTCGGAGTAAGACTAAGACATTCTAGTGTGTGTAGCCCTAGCTCAAACATGGTAGAAAGATTTCACCGGTCCGTAAAAAAAAATATTAAAGTCTTTGTGCTTAGAAAATGGAGAGATTGGGAGTCAAATTTGCCTAACGCTCCTTTTGCACTTAGGACGGTGGTCCATAAATCTACCGGGTTCAGTCCGGCAGAACTTGTTTTCGGCCGAAATCTCAGAACGCCTGAAACATTGCTGTTCGAGCAATGGACGGGGGAAGGTCCCGAACACGAATTAGTTACGGAGCATGTATTCAATCTGGTAAATAGATTAAAAAGATGCCGGGAACTAGCCGTCGAAAACATGACGAACAACCGGGAGAAAAGGAAATTCTATTACGATAAAAAGGCAACTGAAATAAGTTTCGAGCCGGGCGATGAAGTTTTAGTACTAACAAAGAACAAACCAAATAAGATGTCTATTAAATGGATCGGGCCGAGAAAAATCGACTCGAAGATTTCAGATAAAAATTATTTAGTGAGTGTCCCAGGGCGACGAGAGAAATCACAAATCTACCACGTTAATTTGTTGAAACCGTACGTAAGACGCGTAGTAAAAGTAAAAATTTTGCCTCGCAAAATTTTCGACTCTGAAGAATCCCCGGATCTTGAAATAGATTTTCCAACCGTCGATTCAAACAGTTACAGTTTCGAGAAAATAGTGGAAGACGGGAATTTAAAGGACAGAAGTAACCCAAACCAATTAATAGGGGCTTCGTATAGATTCTCTAAATTCATGTCCAAATTATTACACGGACTAGAAGAATATTGTCTTCCTTATCTGGACGATACAGCAGTATTTTCCAACAGTTGGGAGGAACATCTCATACATTTAAGGACAGTCTTAATTAGGATTAAAGAGGCTAGGTTGAAAATTAAAATTGCAAAATGTAAATTCACACAAAGGACAGTAAAATATCTCGGATATGTCGTCGGGGAGGGGCAACGAAAACCTTCAGATGTCAAAATCAGGACTATCGTAGATCTGCCAACACCGAGAAACAAAACTGAAATAAGGAGATTCTTGGGAATGACAGGTTATTATGCCTGGTACATCAAAAATTATAACGACATCATTGAACCTCTTACGAGTGCTTTAAAAGGAAAAAAACAAAAGGGAAAAAATAGTTTGGAACAGCGAAATAAGGGAAACTTTTGAGAAATTAAAAAAGAAATTAACTGAAGGTCCCGTGCTATACGCCCCCAATTATGAATCAGAATTTATAATACAAACGGATGCTTCAGAAAAAGCTATGGGTATAATACTGGCCTAGAGACAAGGCTCAGAAGAGCATCCGATACTTTTTCTAAGTAGGAAATTCACTGACGTAGAAAAGAATTTTAGCGCTTCAGAACGCGAATGCGCCGCTATAATTTTTGCAATAAAGAAGCTAAGACATTATATTGACGGTCAGAAGTTTTCTATACAGACCGACCATAATCCTTTAATATTCTTAAAGAATAATGCAGGCAACAACCCTCGTGTTTTATGTTGAACACTCACACTGCAACCCTATCAGTACGCTATAAAACATCGTCCAGGAAAGGACATACCCCATGTGGATTACTTAAGTAGTATAGAGTAAAATCTAACTGAAAATCCAATTGTATATATGTTTTCATGTTAATTATCTGTATTTTGTAATTTATAATTGCGTACTTTATTGTGTAGATAAATTAAACGGATACCGAGGGAAAGATCCTGTTAAATGAAAGAAACAGAAACAAACTAAAGGGATTTTAACCCTCTCACTGACAAGCCCGTCTATAGACGTTTCCTAAGCTCCAGGTTTCACTGCAATGCAAGCAATAATTAAAATGATATAACTCAGTTGATTTAATGGATTTTTAATACATTATGCAATGATTAACACACTCACGGATAACATTCATATTCGTAAATAAGATTTTTCTATAATTTTGAAAGAAACATATTTTTTTAGCAATTAAAACAAAATGCTGAGAAAACAACATTACAATTTTACCCTTTTGCAAGACTGTCAGAGGGTTAAAGATTTAAAAATATATCGGGGCCACCCAAGTTTAATGAGATAACCTTTCCCTTACAGATATTGTGTCTTGCAGCCCAATATCAGACTAGCGGAAGGGCTGTTGTGATGAATTTCATTCCCACGATTCCAAAATTATCCCCCACGTCGGGAAAGCTCAGAGAATTCTCAAAAGGAGAAATACATCTCTCTCCACTCTCAAAGTTTTCATAAGAAAGTCAGCCGAATTCCATAGAGCACTTAAAGGGAATTCTTCCACTAATGCATATGGTCGTTTCGCCGATTTCAGACCCCAGGGAAGATGGACCTTTGAAGTGTTGAGAGGGACTGCTATGGCGATGATTCCCATAAGTAGGAGAAAGATATTTCTCCAGTAAAGGCGACCGCTGTGCAAGAGAGAAAGAGGCGGATCATCCCGAGGGATGAGGGATGAAGGAAAACGGGAGAAATAGAGCGAGGAGATGCTCTAAGGGGACTGGTTCTGTTCGGATGCTGAGCGTTGAGACGGAGGAGTGGGCTCCTCGGACACAGAGAGAGTAGTGACCGGTGTCTTACTGTTGGAAACGAATTAGTAGGCAGCTAATGCCTATGGTAAAGGACTCGTGGAGAACAACTCCGGATAAACTTTTATTATATTAACGAATGGCGGTAAAGTCATTTCAAACGGAGTACGAACAATCTTTTCAATCTGTTGTTCTCGAACCCATCTTTTATTTTGTTATAAACGGAATAGATTTCCTTTTAATGAACTAAATAAATTCTAGTGAAATCTGATCCAGCCTTTTGCCGCTATTTTTCGACCCGCTACCACACAACGTCGACTGGAGGTCTTATAGCGGGTATCGTAAGAAAGGACTGACTGATTTGAAAATTTAATAACTTTGAAACGGTGATAAATATTTAGATAATAATTGCTGGAGGGTTATGTATAATATCATAAGTTTTGTTTACTGTGATCCTGGATTTTAGTTCGAATTTGAAACATCTGATGGCACTGAGAGCAATAGACAATCTGTCGACGTGGAAACTGACGTCACTTTGTACTGATGAGATTTAAGGACATTCAAGGTATAAAGTGGCTGTCATTCGAAAATGCACTTTTACTTTTGTGGCCGTATACTAAACTCAATTCATATAATTTCAATTTTGTTTAAGATAGCAAACGATAAAAAAATATTTTTTGCTTAGAAATAACTTATTTCAAATTGAAATTTGTTACACCACCGCGATGTTCAAAATACCGCATTTTATGATCTATTTAGATTTTTAGAAGGTTAAGACTGTTTTAAAACTGGATGCGTTCTATCAATGTAATTTATATTTTTTATGTCTTTCCGACGTAGTTAAAAAACGTTTAGCTCTACGATTGTCCGGTCATTCTATCTGTCTGATCATTTTGTCATGCTTTAACTCGCATAAATATTTTTCGAATTACCATGTAACCGATATACTTTAATGAGGTTTACTGTGACATGTTAGGTTTTTAACATGAAGTGTGTAGCATTTATGATTCATTTGCAGAAACACTCAAAAGAATTCCCCTACATTGTTTAAATATAAATTTGTTATATTCCAAAGCAGTTTTGTAGAATTCTTAAACTGGTTTTTTGTAATCTAACTTATTATTAGACAATGGGCTGAAGAGGTTAAAACACTTTCCATTATTTCCCTTGATTTAAAATGACTTAATATTCGGTGTCATAAATTTTAATCATGCATGTTTCCTAATCTACTTTTTCGAAAGATTTCTTCTTAAATGTCTGAATGTCAAAATTTGATTTTAGACTAGAATGTAAAACATTTTGTACAAGTGGATTTTTAAGATAATCCTTAACGCAAAATGTATGCAAAACATTACATAGTATGCGTTAATATTAATCGATTGGTGAAAACCACACTTATTATGTTGCAGGCTGTCTAAGTCTGAGAGCCAATGGGCACTCTAGTTCTGTATGCAATATGTACATACGTATGCATGTAATGTGAATAAAGCGATAACTCTTAATAGAAATCTAAAATAGCTAAAATTGCGGGTATCGAAAAAAAGGATTGACTGATTTGAAATTTTAATAACTTTAAAACGGTGATAGATATTTAGATAGTTATTGCAGGAGGGTTATGCATAATATCAAGAGTTTTGTTTTCTGTGATCCTGGATTTTAGTTCCAATTAGAAACATCTGATGGCACCGGCAGCAATAGACAATCTGTCGAGGTGAAAACTGACGTCACTTTGTACTGATGAGATTTATGGATATTCAAGGTATAAAAAGGCTATCACCCGCTAAAAAATAGTTCGCTAAATAGAAATTTCGTACTCTGAAAAGGTGCTTCCCTGATTAATTTGGGGAATTCATTGTTTAAATATCAAAGCGAGTTACAGGGGGTGCTAATCCTTCTAAATTTAAACAAATAATTTTTATGCAGAATTATTCGATTTTCTTTATGTTTTACATACCGGTTTATTCTGATTAAAAAAATTCCATGCTTAGATTTAGAGATCCATCGGTTAAGTATAAAGGGTGACGGGCTACCCTTCCCCTTCCCCTTAATTAGATAAATGTCTTTTTCAAGCAGAAATATTCTATTTGCTTCATATTTGGTGTGTTTTTTTGTTATGTTAAAGAGACTTATGTACCTTTATTATATTTGAAAGTACATTAGTTAAGTATAGACGGGGGTTTTCTTCCCGCTTAATTTAAATACGTTTGTTTTTCATGCAGAATTTCTCGGTATGTTTCGAACTCCATGTACCGTTTTATTCAAATATTACTTTTTTGATTAGATTTGGAGGTTCATCGGTTAAGTAAAAAAGAGGAAAATAAGCAAGACGCCTACCTTAATGTTAAAAAAATTGGTTTTATTTAATTTGCTTCAATTGTTTTTCTAGATTTATTTTGATAAAAAGCTTCCCTGATTGCATTTGGAAGCTTATTAATTAAGTATAAAGGGAGAGATCGGGAAGTTATTATTTTTTTATTTTAACTAATTGAATTTTCCAAGCAGAATTATCTGATT
This sequence comes from Maratus speculifer, assembly GCA_964019185.1. Classification (NCBI taxonomy): domain Eukaryota; kingdom Metazoa; phylum Arthropoda; class Arachnida; order Araneae; family Salticidae; genus Maratus; species Maratus speculifer. Next base: position 20,119,772 of record OZ025298.1, read on the forward strand.
TGCTTCAAATTTACAGGTTTATTCTGATAATGCTCTTCCCTAATCAGATTTGGGGATTCTTTCGTTATGTAAGAAGAAGAGGAAACGGGGGTTAATCCCCCTTAATTTATTTTGTGAGGGACAGTAATCATTGAAATAAGATAATTATCTGAACATAGCCTGTGAGCGCAATGCCACCAGTTCTGCTGGGTACTTTCTTTTATAAGTTGATTTATGGTTCATTTATTATGAGAAGCATAAATGCAATAACTAGTGGAAATTCGCACAGTTTATCTTTTTTTACTTTGCATCATTATTTTAATATTTTTAATTAATATTTTTCATATGTCTAACGCAATCTAACATGTAACATGCAACAGCGAAATTTACAGTTGCAAATTAATCTAATATTTGAACTATTTTTATTGGAACTAGACAACACATTTATATTTATAGAAAATAAAACTCACAAGTAATTTGAAAGAAAACGGGCTTATATTCATATATGTTACAGAATTTACAGTTCAAATTGTTTGCAAATAAAACATCTGTTAAATTTAACAATTGTTTAAAGAAGAAAAGCAGCATAAAAACTTAATTAAGTCATTTTCTCAGAAATGTTAATAACCAACAAACAAAATGAAACTAAACATTTCAATTAAAGTTCAAATTTACTTAACATAAGAGATTTTAAAATTCTTCTAATATAAATCTAATTGCGAGAGAAATCTTAGTTCAATTCCATTATGGAATTTTATAAATACTTAAGGAGGTGAAGTAATAAGATACTACTTTATTTTGCTTTTGAGTATTTCAAATAAAAAAATGCAGTTTAAAACGGCTATTTTAAAATTCATTGACATTCAAAAATACTTTAAGAGGATTTTCTTGTAACTGAATATAGCTGAAGTTTTCAAAGAGCTTTTAAAAGTACTTAAAGTTTTAACTAATAAAATACAAATAATTATTTTCAAATGGAAAACCTAATGTGATAATATAAATTTTTCGTAGATGTAGACAACGTTGTCGTGAAGATGTTAATTATAAATATGAAATATTTATTGAAAAGCTGAAAAAAATGCCTTAAGCAATGCTAACTGGAGATTACGAGGGGATATCAATTAGGACAACATTATAAATAATATATTTACTATTTTTAAAAAAATTAACAATTTCAGGCTGCAGATAATTTTATTTATAGCGCCATCGAGTAATGAGCAATAACATATTTTAATAAAACTAGTAAGAAATCTCTATTTAAATTTATTGATTTTTACTTTTTTTATAATTTTGAAGTAAGTTTACTTTAAAATCTATCTAATCGCCTGAAATGAAATTAAGGAAATTGAACATTATAAATAGTTTAGTGTGCGTTTTTATAACGAAATCAATGCTTCATGAATGAATAAATAAATAAATAACATAAAAAATAGAATTTAACAAATATGCAATCTAAGTGTGTGCACAACCACTTAAATAAAAAAAACCGTAAGATCTGCTGTATATTTAAAAAAATTGGCGATTTCTGAATTCAAAATTTAGCTGTTCATTTGTGATATGAGGCGAATACCACAGTATCACGATATTTAAAAAAATGCTAAAACTTATAATACATAATTGATGTATTTTTTTGTTTCGATTCCAATTGAAGGTATTACTTTATATCATAAAAATATATTTTATTTCCATTTATAAACATCGTCATTATCATAAACATAGAGATGCAGTATTAAAAATACATATGCACTCTCTGTACGTGATATTTAAAATATCAATCGCAGTAAAGTTTTCAATGAGTCGGAACGTTTTCAGTTGGTAGTTTACCAACTGAAGACGTTCCGACTGGAATGATGAAGCAGTGCCTTGAATTGGTGGAGAAACAAAATAATATAAATATGTAGACATTATTAGTACGAATCTTGTACAGAATGTTGTGTCGAAAGTACAATTCTTTGATAATTTATATTATCATTAGAAATTTTCTTTCTGATGTTGGTAATGGGCAATGTAAAATATAAACAGGGTGGCGAATGTTCAGGGAAAAACACTGTCATGAAAAAAGGTAACTACATGCATATTCCTATAGAAAATATTTCCAATAATATAAAGGGATTAAATGAAGTGAATTCCTCTCTAAGAAAATACCGGAATTAATAACTTTTTTGACTGTGGTTTTCCTTGACCACTCAGACCCTTTATATTTTTATCAGAGATATCAGTCACAAAATCGTGCTTTTCAAATATGATCTGTAAACCAGACAGTACGTTTTCAAATGCAAGAAATATGAGTTAGATCATCTGGTATATGTATTTTTACTAGCAAGAATGACAGGGTGACACTCTGTCAAAATTAGCTTTAAGTTAAAACGATGTATTATTCTTACTGTAATAGACAAAATGTATTGATGCTATAAAGAATTTTATTTTATAGCAGTATTATTTTCATTAACCTTTAATGTGAATTCTAATTATTTACATGTTTATAAATTTTACGTTACTTACGTATTCACAAGGAAAGCCTATCAGCCCAAATCATATAATTTCTCCAATTCCGACATGTTTAAGGAGAAAAATTAAATTTCAGCTTTTTCGAGTCCTGTTGAGACTTTCTAAATAATTCCTTTACATTCTGAAAGCTTGCATTTTTCTCTAAGCATAGTAATTCATTCATAGTAACCATTCATTCATTTGGTGCCAATATGTAGTTTTCCTTTAGTTAAAGTAAACTTTTATGCCAAATGGCGCCACTATTTTTTCAAATATTGACATCGTATTGTCTACGTTTACTGCCAACAATTCAATAACCTATTAAATGTTTAAACCTTAATCGCCATTGCAATACAGTGAAATATAGTGACTCCAAATTAACCCACTATCAAATATTCTCGAACACATCACAACTTTGCTTGTAAAATGGCAGAATTCAAAAATTGATTTTTTTTAGATATGGCTGTCATTCTACTGTAAAATCTGTTTAACAAGGAGAGGGCCAATCTAATCACAAATTTTTATTATTTTAAAATATGTTTTAGGGGAGAAATCCCTTAGCCTCAGGTTCAGCGAATTTTTTAAAACTCTCCTTAGTTCTTGAGAAACAGGGGGGATGGGTGTCTAATATTACGACACAACATAAATAAGGTGGTCTGGTGTAATAACGCAAAATGCTGATATTATGGATAATTATGAAATAATCTGGTAAATGACACGCGTCTGGTAAATGTTCTGCGCAGAAGGGCTTTGAGTCATATAAATCGCAAAAAAAACAGCTTCAAGTTAATTTCTTTTATTTTTAGGTCTTATTGTTTTAACAAGCAACTAAAATTAACGCTTGATCTAAAATTTGCGAGATACGTTTTGTTGATGTGAAGACTATTTTTTTTATCCGGAAATACTTTGTTAATTACATAAATTTGTAGTACATTTCATGTACTTTCAAAATATTATAGAAGATTTTGGATATATTCTCGAGATAATTTGTAGTTTATAATGTACTGTGCAATAATTATACCAGGGTATCGCCTGTTTTATGAGGTGGCGTAACAGTTCGCATACAAGACGGAATGACCCAACCGCGGCCATCGACGTGTACAAGAATAAATTGTTTTTTTAATTTTAAATAATTTTTTTATGAATTATCGCCAGTGAAATTACGTTTGAAATTATTGAATATTAGATATATTTTAATCACACTGCTAAGAAGGAATACAATCAACATAGTGAACAATGTTCAAGCCGGGAATCAAACCAGGAACCTTTGAAATAAAGTTCCAAGTACTATGCCAATTAAACTACGAGGACGATTTATAGCTTGGCATTTCTTAGCAACAAAATATGAGTGAGAAATGCATGCTGGCCATAGTCCTCGTTGCTTATATAGTAGACCACTTGTAGTACTATTCCAAGGGTTCTGGGTTCATTTCTGGGCTTAGACCATTTTCAATGTGTTGATTCTACGCCATGTTAGCAGTGTGATAGTCACACATTAACCCTTTCCGGCACACTGTGACCGGTCTGGTATGCCTAATTTTAATTGCTAATTTGCAAGTGGCAACAATAAAATTTCAATAAAATTTAGCTTTTACAATAAAAGCTTAAATTAAGGATTTCAAACTATCCAAAAATTCGTTTGTGAATTCCGGTGTCAGTCGATAATTTCTCCTGCTACAAATTTTACGCGTACGAGAAAGGGTTAAATAATAGAGTTCCATGTTCGATTTCCGGCTTGGACATTTTTCACTTTTTTGGTTCTACGCCTTGTTAGCAATGTGATTGTAACATATTAAATATTCAATAATTTCAAGCGTAATTTCACTTCTGATTATTAATTGAAAAATTAATTATAATTTAAATATGTTTTCACAAATGCTGGGTTTATTTTTGACTCATGTTACGTGACAGGTTTGAGTACTCATGTAGACGTTATCGTCTTATGCTGCAGTTGTAGCTTTACCAATAAAATATGAGAAAGAAATGCCAGGGCAACGGTACGGCATTTGTGGTTCTATCCCAAGGGTTCTAGATTCTGTTCACGGCTTGGACATTTTTCACTATGTTGGTTCTACGTCCTTTTTAGCAATGTGATAATCACATATTAATATTGAATTAATTGTGTTTCATGTGAAAAGGCAACTATCTCCCTCTGTTTCATTGTCCAATCATTATGTTCCCGGGCCTAGTGTAGGAATATTTGGCAATGATACTTGGACAGTAAGGCCACATGAGTGGTATATTAGCCGCGTAGTCTCACATTGTCAGTACTTGTACTGTCTTGGGTGGTAAAATGAGAAAGTCTCTTTTGCCGATCTTGATTTATAAAGGGAGGGAGGAGTCTCCGACGTCTTTTTTGTTCGAGGACGCCATGTTGTCCAACGCGATGACTTCTACATATGGTGTCACTATCGCTCATCAACTTTGTAAAATTACTAATTATAGTATGACCTGATCATCCACGACACGAGCAGTTTCGTAATTATTGGTTCTGAATCATTGGGCGACTGAATTCTGCCCTCTATTAGAGCATCTTAGATCAGGAGCTTTCACCATCACAAAGAGGTGTGAACGCTAAAATGATTCCTGAGACTCCTTAGCAACATTTGATTAACATTTCCAGCGAATTATGTGTCTTTCATGACATTCAGGTGAATTCCTTGCAAAATGGGGCAGTGGTCTTAATTTTCTGGCTTTTAGCTGTAAATTATAGTATATTAAATAATTTACAGCTATGATGTACAATTGGGTTACAATTAGATGTATATTAAATTGGGTGATTTTTAAAAAGACCTCTTCATTTTTCCGTTGAATTACATTAAATATTCTAAGATATGCTTATAGAGTTTAGACAAAATTATATACAGTACCACGTAAAAAATCCTTGCATGATCATGTCTGCATGGTAATTTCCGAAAGTGTGATTTCAATAATTTTATGCATGTTGTTGATTAAATTTCAGCTGAATAGTGACGTGTACATTAAGATAATAGATAAAATACAAAGCTGCATGTAAGTTTTGAAGTATGCTTCCTTCTGTCACGTGAGCAGTTTATACATTTATACTGCCACGTAACAGTTTATGTATTACTACTTCAATTTACTTCATGTCTGGAGTGTTCTAATAAATTCACTGGTTTTATTTATGGTCTACTCGGTATTTGCTCTCTCTTATTTTATTTTAACAGCTAGAGTTAACAAGATGTTACATGGTGTTCAGAAGTGTTGAAAATTAAATAGTGTTGTTACTGACCTTTTTATAAAAAATGGAAAGAGAACAAAGATAATCTAACAATGCTCGCCTTCCACCAGAATTGGAAGTTACAGAAGATAATATGGCCATTAAATGGAAACTTTGGAAAGAGGCTTTTGAATTTTATGCAATTGCTACGCAGTTAAATACTAAACCAGCTGAAGTACAGGCTGCTACTTTTATGTCAGCTATACGCCCTGCTGCAATACTCATATTTAATACATTTAATTTGACGCAGCAAGAGCAGCAGAATGTAGAAATAATCAAGCAAAAGTTTAACGAATATTTTTCTCCACAAGTTAATGAAACCTATACCCGATATGTATTTTTTACGTGCATTCAAGGTAAGCAAGAAACATTTGATTTTTACATTACTAAGTTACGTACAAAAATTAAAGATTGCGCATTTGGCGATTTGCAAGATAGTTTATTACGCGACCAAGTAGTTCGTGGTATTAATTCTGATAAAGTGTGTGAATTATTATTGGCTGAAAAAGATTTAACTTTAAATAAAGTAATTGATATATGTAGAGCTAGCGAACAAGCTACTTTTCAATTAAAAGAAATGCATGCACGTATAAAAACATTTCATATTTATTTACTTAGAAGGTGTCACAAATAAAAATTAAATTAAAGAGTTGACATGTTTCGGTTCATTAATAAGAACCGTAGTATACGTGAATGAAAAAAAAGGTGAAGTGATTTTGTTTTAGTTTTTGAAAAAACGAAAGCTAACAACAGTTTTAACATTGGAATGCATGCAGTTGTTGATAATAGAGAAAAATATTTTATGATGATTCGGAATTCTAAACTGAAATCCGATACTAAATCTGATATAGCGGTTCGTGAAAATAAAAATAAGCCAAAATTCAATAAAGAAAATAAAATATGTTGACGATGTGGTTTAATGCATGAATTTCGTAATTGTCCAGCCTTTAATGTCACATGCAATCTCTGCTCCTTAAAAGTGCATTATGCGCGCCAATGGAAATTTAAAAAGAAATACGGATCTAAGAAACGAGTTATACAGGAACTTACAGCAGTTTCTAATAATAGTGATGATGAGATTAATCATTATTTTAGCAATACATTGCATGTTGGAGATCTTTTGCGTTCACAGAATAATGCTTGGTTAACAACCGTAACTTTTTAATATGGAATAGCTGTGAAATTTAAATTAGATACCGGCGCTGAAGCGAATGTTATCACAGAAAGTTTGGCTAAAAAGCTTAAAGCTTTTATACACGACTCTAACGTAAAACGCTTAAAATCTTTTAATAATGGGTTTACACCAGTGATTGGCGAAACCAATATCAAGTGTATTGTTCAAAATGTGCCAGTTGATCTGAGATTTTTAGTACTTAATGGAAATTGTAATTGTATATTGGGATGTTCTACATGCGAAAAACTGGCTTAGTTAAACGATGCAGTTTTTCAAGACATAGGTTGTTTAAAAGATTTTGAATACGATATTGAAATTCAAGATGGCGCAAATTTGAAAATTCATCCACCTCGACGAATTCCGTATGCAATTCGTGATACTGTTAAAAAAGAAATTGATCTTATGGTTAAAATGAAAATTTTAAAACCGGTAACGCATCCTACTCCTGCTGTTAGCCCCCTAGTAATTGTAAAGAAAGGTGATAGAATACGTTTGTGTTTAGATCCAACGGATATCAATAAAGTTATAAAACGGTGTCATTTTCCTCTCAAAACAGTTGAAGAGATAGCAGCTCGGATTGGATCGGCAAAGTATTTTACGATACTAGATGCTAAAAAGGGATTTTGGCAGATTCCCGTGACTAGAAGAACATCAGATTACTTAACAGTTAATACACCCTGGGGAAGATATTCCTTCTTAAGAATACCATTTGGGCTTGCATCAGCCCCAGAAATATTTCAGCAAATAATGCATTCGCTCTTAAATGAATTTGAAAATGCTGAATGTTCCATGGATGACATATTATTATGGGCAGACACAAAAGAAGAGCTAAGAAGATTAACTGTGAAAGTGATTAGACGTCTTTTTGATGCTGGATTACGTCTAAACAAAAAAAAGTGTGAATTTGAGAAGACAAAAATTAAATTTTTACGTCATAGTTGCACATCAAATGGAATAGAAATAGATCCATCAAAAGTAAAAGCTATTGAACAACTGAAAACACCAACATCTGTAGCTGAATTGCAAAGATTTATTGGAATGATTAACTACGTATCAAAATTCATACCAAATTTCTCTGAAATCACAGAGCCTTTACGTAAATTATTACACAAAAATGTATTGTGGCAATGGTCTGAAGATCAAGAAAAGTCTTTCCTTAAATTAAAAAATATTCTTAAAAATACGCCAAAATTGGCTTATTTTGATGTTAATAAACCTACAGTTTTCTCAGTCGATGCCAGTTCACATGCAGTTGGTGCTATGCTTCTTCAAAATGGTAGACCAATTGCGTATGCGACTAAAGCATTAACAGAATCACAACGACGATATCCTCAAATTGAAAAGGAATGCTTTGCTATTCGTTTTGGGTGTAAAAAGTTTCACGATTATATTTATGGTAAACCTGTTACAATTGAAATTGACCATAAACCGCTAGAAGCCATTGCAAAGAAATCCTTACAAGCAGCTCCTGCACGTCTTCAAAGAATACTTTTTGATGTTCTTCAGTATTCTCCCAAGATAGTTTACAAAAAGGGTAAAGATATACCGATTCCAGATGCTTTAACCCGGTAATTCTCCATCAACCTCAACCTCGCATTTCCAGCTGAACTCTCGGTTGAAAGCGAAATCCAATTCGCCGTTAACTAAACCTGCCGAGATTCGAGGCGTTTCCCAAAATGGAGTTGACGAACTCAATCAAGCTAAAATCCCAGGTTAGTGAACCGCGCATGCCTACTAGAAAGAAAGATGGCCGTCGTTTTAAACAGAGCGTTGATGCGTCTTTTTCTAAAAGAATGCTGTTTATGATTTATTAATAAGGCGAAGCGTTTATTATGAAAGTTGCTATTATAACAGAATGTGTCACCTAATTTTCCCCTTTTTTCTTATATATTTTTGCTCTACGAACACAAAATTACATAAGTTGGTGTGTCGAAAACGAAGCTTACAATTTTACGGATTTTGTTTGGTGGCGCCCTTTTAAGAATCCAAAATGAAATATGTTAACATCAATTATAATTATATGAATCAAAATTCTCTATCTCTCTTTAAATAATAATAATAATAATAAGGAAAAAACGAAGTTTAATTTCTGTTATACCGCAGTACTTTTTATATTTGTTTAAAGTATGAAATTTCTACCAAATTGCGTACATGTGATCAGTTATTACTAATAGATAAATGTATTTTTTTGTTAATTATATTTTTGGTAAGTTTGAAATAATTACTTTTGCTTATAATAAATAAATAAATTTATTAGTTTGATCAGATAACTTTCTATTAAATTTATATTAAAGAAATATATATACATATATATATATTTAATGAAATAAATGTTTTTTTTAAGAATTTCAAAGCAACGCAAAATTTTGTTTTGTAAACGAAAACCACCATTCAAAATTTATTTATAAAATTTTTTTGCTTAAAAATTAAACATGATAAGTATGCATTTTCAATAGTTCCTTTAATTGTGTTCTTGGGAAAGGAAAAAAAACAGATAAAGATGGTACTGGGCCAGGACAGAACTCATAACGGCAACTACCAGGTCATGTGATTCCTATGGCCAATCCGCTAACTAGTTTTTAACCCAGGTCGAGTAAACCAAGGTTGAATAATCGCGGCTCCAAAGTTATTGATGAATTCGAACTATTAACTGGCGGTTAGATTTGTCAACCTAGAGTTTCTCAACTGAGAGTTGAAACGCTAGTTAAAAGTTGGCCGTGACTTGACCGGTTAGTCGAGATTGCAATATTGATCTTGAAGAAGATGAAGAAATAGAAGCTTTTGAAGTTGTATGTGATGTTCCTCTTCCGTTGTTGACTTTTTCCGAATTACTGAATGCTGTAAATGAAGATTCTGAATTGCAAGAGTTAAAACGTTTAATTCTTGATGGTTGGCCATCCAGTATTAACTCAGTTTCTCCACAACTTCGGAAATACTGGGACTTCAGAGAAGAATTGGCAGTTTATGAAAATTTGTTATTCAAATCAGAGCGCTTAATAGTTCCATTAAAGTCAAAGTATTTAAATTTAATCCATCAAGGACACTTAGGAATTAATTTGTGTTTACATCGCGCTCGAGAAATTATAATTTGGCATGGAATGACCCGTGATATTGAGCTTTTTATACAAAAATGTCCTGTTTGTCAACAGACATCTCGTTCCCCAAATACAGAGCCATTGAAAATGAAACCCGTTCCTCAATTCCCGTGGCAACGAGTGGCTACTGATATGTTTGAATTTTCTGGAAACCATTATTGTCTTGTTGTTGATAGTTACTCAGGATATTTTGATTTTAAAAAACTAGTGCATCCTTCATCACATTCGGTAATAGAATATTTGAAAGATGTGTTTGCAACTCATGGAATTCCAGATATTTTGGAATCTGATAATGGTCCACAATAATCATCAGATGCATTTCAGAAATTTACTAAAGATTGGAAAATACAGCATATTCCATCTAGCCCGCATTATCCTAAATCTAATGGTCTAGCAGAACGCTACGTTCAAATCGCAAAATTGATTTTAAGAAGATGTGCTATAGATCGTACAGATGTCAGATTGGCACTTCTAAATTGGAGAAACACACCGCGTGAAAATTTGCCTTCTCCAGCTCAACGTCTTTTTAGAAGACCTACTCGAAGTTTAATACCTATACATCCTTCTTTACGTTTGCCTCGAATGTCATCTACCGTTCCTCTTCAATTAAGACGAGAAAAGCAACGTGCAGTTTCGACCACTAACTCAAGAAATGAATCTCCACTGCTGAGTAAAGGCCAATCTGTCAAACTTTAAACTGATCATCGTACTTGGATTCCTGCTACTGTGTCAGATGCTGCTGATATTCCACGTTCTTATTATGTCACCACTCCTACTGGGAAAACTCTTCGTCGAAACAGTACCCACCTACGTCCAACAAAGACTGTGATTCTACCCGATCGCCAGGTTGCTCTTAATCCTTCAAATTTTGTTCGATCGGAGAATGGTAACAATGCGTCAGTTGACCCTCTTCCTGATGTTCCTTGTCCATCTTTTACTCCACCCAAATCTAAAACAGTGATTACCTGCTCCGGAAGAGTCATCCGTCCTCCAGAACCTTTCAACTTATAAAATAATTTTTACTCTTATCTTTTGTTATTGTAAAGGGAGATGTCACGTGAGCAGTTTTTACTGCCAGTACATTTATACTGCCTAGTAACAGCTTATGTATTACTACTTCAACTTACTTCATGTCTCGAGTGTTCTAATAAACTCACTGGTTTTATTTATGGTCATCTCGGTATTTGCTCTCTCTTATTTTATTTTAACATCTAGAGTTAACAAGATGTTGCACCTTCTATTTGTATAAATTTCTGAAAATCTAATTTCAGCCTGTTATGCGTTTTAAACACTTTTCATTATGGTTGAAGCTGCATATGAAATCAGTTTGTCTGTCTTCCTGTCAGAACTTGGGCTTATAAAGTTAAACTGCTCTGTAAATGCTATTATGTTATTGACATTTCTATGCCATGTTCCATATTGAACAAAAGTATTTACACTCACGATTAGTTTTACAAGAAACACAAAAGTAATCCATTATATCATGCCATGCTCTTTGAGGATATTTCGTACTTATTTATAAATAGGTAGCACCGTGGTTTCGTTAGTACGTTTGTCTATACGCCCGTCTGTTTGTCCATCTGCCCGAATTTAAGAGCATCAAAACAACCCTATCGAATTGTTTAAAATTTATAATTTTTAAACATAGTAAAATTTATTTTAGTAATTTAGTATTATATAAAAATCGAAGCAAAGATTTAAAAAAAACATAATGAATGTTTTCTTGATTCCATTAAATCATATTATGCGCAATAATTCAGTGGTATCCTCCAATAATTAAAGATTCTAAGTTGTCAGCCGATTACGTCACATTTAGGATAATGTTATGTTATTTGCATATTATCGAATTTAGAGATAAACTTTGTATTCATGAATTGTTTCAAAAGAGTACAGTATCTATTGCATAAATTTTTGAATATTTATAAAACAAGTTGCAATGAATGCAATTCATTTGTCTTGTTTGACGTTCAATTTCACAATTCTTCTGCATTAAGAGAAAGAAGAACCTGTAAAAAAATCACGGAAGATATGTAGATTTTCTTTCGTGTTTATATTATTCTTTTGTCATTTAATAAACTTCTGTCTTTTTTTCAGTTTGCACGAAAGGGAAAACAGCACTGCAAAAAGGCCAAAGCAAAACTTTTCTTTTTGGTATTTATGAAACTTTATCAAAATTAATCAAACAAAACTTCCTTATACAAGCAAAAATTGTTAAGGAAGATTATTAATTACATGTAATTAGTAAAGAAACGATAAGTAAAATCTCTGAAAGTGTATGTTGCGTTAAATAAATTATTACGATATATATTATGTTGATAATTTTACAAAATACCCTTTGTATCATATAAGGAAAAATATATCGGATAAATAAACATTCTTAAGAATGTTTTTAAACCATGAAGCTCAAATTTGTGACATGAATTGGATTTTTTTTTCGGAAATGCATGAAAGTAGCAGATGTTGTTCAAAACTGTTTAATTGCAGTCTTGCAAACGCAATAGATCTTCCAGAACTAGCCGGTTTTGAACGGCTTTTCCTGACGAAAGCAGGAATCCAGTCTTACAAAAGGCGAAAAATGCGTTATCACATGAACAATATCGCATAAAAATTGATAGGTATTTTAATTCTCATAACATTGAAACAAGGTTAGATTTGAAATCGCTTCCATAGTCAAGACTTCCAGTTTTATATCTTTCTGTTAAAAAACCAATATGTAAATGTGTCTAAACGTTTTGCTCTTATTGAGCCAAGCAGTTGAGAACAGCCTTAAAGATACTAATGTATTTGAAAACGTGAAAGTTTTTATTATTTTCATGAAAACAATGATACTTATTTAGTTTTTAGAAAAAATGACCCAAATATATTTTGCATTTTCTTTTTATTTCTTATTAAATAAGTGTAGGCATAGATATTTTAGATAATAATATACAGTCGAACTTCTATTTAACACTAGAACCGCGGAGACGGGTCATTTTGACCCGTACTGAGTGAAAAGTTGTCGATTCGAACCAGATAAGTTTTCTTAAAATAGTTTACATATAACTGCACAAAAATCATTTAAAATAAATAAGTTAAATTGACTTGAATAAAAATTCTGATTTGAATTAATTTTATAAAACTTGGGTAAAATTTCCCGCGGTTCTAGTGTTAACGAACCTCTACTTTGCGAAATTTGTTTTTGGAACCAAGTACATTTTGCGAATATCTTTGTAAAATTTTAAGCGGATGAGACTGCTCTTATCTTTCAATGTTTGCCTCAAAAGACATTAACATTTAAAAAGAAAAAAAAATTGACAATGAAAAAAAGTAAAGCAAAACTATCTGTCGCATTTTGTGCGAATATGACTGGAGATCACAAGTTGATACCATTAGTAATAGGAAGAAGCAAGAACCTAAGAAATTTAAAAGGCGTAAAATCTATGAATGTTCATTACGGCTTTAAAAAATACCCTGTTGGATGACGTCAGAAAATTGTGAAAAATGATTAAAAAGTTAGGCAAACATATGATCGTCAAATTGCTTTCATTTTTTACAATTGCCTCACCCATCCAAAGGAAATCAACAAAAAACTAAACAAGTTGGAAATTGCACGTGAACGTAGCAAATGAGGTGCGTTCGTACGATAACGAAGTTTTAAAAATATTCAGAACTTGCTGATATATTACAGCGTACTTCGGATACAGTATAGTAGTCGAAATCTTTGTGTTTCTGTAAATATGAAGGGAGTATATTTTATTATACTTCATTAACGTATATCGTATTCATAAAATGTGAAATAGTTGAATGTAATTAAAACACGCCCCAAACAATGTGTCCCCGTATAGCATTATGTAGTGGAATACTTTTGTGTGGCCCTGTAATTTAATAATAAAAATTCTTTGCATCACAGATAGTACAGAATGCATATTTTAGTATATATTTCATAGATTTATGCCAATTTTATTATGTTCGAATGAGTGTAAAAACATTAATATGCATTTTAAACTTTTTTTCCCATTGACCGTAATGTAGTGGAATACTTTTGATTGTCCCTGTACATGATCTATGCATCCGACTTTCATAACATTTGAAATGACTCGACAAAGTTACGCAATAATTATATGTTTTAAATTTCAAATTATAAAAATGCATTTGAAACTTTTCCCTCCATTGACTGAAATGTAACGGAATTCTTTTGATTGTCCCTGTAATTGATCTATCCATCCTATTTTCATAAAATTTGAAATGACTCAACAATGTTATGTAATAATTATGTATTTTAAATTTCAAACGTTTGGGTTGGGTAGTTTTTGCGTTGTTATATGCGGACGGACAGACAGACAGACAGACGGACAGACAGACAGACAGACAGACGGACAGACAGACAGACAGACAGACGGACAGACAGACGGACAGACAGACGGACGGACTGAGCCACAACAATAGGTGCTACGTATTTACATAATTACGAACGCACCTAAAAATGATACATCACTTTACTTATCACCTAACGCTACATGAAAACTACCGCCAATGAATCAAGGTGAGATCAAAAGCTTCTACGTAAACTAGCGCAAGAGAATAACATATAAAGTTATCATTATGCTTGAGAAAAATAAGTCTATGCAAAAAATAAAGTTTAGGAAAAGCACGTAAAAAATTTCCAAAGCATGGAACTATGATGTCACAGATCGTACTATACGCAAAGGTTTGGCTTCTTTGTCAGCAATGAAAATTCGGTTAGTACGGAAAACGAAGAGGACATTCCTTTAGAATATCTTTAAAAATGTGGATAATCTGAGAGAAAAAGATGAAATTAATTATGATGTGTAGACTGAGGATTTTCTTTCACTTGATACTGAAATTAAGATTTTAGAAATGCTAAGTGAATTAGATATTTTGGACGGTGTAAAAAATGTAAAAAATCCAACTATGAATTGCGAAGAAAAAAGAAGGTGGAAATGATCATGATGTAGAAATCAACAAACCTTCGTATGATGAAATAATAAAATCATTTGAAACAATTCGATGTGGATAACAGTTAGAAGAAAATGCGCCTGAAGACATTTTTGGCGCATCGCAGAGATGTGAGACGTATTATGAGAAAAAACACTTTTTTGAAACAAAAAACTCAAATTAACGGATTTTTAAGTGATTAAACTTGTTCATGTATAAGGCAAATTAAATTAAAATTGTTATTTATAATAAATAAGAAAATGGTTCATTAATTTTAAGCTATTTTCTTAGACCTGAAAATAAAATGCACTTCCGTAGAATGTTTTGTTTTATTTTTGTTTTATTTGCAGATTCGTTTTTGATGTATAAGTCAAATTAATATTATTTATAGAAAAAAAAAGTTTGAATACTTTATTCAAAATCTGTTTTATGTTGTTTAAAATATTTTTTAACGTGAATCTCTATATATCGAATTTTCCATCAAACGAACTTTGTTTTGGAATTTAGCGACACCATTAAATAGAAGTCTGACTGTATACACACAAACACACACACACACATATATATACATATATATATATATATATATATATATATATATATATATATATATATATATATATATATATATATATATATATATATATATTACGATGGTGCGAAAAAACAAAAGTTATTATTTCCGAATAGTTATAGTGCGGTGTTACGATTGGTAAATACAAGAAAAAAAAAAGTTTTTTTTTCTAATCGCACTTTATTTTCCGATCGCGCAAACCACCTAAACATTGAAAAATTCCAATTATTTTCAGAATTAAAAAAAAAAAACAAAATTACATATGCATACATTTTATCGCTATAGTCAAACATTTTTACATATTGTACTGTTTAATATTAATAAAAACATAAATTGCGTTTAGAGAATATCTTCTGTTTGCGCAAACTCAATAAAAATCGGGAAAAATTCCATTTTCAGTGATTTTGATGCATTAAGAAAATAATTAAATGAATTCAGTTTGCGGTCTCATGTTAAAATTATAATTAAAATTAATACTATTGAGCATATTATGCCATTTTATTGAACAATCTAGATCTTATCACGACGAGATCGCTGCAGGGCGAAAAAGTTTAGTAGGTCTGGCAACTCCTGTTAGCAACCTTGTGAAATACCACTGAAGTCGCCGTACGTGCGAGCATCCATCTCTTCCCACCCCCATCTACTTCTACTGTGCGCCGTTTCTTATAGGTGAGCATGTTAGCGAATTTTGTTTGTTAATTGAGTGTATTGTGTTTTTTTATTTACATTAACAAGTGAAATGGATACGGATACGGATACGTCGATGACGAAGAAAATTTCTAGACAATTTTTCCATTGTCGTATATTCGTTCATCCAAGAGACTTTCTGCCAAATATTTGTACAACGCACGAGAATGTTCTTCAATGGTTCTTTGAAGAGAGGTTTATATTAACAAGTAAACTCAACAACACTAAAGTGAGCTTCTCCGCTTTCAGGAATGCAGTGGCACAAAAAATACATTAACCCATCAGTAGTCGCGTGTCGGTCTTTTCGCCGCCCGTATAACTTATCTTCTCCTAACTTGTATCAGATTATAAATACAACGGAGATCTACCATGTAGCTGACTTTGAAGGTTTCTCGAACACCATAGTGAAGTAACAGGACACCACTCTTTTTCTTTCAGGTACACTTTTAGAAACAAAGTTGAAATTGGCGAAAAAGTCTACGTAGCAATCACTAATGTCAGTTCATTCTTACTTTTTGAATTTTTCCATATCTCATGAATAAAATGCATAATTTAAGAAAACTGCAAATTTATATATTCATTGAAATGTTATCTTCATATATTAGGGGAAAAATATTTCTTATTTTACATATTTGGTATGCGGGGGGCCAGCGGCGAAAAGACCGAGCGCGACTAATGACGTTGTGGAAAAAGTCGCGACTACTCGCGGGTTAATCAGAATACGTCGATCCGAACAGTTTCTGATTATACGATCATTTAGATAATTAATGCCTACTATGATAAACTTTAAAAACTAATAAAATCTTACATTCTAAAAAAGAAAAAGACAAACTTTGTAAAAAAGAATTAATAGAAATAAATAGAAACCTCTCCTTAAAGAAGCATCGAAGACTATTCTCGGGTGTTGGGAGAATATTTGGCAGAATGTTTCTTGAATGATCCCATATAGGAACAATGAAAAGATTGTCTAGTAATTTCTTTGGTCATCAACGTATGCGTATCCGTATCCATTTCACTTGTTAATGCAATTAAAATAATACAATACACCCATTGCAAACAAAATTCACTAACATTCTCCTTGATACGAAACAGCGCACTTTGAAAATGGACGGTGTCAGGGAGAGATACGAAGGTCGAAAGGTGATGCTATCAGAGTGCCTGAAGTGCATATTGGACATAGAACCACAGTAGTGGCTTATTTGTTTATTCTATTTTGTTGAATTACCTTTTCGTCATAGTTTTCAACATTTGGATGGAAAAATAATTGGCTCAAGATCATATAGTGGACCAATTGTGCAGATTCTCATTGGTTGTGAAAATCTCTCAAAAGAAAAAATTTTCAACCCATTGATTGTGAAATTTAAGAAGTGGACAGAAAAATGTTGAGCAAAAACTAAAGATATATGTTTCACGTAAGTCAAAGATTTAGAAGAAGCAACTGTTCAAACGATTTATCAAAGCGTGACCCCTGGCCCTATTTCACATACTAGATGGCTCACTTGTCAAAACAGTGTCCTTCGACTTTACATGAGCGTGAACAACCAATCGGATACTTTAAAAGCCATAAGTGACAGTTATTTTGAAATATTACATGTCAGTTTGCTTTGAAATAAATTGCAGTAATGCATTGCAGATGGACCCATTCTTCTCTACAGAGCAATAGAAACATCTTGGTACTTGACCTAAAGAAAGTGGTACTCCCTGTAATCCAATGAAAGTCATACCGGATACAAAACTACTGATGGCAATGGTCTGTGATTTATAGGCAAATTACACGGAATTAATTGATTGGAGTAATGTAAAATTATCATCTCTACCTGTTTTACATAGAGTAATCAACGAAGTAATTCATTCTTTAGTCCAATCAGATGTTATACCAGATTGAGATGCTAAAGAATTTCCCGGCCACACGCAAGCTGTAGAGCGGTGCGTCAAATTGCTTAACCCCTTAACGCGTAGTGTTGCCGGGTCGGCAACACCTAAATTTCACCTTTTTTAGAGACACAAAAACTCCGTGAATATTTCAAAAACTACTCTAGTGGCTACTTTAAATCTTTCTTATGAGTTCTAGATGGCAGCATCACAGAGATCAAACTCTACTGTTTTTAAATAATAGGTAAATTGTTTTACAGCAATACGCGCTTCACACCAATGCCCTTCTCACGGCGCTTATCAATGCTTTACTTATTGGAGGTTACCACTTCGGCAACAGCTGTATAATTAAGATGGTTAGTGCAATCTTTACAAAACAATACCTGTGTACTCCTCTAGGCCTAAATAGATTGCCTAATTTTTGTTTTCTTTAAATTCCAACTTTAAAGAGTAGTGCGCCGGAAAGGGTTAAGGTATGTAGGTTCCAATCAAGAGTTGGATTCATTAGGGCCGCTCTGAAATTAAGGTCCAACATACCAGAGTTTACCATCTAATTGAAGTACAATGTAGCGTCTAAAAGCCATACATAAACAGATAAAATAACAAATTATCTATTTAAGTAATGTAACTAGCAAACACCGTAATTTTTTTGATGGAGGGTAGATTGTGGGTGGATTTTGTACTGCAGCCGCCTCCCTATGGTGCGTTCTGGGTTGTTTAGAGATTCAAAAATATCTAAATAAACAAAGTACTTCACGAGCTATGCAATTTTAAAAATTGAAATGCAAACAAACCTCATACTTTTCTCATTTTATAAAAATCCCTCAAAATTATAATTTTCCCGACTTTTATTGAGTTTGCGCAATCGGAAAATATTCTCTAAGCATATTATTTTAAAATTACTGCTATTAAATAGTACAATCTGCACATATGTTTCATTATAGAAATAAAAATATATGTATATAATTTTTTTTTTAAAAGTTCGAAAAAATATGAAATTTTTGATTTTTTTTTAATTGTTATGCAATTTGCGCGATCGGAAGTTAAAGTCCGATTCTAAAAGCACTTTTTTTGTTTTTCTTGTATTCACAAATCGCACCTTTTCCGCCCTATAGTGATTCGGAAATAATAACATTTGTTTTTTCGCACCACCGTTATACGCATACCAGGTGTGGTAGGAAAGATTAGAAATTTCCAGGTAAATTTTTAGCTTTGTACCAGATTTTGTATGATACCAAAAATAAAATTAAATAGAATTAAAAAAAGGTAAGAAAAGGGTTCAAAATTTCCACAGTGAAAAGTGTTACGGTATACAATCTCTTGAAATAATACCATATTGCTCACACAACGCAAAATATGAATACCAAAACGTTAAAAAACAGTGCATGAACATTTTTTGTATCCAATTCTTACGTTGTATGGGAAATATGGAATTATTCTATGAAGGTACCCGAAGTAACGTCTTTTATTTTCAAGAACTTGAACTTTTTTCATTTATTACTTGCTTTTATTTAGGTGTCTTACAAATTTCCATACTATGCTAAATATTTATCTGAAAATCGCATATCTCGCCGACCAACAGATCTTCCGTTATCACGTTTTATTTTTGAAACAGCCGGTATATATATATATATTTGAAATACAAGTCATCACATGTATTTCAAATACAAGTAATGGAAATCATTGCATATCTCGCAAACATGCAGTTCATATTAAATTCAACAACATATATATTTCTTTAGAAAATAAAATTGCAATTACAATGTGATTTTTTTAACTATACGTCAAAAACATTTATCATATTTAACTATGAAAACCCCCAAAATTATCAAATTTAAACAACACAAGTAAAAGACTGTCTATTCCTCCTCTAATTATTGTTGATGAAATCGTATTTCCATATTTAATTCTAAAACTATAAGAGAAAAAAGATTTACATTTTCAAAAAATAAGACTTTACAAGATGAAATATATATTTTATGTACATATTTTATTCCGAGATAATAATAAATGTTACTATTGTTTTGTAATTAGTATGCAAAATTTAAATCCCTTCTTTCATTTGTTATAGTAATTAGTTGCTAAAACAAATACATATTTTGAATTGAATTTCACTTTTACATCCAATTTAATTAAATTCGTTCAGAATTTATTTACATTTGTATTATTCAAAAGGATTGTATTTTTTATTTATATTTGTCCTACAATAAAATGGTATTACAAATAATGAATGGACGAATCAAATAGTACGATATTTTTTATTTCTTATAAATTAGCTGATCCACCCGGTTTTTCTTTGTGCTAGTTATAATAACCTTAAACGAAACTCACGTTTCTATAATTTTATATCTTTTGAAAATCCTTGAAATGAACCTAATTCCAGTTGCCCCGTTGACTTTCTCAGCATTTACTGCGTTCCAAGAAACCCATTTCCGAACCAGTCTGGTATTTTTGTCTCTGTAACAAGCAGCATATACTGGAAATGCTTCGCCCTCGCCGGAAAAAATCAAAAACCAATTTCAGTGAGCCAAACATCGTATTAATAAATTCCATTTAGATCTGAAATTGAATGTACCATTAATTTTCAAAAACATTGGTAACTGAAGTTTAAGATAAATTTTCAAAACAGCCAAAGTATGTCGTCTGAGTTGAATTAACCAAATCTTGTTTAAACTGCGCCTTTAGAAATCCCTTATGAATGCTTTAGAGCTCTTAAATAATGCTCCGCCAAACAGAGGAAGATGTTTCCTCCCCATATGAATTTCATAAATTACTTTTAACATTAACACGATATTTAATAAATGCATGAAATCCCACATCTAAAGTTACCTGTAAGCTAACTAGATATTTAATTTGCAGTTATAGGGAATAAATGTGATTTATGGTTCAAAATTGTGGTAGCTAAAGGAAAAAGAAAAACAGACATTATGGGCCAATATTTTAACTGGAATATCATTGGTAATAAGAAAAAAAAATAAGTGGTTTTAATATAACTGGAGTACGATAAAAATGCGTTACAGAAAATTGTATAATATAAACATAACCGGATCGTTAAAAAGTAAATAAATAAATAAATAAATAAAAATTGCAACAAAGCATCCAAAAAAGAAAAAAAAATATTAAACATTGGTAATAGCTGTAGTTTCAGTAATTGTTTGTTGTCTGTGTAGCAGCTGTATGGCATTAACAAATCCTAAAAAAAGCTAGTGAATCGGACCATTTTTAAGGGAGGTATAACAAATCGCCCGAAAGAGCCAACATGAGCTGCCCTAATATGAATAAATCATTAGAATAAAAATATGAAGAAATGAACAAAAATTGGGGAAAACTATTTAAAATTAGACTCTCGAGCCCTAGTAAAACAAGTTGGAAATTGCACGTGAAGCGTAGCAAATTAGGTGCGTTCGTACGATAGCGAAGTTTTAAAAATATTACTTTCATATATCAATCTCATAAAATTGTAAATAGTGAATTACAATTAAAACGCTCATCAAACAATGTTCTCCCTATACCATTATGTAATGGAATACTTTTGTGTGGCCTTGTAAATCAATAACAAATGTTCTTTGCACCACAAATTATGTATGATGTATATTATAATATGTACTTTATAATTGCATATAAATTTTATTAAGTCCGCATGAGTGTAACACGATTAAAATGTATTTGAAATATTTTTTCCCATTGACCGTAATGTAACGGAATACTTTTGATTGTCCCTGTAATTGATCTATGCATCCGATTTTCATAAAATTTGAAATAACTCGACAAAATTATGTAATAATTATGTATTTTAAATTTCAAACGTATAGAATTTATTTGAAAGTTTTTCCCCATTGACCATAATGTAATTGAATACTTTTGATTGCCCTTGTAATTTATCTATGCACACGATTATCAAAATATTTGAAATGACTCGACAGAATTATGTAATAGTTGCGTATTTTAAATTTCAAACGATTAAAATGCATTTGAAACTTTTTTCCCCATTGACCGTAATGTAATGGAATACTTTTGATTGCCCCTGTAAATGATCTATGCATCCGAGTTTCATAAAATTTGAAATGACTCGACAAAATTATGTAATAATTATGTATTTTAAATTTCAAACGATTCGGTTGGGTAGTTTTTGCGTTGTTATATGCGGACGGACAGACGGACGGACTGAACGACCACTATAGGTGCTACGTATTATATAATTACGAACGCACCTAAAAATGAAATTATTTGTCCGAGTTCAAGGATCAACTTTAAAATTTCACATTAAGAATTAAGAAAAGTAGGACATAAAAACCGCATGCCGTGCACAGAGTTCAAAAGGTGGCCAATCGTTCCCTACGTGATCCAAGGATCCTCAGGGTTTTCACAGCAATCTTGTAACTGAATGGAAAAGAGTTCCAAAAATTGAACATTGGATTAAGAGGGTACAATTTATTAACAATTTATGATACAAAATATTTAATTAAGTCCTACCGGGCTACGAAGTGCAAGGGACTTAACTGTCATTAGTCGTGTAAAAAGATACTTTTTAGTAGTTTTAAAAATAATCAGAGGACGCTAGAAGTATGTTGAAGAAAACTGCATGCCTTATGGATAATTTTTAAAAAACTGCGCAAAGACCCCCAAGAAGATGATTAATATTCAAAATCCATGACAGCTGAGGTCTTTAAAATGCTGGCTAGAAGACGTGGTTATAATGGCGGGAAGACCTAAAAAATGTTTAGAAAAAAAAAGCTGGATAGTTTTATATGAACTACAATAAGAAGCACAAAGGGACAAAATGATAACTAAAAGCATGGCTCTAACAGAATACTTTTTTAACACTAGAACCGCGGGAAATTTTACCCAAGTTTTATAAAATTAATTCAAATCAGAATTTTTATTCAAGTCAATTTAACTTATTTATTTTAAATGATTTTTGTGCAGTTATATGTAAACTATTTTAAGGGAACTTATCTGGTTCGAATCGACACCTTTTCACTGAGTACGGGTCAAAATGACCCGTCTCCGCGGTTCTAGTGTTAAAATGGCTTAGTACTTAACCCCAAATATGATCAATTAATCATTTACAAGGACATTTACGGGACATTACAGGGTTCATTTATAGGAACAATTAAATGTATTCGATTACATTATGGTATTTAGGGGGAAATCTTTTTGAGTGTATTTTAATGACATTACGCTCTTTCAAAAAATTTAAACCGATATAACTCACTGAATTCCATTACGCTCGCGTTAAAACAGAGCATTTATGCGATTTTTTATTAATTTTCATGGGAATCATAAAAAAATCGGTTACAGTACTGTATTTGCGTAACAATTGCTGAAGAGTATATTTTAAAATTCGGTACGCGCTTTTAAATTTAATTAATTTTTATGGATATTATTCTTTATGGATAAATTCTATACCTCATATAAAGGACTGCACAAAAATACACAAATATTATTCTCCTTAATAAGAAATTGCTAAAATAAAATTTTCAACTGAAATATATATATCTCCTTACATGAACTAAATTTTGGAATGCATATTGTTAATAGCTACAAATGTCTATATCGGCTAGTAAAAATTCGGATAATTTTCCGATTGTGAATGGGAACAGCTGATATTCGGTTTTGAAATGCATTACATATTTCCATATGATGAAAGGAGACGTAATATATACATTTTTTTAGTTATGCAGTTTTGTAAAATTATTTCGAATTTGTTAGAAAATGCTTCATATTTTTCGCTTGACGCATGCGTTTTTCTTTATTGTTTTAGAAAAAAAGATATATCCTGAAGGCTTATTACGTGAGCATTTTTATTATGCATATAAAGAACAAGAGCAGATTATTTTAAATCTCTGTCTAAAAAATCAGTGTTAGCATTTTTAAGACATGAAAATAAATAAAATACAGGATGGTTAGTTATTAACGTCAGGTGTTCAGAGCCCTCTAGCGAGTAAAGTTTTGGTCAAAACATAACCAAATTTGATCAGCATACATAGTAGACCATGGAATTTCGAATTCTTAAAAAATTTTAACATAAAACGTTTTAAAAATCGCCACCAGGGCAATTTTAGCGTTGTTTACCGACTAAAATGCATTAATTTGCATAAAATCAGCTGTGTATAGCAATCATGAGTATAAAAGGAAAGGCTGGGAAAGTTCTCATCTTTATCAACACTCACCATACTTTGCTAGTCAAGCTGTGTTATCAGCAGAACGAGAATTGCAATGATGCTCGTCCTGAATTTCATCGATTACAGAATTTGAAAAAAGTACTGATGAGCATAACAAATTTACAAAAGATGAGTCATCGATTTCAAACTATGCGTCAACGAAGCCTAGGACGCAAAGTGACTAGTCAATAAAAAGTTGATGAAGTTGTAACTGCTATTGTCCAACAAGAGATTAAAAATGTGCAAATACCATAAGCGCTCGGGGAGTATTCCAGCAGTATAAAATTGATTTGTACTGTATTTTTTATTAGAATTATTATTAAAAATTCGGATAATTTTCCGATTGTGGATGGGAACAGCTGATATTCGGTTTTGAAATGCGTTATATATTTCCATATGGTGAAAGGAGACGTGATATATATATATATATATTTAATTATGCAGTTTTGTAACATTATTTTGAATTTGTTAGAAAATGCTTCATATTCATTTAATCATTCATCATTTACACTAATACACTTTTGGTGCGCCAAAATTACTCCTACCGGCGATTTTTTTTTCGAGTAGCAAAGCATGATCCCGTAAAGTGAGAGTCATCACAAAGCAGTTGGTCTGAGAACTCTCCCAGCCTTTCCCTTTATACTCATTATCGCTACACAGAACTGATTTTATGGAAATGAATGCATTTTAGTCGCATTTTAGCTAAAATTGCCCCTAGTGGCGATTTTTTAAACTCTTTGTTTTCTTTCTTTTTTTTAAGAATTCGAAATTCCATGGTCGACTATGTATGGTGATCAAGTTTCGTTATGTTTCGCTTAAAACTTTACTCGCTAGAGGGCTCTGAACACCTGTAGTTAATAATTAACTACCTTGTATAAACATGAAAAATAATGTTTGATAAGAATCATGTGTTTAGGATGTGTGCCTAGAAGAAATATGCGTCCAGTTTCATTCTATTCGACAAGAAAATTCCTTTTAGTACTAAATAAATTTTAAATATTAAGATTAAATAAATAATAAACATTAAACTTAAATAAAAAAGAAATATTAAATAAAGGATTAAGTAAATTGTAAAGAAATGGCAACACTTAAAGTTCTAATTGTATTTCTTTAATGATGCGAAGTTCCGAGTTGAGGAATTTTTTCTGGAAAAGTTTAACACTAGAACCGCGGAGACGGGTCATTTTCACCCGTACTCAGTGAAAAGATGTCGATTCGAACCAGATAAGTTTTCTTAAAATAGTTTATATATAACTGCACAAAAATCATTTAAAATAAATAAGTTAAATTGACTTGAATAAAAATTCTGATTTGAATTAATTTTATAAAACTTGGGTAAAATTTCCCGCGGTTCTAGTGTTAAAGTATATAATCCTTTCCTAATTGACAATGGAAATTTTTAAATTTTTGAAACCTCTTCAAACAACTTCAAAAAAAATTTATGATCTTGTCTTTTAAATTTTATCAATTTTTTAAATCCCACATTGAGTATAAATATTTTTAATCATATCTAAATTAAGTGAAATGAGAATCTATTAAATATTACAATTCTATATGCCTTTACACTTTTAAAAATAGGAATTAAAACAACATTATTAAATAAAGTTCTATTAGATTTCTTTAATACTTAACTTCCGTTTTAGTAAATGTATTTGCACTTATATATGAAGAAATGCTCATTTGAAAGTATAATTTTGATATCCTTTCATCCGAATGAAATTATAACTGTTTAATAAAATATCAATCGTTGATTACATACTAATGAACTACTTGAAAGAATGACCTTAATGTAATTGAAAGGATTAAAAGTTTTCCAATTTTTGAATTGAAATGAGTATGTTTTTAATCTCTTTGAAAGCTTTCGTTAATATTTGAAGATGACACTCAATAATTTTTAACACTTGAACTAAAAAAATAATGTTACTGTTTCTATCTAAAAGTACTTTTAACTTTATTTTATAAATGTTTGCTTTATGCCTTTAGATTTAATTATCTGTTATATTATTTATGATTAGGTAAATAGCAAGAATTACAGAAGAGGTAACGCAGGACAGTATTAATTTTAGTAACATCTAATATGGCCGATAAATATATTTCATCATGCACATTGCAAATTTGTGAAACCCTTTTACAACACTAACCAGAATGTAGCGGAGGGCATACGGAGATATAAGCAGTATACCTTCTAGATTTTTTTTCAGAAACACCGTATACCCCCTGTTTCTCAAGAAAGCTATAGTATACAAATTCTAGGGTATACCCTCTGCCTTGAGCGTATGCCCTCTGCTTAAATCAGCCATATTTTGGTATATTTATTTGGTATATTTTGGTTATTTTTACGACTGCACATATAGCAATGTAGTAGAGGGTGTACGGTAACATTCGCTGTATAACTTCTGAAATATTTTTAAAGCTACACCGTATACACTTTATTTCTCAAAAAAAAAAGCTGCAGTCTACACATTCTAGGATATACCGCCAGTCTTGAGAATATACGTTCCGTTTAAAAAGTATATCCTCTGTTATTTTTACACCCCTGATACTAACAGATCATAATTATTACTAATTCTAACTAAAATCGTTTTTGATTGTCTTGCTAATGTGTTGTGGATATGTTGTGACAGGAGAAAGATTGTGCAAAAGTGTGCGTTAAAAATTGTTTAATTTTTCCAGAAATTCAGTTATTGATATTTATTGGTAAAATGAGACAACTCACTCTGTAATCTCCACCATTTTTAGGTGCGTTCGTAATTATGTAAATACGTAGCACCTATAATGGTCGTTCAGTGCGTCCATCTGTCCGAATATAACAACTCAAAAAATACCCAACCGAATCGTTTGAAATTTAAAATACATAATTATTACATAATTTTGTCGAGTCATTTCAAATTTTATAAAAAATCGGATGGATAGATCATTTACAGGGGCAATCAAAAGTATTCCGTTACATTACGGTCAATGGGGAATAAAGTTTCAAATGCATTTTTATCGTTTGGAATTAAAAATACATAATTATTCCATAATTTTCTCGAGTTATTTCAAATTTTTTGATAATCGGTTAAATAGATCAATTACAGTGGCAATCAAAAGGACTCAATTACATTATGGTCAATGGGAAAAAAGTTTCAAATGTATTTTATACGTTTGAAATTTAAAATATATAATTATTACATAATTTTGTCGAGTTATTTCAAATTTTATGAAAATCGGATGCATAGATCAATTACAGGGACAATCAAAATTATTCCGTTACATTACGGTCAATGGGGAAAAATGTTTCAAATGCATTTTATTGGTGTTACACTCATTCGAACTTAATAAAATTTATATGCAACTATAAAGTACATATTATAATATACATTTTACATAATTTGTTGTTCAAAGAACATTTGTTATTGATTTACAAGGCCACACAAAAGTATTCCATTACATAATGGTATAGGGAGAACATTGTTTGATGAGCGTTTTAATTGTAATTCATTATTTACAGTTTTATGAGATTGAGATATGAGAGTAATATTTTTAAAACTTCATTATCGTACGAACGCACCTCATTTGCTACGTTTCACGTGCAATTTCCAACTTGTTTCTCTATAAATTAAACTGTCTTTTCAAATTGTGTTATTTTAAAGGCACCATGTTTAATGTGTTTTGAAAATATTTTACAAATGTTTTATTATTGTGTTCCAAATTTTGTGGTGTTTCTAGTGTGTTGTTAATTGTGTGACAAAAATATTGCAAAATACGTTTATTTTTATGTATTGAGAGTTTCCAATGTACTTACTAATGATAAATTTAAAATTTGCAAAAAAAGTATATATATAAGTGGCAATTTAAATTTAGGGGGGTACATTTTCCACATGGGTGTCATCACAGACACCCATGTGATGGTGATGGCACCCATGTGGAAAATGTGTAATCAAAATACAAGTTTTAATTTATCCGACCTGTATTGTAATCAGAGATTAGTGTACTGACTGTGTGTCATATGCAAAAATCCTCCTTGCGCCCCAATCGAGTTTTTTCTATGGGGGGGGGGGATTCGCAGAACGGTTTTTTGTGCGTGCATAACATGTCCGTTTCTTGCGATACACCTACGGTTTCAACGCTCTTTAGGGTTTTCGCATGCGCTGAGCATTTTGCGATGGAAAAAAATGGGTGTTGCTATTGGAAATTTTCGAGTTTCTGTAACTATAACCGTAACCGTGAGCGTCATTTTGTTGGCGTTCACAGAATCTCGAGCTCATACCTCTGAATAGCTATATCTGAAATTTTACCTCTATCGGTTGAGCGGCCTGGCCGCTAGAGCTCCATATATCGGCAAAGTTTTTTTTTTATGACCAGCCTGTACTTTTGAAATACCCCTTTTCATTGGCCATTTTTTTAAAGCATTTAGAAAATGGTTGTTGTTTTCAGTCAAATATACACTTTGATCTGTCCGCATTTTATTATATTATTGTTATTATTTATAAATGGTGGAGAAATATTCATACTTAATCCATAACGTACATAATATGTGACTCTGTTATTACATAAGTCCCCTCTTTATTATCATAAAAATTAAGTTTTTACTGATTTTTATTAACTCAATAGGAAAAATTTTACGCTTTGAGCAATAGATGTCCGTATTTCATTTATTTATTTATTTTAACAAAATTCTTTGTATTTAGAAGAATATTTATTTAAATAGGATATCGAAATGTCGCTGTTAATAAAGAAGAAAGTTACAAAAAAAAGTTACAAAACGAGTAGACGCATACTATCAAATACGGAAAAACGACGAATCCAAAAAAGACATCGTATGAAATATAATTTTTTAAAAGAAAAAAACGAGGTATGATTATCGAGCCTACTGATTACAAAATGTGCATTACATAAAAAAAATACTGCAAAAATTGATTTTTACTTCTTTTGTGCAGTTTTGGCTTCGAAAGGTGCGCTATGTTGCAAAAAGATATAAGCGACTAAGGAAACACACTTGGTAAACGTTCATGCTCAGTTTTACAAATAAATATGGCACATATATGCCCTATGCACACCGAGGTACCTAACTGGTGCCAAAATGGCGTTCAGTTGCTTAACATGCTGGTTATCATATAAATGTTATTAGCCTCCGATGCTATTTCTTTCAGGCAAGCTAAAAATGTCGTATCATCAGCCCTGAGTTCTCTACTCAACCGATTTTCATAATTATTTTTTAAATCAAAGCTATTTATTTGTAGTTGTGCCCATTTTAGTTATTTTTTAATTTATTTCCATTTTTATATTTTATTTTTAATTTTAAAAGCTTTTTCATGACATTTCTTCAAAATGGTGGCAACACAGTTTAGCTTTTCTCTCGATAATAAAAATTTATTTTCCAAAATGATTGCGTATAATTATGCACTAATTGAGGTAAATATATATATATATTTACTGAGAAATAATATTAATAATGTAAATAAAATAACAGAAAATAATTTATGATAAAAATTAATATCTAAATCAAAATAAGAGATATTTCAAATGCGGAAAATGTCATTCAGCAACCAGATGAATGGGAATTACAATATTATTACGAATGCCTTTTTCATATTATTAATAACAGTAACTTTTAAAAAACATTTGAAGAGAAAATGACATCACTATTTAAAACATCGCATTTTTACTCATAACGATATTAGGTACTACCCTGCTATCCCGTCGACCAATTTCGCCAAATTATACAAATCGCCAAACTAATAGCCAAATTATACATATTGACATAATTTTTATTTTAAATAACGAAAAAACAAATAATTAGTAGAATATTAATAAAAATATTAATAAAAAGTCGAAACAAGTTGAATGTAGATTCTGCCATTGCAGAATTCAGTTTCGCCTCCGATTTATATATATATATATATATATATATATATATATATATATATATATATATATATATATATATATATATATATATATATATATATATATATATATATATATATATATGATACAGGTTTTTTAGAAGGGCGACCTCGTTTAGAATGCAATGAACTAACTTCATTTTTCTTGTGTTTATCAATATAATAGCAAACAGAACGATGTGAAACACCCAATTGATAAGCAATTTCCCTCTGAGACATTGGAATTGCGGAGATACAATTTGACGTGTTACTTCTTCATTCACAAGATTCATCAAAAACGATTTTTTCCTTTAGTTTAAACGCTTTTTTATAGACTCTGAGAAAAAGGAAAAGCATTTTAACAAATAAAATTGTATGAATGTCTCGTTTTAACGGCCAGATTACGAAACTAGTCCTTGGGAGCCACCGTAATACTTACCCATCATGGATATGCATTGTATAATATGTGAAAATAAAATATGTGAAAACTATTTATAAAATGCATTGCAATAAGTCTCTATCTCTATTTGTTCGTGAGCTAGAGATAGACAGATAGATAGATAGATAGACCGATAGATAGATAGACCGAGATAGACATAGAGATAGAGCTAGAGCTAGATAGAGCTAGAGATAGAGATAGAGATAGAGATAGAGCTAGAGATAGACAGATAGATAGATAGATAGACAGCTAGATAGATAGACCGATAGACAGAAAGACGGACGGCAATATTTTTTTTTCTAAAAATATGTTTTTCGGAATTTCCAGTATCTGAAACGTGTAAATCCGTCAAAAATTTTTTTTCGATTTTCAAAACGATTGCAAGACTTACCCTATACTGCATATGATAGGTAAGTAAAAGTGGGCCACAATTTTTGACACGACACTTTTTAGCTTGTATGAAAGAAATTGCATCGGAGGCCAAAAAAAAAACTAATTTAATTTTTACTATGATATTATTTTCGCTAACTGAAGTCATCCGAAAGTAAAATCTCAATCTCAGTGTCCATAATGAAATGAAATATTGAAATGTAATATCGTTATGAGTAAAAATGTTTTAAATAGTGACGTCATTTTCTCTTCAAATGTTTTTTAAAAGTTACTGTTATTAGTAATATGAAAAAGGCGTCCGTAATAATATCGTAAATCCCATTTATCTGGTTGCTGAATGACATCATTTTCCTCATTTCAGAATTTTCTTATTTTGCTTTAGACATTAATTTTTATCATAAATTTTTTCTGTTATTTTATTTACATTATTAGTATTATTTCTTAGTAAATATATTTTTTACCTCAATTAGTGCATAATTATACGCAATCCTTTTATTGTGGTTAAATTATACGAAAACAATTAACTTTTTTCTTTTAAATGCGAGGACATGTTCAGTGATGAGATCAAGCTTCTGATAATGGAAAATAAATTTTTATTATCGAGAGAAAAGCTAAACTAAGTTGCCACCATTTGATGAAATATCGTAAAAAAACATTTAAAATTAAAAATAAAATATAAAAATGGAAATAAATTAAAAAATAGCTAAAATGGCCACAACTACAAATAAATAGCTTTCATTAAAAAAAATAATTATCAAAATCGGTTCGGTAGAAAATTCAGGGATGATGACACGACATTTTTAGCTTGTCTGAAAGAAATAGCATCGGAGGCTAATAAAGCCGGGTTACCATCTCAGGTAAAATAATGCCATTTTGACGCCAATTAAGTACCTTGGTGCATATGTGACATCTTTTCCCATTTTACATCCATTTCCTGTTGGCATACAACTTTGAAATTTGGAATATGTATGCATACCTGGGAGTAATACTGGAATTAGGCATTGAATTTTTTTTATTCGATCCAAAAAGGGGCAACGGGGGCTATTTTTTAAAGATTTATACAATTTATACTGCATAAAGGAGCCACTTACCTATTTTTATATACAAGAAGAAGTAAGTGGTATGTAAAAACAATTATAGTATACATAAATAAAATACTTGAGGTAATATACTAGAGATATAAGGACCGGGTTTGGCGAGATTTTTTATGCCAATTATTCGAAAACATCGTTTTGATTACTAGATACATATAGCATTATATAATAACACGTTATATATTTATTTCAAAAGGAAAAAAAGGAGTAAACGAAACATTTTCTGTTATAAAAAAAAGAAAAAGAAGAAAGAAAAGAAATAACAGTCAATAAATGATAATATTTTTAGAACAAACAATTTATTATTATTTGAATGTAGATTCCGCCATTGCAGAATTCAGTTTCGATATCCGATTAGGAAAAAAAATCGATAGAGGTTTTTTAGAAGGGCGGCCCCGTTTAGATTGCAATGAACTAACTTCATTTTTCTTGTGTTTATCAATATAATAGCAAACAGAACGGCGTGAAATACCCAATTTAATAGCAATTTCTCTCTGAGATATTGGAATTGCGGAATAATAAAGAGATACAATTTGACGTGTTACTTCTTCATTGACTAGATTCATCAAAAACGGATTTTTTCTTTAGTTTAAGCGCTTTTTTATAGATTCTGAGTAAAAGGAAATGCAATTTAACAATAAAACGAGTGGAATCTCGTCAAATTCGACGAATGAAATTTTTAAAAGAACCGATCGATTTGGTTTTAAAAAAAGCAAAATTATTTATATTATTGAATTAATATATAATAAATATATTTACAAAGTAAATGTCAAGTTTGCCAGTTACAATTTTGCATGCAAATATTCGCACATCTTCAGTTAAAATTGTAATCTGAGTGCCGTCGAAATCCAGAAATTTTATTTTACATGCACTCACAGAAAAATAGTTTTATTAAAAAAAAAAAAAAAACTAATTTTACTTTTACTGTGACATTATTTTCACTAACTGAAGTCATCTGAAAGTAAAATCTCAATCCCAGTGTCCATAATGAAAAAAAATATTGAAATGTAATATCGGGTACTATTAGGTTATCCCGTCGACTAAAAAATTATCGCCAAACTATAGGATTAAATGCCAATAATGGATGATCGTGAATGTCACATTCAATGACATTAAATACGATTCATGTGTTTAAAATGTCATTAAGTGATTTTTATTTCGACTTTTTATTAATATTTTTATTAATATTCTACTAATTATTTGTTTTTTCGTTATTTAAAATAAAAATTATGTCAATATGTATAATTTGGCTATTAGTTTGGCGATTTGTATAATTTGGCGAAATTGGTCGACGGGATAGCAGGGTAGTACCTAATATCGTTATGAGTAAAAATGCGATGTTTTAAATAGTGATGTCATTTTCTCTTCAAATGTTTTTTAAAAGTTACTGTTATTAATAATATGAAAAAGGCATTCGTAATAATATTGTAATTCCCATTCATCTGGTTGCTGAATGACATTTTCCTCATTTGAAATATCTCTTATTTTGATTTAGATATTAATTTTTATCATAAATTATTTTCTGTTATTTTATTTACATTATTAATATTATTTCTCAGTATACATATATATATATTTACCTCAATTAGTGCATAATTATACGCAATCATTTTGGAAAATAAATTTTTATTATCGAGAGAAAAGCTAAACTGTGTTGCCACCATTTTGAAGAAATGTCATGAAAAAGCTTTTAAAATTAAAAATAAAAAATAAAAATGGAAATAAATTAAAAAATAACTAAAATGGGCACAACTACAAATAAATAGCTTTGATTTAAAAAAATAATTAAGAAAATCGGTTGAGTAGAGAATTCAGGGCTGATGACACGACATTTTTAGATTGTCTGAAAGAAATAGCATCGGAGGCTAATAAAAATCACTTAATGACATTTTAAACACATGAATCGTATTTAATGTCATTGAATGTGACATTCACGATCATCCATTATTGGCATTTAATCTTATAGTTTGGCGATAATTTTTTGGTCGACGGGATAACCTAATAGTACGCGATATTACATTTCAATATTTTTTTTCATTATGGACACTGAGATTGAGATTTTACTTTCAGATGACTTCAGTTAGTGAAAATAATATCATAGTAAAAATTAAATTAGTTTTTGGCCTCCGATGCAATTTCTTTCATACAAGCTAAAAAGTGTCGTGTCAAAAATTGTGGCCCACTTTTACTTACCTATCATATGCAGTATAGGGTAAGTCTTGCAATCGTTTTGAAAATCGAAAAAAAAATTTTGACGGATTTACACGTTTCAGATACTGGAAATTCCGAAAAACATATTTTTAGAAAAAAAAATATTGCCGTCCGTCTTTCTGTCTATCGGTCTGTAAAGGCTCTAGCTCACGAACAAATAGAGATAGAGACTTAAAATTTTCTATGTACTTAGTAAGTAAGAATAGAACGAAGCCTATTTAATATCAGTAACCTCGATTATCCGGAATTATCTTTTTCGGACTCTCGAAAAATTCATTCTGATGAAATGCATATATGTTAAATGTTGTTATGTTAAATCTGTAGAAATGTTAAAATAAAAATTTTCGATTCTTTTTATTTTGACAAAAGGACGTAAAAGGCAATAAAATAACACAAATTTTGCATCAAGAACGAAGTCGGTTGGATTAATAGTTGCCGAGATATTTGTAATCCTGTTTCCCACATTCTTCGATTTTTCATGACCCTGTATTTTCTTCAAATTTCAATTCAAAGATATGTTTTAATTGGAAATGAGACGTTTAATCTGACGCAGTAAACTGTTAGTTAATATGATTATTGTTTTTGGAGTTATAAGGATGTTTCTTTTACGGAATCCGGCACTACTTGTGTAGTTTGGTATTTTACATAATTTGTCGAGATGGGGCAATTCATTAATGGAGCATTACTATGTATATTAAGAATATTTAAATATACGTTTAAATTTTGTCTTGGAATTGCAATGCATTTTATAAATAGTTTTCACATATTTTATTTTCACATATTATACAATGCATATCCATGATGGGTAAGTATTACGGTGGCTCCCAAGGACTAGTTTCGTAATCTGGCCGTTAAAACGAGACATTCATACAATTTTATTTGTTAAAATGCTTTTCCTTTTTCTCAGAGTCTATAAAAAAGCGTTTAAACTAAAGGAAAAATTCGTTTTTCATGAATCTTGTGAATGAAGAAGTAACACGTCAAATTGTATCTCCGCAATTCCAATGTCTCAGAGAGAAATTGCTTATCAATTGGGTGTTTCACATCGTTCTGTTTGCTATTATATTGATAAACAGAAGAAAAATGAAGTTAGTTCATTGCATTCTCAACGAGGTCGCCCTTCTAAAAAACCTGTATCCTTTTATATATATATATATATATATATATATATATATATATATATAAATCGGAGGCGAAACTGAATTCTGCAATGGCAGAATCTACATTCAACTTGTTTATTTATTATTTGTTTATTTATTCATAAAATGTTTATTTACTTTCATTTCCTTTTTTTTAATTATATAAAATATTTATTTTTATAGTTATTAATTATTATTGTTATTTTATTTACTGTAAGTTCTTTTTGAAAATAGAAAATAATTTAAAAATGTGTATGTAAGCGTTATTTGAAAACGGAGTTTTCGTCAAATTGGGTTTGAAACAAAATTGCGCCAAATCTTTTGGTATCCGTGTTGAAAAATTAGTGACTAGAATTGACTTCCACACACAAACAAAATATAAGTTAAAAGAAAACATGCAATAAAAATAAATATAAAGGGAAAATGATGTCATAAAAGAAACTTTTTATTTAAAAACGTAATTGTTTCTAATTTTCACACGCGAAATACATAAAACATTCTTTTAGCGATCAAAAAATGCCATTAAGAGATTATCACAAAATCTCAAAATCAAAGTTTTTATGACATTTTTTTAATATAAAAAAATAACAGTTTTATTTTTCTGCATGATTAAATTTTAAAATGTTTTATTGCATTCAATATTTCTGAGTGCGTAAATGATTACTTTACTATTTACTCCTTGACTGACTTACTCCATGACTGATTTACTCCATGCTGAACTATTTACTCAATGTACTAATTCGGTCATCTACAATAATGTCCAGCCCGTGAAAATCACGCACACCAAATTTCTGTGACGTATGCAAATAAATTGTGCTTTTTAATCAGTTTTTTAAATATAACTTTTAAACTATTTGGAATTAATTTTTAAAAGTAGGTGCATTCACCAGATTACCTTCATAGGTACCTTCTGGTACAAACAGAATCGAAATCCGACAAGTAATTTTTGGGATTTGCTTGACGAAAGAATTTTTTTGACTTTTAATATCGTTACGTACTCTGAGTATAAGACTTCGCTACGCTCAGACAATAAAACTACAAGTTCAATAAAAGTCCTCCGGATCCAGTCTATTAAACAGTATCTCTTCAATAGTCAACTAAATTTTTTCAGTGATATAGTTCATTAAATAAGTCTTTTGTTGTATTCCAACATCTTTTCATAATATATCAAATTTTCATTAATAAATAGGATCACTTCAAAACATTAATAATAAATATTATAGAAATTTCAAATAATAATAATAACAACAATAATAATAAGTAGTATAATAAGATTCAAATTTTTTAGCAATAACTATAATAATTCACCATATCCTAATATTCTCAATAAGAGTATAATTAATAATAAACTTCGTTTTAGGAATCATAATGATTATAATAATAGTAAAACAAGAGTATAATCAAAAGAAAATATCACAATTTGTTTATTATTGATAGGGAAAATATTGTTGAGGATAAAAATAATTACATAGCAACTAAATAATTTTCTTATCTTCTAATAGCATAAGAAAGTATTTTTGCTAGCCGAAAGTATACATAAAAAAATAAAATAATAATAATTCCAAAATCCAAATAAAATTAAATCTAGCTATTTAGAAAATGGACTCTCAACCAGTATTTCCCTACAATAATTCCTCTCTGATACTCTTTTGCAAAATTGTCAAATTTGGTTATAAGTTTTCAAATGCCAAATGTAGAATAATGTTTTATCTGCACATGGTTTATAAACTGTAATAATAAAAAACAAATAGGAATAAAAGTTGTCATTCTTAATTGAGAAATGGAAATAAAAATAGTTTGCTTTTTTGAAAAACTTTTAATATCTGTAGTTTTCACAATCACTGAAAATCACATATTATGTTATAGGTTTGAGTAGAATCATCAGATTTTATAACTGTTATAGCATAAATATCTGCTGAATAAATAGAGTAATACTAATGTCAATAAATGAGTAAATCTAGTTAGACTTAAACACACTTAAAATTAATTTATCAACATCAATTTGAAAGCCTTTACAATCAAAGTGCACACCTTATGCCTGCATAAGGAGCCCAATTTAATCCCAAAAACTCCCAAAAACAAGTAATATTCTTGTTGCGCACCAAGAACATACCTGCTAATGTTGAAAATTATGGCGATAAAATATTTAAAGAATAAGAATTAAAATTTAATCTACTGTCTTGACTTTAGTTTGATCTAGTGATTGTGATTGTATTTGAGGTTTTGTTTGTTTTTTGGGTTGCTCATGAAACAGTTTAAAATCTTCTGGTGAAAAATAGGGTCTTAATTTAGAAACATGCACAATAACGGAATTCTGTCCTGTCTCATAATTAAATTTATCTATTTCATAAGTTACATCAGAAAGTTTATTTATAATTTTGTATGGTCCAGAGAAAGTAGGTTCTAATTTTCGAGTGTTAGGGTATTTAAATTCTTCATAAATTACAGAGTCTTGTATTTTTAATGGACATTTGACAAAATTTCGATCATAGAGTCTTTTACTTTCAAGGTGAAATTCATGAGTTCGCGCTTTCGCAATTTTGAGGGCTTTGTCTACTGGTGGATAATAGTTCTGTTTTAAAGGAGATTCATAAGGCAATTGACCATAAAATAAATAGGCAGGTGGGAATTTGGTGATAGAATGGGGCGTATTGTTGTATTCTTCGATGACTTGGTTTAATAATCTAGTCCAAGGTATTTTAGAAGAAGTGGAATTAACTTTACATTTAAGCCTGGTAACTATAGTCTGATTAACGCGCTCTACCTTTCCATTGGTCTGAGGATGATGTGCGGATGTAAAACGCTGTTGAACATGATGATTTCTAAGGAATTTCTTAAATCTTAGAGATCTGAAAGATTTATGCCTGTCACTAAGTATTTTTTGAGGTGTTTTGATATTGAAAATTTGTTTTAAGCAGTTAGTGTATGTTTCAGTGGTAACATTTTTGGAGGGAAAAGCCCAAACAAACCTAGTGGCATGATCTATTATTATGTGTAAGAATTTTTTTGTTGAGTTGTAATAGTTAAATCCACCAACAGTATCAATAGAAAGACATTCAAAAGGTTGATCTGTTGCTGGCATAGCTTGTAATAAGCCGAATCTTTTCTGTTTTGGTTTTTTATTTTTCTGACAGGTGTCGCAATGTT
This sequence comes from Maratus speculifer, assembly GCA_964019185.1. Lineage (NCBI taxonomy): Eukaryota > Metazoa > Arthropoda > Arachnida > Araneae > Salticidae > Maratus > Maratus speculifer. The sequence continues at coordinate 20,158,267 of OZ025298.1, forward strand.
TAACAAATTCTGTAATGTCTATTGTCATATTAGGCCAATAATAGTTGGGAGATATTAAATTAAGCATTTTTTGAATCCCTAAATATCCAAAATTATCATGAGCAATATGGAGTAATTTTTTCCTTAATGACATTGGTACAACAATTTTTTTGAATCCCTTTTTTTGAACTATAATAATTCCATTCTCTTTTTTATATTTTTTGTCACAAACATTGTCTTTGTCTTGCATCTCTATAACTTCTTTCCTATCTAGAAATAAACTAATATGTTGATTAAAATGACAAACAGGATTTCGTGACAACATGTCTGCTTTGACATTTGTTGAACCCTTTTCATATTTTATTTCATAATCAAACACACTAAATTTGAGTGACCATCTAAAAAGCCTACCTCTTAAGTTTTTAACACTTTTTAACCATACTAGAGATGCGTGGTCCGTATGAATTGTAAACTTGACATCATGAAAGTAATGATCGAATTTGTCAAGAGTATCTATAATAGCTAAACATTCTAATTCAGTTATGAAATAATTTTGTTCATAACTCTTCAAAATTCTAGAATGATAAGCAATAGGATGTAAGAAATTATCTTTATCAGGTTGTTTTAGAACGGCATCTACTGCTATCTGAGAAGCATCTACAAACATATGTAAAGGTAATTTAGGATCATAAATTTTGAGGATGGGTTTTGCAATTAAAGAATTTTTTAATTTCTCGAAAGAGTCATGGCATTCTGACTTCCATTCCCATATTGTGTCTTTTTTAAGTAATCGATTTAGAGGATATCTAATTTCAGCATATTTATTTATGAATTTATGGTAAACATTAATGGAACTCTCACATTGGAAGGAGGTTTAAAACTTTTGATGGTTTCAATATTGGTATTTGCTGGTGTTATAGTTCCATTAGTGATTTCATAACCTAAGAAATTGATTTTATTTTCGCCTAATTCACATTTAGAAAGTTTAAATTTAATGTTTTCTAGTTTGCAAAAGTCAAAAAATTGAGCTAAATTACTTAAATGTTCTTCTAAAGTGGAAGAGAAAATTATAATATCATCGAAATAGTAACACGCAAAGTCGATTTTATATTTATTAAGGATTCCTCTAATGGTTCTATTGAATATGGGAGGGCCCGTTTGTATGCCAAAAGCGAGCACCAGCCACTCAAAAAGTCCAAAATTGGTTGCAAGTGCTAATTTTTCTGTATCGGATGGATGTATTGGTATGTGCCAGTAGCCAGAGGCTAAATCCAAAGTGGAAAAATACTGAGCACTACTTAATTTATCTAAAATTCCATCGATACGGGGCAAGGGTTCTGCATCGTTTTTAATTATTGTGTTTAATTTTCTATAGTCTATACATAATCGCGGTTTTTACCTTCCTTTTTTCATAACTAGTAACAGGGGCAGAATAGGGACAATTATTTTCTTTTATCAGTCCAGCTGCTAACAAAGATTGAATTTGATTTTTTATTTCTTTTTGTTTTAGGGAAGATGTTTGGTAGGGCCTCAAAGATATAGGTAAGTCAGATTTTAGTATAACGCGCTGTGGTTCAATATTTATCTTACCCACATCATATTTATGCTTTGCAAAAATATCACTATAAATATGAGCTAATTCCTTTAAATTTACATCTTGAATTAAATTTATTTCCCCAGTTAAATCTGAATCCGAAAAATCGCGAAAATTTTGAGGAGTTATGACACTTCTATAATCAGGTTGCACATTAATTTCGTGATTATATTCAACACAGTCCTCATTTTTCATAATATTTCCACAAGTAGATTGTAAGTCTATATAGTGATTACCTGCATTCAGTGTTTCATTATCATAATTGTCTATTGCTACATTATTACCAATATTTAATTTCATATTTTTTTCATATTCTGAGGTTACAAATTCATTAGATTGATCCCTGTTTTGTTGTACTTGGTCCATATTTACTTTATTGAAATGAAGGGATCCCTCATTATGTATGGATATACTGTTAGTTATAATTTTCCTTCCCTGCCTTACAATACAATCTTTACATTCTATGGTTAATTTAATTTTAGAACACCTTTTTAAACCCAAAATTGCATAATCTAAATTTGTATTACATACTAAAAAATTGACATAGGGGGAACTGGGGGACATTGATACAGCTTTTTTCAAAAAAAAATTTTGGTGTCTAGAAAGCAGAAATTTCAAGTTATTTTTCTATGTGATGTCAGCAAAACCTGTGTAGTGTGTTATAAAAATGTACAATCGTTGTTTCATTTATTATTTTTGCATGTAATTTTAAAAAAATCAAAAAAAGTAATTTGTATCAATGTGCCCCCTCCCCGGGGCAGATTGATACACTTTGACACGTCTGGGAAAAATGGAGACAAAATAACACCAATGCATATTTTTCGTAGAAAAATAGTTAGCAAACCATTTTATATATATTTATAAACATTAAAATCGCACACAATTTATTTGTAATCGATATTAAAGCAATCAAAATGAAATATATAATGACCTGATGTTCTGGCTGTTCTTTGTCTGTTTCTTGGCTGTAGTAACTTTGTCATATCTCGCACTTTAACCCCAGAATTATCTTCTTTCTGAGGAAAGGGAAAGAATTACCAGGTGTTCTGTTTATAAATCAGCTTACCATCAGAAAATAAAGAATAATTATATTAAAAATTATGTTTAAAATATAATTATCGTGTACTCTTCTGCAGCTTGTTTCTCCTACTTAATATTTCTCATTTCTACTTTTTTCTGTGGAGAATCGATATAAATTTGAGATTTGCCAGGCTGCCGTCCATTTCTTTTGTTAATTCTACTAGCACTAGATATTGTGTAGTTTTGTACGTCTTCTGTTTGCAAAAATACTATAAAATGTTCTAATATAAATAAATTAGAGCTATTTCACTTCAATAAAAACTAATAGTAGAAATTTCTGACGAAAAATGGTTGAATTAAGGAGTGTATAGTAAAAAAATAAATAAAAGGTAATGAAAAAATGAACTAGAAAAGGATTTAGGTTGTATCAATGTGCCCTGACAAAGACTGTATCAATGTGCCCCATACAGCTATTTTGAATAAAATGAATCGCAAATCCAACACTTCATAATTTATCTAACAATAAAGATTGGGGAACTGATAAAGAGTAGCTTTACTTGTCAGGGAGGATATTCTTTTCGGTTGAAAATACTGGAACAGTTGCATAATACCATTTCAATTGTACAACTCAAATTTACTTTTGACCTACAAAAACAATTAATCCCCCATCCCATTTCATCAAACTATTGAATCATTCCAAAACTTTCTGTGTGTAGTTAATTTCACTAGTATCACCTTTTGGAGCTGTTGTGAAACTTCCTGTAATGACCCTGTGTGCTGTACAGGGGGTGTATCAATGTGACCCAAGTATCAATGTGCCCCAGTTCCCCCTATTTTTTTAATTTTACCCACTTTTAGAAAAACACTACATTTTTTATTTATACGTAAAAATCCTTTTGCCTGACCAATGGTTACTGAGGGTATAGTCTCAATTTTAGAATTAAGTTTTTTAACAAATTTAACTGGCAATATTGCAATATTTGAGCCAGTATCTACAACACATGGTAAAATATAATTATTTGTATATCCATACACAATTAATTGTCAAATATTATGAGAATTATTTTGTGAGCTACTTGAAAGAGTATCAGAGGATGACAAATCATTCCTAAAAATACATTCTCTTTCCCAATGAAAAGCAGTACTCACACCCCTATTTGTTCATATCCTACAAGTTCTTGAAGGATATGAATTCTGAATATAATCCAATTCCTACGTGTATTATTGGACCAAACTGGCTGAATCCAGGGCCTAGTTGGTTGAAAAGGTTAAAAACTTTGTCTAGCTGATGGTTGATTTATTACTTGGTTTGAAACTAGTGGGGTGGAAACTTCCACGAATTGTTTGACAACCCGGTACCATTCGGTGGTACTACTAGGAGGATTTATAGTAATACTGTTTTTGATTTCTGGTTTTAAACCATCAGTTAAACCTTGTAATTGTATACTTTCACTAAGATGTAATTTCCTACCAATTTCCACTTTTTTACGAAAATAAGTTTCTAAATTGTCTTAAGTATCGAATTTCAGATTTGAAAAATGAGAAAAATTCGGGATGTCTAATTCAATGAATCTTTCTATCAAAATTTTCTTAATTTGTTCATAATCCGTACAATTTAAACAGTCATTGATATAATTTTTTTGCGCTTCCCCTTTCAAATATTGCGATACAAAATTAAATTTCCATTCTAGATTTTTCTTCTCCTTTTCACATGTTGTATCAAAATAAGTTAACCAAGACAAAATATTCATTCCAGAACTCGGAGCAAACGGTACGAATTTAGGATCTTCCATATTTTTTTAATTCTTACTCATTAGAATAAATGAAGCACTTCTATTTTCTTTATTAAATCCTGATCGTAAAATCATTCGCAATAAATTTCAAAGTTAATAATTTCTATCAATTACATATTATTTCAAAATTACTATATCAGATCCATAACATACAATTAATAATAAATAAATAAATAAATTAGTAAATTAATAAATTAACTTCAAATTACTCTCATCAATAAAATGATAAATAAAAAAATAAATACATAATAAATATTTTTCCTCAATTATAAAAAGAATAGAAATAATAATCAAAACATTTAATAAAATAACTTACAGTTTCTCGAAAATCATCAATAAAATTCAATCTTCATTAATTTCCTCATCAAATACTTTTAGCATACTCACCACTTTGACGTCATTAATTTTCAAAAATTTGTCACCATGGCCATGAATACTGAATTACAAATTATGCATCGATGGCGACAAATCTACATCAAGCGTCAGGAAATCCACAATCAGACTCGAAGCAAGTACTAATTCTTTCAAATCATTCAGACACGAAACACTTTACAGGAACAACTTCTCTGTTTGTCACTCCAGAAATCAAGGGAATATGGCAGTTCTTGTTTAAGAACACATCCAATAATGAAGCGAAAATTATTCAGCGATCCACAGTTTTTATTATCGCTTCGTTCCATAGCAAATTTCTTTAAAATCCGAAAAAGGCAGCACAGGCATTAGCTATCCTGTCGACTCTTGAATAGATTGTGACAATTTAAAGTTAGGGAATCAGAAACAGCATCGCCAGGTTTCCCTTTCTCCGCACAGAAGTCATGGCCAGCCAGGAAAAACGAAATAAATAAATGTAGAAGGTCCAAATAATCACTCCTTGGCTGCTGCAAGTTCATTTTATTAAACTGTAGCTATAATAGAGAGAAAAGCTCCTGTTTCAGACGATATTTTACCGAAACATCCAAAAATATTCCATATTTTACTACATCCAGCCGTACTCGTGCAAAAGAGCACCCAAGAAACCTTCTTCCTCTTCTTACCACCTCTCGAGGCTCTTTCTTTTAAATCTAAAAAGAAAATTCTAGAACATTCTCTAGTCTCAAACCATCATTCTTTTATGTAAACATAACTCATACCCAGAGTCGAGATTAACATTTGCCAGACAACAATTTTATTTAGACAAATATTATTTAACCATTTTATAATCGAATGAGAATTTTAAATATCTTAGGCAGACGATTTTTATAGACGATTAATTTTAAGAGAAAAAGAAAAGAAATGAATTTATTGATATGCACACTATCAAATGTTGACTGAGGGAAAATAAATAAATAAATAATATAAAACGATGATATTTTTTTAAAGGTATGGTTTTGGAGTAAATTTAATAAGACTTTCTTAAAAAGGGTTGATAAAAACATAGAAAAAATGAGTTTTATTTGGAATATTAAGAAATAAAGCTTAATTAAGAATATTTTTAATTTAGAGCCATCTTTTAAATTTAAGCATACTGGAAATAATGTTCTTTAAGGCGAATTAATAATTTATATCGTCTCCATAAAGATTAACAGATTAGATCTAGAAACAAGATTTTAATTTAATAAGTTGAAGTAAGTACGGAATATTATTATAAGAAAATTAAGATAGTATAAAAGTTAGTTTTGGCGAAAAAAATTTAAAATTTGTAATGTATATATATATATATATATATATATATATATATATATATATATATATATATATATATATATATATATATATATATATATATATATATATATATTGTTCCAGCGTATATACGGTTCTTTTGATGTTATGGTTAGACAACTTCAAACTCTTGCTTATAGAAAAGTAGAAAATAATTTATTTACAGAACTTCAGAACAACAGAGTCTTCGAAACTCACAAATATTTCTAGATATTCAAAAATAATTGTTCAAATCTATCGTATAATTGCAGATATAGGTTCCAGAGACTCTTTATACAATGTCTCAACACTAAATCACATTCAAAATAACGTCAATAAGACCCAAGCAAACTTGCTTAACAAACGCGTTGTTCACCCAATGACTGACTGGTAAATAATAATCACACAGCTCGCATCGCTTCTCTTCTTATATAGGCTCGCAGCATGTGCGGGAAATTTCTAGAACCATCTCGAAAAATCCACGGAACAACAAACAATGTATCAGTATATCTAAGGGGGGTTACCATTGAGAGGGAAGGGTTACCATCGCCAACAATCGCCAAGTTTGTCGCCAACTTGGCAATATATCGCCAAATTTGGCGACCAAAATTAGTCGCCAAAAGTGACGCCAACTTGGCGATATCTTTATTATTTCGCCAATCTGCCGTAGACATACACTGAAAATAATGGGCAAGTTTGCTTGATAACAGAGATAATGTAACAAAAACTAATATTAGTAAAGGAATGGAGCTTAATAAGATTATTTACATTATTTTACAGTACAAACACTAACTATTTACAAAATTCGTAACACTACCCCCTCCTCAAAGACTGCACGTCCCGGGCAGTGCAAACCTTGAGTTAGAGGAAAACACTTAAAGTAAATAAACAAATAAATAAATAAATAAATAAATAATAACAATAATAATAAAATTTACATAAATAAGAACTAAGTACTATTTACATATTTACAAAAAGTGACTTTCATGACCATGGTCTGAAATTCCAGTTTTGAATTTTTAATCACTTTGGCGAAAATAAGGGGCTAGCCGGTTATAATGTACGACCTTGAGTTTGGTGTGTGGCGATTTTCGTATGCGTACGACGATGTCATTCAAAGCCTGTTGACGACTGTGTAAGGACCGTCCCAGTTTCTTTGTAGTTTTGGCGACAGTCCCTTACGACGTATCGGATTCCACAACCAAACTTTGTCACCTTCGTTGAACTCATGTCCAGTTGCCTTTGTGTCGTACCGTGTCTTCATCTTTTCTGATGCCAGTCCAATTCGGTTCCTCGCTAGACAATGAATCTCCTCAATCCGTGCCTGGAGTTCATCGACATATTCCTCAGGCGATGAAGGAGCATCAGGAGGACGGCCAAACAAAAGATCAGCAGGCAGACGAAGATCACGACCAAGGAGCATTTGAGAAGGGGAGTAACCAGTGGCCTCATGAGTGGCACTCCTGTAGGCAAGCAGGAAAAGAGGCAATTTCTTGTCCCAGTCCTGTTGGTCTCCAGACACAAGGAGAGAGAGGCTATTTAGGATGGTACGATTGAACCGCTCCACCATGCCGTCCAATTGAGGATGTAGAGGTGTAGTTCTAGTTTTGTCCATGCCGAGTAGTCCGCACATTTCCTTAAACACAGCCGAATCAAAGTTTCTTCCTTGATCGGAATGGATTTGAAGAGAAACTCATTATCTGGGAACCCAGTGTTGAACTAGTATGTCTGCTAGGGTTACCGCCTCTTGATTAGGAATGGCATAGGCTTCAGGCCACTTAGTGAAGTAGTCCATGACAACGAGGATGTACTTATTGCCATCAGATGTTCTAGGAAGTGGACCCAGGATGTCTAGAGCAATTCGTTCGAAAGGAGCTCCTACATTATAACGTTGCGATCGCCCACGGGTTCGCCTCTTAGGACCTTTACGTGCTACACAGGTGTCACAAGTTCGACACCACTTCTCCACGTCACTGCGAACATTATTCCAGTAGAAACGCTCTCGAACCTTTTGCAGGGTCTTCATTACACCAAAATGACCTCCTGTGGGACCATAGAAATTCTCGACTTAGGTAGTAGTAGTTGCCATCTACATGTCTTTCCATCGTCAGACTCCCATTTTCGGTACAAGATGCCGTTCTTCAAATGTAAGGAATCCCAGAGAGCCCAGAAATAACGTTTAGTCGTAGGATGGTAATGGGCCATGTCTTGCCAGCTGGGCTTCCTGTTGGACTCCTCTTTCAGCTCTAGAATTGGCTTAATTTCAGGATCAGCAAGTTGATCTTTACGCAGGCTCTCGTCACTCCACGGATCTTGCGATGATGTAGACCCAGTTGTAATTTGTCTTACTATAGGACCTTTGACATTAAATTTCTTCTCAACCCGGTCGCAGTATCTACAATTATCTGAGCAGGGCCTTCTTGAGAGAGCATCTGCATTCCCATGTGATGAGCCTTTTCGATGGCGTATCTCCATATCGTACTCTTGAAGCTTTTGTATCCACCTGGCTATCTGGCCTTCTGGGTTCTTAAAATTCAATAGCCAAGTTAGAGAAGCATGATCAGTTCGGATCAGGAATTTTCGACCGTAAAGATAGTGATGAAAATGGTCTATGGCTTTCACTACAGCAAGAAGCTCTTTTCTTGTTACGTAGTAGTTTCTCTCTGCCTTTGATAAGCACTTGCTGAAATAGGCGATAACACGCTCCTGGCCGTCGATTTCCTGGGACAGTACAGCGCCAATGCTTTCGTTACTTGCATCCGTATCAAGTATAAACTGTTTATCGATTTGAAGATATGACAGAATTGGAGTGGATGTTAAGGCCTCCTTAAGCTTTTCGAAAGCAACGTCACATTCCTGTGTCCACATAAATTTTTGATTGGCTTCTGTTAATTTATGAAGTGGTCTTGCAATCTCGAAAAGCCTTTGACGAATTTCCTGTAATAAGTGCATAATCCTAGAAAACTTCGAAGCTGGTGAACATCTGCTGGACGATTCCAATTTTTCACGGCCGATATCTTCTCCGGATCAGTCCTAACTCCTTCCGCTGAAATGATGTGTCCAAGGTAGGCTACTTCATTTCGAAACAAACTGCACTTCGAAGGGCTTAACTTCAAATTAGCTTTCTTTAATTTTTGTAGCACCCGCCTGAGGTTGTTCAGATGTTCATCAAAAGATTTTCCTATGATTATGATATCATCTAAATAAACAAGACATGCTTCATATGACAGCCACCGGAGAACCGTTTCCATAAGCCGTTCGAAAGTTGCAGGTGCGTTACATAAACCAAAAGGCATTACCTTGAATTGCCATAATCCTTGTCCCGTTGTGAAGGCAGTCTTCTCGCGGTCGTCGGGATGGATCTCTACCTGCCAGTAACCACTCTTCAGATCCAGAGTCGAGAACCAAGTGTTGCCCGCAAGTGTGTCGAGAGTGTCGTCGATCCTTGGTAGAGGGTAACTATCCTTTTTAGTGACGTCATTCAGTCGGCGGTAGTCTACACAAAATCTTGTTGAACCATCCTTCTTTCTTACTAATACAATGGGAGACGCCCATGGACTTGTCGATGGTTCGATGACGTCATTTTCTTCCATATCTTTAATTAAATTCTGCACCTCTTCTTGCTTGGCAAAAGGTAATCGTCTAGGGTGCTGTTTAATAGGACAGTGATCTCCCGTGTCAATTCGGTGTTGTGCCATTTTAGTTCGTCCAAAGTCTTCAGATGTTTGGGAAAATAAACTTTGGAATTCTCTAATTAAACTTTCAGCAGCATCTCTCTGGTTTGGATCTAAGTCCGTATTTTGTAACAAATCCTTGACTAAATTATCTGAAGATTTTTCAGAGTGACTGGAATTTTGACTTATGCACGTCACAGGAGCACATGACGCTATCACCTTTCCTTTCTTGATAGTCCTCGTCTTATCACTGATGTTAGCAATTCTGACTGGAATGGTCTTCTTCGAAAGGTCCACCACAGATGAAGCCACCAATACTCCTGCTTGTTTACTATTGTCTTCGGGATAATCTATATGGCCAAATCGATAATTAGTTTCATTTTTAATTTCAGCTGGAACTAAAAATTCTGTTCTTGGATCTAGATTGATGTCTTCTTTGACTATTACTGTTTGTTTAGATTCAATTTCATTATTTAATCCAAGAAGACTTATTTCTTTAACTTTTGAGAGCATTTTGTTATTTTTGAAATCAAGCTTGAAGCCATACTTCTTCAGAAAATCTAGCCCGATTAAGCAAGGATCTGTTATGTCAGCCACATATGCCGTATGGTAATATTTCGTTCCTCCAACGTTGATAGTTAAATTTGCCTTTCCATATATGCCTATCTTGTCGCTCGTCACATTTTGCAGGGTAACGCATGGTGGAGTCCAGATGAGTTTACATTTCAATTTTCGAGCCAAATCTTCTCTTATTATTGTCACATTGGCTCCTGTATCGACAATCATACGGCATTGAATTCCGTTAATAAAGCCTATCACATATAATGCATTATCACCGCCTTTCATTTTTGATATCTGGAGGATCTTCAGGTAGGGCTTTTCATTCTCTGGCAACCTCCGCCCCGCGAGATGGCCAAAATTTAGTTTCCCTGCTGACTGTTTGAATTTATCTCACGTTCGTGGATTTTGGGGCAATTTCTTCGGAGATGTCCTGTATCACCGCATCCCCAGCACGTGAGATTCTGTCTTCTTGAACTTGTTCTTCCGTATTTTAAAGCTTCAAGTTCTTGATTTATTTTCCTAATTTCTTTCAAGACGTCGTTCTCAGTATCTGAGCTTTTGTTCACCGTTGCCCCTCGGACTGAATGACGATCTCTTCGGCTGGCTTGTGTAGCTGCTTCCAACTTTAAGGCATATAGTAATGCAGCCTTTAAATCCTGTACATCTGCCATTCGTACCGGTCTCTGCACTTCTGGGTCTTTTATTCCGTCTACGAAATATTGCAGTGAGAGCATTTCCCGTACATTTGTTGGACAGTCAATGAATGCTAAATTTGCAAGCCGTTCAATTTCCGAGGCAAACTCTTGAAGGGTTTCACTCGATTTTTGATGGCGGCTCTTGATTTGTATTCTCGTATAATCCTTGAAGATTTTTTCGCCGAATCTCATTTCAAGTGCACAACTTAGAGTCTCAAAATTGAGTTGCTTCATAACGGGCAATGTTTGCAGCACGTCGGCGGCTTCTCCTCTTAAAGATGCTGCCAGTTGACAAGCTTTCACCTCGTAACTCCATTTGTTCACTTCGGCTACAATGGTGAATTGGGTCTTGTAAACTTGCCAGGAACTCTTTCCGTCGTATGTCGACAGCTTGATGTGCACGGGAGAAGCAGACAGATTCCTAAATTCTTCATAATTACCACTGGACGCTGAAAGCTTCTTCTCAAGATCTTGTACTTTTTTATTTAGCTTTTCATATACTTCAACTATTTTCTCTTCAATATTACTAACTTCATTCTGAATTTTCTCTTCTACCTTACTAATTTCATTCTCTATTTTCTCTTCTACCGAATCTATTCTTCTATCTACCGACGAGAACTTTTCTTCTAAAGTTTTCTTCATTTCTTCTTGACTTTTATTAACTTCTTTCTTCAATTCTTCAGTCAACTCTTTCATTCTTTCTTCATTTTTATTCATTTTTTCCGCCAACTCTTCTTGGCCTTTATTAATCTTTTCAGTCACATCTTCTTGGCATTTGTCAATTTTATTTGTCAACTGTTCCATTCTTTCTTTGTTTTTATTCATTTTTTCCGCCAACTCTTCTTGGCCTTTATTCATCTTTTCCGCCAACTCCTCTTGGCCTTTATCCATTTTATTTGATAATCCATTAATAGCTTTCAACAACTCATTCAGTTGTTCTTCCGTTGCTCTCGTTTTCGCCATAAGATCCCAAATTCTGACACCAAATTCTGTTCCAGCGTATATACGGTTCTTTTGATCTTATGGTTAGACAACTTCAAACTCTTGCTTATAGAAAAGTAGAAAATAATTTATTTACAGAACTTCAGAACAACAGAGTCTTCGAAACTCACAAATATTTCTAGATATTCAAAAAATAATTGTTCAAATCTATCGTATAATTGCAGATATAGGTTCCAGAGACTGTTTATACAACGTCTCAACACTAAATCACATTCAAAAAAACGTCAATAAGACCCAAGCAAACTTGCTTAACAAACGCGTTGTTCACTCAATGACTGACTGGTAAATAATAATCACACAGGTCGCATCGCTTCTCTTCTTATATAGGCTCGCAGCATGTGCGGGAAATTTCTAGAACCATCTCGAAAAATCCACGGAACAACAAACAATGTATCAGTATATCTAAGGGGGGTTACCATTGAGAGGGAAGGGTTACCATCGCCAACAATCGCCAAGTTTGTCGCCAAGTTGGCGATATATTTATTATTTCGCCAATCTGCCGTAGACATACACTGAAAATAATGGACAAGTTTGCTTGATAACAGAGACAATGTAACAAAAACTAATATTAGTAAAGGAATGGAGCTTAATAAGATTATTTACATTATTTTACAGTACAAATACTAAATATTTACAAAATTCGTAACACTATATATATATATATATATATATATATATTCATCAACACTATTTGCAACACTATTTCAACATAATTAGCAACACTTTTTTAAAACACATAGCTACACACATTTCTAGCATAAACACACATTTCTAGATTGCAACATCTTTGCAACTTATTAAGAACATATTTCAGATAGCAACATTTTTGTATTATATTGCGGATACAATTTCCCCACAAAAACATTTTGTATATGAAGTGTTCTAATTCACAATACATTGATAGGTTATAAGTTTACAGAGAAAAAGTGTTCTAAAATTTGTTTAAGTTTGTGTATTGAAAATGTGCAGTGTGAATTTAGGAATCAAGGTTAACTTGTCGTCAATTACGTAATAGGCTAATGCAGGCCTCTCAAATACTGTTCGCATATAAAGGGTATTATTACTCACGATTTGCGACATGCAAAATCATTTTCTTACAGTAGTACATGTAGCGGAAAACACGTTTCTTAATGCCAAGCATGTATACCTTGTTTTTGTTGCCCCTAGGTCGCTATCATGCAAGAATTATTTTTTAAAGCAGAAATCATAAAGAAATGTATAATTACTATTTTCTTTAAAGGCGTCCTACATTTACAGAAATGCATGGAAAAGGTAAAGTAAAATTCATTTTCCCGTATAATAAGGAAAATAGAACAAAAGCATGCTTACAGTTCTTTTTTAATGAAATAAGAGCTTAATGATATTGGTAAAAAATGAAGGAGACTTAAAATATAGAAATACGCAACTTCAGCTCATTCCGCGAAAATGTTTTTATTTTGTGTAAAGTTAATTTCGCTGCATTCTGTTTTGAAATAATTAAAAACGAATTAACAGTACCATTTCCAAATTTCAAGAATCATAAATCTGAAATAGTTTTAATGAATAACTTCGATCGTAGAATTCTAAAAATAAAATTTACCAAATGTAGTAGATGTCCTAACAAAATTTAATTTTTCTATTTTTTATTCCATTTCATTATAATGAGGAACTTTAAATGGTATATTTATTACTCTTTTTAAATAGGATTTGAAAGAAATTTACAACTTGAAGTAATTTTTTTTCGTTTTCTGCATATCATTTAAGCATTAAAAACAGTTTAAAGATTACAATGTAAGTAATATCTATCTTTTTTTTATTATTCCAATGCATAGCAGTAGCAAAACTATGAAGTACAAAAGCATATGCATGTAAATAATTATTTTATATGTAAAACTTACTAATGTGTCTCTACTGTAACTTACTCACAAATACGTCATTGTATAATTAACACACACACACACATATATATATATACTAGCAGGGGACACCGAGCTTAGCTCGGTCAAAATTAACTTTGTGTTCAACTCGATATAGTATTTTCACTGTATCATTAACTTCTGTATTATTACTGTAAAACATGTTTATTATAGTAGTATCTTTTACAAAAACAATCAATAAGAAAACTATGTTTTTATGCGCATATTTATAAATTTTACTTTCTTTTAAAATTTACAACGAAAGGACATCGATCTAAATCACTTTTTTAGCTCGACTCTGATTGGTTTAACTACGCATCTCGAATCCTCATAAGAATGTATAAAAAAATTGTTCACATTTCTGAAAGACAATATTTTTTGCTAGATATAGCCAAATTTTGAGGCATTCTTTCATTTGGTTCCAAATACGTGTTTTGGTTTTCGTAATTTTTATAGTAGATTTTTTGGCCATATGTCGCCAATATTTTGTCAGACATCACCAAGTTATTGGCTGTTGCCATGTTCTCGTGACCCTGACCCGTATTACCCAAAATGAGCCACTAATCAAATTTGATCAAGCATGTGACATAGCTCAATCGTCTTCAGGTAATCAAAAACAGTAGAATATAAAATTGAATCAAAATCGTTTAAGCCATTTTTTAGGTAAAATTAGCTTGGCAGCATTCAGCAATGAAGCGAAATGATCCACTAATATAATTTTGTTTAACATGCAACTCAGCCCAATAGCCTTCTCGTGACAAAAAACGTTTTGTTTCAAAATTTAGGTAAAATTGATTGAGTCATTGTTATATATAATTAGAATGACCCTAGCTCATTAAGACCCAAAATGACCCACTAATCAAATTTTCGCGAGCATGTGTCCAAGCCAAATAGTTCTCTCTTGCTTAAAAACGATATAATACAAAGTATAGTCCAAATGGTGAGTACCATTTTCTATATAAAATTAGCATGACCCATCATGACCAACAAATGACCCTTATAATCGAAATCTCTCGAACGTGTGGCCTAGCTCATTAGTTTTAGCATGCCGAAAAACATTCGATACAAAATTTAGATAAAATCGATTGAGCCGTTTTTTAGATATAGTTAGTTTGACACTGACCCATTATGATCCAAAATCACCCTTTGATCGAATTTTCTCAAAAATCTGTCATAACCCAATGATCTTCTTGTGCCCGAAAACGATAAAATACAAAATTTAGTCAAAATTGCGCAAAACGTTGTCTAGATAAAATTAGAATACCCAAAAGTGGCCCACTAATTAAAATTTCTTGAACATGTGACCTACCCCAATGATTTTCTCATGCCAAAAATATGTTGTATACAAAATTTCGTTAAAATCGACCCACTTATTCTTTAAATATAGCTTGACATTGACCCATTAAGACCCACAAATGACCCTTATAATCGAAAGCTTTCAAATATGTGACTTAGTCCATTAGTTTTCTCGTTTCTAAAAATTGTTACATACAGAATTTCGTTAAAATTGAACCTGCCGTTCTTTAATTATATATAGCTTGGCCCAGACCCTTTATGATCCAAAATGACCCATTAATCGAAATTTTTCGAACATGTAACCTAGTCCAATGATTTTATCATGCCAAAAAAATGTTGCATACAAAATTTCGTTAAAATCGATCCACCTGTTCTTTAGATATAGCTTGACCATGACCCATTATGACCCATCATGACCCACAAATGACCCTCATAGTCGAAATCTCTCAAACATGTGATTTAGCCCATTAGTTTTCTCATGTCAAAAAATTATTACATACAGAATTTCGTTAAAATTGAACCTGTCGTTCTTTAATTATATATAGCTTGACCCAGACCCTTTATGATCCAAAATGACCCATTAATCAAAATTTTTCGAACATGTAACCTAGTCTAATGATTTTATCGTGCCAAAAAAATGTTGCATACAAAATTTCGTTAAACTCGATCCACATGTTTTTTAGATATAGCTTGACCATGACCCATTATGACCCATCATGACCCACAATTGATCCTCATAGTCGAAATCTCTCAAACATGTGATTTAGCTCATTAGTTTTCTCATGTCAAAAAACTGTTACATACAAAATTTCGTTATAATCCATCACGCCGTTCTTAATATATAAAGAGCTTGACCCAGACTCTTAATGACCCAATATGACCCATTAAATTTTTTTCTCGAACATGTAACCTAGCCCAATGTGTTTCTCGTGCCCGAAAACCATAGAATCCAATTTTTAGTCAAAATTGCGTGAGAAAATCTCTAGATAAAAATAGCATGACCCACAATGACCCCAAAAATGACCCACTAACCGAATTTTCTCGAACATGTTACCTAACCCAATGGTTTTCTTGTAATCCAAAACGATAAAATATAAAATTTGGTCAAAATCGTTAGAGCCGTTTTTTAGATAAAAATGGCTTGACCCACAATGACCCAAAAATGACCCACTAATCGAAATTTTTCGAACATGTGATCCAGCTCAATTGTTTTCTCGTGCCAAAAAACGATTGAATTCAAAATTTCCTTAAAATCGATCCAGCCGTTCTCTAGATATAAATAACTTGATCCTGACCCATTATGACCCAAAATGACCCAATAATCGAATTTTCTCGAACATGTGACCTAGCCCAATGGTCTTTTCGTGCCCGAAAATGGTAAAATCCAAATTTTTGCGAAAATCGTTAGAGCCGTTTTTGAGATAAAATTTACCCACACACACACACACACAATTTTTGCTCGCATTATAGTATAAGATATATATATATATATATATATACATATGTGTGTGTGTAATTTTTTCAAAATTTTTAGCATGATTTTAGGGGTCGCTACCACTATTTAAAATTTAGACTTATTCAAAAATATTGAAAGAAAATAAATAATTATTTTTAGTAACAAGTAAACATATTTTTATTAAATATTTCAGTACATTCTCAGCAATTACATTATTATATACATTTAAAGAAGAAGAAAAAAGCTATTATTATAAAACCTTTACATTTACCTTTTTAAAGACATCAATGAAGAATGTTTAGAGTCTGGATATTTGTTTCGAAATTGCTTGACTAACAATAAGTACTGTTTTTGTTCTTTACCTTTTGTATGAAGTTTATTGTATTCCTCAATAAGTGCTTCCCCACGTTCGGCTACATTATTAATAACTTTGACTGAAGTCGTAAAAGTCTTACAACTTTTTTAAGATTTCTTTTTATTCCAATTTGTCACATCTGTTTCAAAAAAGTTTAGAAGGTAATTCTATATAATAATAAAAAAAAACAGAGTGGTCTTTGTTACAAAATTTTGCAAGTTCTTTTTGAGGATGTCATTAGGATAGACCCGTGCACTTTTCAACAGTTTCCAATTTTTCACATTTTTCAAAGCATGCACCATTTTCTTTTACTTTTAAATGAGATATTGTCATCAAAAAATTCAAAAGCAACTAGTTCTTCTGACAAGTAAGTGTAATAGAAATTTCTTCATAGCACAGAAAGAAATATCTTTTTTTTAACATTTTTATACTCTTTCAAGTAAATCATTCTTTTAAGGAGCAATAAATTATTTCTAGGCGCAGTTCAAGCAGATGGTGCCTGATACCAACTGTGAATGTAGATATTTATCTCAAACCAGCAAACTTGACGAACCTTAGATTCTTCGTCTTAGAGAGTAACCTGATCTGTAAATAAATAAATCTTGAGCGAGTATATGGACGTTCAGATCCATTGTGCTCGATGCAAGCCACCATGGACTATAATGTGAACACCTCTTCGCATACTCCTCCTAGAAAAATGATTGCAAGCTGTAACAGTTCTCTGTAATTGTCTCTTGGTTGAAAATCATTAAGTTGATTTTGTGCAAAGTCTATGATTTCTGATGCATTTTCTGTTGTTTTTTATTGATAAAATTATCAGTTATGGAATTTGAAATATGTCATGATCAATAGAGTTCCACAAAATTTTAAATCGTTTATATAAGAAGTATGTCTGGTCCATATGTAACTCGAGTAACTTAACAACTGCATCCAGCATAATCTTCATGATATAATAATAGCAAGACAAATAAGCATTTCATTCTTCATTTTCTGTTCCAAAAGGACATAAGCTCCTCTCTATAACCAAGAATTTACATTGGTTGTATCAAAACACATAGATGTTACTTGCTCTGTAATTCCCCTTGACTCCAATGTTTTGTTAACAGAAAAATATATTGCTTCACCAGTTCCTGACTGAAGTTTTGGAACTGCAAGTAATTGGTCAATATTTTTTACTAGAAATAATAATTGGTAATCTATCAACAGTTTCAGATCCTGAAATGTCTTCCGAAAATTTTGCCATCCCAGTAAAAAGACAACGGGACACTTGCCAAATACTCTTTTTTTAAATTTTCGACTCTGCTTTTTAGGCTTTTGATTCTAAAACGCGAAATAGAGGATTTGTTAACATTATAAGAAGCAGGTACGCAACCCACACGTTTTAGTGTTGTATTCAAAACAATAGCTGCCTTTAAATCACTTAACGTTGTTGTATGAAGACTTGCAGCTACGCTATTGTACAAAATGTTCATTCTACTTCTTTTGTTAGGAGGTGGATCACGATGACAGCACGAAGCTATTTCTTCCTGATTGGAACAAGTTTCATTATCACTTGAGCTTGCTTCTTTTTCAAATATGTCTGAAAGACTTGATTGTTTGTTCAAAAAGCAATGATTTGTTTACTTTTTTTACACTGTTTCACATATTCAAAACGTTCTTTTTTATTGATTGATTCCATTGCTTCTTTTACTAAACGTTTATCGGTACTACTTTGTTATCCCGTCGACCAATTTCGCCAAATTATGCTAATTGCCAAACTAATAACCAAATTATATATGTTGACATAATTTTTATTTTAAATAACAAAAAAAAATATTTAGTAGAGTATTAATAAAAATACACATTAAAAGTCGTAATAAAAATCACTTAATAACGTTTTAAACACGTGTATCATATTTAATGTCATGGAATTTGACATTCACGATCTTCCATTATTGACACTTATTTTTTAGTTAGTCAATAGTTTTTTGGTCGACGGGATACCCAAGTAGAACCCGTTTATCAAGACCCATTAGCCGAATTACTGCTGTTCCCACAACAACCAAGGGTTCAACTAAGAGTAGAAGATTATAGACTACTAACACACAAGAAAAGCACTACTTTGGTGAAAGAAAATGTTGTGCACACAAAAGTCTATCATTTTAATAATAAATATTTGGTTCTTATGAAACATATTTTATTACATAATCATTTATTAAAACTAAAGTTGAACTATTATTCTTTTCTTTTTTTTATTGATTTTTAAATTGATTTAAACACTATTTTGTGTTAAACTAGCTGACCCCTCGGCATTGCTCTGGACTATTAAAAAAAGACACAAAAACTCGAATATATGTAAAAATCGCTGAAAATTTTGAAAACTCAGCATGAATTTTGGAAAAAAAAATTAAAGCGTTCGGCAGTCTATACAGCCTAATGTCATACATGATGCTATTTCACGAAGACTGTGGATATGTATTAATAAATAAAAAAAAAATGACTAAAAAGATGTCAATTTTTCTAATTTTTAAAATATTCAAGCCTTGATAGCCACCGTTAAATTTTTTTTTTAAATTCTGAAAATTTTGTGGAGGTCTCTTTTTTATACATAAAACAAAATAAAGAGGTGCCCCATACAAATTTCAAAAATTCATTTTTAAGGACCACCTTAATCTATATATATATACTGTAATTTCGGGTGTATAAGCCGCAGATCAAACAATTCTTTTTCAACCCAGAATATATTAAGAAACAAATATAACTAATTAGATCGTCATAACTATTTGTCTACAATCACTAAATAAGATTTTTGGGTCCAAAAAGAATTGTTTGATCCGCGGCTTATGCACCCGAAATTACGGTATATATTTATATATATATATGTGAATTTTCAAATGTTCCTAAATTTTAAAATCAAAATAAGAACATTCTTTAATTTATTGTATAAAATGCGAAAACCTTTAAATAATAATTATAATAATGTATTCATCTTTTGTAACATATTTTTAAGAACAAGTTTTCTTGTTTCTTTTGTTAAATAGCTTTCAGTAATTTGTCATATTTCATGTTCAAAACATATTTCAAAAAGTATCGTTCCCTTTTATGAAAAAAAATTAAAAATGAAAAAAATATATATTATAGCATAAGACTAAAATGCTATTTACATTACATTACTAAAACTGTTTCTATTTTTCTTTTTTTAATTAATTAAAAAATATGTATAAAAATAATTTTGGTAGAGTAAATTTGTTTGAAAATTTGTTTTACTTTTTTCTTTTCGAAATGTCCTTGATGGAGACTTTTTCATTAAATTTTTACAAAGAACACATATGTAAAGCTTCGAGAAGTCAAAGTAAACACTCCAAAAGCTAATTTATTTTAAATAATAAAACTTTTAATAAACGTTACACATTTTCTTTTATCATTTGTAACAGAAAGTAATTTATCTATCTTTATACTTTCCTAAATTACTTTGAAATGGAATGCTTCATATTTATTATAATAGCAAGTTTTAAACATATTTGATTTTTTTCTTAGGTATATGTAACTTTTTGTCGCAGTTGTATAGGAAAAAATATTTTCTATTACAAAAATATTTAAAAGAGCTCAATTAATATTCCCTTTTTCTTTAGCTGAAAATACAATTTTAAAAAAGTTTATTTTTAAACGTAATAGAATTAATGAAAGAAAATATTTCGTGTTTAATAAAAACAAATTTTTTTTGGTAATTTTTCTTTGCATAAAGAAATTATTTTCTGGTTATTTTTAGTCGATGAGATGTTATCTTGCATTTATTTGCATTCGAAAAATATTTTATATTATGACATGATTTTTGCAAGATGTTTTGATCACAATATATTTAAATACGGTAATAAAATGCATTAAACATTTGTGTTTATACGTATTTTTAACACGTTGGAAATCGCACGTCAAGTGTGGCAAATTATATGTTTTTATACTATAAACAGATTTATGCAATAGCTGTTAAATTCTTATGATAGAATGCATGAATACAAAATATGATACGATTATATGTCAAATACAGACACATATCAGTTACAGAGCAATCTAGCTATATTAATGCAAGTTAGAGTACAGGCAGACAAACCGAATTCCTAAACATTTTCAACTATGTTATAAACTGTTAAAACTCGTAATAGGTTGAAACTACACTTTCGGAAATTTTTACCCAATAGGCTATTACCATGCAAATATGTCATGTCATTCAAACAGCCGACAATTGATATGCTTGTTTGTCACCGTTATTTTCGAAAGGTTTGCTTCGCCTTATCCAATTGGAGAGATATCTCCGATAAAATAAATCACATTTTTCCGTTCTAAAATACTGGTGGACAAAAATCGCAGCATGTGAAAGACGTGTCAAGTTCGCATGGTAGTAGCCAATAGAAGGTATCATTTTGCAATTATTTTGCACAGCCATGTATGTTATCTACCATCTTTATTTATGTATATGCCACAATTTAGTTATTTAACTGTTATAACAATATTTTATATTAAGGTAATAAAAATATACTAACAATTTGCATTCATACGCATTTTAAAATAATGTATTTCCAAGTTCTTTTCATTAATGTAATGTTGATTTTTTTGTAAGTAACGTTTTATAGTAGATTTTTTACATTCATATAAAGCATTACCAAGATATTCTGCCAGTGTAGCAATGTGTCCTGGTGTAATAACTTCAGGTTCACGATACAGCAACGTATTGACTGTGTATGAAAGAAAGAATATTTTAACAGATATACGTACATAAAATGTAATGGCAGGACTTCTACACTAATGCTGTTTGACGTTATTACCTACATAGTTGGGTAATAACTAAATGCAAACAAAAATATTGAATTAGATGGGATAATGGTATGTAAAATGTACAATTCTAAAGATACTTGCTCTTCAGCCATGCAAATTGCCAAGTTTTTCTTACTTACCGTTAATTCCGATGTCAAGATGCAGTAATATTTATTCTATATTTTATTCTTCTTCTATGAAAAAATTAAAAGCACTTAATAAAAAAAGGGACATTGACAGAACATTATCCTACTACTACATTTTAACACAACATTAGGAGAATAACACATAAATAATGAATTAATTTTAGACACTTTATAAGCATTGTTTAAAAAAACTAAAAATACGCATTTTATAGAGCAATTTAAAGGTAAATTTACAATATCTAAAACCAGCCAATTGTTTTCATAACTTCTTTATATGACTAACTATAATATTCGTGAATATATTTTTAAATTAAAAGTTTGAATAAAATACATGTTACTACTGTTTATTTTTATTGCTAGTTTTTAAGCATATAAAAAACAATTACCTTTTCTTAACAAAAACTACTACTTTATCATGTATAAAAAGTTTTTAAAATAATTATTATATTTATTAATTATTTATATAATTTATTATTAATATACGTAATGAAAACCTCACTCGCATTTAAATGGATCAATGCTATGAATTGTTAATTAATATGCTTTAAAAGCATCAAATAGTATGTTAAATAAGGTATGTATATATCCAGGAATTAATTGGCTAAATTCTATGAAATGTTCTTTCATTTGATCGTATAAATTGTATGATGTTACAAACGACCAAAGTTGTTTGACATGAGATGAATGTTCAGTGTATGAATAGACAGTTAATAGACTTTATAATATAGAAATTTTGGAATGTATTAGAAATTACAAACTGGAAAATATTTCGTGTTCATATGTAAACTTTCACTTACACAATTTATAACTTTCCTTTATATCAAAATGTATTTGTAACAAAAAATGAATAATATAGAAATGTGTTTAGCTTACAATATATCAAAGTCTGAGAGCTTATGTGCTCGCCCTTTCTGTAGGTATATATGTATGTACGTACTATGTATATATGTAACGCGATAAAAATATCCGATTTGCTTAAAATTTTTGATATAGATTTATTGTGATAAGGCGCGTCCTTGATTTATTTTGGGAGTTCATTGGATAATTATAAGAGGGGAAACGGGAAGATAATCCTCCCATCTTAATTTATATAAATGAGATTTTCATGCTGAATTATCAGATTTCATTAAAATTTTAGAAACAAGATTATTTGGATGAGGCACCTCCATGATTAGTTTTAGATGGTCATTGGTTTAATATAAAAGGGACAGGGGGAATTAGGTAAACCCTCCTTAATATAGGGAAATAATTTTTATTAGGTAGAATTTATCAATTAGCATAAAATGTTAGATATGGAATCCTTCTAAGGATCTCTCCATGATTAGCATTGGTCGTTCATTGGTTAAGTACAAAAGGTGGGAGGGGAATAGGGATAATTCCCCCTTTAATTTAGGTAAATGAATTTTTCATGCAGACTTAACCGATTTGCTTCATTGTTGGATACCACTTCAAACTGATAAGATGCTTCTCTGATTAGTTTTATAGGTCATTTTTTACTATAAGTAGGAGAATGTGCGATTACCCCTTCCCTTAAAATAGATAAATGTGTCTTTATGAAGAAATATATGATTAGCTTTAGATTTTGGATGTTAGTTCATTCCGATAAGATAAATCCCTGATTAGTTTTAGGCGTGTAATGGTTAACTAAAGGGGAGAACGGAGATTAGTCGCTCTTAAATTAAATAAATGGGGTTTTGTACAGAGTTATCTGAATTTCTTCAAATTTTCGATATAGGTTCATTATGATAAGGTGTGTTGCTGATTAGTTTGGAGGTTGAATCATCAAGTTTAAAGGATGAAAATGGGGGAGCTAATCCCCCCTTAATTTATTTTGCGGGGGCATTATTCTTTGAAAAAATAAGTTTGTGTGAATAGCAGACTAGCTCGATAATATATAACAGCTTTATAATTTGAAGAAATTCTTTATCTTAATGGCCCATAGAAATGAACTTTGAAATCACAAATCAAGACACTCCATTAATAATTCCAAGATATCACTTCTTATTATATACATGCAACAATGTCATTTTCTATAGTATAAACTTTTAAAGGCCGTTGGATATCTTTATTTCCTGAAGATTATTTGATGTTGATGTATGGTAACATCGTAAAAATGTTCATTTACAGGAACATACGTATGGAAGGAACGGGTTTAAAGGACTGGTAAGCAACACTGAAATTGATTATGTAATTCATTTGCATGTTTGTTCACTTCTGCATTTGAAATGTACATAAACTTAATACCGGAAAGGATTTTTTCACAAAAATTAAACATTTCTTTAAGAGATAGGATTTGATTTTTACCTGTCATCTGTAGGCTTCTCTTAGTTACTCCTTTCTTTGTAGTTCCTCTTGTCCCATCGCAAGCATTTTTCCCACGAATAGTCGCAAAAAGTACCATTCTCTTTGAAGGCCAAAGCCTTTCTCATGATGACAAAAATTTACTTTTTTTTTTTTTGTACTGACTAGAAGAACTGTCATTAAAATAGAAGATCTTTAATATTGATGGAACAGTAGCTTCTGTATCATTAATCATTATTCTTTGAAATGTATGTATTGTGATGCAATCGTGTGTAAGATGATCAACACAAAAATTTTTACTATTGCATTTGTCTAAAGTCTACTATCTTTATAATAATATGCAAATGCATTGACAGTGGCCTGCTTCTTCACCCAGTATAAAGTTTGTATTTCTTCTTGAATGACAAATTAAAATTTTCAGAAAATTCTCCCACTTCAATTCTATATCTAGTAGATTTTCTTTCTAGTGCTTCAGAAATATTGATCGTGTTTTTTAAAACATATAGTTTTTTCACTAAAAATTCACAGTTATTTTTCTCTAGGTTTAATAATTGAGACCATGTCAGCACGATCAGTTGCAACCCGCTGTCTGTAATTTACATTTTTTGAAATGTCTTCTGAGTCGAATTTTTTCATTTACATTTCTAGCAGGTTTTCTTCATCTGTACAAATAGTGTATTGGATTACCATACATTCTGATTTGATTAAATCACACACAAGCATTTGAAGATGAAATTTGTAACTAACATTTAACTTTGCTAAATCAATCTTAATTTAACATTTTTGAAATATGAAAAAACACATAGCTGAAATCAATAGTTTGGCAGTATTGTTTTCAAATATTGTCCATGTCATATCTCAGCTTGCAATCAAATCTCGTTCTTAATATTTTTGATGTATAACACTACCATAAAATACTCACAAATTCCAGGATTTCAGATTTTTATCTCGTGCCCCACCAGAGATATCAAAGCCTAAAAAGTGCGATTTTTTAAATTTTTGACAAATTCAGGATTTTGTTTTCACAAAAAAAACACTCAGATCCGGGACATGGAATATGAGTACAAATATTTTTGGCCTATTTGTAAAAAATGTATCATGTTAATAGTTTTCTATGCATGAAAATTTCTTCTTGTAAACGGATAGATTTTGAAAAAATCTTAAATTTTGGCTAAAATTTCACCACAAAGAAATTAATTTCAAAAACAATTCTACTGCCTTACCTTTACCTAATTTATTCTGAACATATTGCTGCAAAACCCATTTCAATTAGAAAAATAAAAGACGAGATAGTTGCAATTTCGTATACCCTCCCCACTAAAAATAATCTTAAGATTATCTGAAAAAATCTCCACTTTCTTCAAAAAATTTACAGAAATCTGAAAAACATTTGCAGATTTAGCTTCCCTTCAAAATTATCTGCAGATTTTTTAGAGACATTCTTAAAAACATTTGCAGAATGGCCCACATACGTAGAGATTGTCTGCAAATTTTGGCCAATTAGCTACATATCTTTTTTAAGTTGCAGTAAGAAAAAAAATATCTCTACACGATGAAACAAAGATGGCTGCCATGCACAAACAAAAATTAATAAAAACAAAATAACAGTCATTTTGAAGGTCCATCACGTTAGGTTTCTTGTCCAAAAATAAATAAATAAATAAATAAAAATAAAAAATCAGATTTTTTTAAATACAGGGTTGTTATAATTAAAGTTCGCCTATTCAAAAGGCTCTAGAGCCGGTTCTGTGACTCCAAAGGAGACGAAATTTCACTAGTACGTAGTTAAAAAGATGCACTCTGCGAAAATGGAAAAAAATAGTCACATTTTTGTCAATAGGTGTCGCTGCGCCATTATTTAAGGCGATGTTTGCTGATTCATTATATCAATTTCAGTAATCCAAGAAGAAGCATACAAATTTAAATGTTTCAACAAACTTTGTCGAACTGCGAATTGTTATAATTAAAGTTCAACTAATCAGGCAGCTCTGGAGCTTGACCTATGATTCCAAACAATACAGAAAAATGAATATCATTTCATGTTATGTAATCTGCATGAACAAAAATAAAACATGTCCCTCGGCAGCCAGGAAATAAAGAAGAATAATATTACGCATGCACAATGAATCCTCCACGATTTTCAATAACGGATTCCATTCTCAGAATTGTGCTTTCTACAGAATGGCGTAAACTGTCCTTTGTGATTGAGTGAATGTGAAGGCTAATACTGTCTTTCAGATCAGAGATTGTCTGTTATTTGTCTTTAGATACAGAATCTTTCAAAAATCCCCACAACCAAAAATTGCATTGTGTAATATCTGGCGATCGTGGTGGCCAGACTGTTTAAAAATAAAGACTTATGATGAGGGCTTCTGTAAAATGGCATGATAAGAAAGTCCGAACAAATCTATAATGTAGGGCGATGTACGGTCTTGCGTAAATACGATATTCTGAAGGCAGGCTCGCTGTTTTAGCTCAGCAATCACAAAATTTGACAACCTATTGAGATACCTTCTCCTATTTACGGATAATGTAATTTGTTCTGTGGATGTTAGTTCCTCAAAAAATATGGCCCTATCCTAAACGTAGTAGTAAAACCGCACCACACCGTCAATTTAGCTGCATGCAATGGAACTTCGTACAAACAGTCGGATTCTTTTTCGCCCAAATTCCACAGCTGAGTGTGCTCACTTGCCCGTTTAAATTAAAACGCGCTTCATCACTCCATAGAATATTCTAGGATCAAAATTTGTCCACATTCATTCGTGCAAGAAATTGTAGTGAAAATGATAGCCGACTTTCGGTATCACCTTGTATTAGTTGTTGCACCTTCTGAATCTTGCATGGACAGAAGCACAAAATTTGATGCATCTCTTTTCTCACAGTGGAAATCAGCATATCGACTTCATTCGCAATAGCTGGCACATTTGCATTACCAAATCCAAGGCAGCAGTAGCAATATCTTGAATGCTAGAAATGTCTACCATTTTTCATCCTGTGCCAGGCAGAATGTCGAATTTTTCTGTTTCCTTGAGCTTTTTAATCCTTTTGTGAACTCCATGATCCGACATTGGTCCAGATCTAATATCTTTTATTTTCCGGAATTCTCGAAAACCTGCAGCTGTTTTGCTGTTATATTGATAAAATAACTTTACAAGAAATGAATTTTCTTTCAAAGTTACCATTATCCACAAAGAATTGATTCAAACGCTTTTCAGAAGCAATCAACTGTTCCATTGTCAAATAAATCACAGACACACTTTATCAGCAAATTTTAAATCGTCGGTTGGTTAGAAGGGTATTTCAAGATTTTGAAGTTGCGACGTCACTTTGACGTCGTTCGTCAAAAATTCGAATAAAATGTGACCTTTTTCAAGCGTTGGGTAAAATTTTGTAATTTTGTGGGTTTCATCTAGATTGACCAAAATTTATGTAACGTATCTGAAAAAAAAATATTTTTACCACCTGTAAAACAAAATTTTCTGTATTTGTGTTTGGCAAAATAAAGGAATCTGCAAATATCTGCTTAAATATTAGCGCAGAACCACCTATTGACAGAAATTTTAATTATTTTTTTTATTTTTGTAGAGTTCATCTCTTTAAGTACGTACTAGTGAAATTTTGTTTCGTTTTGAGCCATAGAACCGGCTCTAGAGCCTTCTGAATATTCGAACTTTAATTATAACAAGCCTGTACAACAGTCGAACGACCAGTGCCGGACCAATTGAAATGGATTGATTCTATACATTTTTAGAAGTATTCTTAGGACTTCTATTTATTTTTCCACTAAATGCATGTTTAAACTTTCACTATATCGAATATATTTACATTGATGAGTCTACATCTAAACTATTTGGAAAAACACGTGATCACCGGTGCTCATTTTGGTTAATTTTTTAATAAGCCTTAAACTGCATATTCTCGTTGCAATAAATCTGAAAAAGCATCTGGCTGATGGGGAAATTAAATGGATAATTTCCGATAAACCTAACTCTCCACTGGCTTTGGCAACAAACCTGAAAATATATTAGACTGAATGAGAAACAACTCATGATTTTCCAATTAGACAAAAGTTACTTAGACTTTCTGAATTAAAGCTGAAAATTGTCATGCCGATTGAAAACAGTCCTTCCGGCCAATACCAAGAGACAGAGGTAGTTTCATATACCTTATTTATTTATTTATTTATTTTAAGTTAAGTTATATTATTAAAACATACGAAGTTGAAATTAGTGGAACCCTATATATAAGATTTAATACTAGTTTTTGTCAATACTGAATATTTATGGAAACTTTTATAAATTAGTCATCATTTATTCAAGCTTTTATTTAAGCGATTTATAAGGTCACCAAATTTCACGATGTCATGAAATGCTTGCAATTTTAAAACAACATGATGAGTAAAACAATCCAATAAGCTTAATCAAAATCTTAATTCTGGTGCATATGCCCGCTGACATTGAAATCGGTTGATATATACGAGTGCTA
The DNA here is from genome assembly GCA_964019185.1 of Maratus speculifer. Lineage (NCBI taxonomy): Eukaryota > Metazoa > Arthropoda > Arachnida > Araneae > Salticidae > Maratus > Maratus speculifer. Next base: position 20,186,990 of record OZ025298.1, read on the forward strand.
TCGGAGACAAAATTTATTTTTTTAAATGTAACCCACATTACAAATTCAAACTACTATATCTTAGTCATTTTTTTAAGATAAAGACAAAACACAAAATACTCCAGTATTTTTCTATTAAGATCATTATCACTTCAGAAAAAACCTTTTTTCAATTTCTGTTAAGTACTTAATTATTTTTGTACATTATTATGCATTTAAAACATTTTTGACAAAGTTAAATGGCCGCCGTTTTGAAATAAGATGTCGAATGAAGTTGGCTAATGAACTCAGGCAAGATATTGGTATGTGCTTTGTACAGTAAGTTATATACACATCGGTTCATAAAAATGCGTATTATCGCATGACAAAAAAAGGTCAGACCGTTTCAAAATGTTAGCTACACTAGAAATTCAATTTCGTGTTACTCAGTCATTTTTTAAAGATATAGCCAAATAAAAAATTGTTCCAAAATCTTTGTATCATGTTTGAATACGTATTTTTTTTTATTTTTTGTACTTCATTTTAAGTTTTAAAAATGGCCGCCATTTTGAAATAAGATGGCAAACGAAGTTTGCCAACATTTCGGTCAATACATTGGTATGTACTATGTACACAGTGAGTTATATCGGTTTATAAATATGCATATTATCGCGTGACAAAATTCAAGTCGTTTTGAAATGTCAGCCACACTCGAAATTGAAAATGACTGGATTTTTCGCAAATCGTTACCAAAGATTAATTTCAGAAAATAAAATATCTGAAAATACTGAGAAAATTATCAGCTCGAAAAATTTTTGTCAGAAAATTATTAGGCAAACAGCTTTAGAAATGTTATTAAAATATTATTCTTGATATAAATTATAAATCTAATAATTATCCTACTTTTGATATATTGAATTAAAAAAAAGTACAAAATTTTACAATCGTGGAACATAGTGAAACCTTTAATTTAAAAAAGATAACTATAATGGTAATGTGTCCTGACATTTATTGCAGGCTAAAGCCCAAGTTATAAATTATAGTAAACTTATTATTCTGTTGAAATAAAAAAGGAATTATGATGTCACGACTGCATGATTTTTCTATAATTCGGGATGTCGGGATCGTATCCTCTAATCAAGTAATAATTAATATTAAAATATTATCAAATTATCACCATTGTTGAAACTATCTAACATTGTGCTTATCATTCTTTAATCATTATTATAATTCTTAAATCTAGAAAATCTTTTTATAATGTTCATACTAATTTTTAATTCTTAGTTTATTAAATCTTAGCTTATGATATTTTAATCATTACTTGAATAATTACCGTTTTGAGTTGAAAATTTACGCATATTAGTTTAGTTTGTGTTTCTTTTTTTTTCATTGCATTCTACAAATATGTAATAGCATTTTTTTTATCAATCTTAAATAAAATATTATTAGATAAAGAAAAACGATAATAAACGGTATAACATTCTAATCTTCTTTAATGTATAAGAGATATATTCACTTGATTTTCAAATGAGAGTACTTTCCCCTATCAATAAAATTTATATTCTACTAACTGAAACGGAAACAAGCTGATGCAGACATCTTAATGAAATCTCCAGTTAATCGATAGAGAACATACATTCTTGAAAATCGATATTGAAGTTATTTGTCAGTTGTAATTACTAAGATATAAAGAAGATTTAGAGAAAAATTATGAGAAATTTAATAAGTTGATTAAAATTAATAAAAATAATAATTAAGTAATGTTTCAATTTCAATAACTTACTGAATTGTGTTAATTGTCTTTTTGTATTGGTATAATCTACTATAAAACAACTTTTCTCATGTTAAAAAAAATGCCAAGCTTAAAACCCCTTTACTGCCGAACAAAAGGACAAAAAATAACGTTTTCTCTGTTAATTCTTTAAATGTTAGTAAAAAACGGATTTTCTAACATGGTATAATTTTTTTGTTACGTATATGTTTATAAACCTTAAATCTATCAATCATAAGTTAGTTTCATAAAACTGGATTATATTTGTGGAATTATATTAATTTAAATAAAGTTTCAATTGCAGTAAAACTTTCAGCCTAGTGAACGCATATATCTGGTCGCGGCTGTAGAAAGTTTAAAAAATATGATTAAATTCGTTGCTAAAAATAGATGTGATATAAAATTTACAAATTTATATTATGGTTTTTATTTAACATTTTCAATAAAAAAATATCATTTGTTAGTCGAGTGCCTTCGTAAATGTTGAAAGAAATCCTTTCTCTTATACTAAATATGTCATAACGTGTTTCTAAAAATTCAAATGTTTTAAAAATAAGCATGATGGGCTTGGCAGCCATCTTTCCATATTTTATAGAAATGTCTAAGCACCCAAGTTCGTAAAGGAAAGCGTAATAAATTTGCATTAACAACAATGTAGAACTTCTAATTTTAACTACGGATAAATAAATTTAAAAAGATTTCTCTTTTTTGAGAAGAAGTTGACTGCTACTGCTTTTAAATGATGAATTACTCTAAAAGAGCAATTCACATAAACATATGTAGCCGTTATTTTATCACACAATCTTTTAAGCACACTATTCCGTAATAGAGTGGCATAAAATTTTTTCTTTGGTAAAATGTGGAACTTTGATTGTCCGTTGCAAACAGACAAATTAAAAAGACTGATAGTTTGAGAAAAGAAATTGATCCCCATTGCTTTTCAATAATTACTTTATGAAATTAATTACAAGGTGAATCATTTAAATGAATCACTGTTGTTTTATGAGATAAAATTCTGCGAGTAAAAGTCCGTAAAGGGAAAGATTAAAATGTCTGCTTAAGTAGTAATTTTGAATTTCGTATTTTGACTATGGATTTGGGTAGATCGAAATTTGTGTAAAGTATGAAAAGATGGCTGCTAAGCCCATCATGCATAATTTTAAAACATTTATATTTTCCGAAACACGTTATGACGTATTTAGTATTGAAAAAAATGATTTCGATCAACATATTCGAAGGCAATCAACTTACAAATGATAATTTCTTAAACGGAAAATGTTAAATAAGGACCATAATATAAGCTTAGAAATTTGATATCACACCTTTTTTTTACCAACGACTTTATTCATTTTTTAAGTTTGGATTCTTTACTTTTGAAAAATTGTTTTTAGTGAATATCATTTCTTTTTTTAAACAGATTATATATGGTTTAAATAGCTGTACTCATTCTGATTCACATGCGTTTTGGTATAGCCTTTGTAAACAGTGAACAAACAAAAGTTTTATTATTTTTCTTAGGTATTTGTCGCCCCGTAATTGTCCTTCTAATCAAACAGACATTGATAGATATGAAGTGTTGTATAGTCATTTAAGAAATAATAAAGGATAGCAAATCAAGTGCTTAAACGCAGCTTTAAACCTGATTAAAATATATCACTTTAATTGCAATTTTAGAACATTTACTGATCGTACAAGGACAATGTTGTTGCCATAAAAATAATAGGTAATGGATAAGTGTCAATCTAAATTGTTTTATCCTCATTACTTTTAAATGACAGGTCCGGTGAATCTGGAGATTAATCGTGTAGAATCAAACAAACATGCAAAAAAGCCATATGCTATACCGGATTTCATTTATTCCTAGGAAAATTAAGCCAAAGTTATTTTCTGATTTGTTTCAATGCCTAAAACAAAATGGCTGTCGTTTACCACATATACAACATATTAAACTCAATTCTTTTTCTAAAGTTTTGTTTACATTATAAAAGAAATTCTAAATGAAGATTACTGTTAACCCCTTCGTATTTGCAGCGTATTTTGCAGAATTTTTAATCTTTTATCACAGGTTTTTTAAAACAGAAATGTTTGCCTAACTCAATCGGCAAAATGCTCGGCCTAAATGAGACAAAATTTACGATAAAATTTACAGGTGTGAACAATCAAGGATTCTGTGCAAGTTATGCGGAACGTATACCAGCCGCTCGTTCCCTAAGGGCTAACGAATACAGTTAAAAAGATGCATCTTTTCCTCAAAACTATTTTTTCAGTTAAAATTTTTCTAATGATATAACTTTTGGACATCTTCATAGGAAAAAAATAATCTAGAGGAAATATGGATGATTGACAAACTTAAAACCGAAGTGGTTTTCCCGCCTCTGATTTGTGCTATTTATAGTATTCCATTTTTGCCTTACATAATAAGCAGTTAAGCGTTCGTTTTTTTTAATTGGCGTCTTTTGTTTGTCGGTCATGCATTTTTCATAGCTTGGATTGGCAGATTAACCGCCCCTGTTTAATTAAAAGTAACAATTATGTCGAATTTTCAATTCATGCCCTCGTCATTTTATTCAAATAGTAATTTGCAGGAGGTTTTCCGCTCGCTTCATGTTTTTACTTATTTATTTTATATTGTATAATATGTGTACAATTTTTGAGACGATTTTTTAGGATGTATTTATATTTTAAAAATAACCACCCTACCAAATTACTGGTTATTATGTTCAACCCATCACAATAATAGCAGTTTAGAATTTATTTACTCCAAGGATTTGACGCCAGTGACAGAAACATACTTAAAAGAAAATAAATCAATTTAAATTTTTATATGAGATTTTTTTAAAGGTATTATACAGGGTGTTTACTAAAGTCTGTTCCCATCTTCATAGCTGCCAAACGCCTGCAGGTACAGCTATAAGGTTGGTAATTAAATAAAATAGCTATGAAATTTATATAAGACCGTTTGCAGAATCAAACCACCTAGTGCAAAATGGCGAATTTATCGCTCCTATTTCGAAAACGGTACGTGAAACGGGCATAAATGTATTTGAAAAATTTTCTAATATCATTAAGACGCCATATGATCATGAATGATAATAATAAATAAAACTTAAAACGAGCAATTATTTATTAGAAAAGTCCTACATGGTGACGTGACTTACTTAGCTAAACTTAGGGGAAAAAATAATAAGTTATTACAAGAAATCTTTATTTTCAGTTTTCGAACATTTTTTTTTAATTACCTCTTTGCCTGATCTTCATGCTGAACACGCTATAGCATAGAGGTGGTTAAATCCCCAGTAATAAGTCGTTGGAAATCGTAAAGGCAACAACACATGATACAAGATCCTATATTGTCTCAAATATAACATTTTAGACAATAAGTTCACGAATGAAAATATAAGATTAGTTTAATATCGATTCATATATTAAAACGCAATCTGTCTGTCAAGTCATACCTTGGTGAAAAACACCTGTTTTTACCATTATGTTTTCCTGCTTCAGATCCTCCATGTTTTCATATTTTTGGGTGCAGGAAAGCATAATGGAAACTTACGAGTTAACTATTAAAATTGGGATTTTAGGTTCTTTTCCCAGAAATTTGAATGTCTTTTACTAAATTATTTTTAATTATTTTAAGACGAAAATGAAATTAATTTGTATTATTCTCAAATATTGTCGTTTCTGACACCAGAACTATTTTTAAGCTGTTGTATTAAACAGTTCTTCTAGAAAGTGTGCCAAATAGTCATATTATTCGAAAAATATGTAAAATGCTAAATAATCCTTGAAAAATAATTTATGCATTCATTTATTTTTTTTATTTATATATATGCTACAATCTGTATATTTTTAGCAAAAAAAAAATCATTTCTTTTTCATTTTTAAGTAAAATATATGATGTTAAATATTTCGTAAAACTACTTCATTTTCCATGTCGAACTGTTCTATGTACCTTTAAAAACAAAGATGTTGACTTTTGTTAGATTCGGTTTCTGATTTGACATTTGTTACATTCACAAAACTGTCTCATTTTACCTGTCAAACTATTATAAGTACCTTTAAAAAACAAAGATGTTGGAGTTTGTTACATTTGATTCAATTTACACATTTAAAGCGATTGATCTGAAAGTAATTTAACGTCCAATCCAAAGTTGCAGGTGTGACATTTACACAACTTAATTTAGTCACCAGCAAAAAAAAATTTTGAGCATTGGTTTCAATTTGTATGAATTTCAATGTAGACCACTTACACATACATTTATCCAAATCTGAAAATTGTCCGATGTATCATTTATTTATATAAAAAAAATAATTTCCGCCTGTTGCGGGTGTGACATAAAAAGGACTCTGTGAATTATGACATCTGAGTGAATTGATATTTTTATATATTTGACAGTAATACTTAAATAATTATGCTATGAAAAAATTAAGTTACTTACTCAATTCTTGCTTTTGTGGGAAATATTCAAAATTTTCGTTGCGGGTGTGACGCCCTGTTGCGGGTGTGACTTGTATAGCAAATAAAATAATGACATACACAAATATTTTCAAGGCAGATTTTTTTAATTAAAGAATTAATCAATATTACAATTATAATATCTAGAGAGGAAAATATAAAAAAAATTTCATTTCCAATCTTGAATTTATAAATTCTGGTGGTGGTAGCTTCTTTTACAAAAATACTCTTTTTTTTCCTAGGATGCATGTGACTGACTGGGCCAAATATGCACGTTTTCTTAAATTTTTTTAAACATTCTAATTCTATATCGTCACCATCCATTTGTGTTATTTGTCCATCAAAGTTTTCACTTTTTTAATGTCAAGAATAAAACAACTTCTACAAAATTTCCAACTGCACATTCATCGTTGGATATTATATACCTGTCAAAGTATGGATATATCTAACTGACTGAGCCAAATATACACATTTTCTTGATTTTTATTCCGATACTCTTATTCTATAATATCCCCATTCATTTGTCTTATTTCCCATCAATGTTTTCACTTTTTTTAATGTAGAGAATAAAAACTTCTACAAAATGTCCAGCTGCACTCTTATCATTGGATATTATATTTTTGACAAAATATGGTAACAAACAAATTATCTTATGATCACTTTCTGAAGTTATTGCTACATTACTTGTTCCTAGGTCAATAAAAACAACATGATGTATCGATTGAATGTTGAGCTCCGATTGTGCTTGGTCCCAGCATTCATGAAGCATTTTCACAATATCTTCTGAAATTTCACATTCAGCAAAGTTCTTTTATATTTTTTAGGACTTTTTCTACACACATGGCAAAATCTGATGCTGAATTTATGGTTGCAGAGCGTTGCTAGTGTTACCATTTTCTTGGCAACTGCACCAACCCGATCGACAACTCCTTTACCATGAGATTAAATGCAAAAGGATTGCCATCCTTTACCATGATTTTTTTTAAATAGTCTGTTCTTTTCTCTCCTTGCTTTGTCTCTTTCCTTCTCTTGTTGTAGATATCCTTCATATTTAAAAGGGTTTACCTAAATCTTTTTTCAGTGATATCGTGATCTTTCTGTACTCTTCATTCTCTGCAAAAGAGAAGAAATTAATGTGTAAACTGTATAAATATAGAACTTCCAGTCCAAAAATATAAGCTTAAGAAATTTTTAATAGTTATCCCTTGAAAGTTCTAATTTTACATAAAGTTAATTATGTTAAATTTTGGTTAATTTCAAACTGACTATATACATTTTATGTTAACTTAATAAACATTTTAACAGTTTATATTATTCTTACTTCTACTTTTTATTTAATTTGAATTAAAAGAGAAAAAATCTTCCCCTAATATTGATTTACTTATTTTAAAACACTAAAAATATATATATTAGATAAATACTATCAAATAACAAAATAAAAAAAATTTATATAAAAAACAAAACAAAATTAACAAATTTAAAGAAAATTGCTAAAATATTGTTTCGTATTTTTTTTTAAATTTCTATAAAAATCTTACCTTTTAAATTAATTTCTTAATCATATATCACTAATAAAATTATTTTCTTGCAGTAAAGCAACAATTTTATAAATCCAACTGAATAAATCAACTGCACACAGTGTCACATGCTCAGATGATGCAAATTTTTATTTATTAACTGGAATTCCCTCTATTAAATCAAAGGGTATAGTTAAAGCTGCCAAGTACATGTTTTCCAGCATATTATTCTTTTATAAATTTACATATAATTTGTTCAAATATGCATTTGTAATCAATTTTAAAAGACGTTGCGGGTGTGACTTTAATTAAATGTCACACCCACAACAGGGACATGTCATACCCGCAACGCTCAATAATTATAATTAAAATGTTAATTAATTTCTTTTGTGTCTGTAATTCAAAGTATCTTAATAATCTATTTTTGAATATAAAGTTTCATAACTTTAAATCAAAAATATTTTTCTACAGAGATATAAATGTAACTTTTTGTTGCGGGTGTGACACAATAATTAAGGGTATATAAATATGCTTACCTTTTGTAATGAAGATTAGTGAACACTTCTCTGCACACAAAAACTCTCAATAATAGCTGTCAGATCATATATATCCAAGTTTGGAGATTTTCAGACTGTTTGTTCAGCTGTACGAGACTATGAAATGTAAAGATTTTTGCCACAGTCTATTTTACAAAGTCTTAGTGTCACTTTATTAATTAAAATAAGTATGTTAATGACAGAAATTTAATTCTCTTTTGATAAAATATGAAATAGTACACTCTTAACAGTTAATATGTAAAATTTCAATCATATTTAAAGAAATTTAAATTTTCATCCTCATGTCCATTTTTTCGTGGATTGGGCGTTAATATATTAAAAAATATGCATATGCAAGAAATCTATAAATCAGCGCTGTAATTTTAAATGAATGAAATAACTTGCATATATTTCTTTAACTTATAAATAAATTGGAATAATTATATACATAAAAATGCTATTTTACATTTCAAATTCTATGTGCCTTTAAAAAATAATTTTTAATACATTTTATTTGATTTATGCAGGTAGAGTAAACGACTAATCTGAAAGTAATTTAATATACTCTCATAAACTCTGCAAATACATGAAATCAATAAATCAATGTCGTAGTTCTAAATGAGTGTAAAAACATGCATATATTTCTTTAATAAAGTCGGGTAGAATAATTATATCAATAAAAAATGCCTTTTTTTATTTCAAATTCTATGAGCCCTTAAAAATCAAAAATGTTTAATATATTTAGTTCAATTTATATACTTTTAAAGCTAAGCGACTAACCTGAAAGTAATTGAATGTATAAAAAACTTTCGAAATACGTGATATATAAATAAGTCATTGCTGTAGTTCTAAATGAAGATAATAACATGCATATATTTCTTTAATGTGTAAGTCAGGCAGAATAAATATATCCATAGAAAATACATTTCTCTACTTCAAATTATAATTTATATTTAATATTTCGAAGTGGTTACATGAATAATATTTATTTTTTATAATACTGAATTTTTTAAAGCAACATATAAGGTAATGCCAAATGATATTATAAAATGCATTAATCATGCCTAACTTATCCTTTTAATCAGAAAATGATAAGATAAACTTGTTTTTATCTTTTTTTTCTTTTAAATTTTTCCATATTTTATAACTCTAAATCTGACATTTTGAATAAAAAGATTAATAATTCAGCTATTTATAGTCTTGACAACCAACTAGGGAAATATGATTGATAATAAACCTAGTTTAAGAATATCTGACATAAGTCTTTGCGATTAATTTATCAAAGTCATAAAATCTATTGTATATATTATCAAAGTTTAAATTTTTGAAAGAGAAATCGCAATATAGAAAGTTTGGTAAAGTTCTAGCTATTTTCTTTTTAAAGAATGTACGGATTTCTATGAGATAATTTTTGTCATAGATTTGTTTCTGTTTTTTGGTTTTAGCATGTCATTTTTAAAATCAATTCAATTACTATCGACTGTAACTGTTAAAGAATACAATTAAATGTTTGATTGCAATACAAAATTGTAAAACGTTACGAAAAAATTAAAAATTGTATTTTACAATCGATTTAAGTTCGATTGTAATCACCTAATCGATTACAATCAAATTAAAATTGATTTTAATCGATTTTTGAATGTTTAATTGATTTTTTTAGTATGATTTACGCAATTTGAATGCTAACTATATTATTTTAGTATCCAGTCCTATTAGAAAAATTATATTACTGCAGAATACGTCACACGAAGGTACTTGAATTATTTTGATATAGGTTTGTTAAAAACCGTAAATACTTTTTTCAGATTTTTTAATCTCACTAAGATGCGAAGTCAATACGAAAGAGTAAATGAAAAAAAACAAGTTGGAAATTGCACGTGAAGCGTAGCAAATTAGGTGCGTTCAAACGATAACGAAGTTTTAAAAATATTACTTTCATATATCAATCTCATAAAATTGTAAATAGTGAATTACAATTAAAACGCTCATCAAACAATGTTCTCCCTATACCTTTATGTAATGGAATACTTTTGTGTGGCCTTGTAAATCAATAACAAATGTTCTTTGCATCACAAATTATGTAAGATGTATATTTTAATATGTACTTTATAGTTGCATATAAATTTTATTAAGTTCGCATGAGTGTAACACGATTAAAATGCATTTGAAACATTTTTTCCCATTAACCGTAATGTAATGGAATACTTTTGATTATCCCTGTTATTGATTTATGCATCCGATTTTCATAAAATTTGAAATAACTCGAATAAATTATGTAATAATTATGTATTTTAAATTTCAAACGTATAGAATATACTTGAAACTTTTTCCCCATTGACCATAATGTAATTGAATACTTTTGATTGCCCCTGTAATTGATCTATGCTCACGATTATCAAAAAATTTGAAATAACTCGACAGAATTATGTAATAATTGCGTATTTTAAATTTCAAACGATTAAAATGCATTTGAAACTTTTTCCCCCATTGACCGTAATGTAATGGAATACTTTTGATTGCCCCTGTAATTGATCTATACATCTGAGTTTCATAAAATTTGAAATAACTCGAAAAAATTATGCAATAATTATGTATTTTAAATTTCAAACGTATAGAATATATTTGAAACTTTTTCCCCATTGATCATAATGTGATTGAATAATTTTGATTGCCCCTGTAATTGATCTATGCACACGATTATCAAAAAATTTGAAATAACTCGACAGAATTATGTAATAATTGCGTATTTTAAATTTCAAACGATTAAAATGCATTTGAAACATTTTTCCCCATTGACCGTAATGTAATGGAATACTTTTGATTGCCCCTGTAATTGATCTATGCATCCGAGTTTCATAAAATTTGAAATAACTCGAAAAAATTATGTAATAATTATGTATTTTAAATTTCAAACGTATAGAATATATTTGAAACTTTTTCCCCATTGACCATAATGTAATTGAATACTTTTGATTGCCCCTGTAATTGATCTATGCACACGATTATCAAAAAATTTGAAATAACTCGATAGAATTGTGTAATAATTGCGTATTTTAAATTTCAAACGATTAAAGTGCATTTGAAACTTTTTTTTCCATTGACCGTAATGTAATGGAATACTTTTGATCGTCTCTGTAATTGATCTATCCATCCGATTCTCGTAAAATTTGAAATGACTCGACAAAATTATGTAATAATGATGTATTTTAAATTTCAAACGATTCGGTTGGGTAGTTTTTGCGTTGTTATATGCCGACGGACAGACGGACGGACTGAACGACCACTATAGGTGCTACGTATTATATAATTACGAACGCACCTAAAAAAGGAACTTAAAGAACAGTAAAATATCAAGAACTTTCTGATACACTTATATTTTTATCGAAAATTTGTGATAGATAAATTTGGTGCTTTTTAGGTGCGTTCGTAATTATATAATACGTAGCACCTATAGTGGTCGTTCAGTCCGTCCGTCTGTCCGTCCGCAATAAATAGAATTTTGGGACTTATTTAAATATTTTGATTTGAACATTTTTAATTTGATTAAAATATATAACTTCCTTTTATAATTACGATTAAATATAATTTTTTTTTTTTTTGCAACCATCTACGTAATAATTTAATAATTATAAATTAACAATTTGGATTTATTATTTAAAGAACAAATTGTTTTGAAAGACATACTTAACGAAACCCTGTGTGCAGTCTGTGTTCACTCTTACCCGTTTATATTTTAGTGATTCGGATAGAGAAGAAATATGTATTCAGTCAAAATAAACGTATTTTTACTTATTTCAATGCATTAATTTACACTTTTTAGCCATTAAGATTAATATAATATCTAAAAGATGTTAGTTTGCTATGTCTTTTTTTGTGTGTGTGATTTACGTTCATAATTTGAAATTTAGTCGACTTAATTTTGAAATTGCTATTCACGTTTATTTTCCCTGCAGCATTTTCAATATAGGATGCAGTGTTTCTTTTTTAGCAATACATCGACATCGTTGTGTCCCGATCCATTTTTGCCGTTATGTATAATGTACTGGAATAGAATTTGATCACAAATATTTGACAATTAAGTTTTCAAAATATTGCATTTACAGGGTGAGTCATAAGTATCGAAACAATAGGCTATCTCCTTAAATATTGCCCCTAGTATACTTCCAATTGCAAAAATTCATTAAAAAAGGTAAAATTTTTGATAAGATAAGTTGCAACTTCATGGGGGGTCTATTTGAAATAGTACGAAAATTAACTTTTTATACGGCCCCCGTAGGATAAAAATTCCAATTAGGACAAATTTCCCAATCCAGACCTGATTAATAGAAAATAAGTTGCATCTTCATATCTTCAAAATTCGCAGAGTTATAGCCACTTGAATAATTCATTAGGTTTTAAGGGATTAGATACAAATTGAAATGCGCGCAATTCAAAAGATAATGTTACTATAACCCTTTAAGACCCGAAACATTTTCATCATTAAATATTATATTCCTCTGGTTCTTAACTCTTTACTAACCCTAATGACACCTAAAAAAATAATTAAAAAATTTTTCTCGCCCCCCTAGAGCGTGAAGTGTACCCGCACTAACGTGCGGGTTGGGCTTTTTCTGTGAAAGCCGCACCTGCATTAATGTGCGGGTTCGGCTTTTCCTCTAAAATCATTGCTTATTACATGTTAAGATTTATACATTTTCTGGCTCTAAATGGATAGAAGAGAGAAACTGAACCAAAAAAATTTTACAAATATGGTAATTATTAATGTATTATTTTTTATTTTATGGATTCGTTATTTTTTTACAGTAAAAATCTTTAAAACATTTTTTTGACATACACAAATAAACGTTGCATTTTTCACAACGTGTTTTTAAACTTTTTTCGCAGTTTTCAAACCTGCACTTGCGAAGACTTGAAATGTCACCAACACATGGGAAATGGTTCGCTCTAAAGCCTAAAAAAGAAGGAAAAAAATAATATTGGAAAAGTACTTATCGACTTAAAAAAATATTTTAATTAATTTAAAAATGTTTGTTATATTTTTAAAGTTTTTATTTATTATATCGATTTAGTTTCTTCTATAAGTCTATAACTTTTTTTTTTGTTACAATTTAAGAAATGAAAAACATACTTGCAGTTGCGTGAAATCTAATGTTCCAGGATGAGGTGCAGAAATGAACTTTTTAACAGTCCACTTGTATTCCTTTTTTTCTTTTTTCATTCTTTTAGTATTTTCCGAAAACGCCTTGGAGGTAGAACTTTGGAAAATGAATTTAGGAGACATTGAAGAGGAAGAATGATCCAAAATTGTCATTTTTTCTTCATCGAGCTCATCTGAACTTGACTGTCCTTCTAATAAATCTGCTTCAAATGTTTTGTCCGTAACATCGTCATCATCCGAGCGATCACTAAACTCAGAATCTGATTTATTCATCAATTAAAATATTTCTTCTTGAGTGAGACTTCTTTTCCGTTTAGACATCTGAAAAAATATTTTATTTTGCTTTATTAAAAGTTAACAAAGTACTGCATAAAAAATTAGAAAAAGTATTTGAAAATTTTATTAATTAAAAAGAAAAAAATTAAAAATTATTTTAAAAAAGGGAGGTTATCTATGACAACACCCAAGAAAATAATATAGTATTAATTATGTAATAGCATACTTCGTTTTATTTTGGCTGTCATCAAAATTGTTGAAACAGAAATCAAAATGAACATTGAAAAACACTTACCTTTACTGTAGCACTGACTAACTTAACGCCCAAGTTGCACGATTGTGCGGGTGACAAAATCTTGAGTCCTAAGACCAAAATAAATAGTCTATAATTAATGTTTTTTATTATATTATACTTATTTAGACATTAAAGCAAAAATATTTATCTAGGCAATTACAAATATATTGATAATTACCTTTTTACGACAGATAAAATGATGAGCTATATCCGTTGTATTTGTAAACAAAGCTAGACATGCCACCTGAAAGTAAAACATGGACTACAACCGCAATCTGTTGATAAAAAAAGATACTTTACTCTTTCTGCTAACCGGAACAATCGTTCAATTTGGGCTTATATTACATACGACTGTTTTAGAAGCAAAAATTTAAATGTATGTCTAACCCGCACGATCGTGCGAGCTGGGTCTTAAAGGGTTAACAGTTCTAGGAAACGTGTAAAAAAAAAACATGTAAAAAAATCTTTTGAGTTAAAATTTTGATTTTCTTTCTTTTTTGTGATGATTAGCCATATAATTTGCTAAGAAAATCACATCCTAAAATTTATCATAAAATGTATAAAAATTTCATATGATTAGTACTGGTTTAAATGAGATAATTAAAAATCGTAATAACTCCAAACATTATTTATTGGATTTCAATATATTTCCATTTGATTAAAGATGAAAATCTGATTTTATTTTTGGTCGGGGTTTTTGTTTTTCAATATTAATTTTAGAACTATTAAAAATATTTTTTGAAAAAAAAATGTAACTTAAAAAAATCTTATTTTTAAAAGTAAATAATTTTTCAATTTTGCCCGAAACAAACCTAATGTAAAATATTTAAAAATGACATGTTTCAAGTCTGTACTTTTTTCTTTAACAATTCGTAATTTTTAATAAGGCCTGCACTGCACGAAATTTTCAATTCCGGCCTCGAACAATCCGTATTAAATTCACTGCCTCTGACTGACCTAATAAGTGCATGAAATAAGTAAAATTTGGTTCAATCAAAATTTTTACGAAAATCACATAGACTTTAAAATCGCTTTTATTTTACAAAAAAACCTTTAAAATTTATTTTTTTAAGAATAGTATATTTAAATGCTAAAAAATTAAACACTTTAACCAGAAAAAAATCTGCGTATGACGGAATTCTGTCTTAAACAAAAAATTTGTTGATTCATGCAAAATGAATACAATAATTCTTGAGAAAAAATAAACTCAATTTAACCCTCCTAGGAAGGGCATTTGTCTATTCCGCACTTTCCCTTTCCTATGTGATTCCGTATTAAAAGGTTTTACTGTATAACATTTTTCAAAGTCTCCAACGCACGGGTAATGTGGTTACTCTTAACCACTGCCATATTTTTATTTAATTAAATTTATCGTCTATTTTTGTTTTAATCATTATTCATTTATTATATATTTCGCATTCTAAAAATTATCTTAATTCTCGCATTTTTATCTCCCCTGTAAAGTTCTTTTTATTACCTAACTTTTTGTTGATTTCAAAATGTTGAAATCAATTAGAATTTTTGTTCCTTCCGGTTGTGGAATTTTCCTGTGTTTTCTCGAATGTTCGATGGGGTGTGCACTTCCGTTTTATGGCTCCTCCTATTGTCCAATCCGATACTATTCTTCTGATGCGTAATTTAAAAATAGGTGCGTCCTGATATCCAGTTTTGGCTCCGCATCTTTCTGGTGAGATAAAAGTTTATTCTTAAAAGTGCAGTTCCCCTATAGTGGCGAAACTCTTGGCCTCTTTATTTTATCGCCACTTCCTTTTGCCCTGTCAGTTGGCGTATTTTTGAATTTATAGCAACCCCTCCCTTCTTTCCTTGGCTGCCGCTGTCGTTTCGTCAGAGTAGAAGAAGATAGTGCAGAGGAGAAGCCAGCAGAAGTACGGTAATGAACGCCTGAGGTAATGATGTGTAGGATCCCAGCTAAAATTGTTTTGTTCGGTTTTATGATAAAGGATCAGCATTATGATATAAAAAAAAGATGTAATTTCTCCAAAAAAAAAAAAAAAAAAAAAAAAAAAACAAGGAACCGACTTTATTACTTCGTGAAGACGTCTAAAGGTGTGTTCGTCCATGAAAAAAAATGCTACTTATGATCTCCAGAGAGGTATTTATGCATAATAATATATTTCGAGTTGAAAGAATGTTTTTGTTTTCTCGAAATAGTGATTGTCCAAATTATTGGAACATCATCTCGTCTAGAATATCCGTTCGTGGTACGTTATGTGCTCTTTACAAAAAATAAGCACCCCTTTGTTTTATTGCACTTTAACATTTTACCCCCTTCTCTCCAATTGAATGATAATAGGTATAATCATTTGGAAATGAGTTTTCTGTTATTTATAAATTTGTACAAGTCATGTGAGCCATTTATGGTCGGCTCTAAAAATAAGAGAGCTACGCCTACTTACAGTTATTTTATTCTCTAAGAATGAGAATTTATTTATCTTCATAATAAAATAAATAAAGAGATTTTCTTTGCAAGAAGATTCTCTGTGCATATTCTTTTGTTTGTTTCTACTCTCATGATAACTCAAGTTTATGCAGGTAAGCTCTATTTTTATTATTCAATTACTTTCCCTGTAAATGATTAAAAAAATTGTTGAACTGTGTCGATTAATGACAGGTGGTCTTTTGCGGCCAAATCAATGCAATGTACTAAAAAAACGTTCACGTACTTATTTCTTCTTCGGAACGGCTCATTCCATTCCCATTCCAAACACCACAAATTATTCCTGGTGCCATGATCTTGTCGAAACCATTCGACATGATATTTTTCAACATATATTTTCCTTATTATATTGAAGTGATAAAAAAATAATAATATACAAGTAAAATGTTTTCAATTTCATAATTCAGAAATGAATGTGTTCTCATCATGCAATACTTACATTTTTAATTTATTTATCATGCTTTTTTGTTGAAATTTGCTTATATAAGCAGTTAATTCCATATGATTTGCTATTTTTTTTTTCATAGATTTGAGAACAGATGTTACATAATTATTATGGAAGGAAGTGTATTCTAAGAGCTCATTACTTTAAAGTGAATTGTTTATCTTGTTTTGACAAGTTTGAGAACAGGTGTTTACATATAATGTTTACATAAACATCCGAAATCTTATATTTTTCTTCCAAACTTGGGAGATCAGAAACTGAAAAGAAATATTAGGGTATGATTTTCTTGATCTGATGCTCAGAAAAATATGTTGGCATCTTCTTCTTCCTTTTTTTTTCTTGCTACATTTTTGTTAACATATAAAAATGATGTATAACATAAATGAAGTCATTATTTTAAAATATATATCAAATTAAGTTTATGTATTTTTCATGTAAATAATTTATAACATATTATTGTCACATTTAGTGAGAATTTACTTCAATTTTTCTCATCATGCCTCCAAAATCGAAACTAAATATTGCGATTCAGTCTTTTGATGGAAATCCACAAACTGTAGAATTTTTTTCGATCAATTATCTGATTTACAAGAATTAAATAATTTTTCAGATAAAGAGCTTTTTGTTCTCTTTAAATCAAAACTAGAGGGCAGCGCTTTAAACTTCTTTCTTGAAACACAGTCTCAATTCAAGAATACTAAATTTCAAGCCATTCAAAAGGTGTTTATAGACTATTTTTTGCTCAAAAGAAAAGTTAACTTCCCCCAATCTCTGCAAAATTTTAAATTAGATTCCACTGAATCTGTTAAAAATTTTTCTTTTCGTCTGGATAAACAACTTCGGCTTGCGTATCCCAAATTGGATCCAGCTGCTCTAGATTCTCTAAATTCACTCATTTTCTTCAGGCTTTGCCTAAACAAATCAGAAGAAAAATTCTGGAGGAAAATATTTCCACATTTGATTTAGCTCTTGAACGAGCACATTTTCTACAAGAAATTTATGATTCCCCACCTTCTCGAAATTCTCAAAAATTTTGATCAAATTTATTGTATGGATAATGACAATGCTGATGAAAACTCAACTTTTCATGTGAATATGGTGCAACAAACTCCTGTTAGACATACAAGGGATAGAATTTTTGAAAATTCACATAATGCATTTTCACCACCTGAAACAAAAAATGGAAAATCGTACACTTTTAATAATGTTAAGAGAAAACTTAGAGTTCATTCACCTTCACCTGTCAGACAAAATATTACGGATAAATATAAGACAAACGTTCGTCAACAAAAATCTCGTCAAAATAGATCTTTTTTCAACCTAAATTTGACAGATTTTCTCACAAGAAAAATTCTACGGATTCCTACCCCAAACAAAATATCATTCAATGTGCATTTTGTGGACGATTCAATCACCGTATGGACACATGTTATAAATTTAAAAGGATTCTCAACTCACCTAAACAAAATTATACGTCGAACTTTTTGTCTGATTCTCACAGAAAGAAAAACTGTACTTCTTTTTCAAAAGATAAAAATCATAAAATCTATCATTTAAACAAATAGGGGAGATTGGTTCTACTGACCGCCCTCTCTACCGTACTTGTTCTTCAGGGTCCGTACATTGTTGTGACGAGAAAAACAAGCGTCACATTGTCAAAAGTTCTTCAACAACTTTATTGTCAACCACTGCTGAACAAACATCCCCAGTGCATCCTAAATTTAATAAATCTTGCTGTTCTCTTTCTCTCTGAAAGTGTACAAGAACGACACATCATTTATAGTTCCTTTGATAATTCTTATTCCTTGCCATGTATAAGTATGAATGTACAACATAATGAAATATCAACTCTTTTTGACACAGGCTCAACTTTATCTCTTTTGGATCAAGAATGCTTTAATAGCATTAAATCTAAAATTCATTACAAAGTTTTGTCTAGAAATGCTTCAGTATCTACTATAAATTCTAAAGTTTTCTTTAACACTAGAACCGCGGGAAAATTCATTCAAGTTTTTTTAAAATATTTCTGACCGGAATTTTCATTTAAAACTGTTTCAGTTCTTTAGTAAAAATATTTTTGCTCAGCATGTATTTAGCTTATTTTGTTAGGAGTTTTCTGATTCGAATCGACATCTTTTCATATGATACGGGTCAAAATGACCCGTCGCCGCGGTTCTAGTGTTAAAGGATGTACTGAATTTTCATTTAAAATTGACAAGTACTTTTTCCATCATGTCTTTTATCTTACTGATATAAAGAATGTTAATTTTCAAGCCATACTTGGGTTTGAATTTATAAACAAACATTGCATAACCATTTCTCCAACTTTTAAGTCTACAGCTCATATTCAAAATATTAGAATAATTACCTTTCTTTTAGAAATTGAAAATATCGTTTGGTAATTTAATGTCTTTTAATGAAAATATGCAAACGATATTTTTATTAAGAACTTATTGTTGATTAAACTTACTTGTTATCTTAAATTTAATATCATTTTTGAAAAGATTAATTGCAGAAAAAATTATTTTGAAAAGTCAAAATATTAGAATATCTATTCAAGTGGTTCAAAATATTAGAATATTTCACATTAATTCTCCTTTAATTATTACCAATTCTTAACTGGTGGCATCATTGATTAAATTCAGACTATTTTATTTAAAATCAGTATTTTGTTTTGCAGTTTGTTTCTTTTTCGTCTTAAAATGGGCCGTGTGAGTGATATTCCTGAATCTACTAAACTTCGTATGGTTAATTTGTATCGGCACGGTAAAAATCAATGTTTTATAGCGAATTATTTACATTGTTCGCAATCGAGCGTTAGTAAAATACTAACACAATATTCAAAAATTGGAAAATGTCAAAATAATCGCCGAAATGGTGGCCGAAAACCAAAAACATCTGCTAGAGATGACTGGAAACTGAAGCGTATAGTTAAGAAAAACCGTTTTAAAAGTGTGCGATTCTTGCACCGAAAATGGAAAGAAGAAGGAGTTGAAGTTTCTACATCGACAACATTAAGACGTCTCCATAAATTTAAATTTGAATCTCGTGTACCGAAAACAAAACCTCTCATGACTGCAAGACAAAAGCGTATAAGATTGAATTGGTGTAAATCAAGACGTTTATGGAGCAATGAAGATTGGAAAAATATATTATTTAGTGATGAAAGTATGTTTTGTGTTTCATATGGTAATCAAGGTATTCGAGTTTGGAGAATGAAGCAAGAAGCATTTGATAAAGAATGCCTTAAACGTTCCGTAAAATTTGCTGCTAGTGTCATGGTTTGGGGTTGTATGAGTGCAGAAGGACCTGGAAAGTTATGCATCGTCTACGAAAAGGTTAACTCTCTGATATATCAAGAAATTTCAGAATATTACATGATTCCATCATCAGAAGATTTATTTGAAGATGATTTCATCTTTCAACAAGATTTAGCGTCCCCGCATACCTCGGTGTCAACTAAGAATTGGCTCCGCCAACGCAACGTTAAGGTACTTCCTTGGCCACCAAATTCACCAGATCTTAATCCCATCGAAAACTTATGCTGTATAATGAAGAAAAAACTTCAAGAAAATCCTCCTTCAAGTAAAACTGAGTTAGTGGCACGTATAAAGTCTATTTGAGCTAATATTGATAGAAATGTTTGGAAACACCTTGTATATAGTATGCAAGATCGATTGTACGCTGTTATGAAAGCTAAAGGGGATGCTACAAAATATTAACTACCATTTACTTCATATTCATAAGGTAATTTTGTTGCGTAAAATAAAATATTCTAATATTTTGAACCAATCTAAATTTTATTCAAATATTCTGGTGTGTTTAAGGAAGCTGTATACCTAATTTATTGTGCTGTATTTTATATTTTATAAATGTTAAAATCTTATCTAAACATTCCAGATTTAATTTATAAGAAATTTAATTGCATTTACTTAGTATAAAAAATAAATAAATGACAAATATTTTTTTCTTATTACTTTTTCTCAATTATTCTAATATTTTGAATATGAGCTGTATATTAATCAAAGATTTACACATCCTTTTTCACAGTCATAATGAATTTCCTACTTGCTAATATATGAATTCTGAGTGTACTTATGATAATATAAATGTGCCATATTCTTGTGGTGCACACAAAATGTTTTTTTATGAAAATTCTATATCAAGTAATCTAAGTAATGGTACTTATGTTGATAATGTGTGTAAAAATTCTGGTGACAACAATTTACAATTATACAATAATTATGCTATTTATCCTTACAATTATAATTTTCAAAATAGTGATTTATTTATAAATAATGTTGCTAATACTGCTATGAATTATCATAATCCCTATATTGATGGTAATTTTACTTATTTTCCTAACTATTTTCCAACTGATTATAGTAATGTTGTAAACTATTTATCTATTAATAGTAATATGGCTGACAAAAATTTCACATCTGAAAGTGCTAATGGTATTAGTTATATTGGTGAAAAGCACACTAATTTGAATGATGGTAATAAAATTTTGATGAATTCCAACATGGTACAAACAGTTAATAGAGAATTAATCCCTCCCAATTCTTTTGTTTATTTACATGTCAAATACTTGAACTCTTCATCTGAATATTTTATTTTTAAGCCTGCTTTAAAAAATAAAGGTCTTGTTTTGCATGAATCACTGCATTCAAAATAATTTATTTTTGGTTGTATGTCAGAATATATCCAAACTGGACATTCATTTAAATAAAAATACAATTATTGGTGAATGCATTAATGTAGATTAGAACGATATTGAAGAATACTCTTTTGATTTAGATTTTGAAAATGAATATGTAATTTAATTTTACCATCTGAAGAAATTAAGAGAAAACGTGTCCAAGAACTTTTACCAAATGATTTTGACCTAAAACACTTACCCCCTCATGAAAGTGACTCTTTAACAAAATTATTGTGCAGTAAAGCTCTCGAATTTTCTAAATCTTTGGACACTTTAGGTCATACAGACTTAGTGAATCTTCAGTTTTCGATGTTGAACTCTCATCCAGTGAAAACCCTACCTTTTGCTGTGCCACAGGCACTCGAGCAACAAGCTCTTGACCAAATTAATCAAATGTGAAATGCCGGTATTATAGAAAGATCAAATTCATCCTGGGCTTGCCCTATGCTTCTAGTTAAAAAGAAAAGAACTGACATGTCGAAACCTCAGAAATATCGTTTGGCCCTAGATTTAAGATTGCTAAACTCCATCATCATCCCATCATCATATCCTCTTCCTAGAATTCAAAATCTATTGTTACAATTATCAAAATTTAAATATTATAGTACTCTTGACTTGCCGTCTGCATACTGGCAGATTGCAGTACCTAAAGAAATGAAATACAAACTCAAGTTTACTACTCCATGGGGAATTTTTACCTATCTTCGTCTCATTTTTGGCTTGAAGACAGCTGCGAGCACTTTTCAACATTTAATTGATTCAGTTATTCAATTGTCTGAAATTGACTCTTGTTATGCATATCAAGATGATATCGTGGTTGGCGCTAATTCCTTTGATGAAATGGTTACGAAACTCACAAAACTCTTAGACACTCTCATTGCTAATAACACCACTCTTTCTCCTGAAAAGTGTTCATTCATGAAAACTAGTATTAACTTTTTAGGCTTCCAACTCACAGATCATAAAATTCTTCCTATTACAAGTAATATTGTAAAAATCACTTCCTTCCCAAAGCCTAAAACCAGGAGGCAGACAAAAAGTTTCATTGGATTATGTTCATTTTATAGGTCAATTATACCTAATTTTTCTAAATTGATTACTCCTCTTATTGAAGTTACCAAACCTAAAAATGTGTTTTGTTGTAAATCTGAACAAGAAAATGCATTTAATAAAGTGCAAGAAATTTTCTTTCAAAAACCTATGCTAAATCTCCCAAATTGGAATGAGACTTTCTATGTTAATACTGATGCATCAAAGACAGCAATTTCAGCTGTTCTTATGCAAAAATTTGACGGTGAACTTCGACCTATTTCATATTATTCCAAAACTTTATCTCAGTCTGAAAAACAGTATCCAGATATCAAACTGGAACTTTATGCCTTTTAAAAAGGTGTAACAGCTTTTAAATATTACATTTTTGGACGACACTTCATACTCTTATCTGATGCTAAACCCTTAATAATTACAAAAAAGCAACATCACCTGCTGACATCACTACTCGTTGGATGTTAGAATTATCTGAATATTCGTACACATTCCAGCATATACCAAGCAAAGAGAATGTGTTAGCAGATTTTCTAAGCAGAACACCTCACATTCCCAATGAAGATCTCCATAATAATCCAAATCTTATTTCTAGGCAAGAACCGCTACCAATTGTTGATGATCAAAATGATTTACATAATGAAATTGCTCACTTTCCATGTGGTTTAATTGGCAAAACACACCACACTTGTCATCTTCAAAGTGACTCTCCACCTCCAAATAATGATAATAATGAAGACCCATTATTAGAAATTTTTGATCAAACCATATTTTCTGAACAACAAAAAAACCCTAAAATTAAGAAAATTTATGAAGATCTTAAAGCTAACAAAAAATCTAAAAGTTTAAATGGTTATTATATTAATCCAATTAATGATTTACTTTGTTACAATGAACATTTTTCTTCAGAAGATATTGAGCTACATAAAGCTGTTTTACCTTCGTCACTAAGAGCAAAAGCTTTAAGAATTGCTCATATTACTCATACTGGAATTCATAAAACTATTGTTAATTTAAAGAAAAGATTCACCTGGAAAACCCTTGTGTCTGATGCAATTAATTATGTCAACTCTTGTGAAATTTTTTTAGTAAACAAAAATCATAAAAAAAAACACCGCTCCATATTTACCAGCACCACTACCTACAGCTCCGAATCAAAAAATTTCGATGGATTTACTTGGCCCATTGAGAAATCGCCAATATGTGATGGCAGTAATTGATCATTTTCTCGTCATCTAGAATTATATGCCTTGAATAACATTAATGCTGAATCTGTTACTAAAGCTCTATTGCATTACATTTCTACTCATGGAAAGCCCAAATTAACACTTACTGATCATGGCTCTCAGTTCACTTGTGATATGTTTTCTTATTTCAATAAAAAGCTTGGCATAAAATTGGAACACAGTTCTGTAGCCCATCCACAGGCTAACGGATTAAGTGAGCGATGTATTACTCAAATAAAGTCATCTGTGAATACAATGGCTTCCCAAGGATTTGATGTACCAACTGCTTTAAAAATCCACCAGTCCATATAAAACGCTACGCCTCATCCAGCTACAAAATTCCCTAAAAATCTTCTTCATTTTGGAAGAGAAGTAAATGATATTTATGCCAATTATAAAACCCAATCTTCCTGGAAAATTATTAACACAGCTTATGAAATTCACAAATTAATGGATGTTATTGAAAAAATATACTATCAAGCTTACAAAAATAACGCGTCTTCTAGACAAAAGGTATACCAAAAATCAAGGGAAAAGTTAAAATTTGCTAATATCAAAGTTAATGATATTGTTTATGTAAAATTTCCCAGTGTGTTTAACAAAAAAGTACAAGGCCCTTACATGGTAAAGAAAATAATTTCACCTGTACTTATTCAAATCCAAAATTGCAATAATAATCAAGCATCACCAATGTTGATCCATACTAACAGAATCTTGAAACTTCAAAAAAGTGATGAAGCACTGCAGTATCCTTTGGATTCTTCTCAAGGTGCAACACATGATCAACCAGCTGTTGATAGTGCATCTTCTTCTCCTGTGCAACAACATGTTCCTGTTCAAATTTCTAATTGTGATTCTGCTTGTAATACATCTCCTCAAATTCCTACTTCTTCTAAGGGCCAACAAACATCTTCGCATTCATATAATTCATTGCAGTCACAGGCATCTGGTGATAAAACTCCCACTGCTCTTCTAAATAAATCCACTCAATACAAAGATCATTATGATCTTCGGCCTCGCACCCATAAACATTATAGAACATAAACTAATCTTCATTTCTTTTAGGATAACTTTAGCGTTGTTACAGAATCTGAGCCTGTAACAACGACTGGATTGTCGGAGATGAAGTTTGACTATTTTTTTTTTTTTTGCTTTCTTCTACCAAAGCTGCAGGCAGTATTTGTGTAATTTTTTTTTAAAAGTCATCTTCTCCTTGAGACAATGAAATTGTCATCCTATAAAAGTATGTACCTTTCTAATTTGTTTCTGTTCACTCTGTTTTTCATTGAAACATTTTCTTCACAACCATACTTAAATTTTTGTTTATGCTTCATCTGATATGTAAAATATATTGGTACTTTTAAGTTTTCAAAGCCTACGAATTCAATAGTTGGTAAATAAAGAGAAATATTTTGTTTTTTATATAATGATTGAAAATATTATGTCATTTATTGAATTATTTTGGTAATTGTTTATTCAAAAAAAAATAAACAAACAAATTATTATTGATGTAAGGTAAAACATGAGTACTCATGTCATCAAATTTCCCTATTGTGACTATTATAATAATTGAAATGTTACTTTTTCATTATTGACAGTTTATGCATGCTCTAACATCTAACCTCTTTTAACATTTCAAAGAAATAATGATAAAATTGTGCATGCTAATTTCTTCTACTTGAATTTTTGATATATGGTAAGAAAAAAATGATTGAGAACAGGTATCTCTGTGTATCTAAGTGTTTAAAAATTCAAAGAAAAAGGTTTACATATATATAATAAGTATATACTTTGGATCCAATGATATTTTTTTAAGTCATTAGTTGTATATAGAAAAACATGATCACATGTTATTTACAAAGGTTTGAATATTTGAATTAAACATGTTCAATAGGTATTCAACATATTATAAATATTTTATGTGATAATTTTTGTAAAGTGACATTTTCAAGTTATGTACTGGATTAATGTATTTATTTAAATACTTTTATGAGAGTGTAAATATCCTCTCTTTGCTCTTTTTGGTAATTTTGAAGGTAGTATTATTGCAGAATAGCATTTTTCTTCTGAGATTTTAAATATTCTCTCTTTGGTATTTACCTTTATTTACTTTGAAAATGTTCTTGTTGATTTGCAACTTTTATTTACTTTGAAGATGTTGTTGAATTGCATGACATTAAATCTATTCAGTTAAGATATGTTGATATATTGGAAAGTATTGTATGTATATGGAAATATATATATATTTTTTTGAGAGTCTAAATATTCTCTTTTGACCATTCGTATACATTTTCCAATTTCTGTCATAAGAAAATTTTGAAAAATTGAATTCTGAAAAATTGCATTTATTGAATTTAACATGATTATTGATTTGTGAATTTTAATATCACTTGCTTATATGTACAGTATTACAAATCCTTTTTCTTTTTAATATGCTGAACATATATGTATGTTCTTATTATACGCAACAATTTTTATATATGCTGGTAAATTTATATTATTGTACTGGCTATTGCACGACTCAGTCGAGAGACTCTCATCTAAAGACTGTGAACATTTTCTATAAGTACATATACTATTATAATCTTTATTTTCAAACAAGATATTTTCCTTTTGAGAACAAACAAATTTTTTAGATGTTCGCCAATTTATTGTGCATTATTATTTGAACTATAACTATGATAGTAATTTTGTTCTATTATTATTGAATGTCATGTAAACCAATTATTGATATTCATGTGATTCTTATTAGTTTATTTATATTTATGACTGATTTATATCTTCATTGTGCATAATTTAGAAAATATTGTCTCGATGTAAAAATTATTGAATTTGTACATCTCACCAATATTTTCTCTTGGGGAGACCGGGGTAATATGTTGTGGTTACTCTTAACCACTGCCATATTTTTATTTAATTTAATTTATCGTCTATTTTTGTTTTAATCTTTATTCATTTATTATATATTTCGCATTCTAAAAATTATCTTAATTCTCGTATTTTTTTCTCCCCTGTAAAGTTCTTTTTATTACCTAACTTTTTGTTGATTTCAAAATGTTGAAATTTTTGTTTCAGTTAGAATTTTTGTTCCTTCCGGTTGTGGAATTTTCCTGTGTTTTCTCGAATGTTCGATGGGGTGTGCACTTCCGTTTTATGGCTCCTCCTATTGTCCATTCAGATACTATTCTTCTGATGCGTAATTTAAAAATAGGTGCGTCCTGATATCCAGTTTTGGCTCCGCATCTTTCTGGTGAGATAAAAGTTTATTCTTAAAAGTGCAGTTTCCCTATAGTGGCGAAACTCTTGGCCTCTTTATTTTATCGCCACTTCCTTTTGCCCTGCCAGTTGGCGTATTTTTGAATTTATAGCAACCCCTCCCTTCTTTCCTTGGCTGCCGCTGTCGTTTCATCAAAGTAGAAGAAGATAGTGCAGAGGAGAAGCCAGCAGAAGTACGGTAATGAACGCCTGAGGTAATGATGTGTGGGGTCCCAGCTAAAATTGTTTTTTTCGGTTTTATGATAAAGGATCAGCATTATGATATAAAAAAGATGTAATTTCTCCAAAAAAAAACAAGGAACCGACTTTATTACTTCGTTAAGACGTCTAAAGGTGTGTACGTCCATGAAAAAAAATGCTACTTATGATCTCCAGAGAGGTATTTATGCATAATAATATATTTCCAGTTGAAAGAATGTTTTTGTTTTCTCGAAATAGTGATTGTCTAAATTATTGGAACATCATCTCGTCTAGAATATCCGTTCGTGGTACGTTATGTGCTCTTTACAAAAAATAAGCACCCCTTTGTTTTTTTGCACTTTAACATTTTACCCCCTTCTCTCCAATTGAATGATAATAGGTATAATCATTTGGAAATGAGTTTTATGTTATTTATAAATTTGTACAAGTCATGTGAGCCATCTATGGTCGGCTCTAAAAATAAGAGAGCTACGCCTACTTACAGTTATTATATTCTCTAAGAATGAGAATTCATTTATCTTCATAATAAAATAAATAAAGATATTTTCTTTGCAAGAAGATTCTCTGTGCATATTCTTTTGTTTATTTCTACTCTCATGATAACTGAAGTTTATGCAGGTAAGCTCTATTTTTATTATTCAATTACTTTTCCTGCAAATGATTAAAAAAATTGTTGAACTGTGTCATTAATGTCAGGTGGTCTTTTGCGGCCAAATCAATGCAATGTACTAAAAAAAACGTTCACGTACTTATTTCTTCTTCGGAACGGCTCATTCCATTCCCATTCCAAACACCACAACGGGATATGGAATAGCGATATTAAAATATAAGTGAAACATTTATATATAAACAGAGATTCATTAATAAAATAAATATATCACAGGCTTTGGCGCTTCTTTAATAATAAAAAGTATAAGTATAAAAAAAACACTATAATAAGTATTTTTGGTCAGAACCCCTCTCCGCGAAACAATTTTAAACTACACTAAAGTAAAAAAAAAACTATGTAGAAATTCACGGCTGAGCCGTGCTATGAATTAAACTTTTTACCAGGCTGGTTCGGATTATGATTTTAACATTTTCCCATGCAGGGCCGAGCTTTTTTCCCTATGGGTCACTTTGGGACCGGACCTAGATATTTTGATCCATGCAGACCTCTAGTGCAAACGATCAACATATTTTGAAAACAAGTTTTGATTTAAATCAATACGCTGCTTTATTACGTCCACATAAGAGGCACGGTCTTGAATCGACATTTAATACGAATAACACAGGCCTGCAAATTGAGAGTCATAACTTCCTCTCTAGAATTTGACAGCTGATTCTAGGGTATTTTGGTGCGCTGATTATGAATATGTACTTAGTTTTTTTCCATCACCTTCAGATTTTTCAAAAAAGATACAGATAGAAAATAGAAAAAAAACACAAGTTTTCACATAAAAAATATATATTAAAAAAAGTACATTACTTTTAACATAAAAAACAACTAAAATATAATAATAACTTAATACTAATCTAAATTACATGTAAATTTTATTTGTGGAACCTGATCCTTTTTTCCTGGAAGCTTCGGTTGTACGATTTTCGCTTAAATTTCCGGTTTGGATCGTCGCGCTTCAACAACCAGCAGTAGTCCGCCATCATGCTAGTATTCCATCTTCTTTGATACCGGACTTCTAGCTCTTTCAAATTTTGGTGAAATCTTTCGCCTTGTTCTTTGCTAACGGCTCCTAGATTTTCTGGGAAGTAATGATCTTCACTCATTAGGATCGTATTCAATGTCGTACATTTTCGTCAAGCCTGGAATATCTTTACAGTACACTAAATCTTGATCTTCAGCGAAGAATGGAAGAAAATATTTTTCTCTGTGACGGTACCATGAAAATGAAGTACCAGGTGCAAGCATATTTTTTTCTTTTAATCGTGATCCGAGAAGTTTCGCTGCATCTTTGGGGAGATTCAAATCTCTTGTCAAGTCGTTTAAATGTGACTGGGAAAAGAGCTGACACTCGTTAGAATCTACTTGAAATTCAGGATCAGATTGGTATATATCCTGTTCATCTGTATCACAGTCAGAATCTTCAATTTGTATAGTCGGAAACGGGGGCTGCACCATTTTTGAATCGCCGAAAATTGCAGACGTAACTGATGAGACGTTTGGATAGTTTATGTCCCTTTTATTTTTAGAATTGTATCCAGTTATGTCACAAAAACAAAAGTAGCAATCTTTAACATAGTCTTTAGGCTCTCTCCTTAGCATAGGCGAAACGATTTTGAAGCTATTTTTCTGTCCTTTTGACCACTTGCGAAGTTCTAATAAACAAGTCGTACAAATTTTATGAGGTGTTCAAGTTTTGTCTTGGCTACTTAAAACGTATCCAAAATAACTTTTGTAAGTATTTTTTACAAAGTCCGTAATGCTGTTTAGTTGTTTTTTCACCATAAATTTCCCGCAAATATAACAAAAACAATTCGGAGAATTTAAACAGCTTCGCAATGACATTTTAAAAGTTATGTTGCAAAATGCGCACTTCAACTGTTAATTTTCTAAATCAGTGCGGGTACTTATGCAAAAACCCTTTGGTTTATCTTTATGACACCCTTTTCGACTAATATTTACAACAATTAGGTTATATTACCTAATCATTATGTAATAATGAGCTCATTACTAAATTAATCCAAAATGACCTGTTTTCAACATGGCTAATGTGAATTACTTATACTTATTATGTACTAATTAACAAATTACTGTTTTGAAGTAATTTCTATGTCACCTTACACTAATTAAATGCAATAAAAATTAAGCTGAAGTAATTTAATGACGTTTTATAATTTTTAAAATGTAGACGCCCAGACATTTTTCAGCAAAATCTTAAATATTAAATATAAAAAAATCCTGACGTGATGGAATTTTTTTATTATTTTTCTCTTAATCAGCACATCAGAAACTATAGAAAACGTTACTCAGATTTCAAAGAGGAAAACCATTGCAGACCTGTGTAATTTGTGGACGATCCCTCATTTGCTTTGAAAAGAACTAAAAAACTCTTCGTTTACAGGCATGGTAGATTGGTATAAGTCACGAATTTTGGATTTTAATATCTCTCTCAGATTTTCAGATACGGAGATGAAATTTTTTTTGTTGAGTTTGGAAATGGATAAGGAATAATTTCCTAATTGGGAATTTTGCTCAACGTGGGCCGTATAAAAATTTAATTATTGTATTTTTTCAAATGGACCCCCCATGGAGTTATATCACAGTTATATCACTGATAACTTATCTTATCAGAAATTTCACCTTTTTTTAATGAATATTTGCAATTGGAAGTATGGGTCTAGAGGCAATATTTAAAGAGATAGCCTATTTTTTCGATATTTATGATTCACCCTGTATATAGAAAACAAAAATTTCGGCATTTATTACCATATTTCGGTATTTATTTAAATCTAAGTATTTACATTTAATATAAGAATACATACAATGATAATGTATATAAAAAGAATTGCGCTGTCTAGTCAGTAGCTTTGAACAATACCTACATCGCGGTACTACAATTTGGCGCAAAAAGGTTCTTAAAAAACGCAAAAATGGGACTCGATAAATATCTAGAAAAACTGGGACAAAAAAACGACCCGAATTGAAAGCCATTGAAATGAAATATTTACGGCACATATAAAAAAAAAAAGAGAGGCTTTGTAATTAATTCAGTTTTTTCAAACTGGTGACTGATAAAAAGCATTTCAATCTGTATACTGCGGAGTAATTCTGTCTGTAAAACGATGAAGTAATAGAGTAACACCAGAATTTTCAAACAAGATTGTTAGAAAATAAAAAACGTTCTTATTTCCCGTACTTTATAAACAGAATATTTTAATAAAATTTTCCTTCTGCCAGTTCACTTAAAATTGTGTTTTTCGTTGTGGAACGCGAAGTTATGAAGAAATAAATTAATGTAAAATGATACAATGTGATGATGTGATCGATGTACATATGATGTATGATATTTCGTCATATAGTGCCGGCTTTTTACTCTTTATTATTTTCCATCATTTACTGTTTGCATACCATTTATTAGACATTATTGTATACTTTAAACAAAAGAAACCCTGCTATATGTTAGGCATCCTAGATAACCTTCTAAAAAATCATTTTAAAGATTTGTCATTTATAAAACTTTTAATATTTAAAGAGACATATTCAAGTTCACAAATAATATAAAATATACGACAAGAACTTTTCCACTACTGCTGGGAACAATGTGTTGTGATTTCTAAATGCATTTTTTTTCCGTATATATCGTGATTAAGAAAAGTTGTTTACCTAGTTTTACATTTATTTCTATTGATTTATCCTTTGCTTAAAATTTTCTTTTATTGGTAGTATCGTTTGTTAATAGTCGCGTGTATCGTATTATGGCAAACTTCAGTTTTAGAAGCATAGATTTCAATAGGACATTCCTGTGTTTTTATAATTAAATAGCTCTATTAATCTAGAAATGGTCATTTTCTCTATTTTTTTTCTGTCATATTACCTGGATTTATTTAAAGCATTTTCGACAGGTGCCGGGAGGAAAAGGTAGATTCTATATCCTTGTTTTTTAAATATAGTTTTTTTTTCATATTCAAACAGATGATTTTAAAATTAGTGAATCTTGATTAAATGATTTAATAAAAATTACTTACTTCTTGATTTTAATCTTTTGCTAAATTTACTCAAATTTTAAGAAGCTAAAATGCGACAAATCCTATAAAAAAGCTTCATAAATACTGAATTTGATTGAGAATTGTGCCAAATCAGTAACTAAAGCAAATTTGCATTTTTCATGGCCGCTTAATCCTTGTCATTAAATTTGGCGACATTTTGTGAAATGTTGCCAAGCTTGGCAAGAATAAATTAATAGCATATTAATAGCAAATATATATAGCAAGTATAATAGCTCATAAATTAATAGCAAATTTTCTTTCATTGTTGTCTTGTTTCAAAATGTCAACCATCCTAGAATTTCAAACTGCTATAGTTCAACTATTTTCTAAGTTAGAGACGAAACAAAAAATATCCCTAATCCTGGTGTCAAGGCCTAACACTGGATCAGAAAATAAGTTTGTATTTCTATTTTTTTTTTGTACTTGTTTAGTTTTAAATATTTAAATTACCGACATTTTGAAACACGAGGCGTGTGAAGCTGACTAACGAGCTCGGTAGAGACATTGTATGTACTATATTTTACAGAGTACATTGTTATGTATTATGTATACAATTAATATAATCCAAATCGGTTCATAAATACGATAGTTTCCGCGTGACAAATGTAACATATATATATATATATATATATATATATACCGTATATACCGACGTATAACACGCAATTTTAACTCTGAAAAATTACTTCACTTTTCCGTGTGCGCCCTATACTCCAAATATAAAATGGTTCAAATAAAATCATAAGAATAAAACATCCCAAATTTTTAGAATTATATAAATTCATTTATATATTTACATAAACAAAGAAACTTACAGTATATATTTTCTAAAAACTTAATATTATTTATCAGATCACATGAAAAAATAATAGTACTCGTCCTCATTTATACTTTCGGGAATTTCATCTTCTTCCCCACTGTCATTTTGTATATATTTTATCACCAGTGTCGTTTTCGTTTAGCCATAAATAGCCATCCTCGATACCGTCATGTGCATTGGAAAAATTTCACATTTTAAAAATTATTTGACATTTATTTCCGGTTTTATTTCATCCCATGATGTTATAATCCATTCACACATTTGTGATAAAGTCGCATGCCACTTATTTCTCTCCTTATAGCATCGATGTGTTCCACTGCCGCCTTAAACGTTCTTTGAAAGGTTTCTTTATTGAAAAATCTAGTGGTTGGACTAACGAAGTCAATCCACTTGTAATTACTGCCAAATCTGTTTTGGATTCTTTTATCCTTTTTTTAATTCCCGGTGTTCTATGGGGTCTAACCATATCCCAAACTAAAAGGCTTGCTGGTTTTTTTAAATCTCTTGGACCATTTCCCAAACATTACGTATCCATAACTTAAACCCATTTTAGTCCATTCATCCTTTCTCATGGACATGCAGAAAAATTCCATTTGGAAAAATATTAATTAGCTTTGTTTTTCGTTTGAAAATTTCCATTGGTTTTAATTTA
This sequence comes from Maratus speculifer, assembly GCA_964019185.1. Lineage (NCBI taxonomy): Eukaryota > Metazoa > Arthropoda > Arachnida > Araneae > Salticidae > Maratus > Maratus speculifer. The sequence goes on from OZ025298.1 coordinate 20,220,485, forward strand.
GTACCGTCTGCTAAGCAAGAAAGAACCACTGTGAAATGGGACTTTTCGTGTCAGGTAGTTTGAGATGGAAGAGTTTTTACTCCTTTTGTTTCTACATTTCTGTTTCCTATCATATCGAACATTACGAGCGTTTCGTCAATATATTCGCAATTTGTCTCAAATGATAGTTTTTCTATTTTTATTTATCAATGACAAACTTCTGGAAACGTAAAAGTTTTGTTTCAAGTCTTTTGGAATTTTTGGGCAACTTTCGTCTTTTGGCGAAGAACAAAATTTCTGCGATTCATCAATTTATCGCACCAACTCGATATTTCCTTAAAGTTTTCCCTTTATTTGGGTTTCTTTTTTGCCCATTATGTGGAAAATAAACGAATACTACTCCTCGTTATTATTAGTCCGTTTTGGTGATTTTCTAATATCCACTGAGCAACATTGTCCTCTAAAGTAGGTTAATTAGTAATGACTATGCGCAGTGCACATTTTTATTTTGGCATACTGGGTATCGCAGCTTCATTCTTCTTCCATTCACGAACAGAACATATATTAACCCCAGACATTCTAGCTGCAGCGCGATCACCGTTTTTTTTAAAACTCTATTACTATTCATATTTTTACATTTTAATCCGGAATTGTATTTATTTTGCTTTACTGGAGGCGTAGTTTATACGAAGAACGGTTTTCACAAACTTTAAGATCAACGCATCTAAAAGTTATGGTTTCGAACAAATGACGAATTAACATTCGTCATTATGAAACGGGAAATTTCTATTGATAGCATCAGCGCAGTTGGTAGAGTTAGGGAGTAGTGATCGGTTTGTCTCAAACGAGATTTGGGGGGAGGGTGGGTTATTTAGATTCCAAAAAGCAGGAATTGGGCAGACTGGAGACGACTCGTTTTAGATGTCGCAAAGAAAAGACGCATTTGTCTAAGGTGTGTGTGTGTGTGGGGGGGGGAGTATTTCTAATTTCTATCCGTGGGAAAAATGCAATGTTACTTGCATCAATTTTAGGCTCATCTATAAAATTACAATGTTAACAAAAAAGTCATTATACTGAACTTCCGTTTTAAACAATTTCATTTCAACAATTTATCTACAGCATTTTCTTCAGACGAAAATACAATAAATAAAAGTAGAAAATTAAAAATGTAATTAAAAAAAAAACATTTAATAAATGAGACATATTTGAAGTAATTTAATTAATAAAGATATATAACCTTACATAATTTTTTCAACAAAATTCTGCCGAAAAAGAATGTAATGATACTATCTTAAAATATGCATGTCTATTAAATTTTAATATTTTTAGTCAAGTGTGATATCAATGAATAATGTTGTTGAAATATTAAATTTCGGGCAGTGTATTTTAATTATGATGATTAATCAAGCAAAGAAAACGACGGTGCAAAGACGATAAATTATTGGTCCTTATTATTAAGGCATATATAGAAAATACTATCGCACGTGAAAAGTCATTCATGCTTAAATAAAATTCGGTTGATTGTTAATCTCATTAAAAGCCGTATGAATTAATATACATTGGTGGTCAAATATTTCCGGCCAGCAAAAATGTTTCAGTTATTTTCTAAATATACCCATAGGAAGAGGAATATTAAAGTGATATTTATACATTTTATTGACATAATAGTTAGGAACTTACTTATAGAAGAACATGTAAATATCAATAAATTTAACTGACAAAATTAAGTATAAAGGAAAAGGCATGTTCTCAAAAGTTTCCGGCCACCTTCACAATTTTGTAAAAAAGTGGTATTGTAATAGAAAATTACAGTGATCAACAACATTTACGATTAGAATTTTATCGTATTACTATTTTATTAGCTTTAGCAATAAGTACTGCGGCGCACCAACGTGACATTCATACAATCAACGGTTAAAGATCGTCTGTGGTACGTTTTTCCCCCATTTCTTGCAATTTTGGCCGAATTTCGGCTGAGTTGGAATATTTATAGTTCCGCAGACTTTTGTCAACTTCTTTTGAAAGATTTTCTTTTGGATTCATGCTGGGCGCTTGGGCTGATCATTTCAAAAACGAAATTTTTTGTGCGAAACCATTGCTTATCGAGGTTTGCAAACATTATTTATGTCGGTATCATGTTGAGAAAAATAGATGTGACCAAATTTTATTCTCTAATAAGGCAGAAAATAGTCTTGCAAGATATCCTTATATATTGTATAATTCACCTGGCTGTGGATTTCAATTAACGAACCGAAACTTTTTGAGGAAAATACTTCGCACGGCATAACGTGTCCTCCGCCATGCTTCATTGTAGGAATAATATAGGTCGAATCATAACTTTTGTTGTTAGGTCACTGGACGTTGTGTCTGCCATCACGTCCAAGACTGTTTCGAATTCTATTGTTGGAAAAACAGAATATTTTCCAGTTTTCACTTGACCAGAATTTGTGTTGCTTGGAAAATGAAAAACAGTACGTCTGTATTTTTTTACCTCTGAAAATTTTTTAACACCGACTCTTCTATAAAGTTCTGTATCACGTCAGCATCATAACACGGTAGACTAACTTATTTCAGCAATATTTTCATTCCGTAAATCGCAGTATATTGCAACGGAATTTTCATGTGGATTATCAAAGGTTTTTCTACTGCTAATTCAGTCCTCATGAATAGTAATTTTCCAGGGTCACCCAGACCTCTGAATGTCCTGAAAGCCATAACCATCTTTATATAATTTTGTAAATATTGTTTACAGTCGAAATTACCAATCGATAACTTAGCCGCAATATCTCAAGAAGATTGGCCTTTTATCGACAAACTAATCACTCATTTATGAACAATAATTGTTGAATTTTTCAAATTTGAATTCAAACTATGCTATACACGTTGATTCATTCATAAACACAACCAAAAAACACTTTATGGATAAAAAAAACTAAAGAATGATAAATGGGTGGAAACTTTTGAGAACATGCGTTTTCTTTTATATTTAATTTTGTCAAAAACATTTATTGATATTTACACGTTCTTCTATAATTAGGTTCCTAACTAATATGTCAATATAATGTACAAGTATTGCTTTGAGATTCCTCTTCATATGGGTCTATTTACAAAATAACTGAAAATTTTTGCTGGCCGGAAACTTTTGACCGCCACTGTATATCTATATATTATTTTTTTCACTATTATTAACAGCGTAACAAATTTAACAATTTTAGTTTTATAAGGCATTTAATTAACTATTTCAGATCTCAGGATTTATTTATTTATTTGTAAATTCAGTTATGGACATAAATTAGCAAATTGATAACTAAGAACAACTGGCATAAATTTTATTTCAAATAATGAAAAAACAAGTAAATTCTAAAAAGACTTATGAAAATATAAATGAAACGTCAAATTAAAAATCACTTGATGACATCAAAACAAACAATATAATATATAATTTATTTAATGTCAACTGAATGTGACATTCACGATAAGCCATTACTGGCATTTGATCTTATAGTTTCGCGATAGTTTTTTGGTTGATAGAATAATCAAATCGTAAATAAAACATCCTTATAACAACAATCATATTCCAATGACATAAATCTCTTAAATAACTGTTATTACGTTGAATAAAGTATCTCATTTCCATTTAAAATCTATCTTTGAATTGAAATTTGAATGAAAAAGAGAGTCATGAAAAATCAAAGAGTCTGTAAAATACGATTACAAATATCTCGGAAAATTAATCATTCGATCGATTTTAGTCATAATACAAAATTTATGTTTTTTAATTTTCTTTTATAGACACTCTTTAAAATAAAAATAAAAAAAGAATTTTTTTATCTACCTTTCATCAGGACGAATATTTCGAAAGTCCGAAAAAATAAATTCTTTAAACCTGCATAGCATTTCTTTACAAACTTTAGATAGCTCAAGGCAGACTGAATATTTTCAAATGTTCTCAATGATTAAAAATAACCCTATTGATCTCTGGAAAACGGATGGTAAATTAAATCTTGACTGATAAATTATTATAGTATTCTCAAAATCAACTTGTAAAAGTTATTTGCTGCAAATCATTGCCAAAGCTGTAATCACTTCATTGTATTTCATGTCTTCTCTATGTTGTTTGATTCTAGCATTAAGTTTTCTACTTTTCATACCTTTATAAAACTGCATTGCTCTATCTTCTTTGATAAAAGATATTTCCTATAATCCAAATAATTAGTGGATTCAGTTGGATCTAAGTTCTTATCAATAACATAAATTTCATTTATTTCGTTATATAACTACTAAGGGTGTTAGAGATTATGAAAAGTCCTTGAATGGAATGCTAAATGCCGAAACTTTGTTCCAGAAGGGTTCATAAAGAATAATGGTAGCAATTTAGCCATTTTTACTTTAGTTTGATTTATTAAAAATGATTATTTTACATATTTTTATGCTGGCATTGTTTCATGGTGTATAAATTTAGTATGAAACACTTTTATCGAGCTGAAATAAATTACTTTACTACAACTTTAAAGATAATTTAAATACAAAAAATTTACAAGGGTGGAATAAGAATAACATGATAGACAATAAATTATCTTGACAAATATAGAAATATTATCGCCAATCATTTAAAAATTATGTTTTTCGATTATACCAAATTTTTACAATAAATGCTAGATTTGGGTTTCTATAAGGTCAATGTACACTAAAAAAATGGGAATCTATGAAACCATTTTTTTGTAAAAGCTTCAGAAATCTGTATCATTACTAAAATTTTATATGTACGCTGCACAGGATTGGATGTAAATCTATAGATCTAGGTTTATAAATCATCAGAAATCTGCAATATTACTAACTTTTTCTCTGTAACCCAAGATAGGAACATGATTTCCTCGTTGTTGTTGTTGCACTTACACAACAAACAGTTCTAGTCATCCCAATAATCAAAAAATTTTTGAATGAGTTTTTCTAACCATTTGGAAAATGGATGTTTCTGTCGTTCGAGAATGGAGGTATCTGAATAATATCTGAATGCCTGTGATGTCTGAATTTTATTTGCTTTCTGATTAGTCCATGTTTAAAATGAAAAACTTCAGTTGCCACGATGACAAAAATAGTATTAAAAACTGCAAAGAATTTTCTAGTCATCCCAATAATCAAAAAATTCTTGAATAAGTTTTTCTAATCATTTGGAAAATGGATGTTTCTGTCGTTCGAGAATGGAGGTATCTGAATAATATCTGAATGCCTGTGATGTCTGAATTTTATTTGCTTTCTGATTAGTCCATGTTTAAAATGAAAAACTTCAGTTGCCACGATGACAAAAATAGTATTAAAACTGCAAAGAATTAAAAATTCAAAAATAAATTGAGATACAGCTTTAAAAATTTGCAGTTATAAGGAGAAAAAATTTCCTTATACGATGATGTGAAAATTTAAAATCTGCAATGTTTATAAGTTCAAAAATTTGCTGTACCGAAATTCGTAAAACTGAAATTACATTTATAATGTGTTTGTGATGAGACAGGAATAATAATGTTTAAGCCATGGCTTACGTAATATATTATTCATTCAATGTAAAATTTATGCAAATTTTATGCAAATTTTATGACAATAAATAAATATGTATGCAAATAATAACAACATTGAAAATGGGAAATTCATACAGCGCATACTTTTTTAGCATTCATCTAAATTAAAGTTGTACATTGTGAAGAGTTTTACAACATATATAAGCTAAATTTAAAAAAATAAAAAATAAGGAAAACCTAGAAAGTTCAGGGAATTTTTATCATGTGGTAAGAACCTTTCTTTAGTCAGTATGTTTCGAAAAATAATCTTGTTATCTTCCGCAATGATTTTTTAAATAGTTCCACAAATAGATTTATAACTGCGTTCTCTGTTTTAAATTTTTTTATTTAGATTTACTTCATTATATGAAAGAATCATCAACAACATCGATGCAGAAATATTACATATCCACCGTAGAGATCGGCATCGGACATGGTGTCTGAGAAAGTTTATTTTATTTTTATTTATTTATTTATTTATCTTCAGCAGATTCGTGCAGTGCTGGATTTCAGACATACTTGTAGTTCTTACACAGTTGAGTCGAACCGGAGTAAAACTTAATTATTTTTAGGAAATATAGGGTAAGCAACATGTTTTGAAAAAATTTTAATAGCAGTAACGCATTGTTGTTTAAATAATCTTTGGAAATATACTTTAAGGTGGTTCTCAAATTCACTGCTTCATAACTTGAAGCTTTGACACATGCGATTAATTTTAACTTTAAGGATTTAAAATTGAGAAGCTTGACTATTGAAAGGATTTCGAATCAATTAGAGTTCTGTTTACGGCATCAAGTTTTTATACTTTTCTGCGATACTGCATCTGTAATTTTTATTGAAAATTTTGTATTTAGCAGTATTATCTTAAAGATACGTTATCTATATCAAAAATGGATAACGCCATTCGATTACATAGTTTCTGAATAACATGCTAAACACATGCTAATCTTATTCATTCCCGAAAAGTAATTAATTTAGTAATGGTTCAGACAGTAGCTCTTTTTGAATTTGAGAAGTCTTAATAAATAAAATATTTTCACATATCAGAGAAATATTTTAACAAATGTACTTTTTTATATATAGCTTCAAAATTACTAAATTTTAAACTTGACTTTTATTCTTTTATTGTAAGCTGAATCATTTTTTTTATTAATCCTTATTTAAACGTTGAAACGTTAAAAGATTTTAAAGTAATCGTTTTTGCTATTATGTATTGTCTCGCTTGCACATAGTAATTTTTAAATATGCTGTCTTTTTATCCCACAAATATTTATGCAGTACTCGTCAAAAGAATTTTTATTGCATGTTAAATAAAATCTGATTTTTTTCTTTTTTTGTAGAATTTGATTTGGGCCAGATCAGGCCTGTTCTCACTGATTACTGTATGAGCTTTGCGAAATGAATTTTCGTTTGGGCTGACGCGGGCCCAGAATCTCCAGACCTTGCACATTTCTACAAGGATTTTCCAAAGTTTTATTAAGTTTGATTGAACCTTTTTCCGGTTTGAACAGTTCATCATGCGTAAGAGGAATAACGGTTGTGAATTTCAATGTTTTAAAGTATCTTTTTAAGGACATGAAATGAGTAATTTTGGAATTTGCATTATGTTTTCGTATATGGTTAAACATTTATTGATTTTTTTTTAAAATATTAAAATTCTTAAACATTCAAGTTTGTGTATGTGCGCACGATGAGTGGTAAGGGAGTACTATAATTTCCTAAAACAGACTTTTTCCTACTCTGTTTTAGAGCCCAAGTTACGCCCATGTCTTGCAGTGTACAATGTCTGCTAATGTTGGTCCCATCTACCTGCCCTTACATTATTGACATATAATTCTGAACCTTCCTAGATATACAAATTAAATATCCTATATAAAAAATTATCTGACATCATATTCGGATACATTTTTCAGTAAAGATGATAAATTCTAATTTTTTTTTTTTTTAAATGTGTTATAAATTTCGCATGCATAAAGTTATCAATTTTTTGGTAAGTTTGGACCCCGTCCCTTTTTTTCGATATCATACGTTATCATCCATCGAACATACGTTATCAAGCATCATTATTATGCCTGATTTCTTGTTTTTATAAATTTGTTTGTAAGATCGCTTTAATATGCTACAAAGTAAGCTAGAAAAATAGAAAATATAATTACGTAAAAAAAAAATTCGTACTAAAAGGCCTAGTTCTATTAACCCATTTATGCCCGAATTCTTCTTTTTATAAAGTTGTTTGTAAAAACGCTTTAAAATGCGACAAAAGAAGCTAGAAATTTTTTTCACAAGATGTAAACGTACTAAATATTGGAATATGAATATGAATAACACTTTTAATATTATAATAAATATAACTAATGCTTTGCCTTAATTTATATAACATAAGCTCTTAAATTTTAAATTGTGAACCAAAAATACTGTTTTTATGAGCTACTAAAACATATATGATATAAATATATTTTTTAAAGACCAATAATAAATATTGGTAATAATGAATTTAGAATAATCGAGTTTGAGGCTTCTATCTTACAAAATGAATAACAGGTGGATCTATGTGATCGCAGATAGCACAGCATGTTTCTTTTAATATTTCTTTCAAAACAATTGATAATTAAATTAATAAATCCAAATTGTTAATTTATAATTGTTAAATTCTAACCTACACTGTAAAAAAAATTCAAGAGGTTACTAAAAATTTCTTAGTAAATTTGTAGTCCACAGAATTTTTTAGTAACCATTACAAACTTTTTTTTGCAAGTGAAACAAGCATTTCTTTTGTAAACTGAACAAAAGAATTTTTTGTATAACTAACTTAAAAATATTTAGTATGAGCCACCAAGCAAATTTTAGTAATAGCTCCAAAATTACTTTTAATATCCATTACGTGCGCCCGAAGGGCAGGAGCTTCCTGCGAGCTGCATCCAGACTTCTGAAGCGGAAGATTTTCGGCAAAACCGCAATAGATGGCAGCACCAAATATTCCAAATTGCTCCGACAGGATTTTCATAATCCCTTTATTAACGAGACACTACATACATTCGGGGCGTATTTGGCGGTGGCAAGTTTCGAACCCGGGTCCTTTTAGCCTGGAGTCCGTTACTATAACCACTATGCTATCAAGGCCACTCCAGCTGAGTTTTAGTAAGAGCTATTAAAAATATAAAACTATTAACTCTATTCGTTGCTAACTTTTTTCTAGTAATTCTTACAGATTTTTTTGTAACCGACTAAGATTACTAAAATTTTTTTAGTAATTACAAGGATCACTAAAGTTTTTTTAGTAGATCGACCCTTTTTTTTTACAGTGTAGATCTAGCAACAATAGAATTAATTTTAAAATCAATATGAAAAGAAGTTATTTATTTAATCAAATTAAAAATGTTCATATCAAATCATTTAAAAAATAAAATACAAAATTATAAATTTTTAAAAAATCTGAAAAAATAGCGATATATATTATATATTATTTATATTATATAAATATATTTAAATTTTTTAAAGAGATTTTTCTTCAAATTAAATTTAAAAGGCTGAATCATTAATAAATCGGGGATCGATTAAAGAACATTCTGTTTACCAGTGAGATGCTTCTCCCGCAAGACATGATGTCTACACTCAAAATGTTCAAATTAAGATTTTCTTTTTAAATCGCAAAAAATAACGGATGACATTGAAAAAAAAAAACAATTTAATTTAAATAATAGACTATTTAAAAAAAATATATATATTCTTAGTGTGATACGAGATATTCAGCTGTACATACACAAAATTTGAAGTCTCTGACTTACACAGTCTTCGTATGAACTCTGTCATGGACAAACAGAGAAGAAAAACGAATAATGTTTCGTCGGATGAATGAATCCCTAAAAAATAGCTGTATCAACCTATAATGTCATAATTTAAAAAATATACTTATTCCAAAAATGTCTACAAGCTAAGATTATGACTTTTTACTTCTATCCTTGATAGAAAAAACGTAAATAAACTTACTTTGAACTTTTAGAAATCGAGAAAAATAAGAAACGTGTTAAATTCTAAAAAAAAAACTTTTTTTAAGCAATTAAACATCTATCTTTTGCTGTCATCTTTCAGGAGCAAACGGAGGCATTTTTAGATATTTCATACAATTTTCATGTAATAAAGAAGAAGAAAATCAAACAAATTCATTTAATTTCTTAGCATTCCAAAAATTGAACACTAATTCTAAATGGGTTAAGGTATATGAACACCTTTTAAACGTAATTTTCTATCAAAATATTGATTTTTAATTTTTGCAGCAATATTAAATTTGAAGTTTTTATCTAGAAATCTTCATAAATTTTGCCTGTATCTAAAATAGAACACGAGTTACAGCCGTTTAAAATTACAGTCTGTTACAGACATTGAAGTGTGCTTTTAAGTTATTTTTAGCTTTTTCTCAAAATGGAATTTTTTAGATTTTTACTATACGCAAAGCATTCTAAAACAAACAAAAAAAAAGTATGCATTAAATACCACGAAATTTTCTGTACATCTTTTACAAATGTCTTTTTAGGGAATAGACTACACTTATGATAATACATTAAATAGTTTTATACCTACATTGGTGTAAATGACAAAGTTGAGACAAATTTTGCGAATTATTCGTATCATTAATACTTTAACTGCCATATGATCTGAGATAGAGATGTGATTATAATGTGTGTTGTCTAAGTCCTAGTTGGTTTTCTAATTACATCCCGTGTGCAATTTTATGATTAAGTATCGTGAGTGGTCTCATTTTTTTCTTGTGTACTGTAGACTAAGAAAAGCGATGGGGGACTACCAGGACCCACGACTAGAGAGAGGAGGGATGAGAATTGGGTCGAAAGAGGCAAGAAAAAAATATTCAATTTCACAATAAAAAAGTAAAAGTATGTATAAATATTTATGTTTAAAACTTCTTTAAAGTGATAAAAACATTTGTGGACATCCGCGATTCGCGACTAGGGAGGTACAAAAGAAGGGAAAGGGTCAAAAGGGGCGAGGAGAAAAATTCAGTTTCACAATAAAAAAGAAAAAAATAAAAATATTAATGTTTAAAACTTGTATAGAATGAGAAAATCATTTATGAACATCTGGGACCCGCGAATGGGGAGGGGTGGAGGGGAGAGGAAAGGGGTCGAATGGGGAAAGGAAGAAAATCAATTGCACAATAAAAGAAATATATATATGAGAAAAAATATTTGTGGGCATATAGAACTCGCGACTGGGGAGGGGGAGGGGAGGGGAGAGGGCCGAAAGATGCAAGAAAAAAATTCAATTTCACAATAAAAAAGAAAAATATGCATAAATATCAATGTTTAAAACTTTTATAGAATGGAAAAAACCTTTGTGGATATCCGGGATCCTCGACTGGGAAGGGGACTAGAGGGAAGGGGAAACAGTTGAAAGGGGCAAGAAAATATTATATTTCACAATAAAAAAGAAAAAAATATGTATAAATATTGATGTTTAAAACTTTTATGGAATGTTAAAAACATGTCTGGACATCGGGGATCCGCGGCTGTGGAGGGGGGGGGGTGAAACGAAAGGGGCAAGAAAAAAATTTCCATTTCACAATAAAATAATATGCATAAATATTAATGTTTAAAACTTTTATACAATGAGAAAAACATTTGGACATGAGGAACCCACAACTGGGGAAAGGAAGGGAAGGGCAAGGGAAAGGATTAAATAAGCAAGGAAAAAAATTTCCATTTAAAATATACATACTCATATGTAGAGTAATATTAATGTTTTAAGCTTTTATATTATGAGAAAAATACTGGTGGACGTTTGGCGAATTGAAGGGAAGGGGAAAGGGTTGAAAAAGGCAATAAAAAATTTCGTTTAAAAATAATTATACATAAATATTAATATTTAAAACATTTATTGAATGAGAAAAGCAATGATTTACATCCGGGACTCACGAATTGAGAAAAGGAGGGGAGAAGAGGGAAAAGAGTTTAAAGCGGAAAGGAAAATTAATTTATATTTCAAAATAAATTTATATGTATATATATACATAAATATTGATGTTTAAAACTTTATAGAATGAGAAAAGCATTTGATAGACATTCGGGACACGTCGATGGAGAGTTGTAGAGGATGAGAAAGGTTTAAAAACGGTACAAAAAAGAAAAAGTTCATTTAAAAATATACATACGGGTGATTCTCAAAATAGGGGACTATTTCAAAAATGAAATCTTAAAAAAATTATTGTTAGCAAAATTTCTGAAAAAATAGGTGTTGTTAATATAGTATTAGGTATACTTTCCATGTAGTCAGCAGAGCTAAATATTTAAAAATTAACTTAAAAAATAATTAGTATTTTTTGAGCCATGCTAATGACAAAACAAATTGCATGGAATAAATATATTATGAATTTTTTATTTTCTTCCGGTTTAAATAGTTTTTTTTTCTATATTTATTAGCCTTCCTTTTCAGCAAATGGTTTCCATTTTTACATATATATATATAAGGAGAATAAAAACATTACCAAAGAGCAAACTTTGTTACATGAGCAACATTTTGACACTAACAATGTAAGAAGCTGTCTTAGTGGTTTTCCTACAGATTACTGCATATTTTAGGGATAATAAATGTAATACCTAAATTTATACGTAAAATAAATCTTTATAAAGGATACAATATAAGCAATGGTTACATTTATGTACATAGGAGTCTTTAGCATGGACAGAAAAACCATGCTAATGACACTGATATCTGTCCATGCTAATGACAAATTTTAATTTAAATAAGATTATGAGCCATAATATAATCACAATGCAATAGTCCTTTCTGGGGCTTTTTAAAACACAAAAGTTCTATGCAAATAAATAAAATAAAAATTTTAACTATAAAATAAACATGAAAATTATTATCCATTCTAATGACATACATTTAATGTACGCCCCTAATATTCAACTTCTATCCTTAAAATACAATACATGTTTCTATTTTCTGGCTAGGATAAAATGGCTACTTGTTGCCATGGAGAAATTTTATATTTTCAAACTATTGTCATATGTGAAAATGAAATTTTGATTAATAACCAGCTGTTATAGTATGACCTTGTTTTGAAAATCGAATATGGAGGACAAACTTTAATTCTTTTTTTATGTACGGTATTTTTTTTTAATTATTGTATAAATCCTCTCCTTGATTAATATAAAGAAAGAATAACATTTGTTTATTTTATGAACATGATATTAACTCTAGAAAAATGCTAGTATACACAAGGCACAGCTGCTGTGGACATCCATGCTAATGACATTTTGAATCTTTATTCTGTTATTTTAAGGTGTTTTTAACTAAAAAGTGAGTAATTCTTGAGTGCAAATAATGAATAATATTAAGAAAAACATATCTAAATATAAAAACATGACAGAAAACCTCTCAATTTTTTTTGTATGCCGAAAGAGATAAATTGTCCCCTACTTTGAGAATCACCCATACATATAAATAAATATTAATGTTTTCCAAATGAATTGATTTTTTGAGCAAATTTTGACGTAATATTACACCAACAGTTTTATTGCCTTTTGAAGGTATCAATGTATGTTATTCTGGCATACAATCTATGATTGCAACACCAGAGTCAGAGGATTTTATAAAGACTGCAGCTCTGCTAATCCATGAAGAACTATTGAGAATGTCTGTTGTCCGTTCTTTTGTGCAAAGTTCTTCTAAATGATGCATTATTAGCTTACTTTTGACCTGGGTTTTGCACATTGTTCCCATGGCTTGCGCATAAGGATCGTGGAACTCCTGTTAACTCGTATTTTCCGATATATTCTTTGAAAATTATATCAGGACGCGAACAGTAAAAAACGACAAGACGGTTAAACAACTTTTCATCATTCTTTATTTCTATAACCCCTTCTAAATTTCTATTTTTTACTATGCAACAACAGAACTTTGCAAGTTTACCATTGTTTTACACAATTTTAATTTTCTTTGTGAAAAATGAATCCCATAAATTCTTTGTTCTATTAATAACACGTTAATTAAGAAATTTTTAGTATTCTTGTAAACCAATGTATATCATTCACGAACCATTAATATTTATGTAAATACTTTTTTCAAATGGAATTTTTTTCTGGCCCCTTTCACTCCTTTCCACTCTCCACATTCTAGTGTTCAGGATGTGAACCGTTTCTTTCCTCATTCTATAAAAAATTTAAACACTAATATTTGTATGCATATTTTTTTTAACGGATTTTTATCCATGTCGCTTTCATCGCTTTACCCTTCCCTTCCCTCCTCTCCCACTCCCCAAGCGCGAGTCCCGAATGACAACTGATGCTTTTCTTATTCTATAAAAGTTTTAAATAGTAATATTTATGTATGTAAATTTGTTTTTTGAATAGAATTTTTTTTCTTTGACACCTTCACTCCTGTCACTCCCTTCTCCCTCCCCAATCGCGGGTCCCGGATGTTCACAAATGTTTTTCTCATTATATAAAACTTTTAAATATTAATATTTACGCATATGTTTTTTTCTTTTTTATTGAAAAGTTAATTTTTTTCTTACCCTTCCCCTCCTTTTCTCCATTCCTGAGTCCCGTATGTCAATCATTGCTTTTCTCATTCAATAAAAGATTTAAAAACTAATATTTATATATAATTATTTTTAAGCTAAATTTCTTTATTGCCCCTTTCAACCCTTTCTCCTCCACTTCTATTTCCAAGTCATGGATCCCAGACGTCGACCAATGATTTTCTCCTTCCTTAAAAGCTTTAAACATTAAGATTCCTGTATATATATATATATATATATATATGTATAGATATTTTAAATGGATTTTTTTTCGTCTTCCCGTTTAATCCTTTTTCCTCCCTAGTCGAGGTCTCGGATCTCCACAAATGGTTTTCTCATTCTATAAAAGTTTTATACTTGAATAATTATTCATATTTTTTTAACATTCTGAAATGGAATTATATTTTTCTTACCCCTTTTCAACCCTTTCCTCTCCCATCCCCCTTTCCAGTCGCGGGTCTTGGATGTCCACAAATGTTTTTCTCATTCTATAAAAGTTTAAAACATTAATATTTATACATATATATATATATTTCTTTTTTATTTTGAAATTTATTTTTTTTTCTTTCAACTCTTTTCCCTCCCCTCCTCTCTCCTTCCCCTCCCTAGTCGCGGATCTCGGATGTCCACAAATGCTTTTGTCATTCTATAAATGTTTTAAACATTAATATTAATGCATATTTTTTATTGTGAAATTGAATTTTTTTTTTTTTTTGCCCTTCTCGACCCTTTCCACGCCCCTCCCCTCCCCATTCGTGAGTCCCGGATATCCATAAATGTTTTTCTCATTCCATAAATGCGTTAAACATTAAGATTTTTACATATTTTCTCTTTTTTATTGTAAAATTGAATTTTTTTCTTGCCCCCTACGACCCTTTCCCTTGCCCTCCCCCTTCCCAGTAGAGGTCTCAAATGTCCACAAATGTATTTCTCCCCCTATACAAGTTTTAAACATTAATATTTATACATATTTCTTGTTTTTTATTGTGAAATTGAATTTTTTTCTTGCCCCTTTCGACCCTTCCCCCTCCCCAGTCGGGGTACCAAATGTCCAAAAATGTTTTTCTCATTCTATTAAAGTTTTAAACATTAATATTTATGCATATTTTTTCTTTTTTATTGTGAAATTGAATTTTCTTTCTTGCCCCTTTCGACCCTTTCCCCTCCCCTCCCACTCTCCAGTCGGGGTACAAAATGTCCAAAAATGTTTTTTTTTTTCATTCTATAAAAATTTTAAACATTAATATTTATACATATTTTTTTATCTTATATCTTTTATCTGTTTTTATATATTTCTTTTTTACATATATCATAGAATAAGGCGTTTCGACCCCTCCCCTTTTTTTCAATGCCGTAAAAACATTTTTGGTCATCTGAATACAGGAAATGACACTGTGTAACAGGGATTGTAGGCACGTGTTGAAAGACAATATAGTATAAAAAGCCCAATTATTTGAATTGATTTTCCTGATACCACAGTCACGCAGTGTAGATCCTTCTGAAGTATATTGACATTAATGAAAGGTGACTCGCGGTTTTAGTGAGATAAAAAGTTATTTATCATTCTTGAGTTTTTAAATAAAAGAACATGAAATTTTGAAAATTTCTGTAAAAACGCAGAAAAAAGGTAACACTGTTAGTAAATTTACACTAGTTCTCGGTTAAATGCTTTTGACGGGATTTCTCGATCATAATTTTACCGACATTTCCTTTATATTAAATCTAATTCCCTGTAGGGATTTCGTCTTTATTTAAAGATAATTTTACCTTTGTTAAAACTTATGGCTCAAAATTCATATATAGTTATTTCACAATTTTATTAAAAATGTTTTTAAAAAATATTTTTTAAAAAGTTATAATAATTTGGAAAGGGAAAAGGGTCCTTTTGGTGTGAATGGGGATTTTTTTCGATTTTTCCCAGCAGAATCATAAAAGACATATTTTTAACAAAATAACAGAAGCTCCTGTAGCCCGGGTGCTATGTCTCGTGTTTAAACCCCAGGACAGTAAGAGACTAATTGTGTAAAAATTAAATAAAATGATACAGCAGTTCAGAATTATTCATAAAAATTAAATACTTTCAGCCTCACTAAAGATTGAATGATTTTCAGATTTTGAAAAACTGAAATAAATCTAACAGAGTCTTGTGCACTTTTAACGATGTTAATTTACTGAATATTTCTCTGTTATTTAACAGATCTCTGTTTTTCTATTCTCTGTAATTTTACTAAGACTAACGATATTGAATTATTCGTAGGTTCTTTATAATTTTACAGAAAAAAAATAACAGTGTGCTGTTTTCAATATGTCGATCTTTGCAGGTATTTTTGTGGGTTGCGGAACAATCGAGATTTATTTCTAAAATACAACTTTTATTTGATCTTTTTAGGTGCGTTTGTAATTATGTAAATACGTAGCACCTATTGTTGTTGTTCAGTCCATCCGTCTGTCCGTCTGTCTGTCTGTCTGTCTGTCTGTCCGTCTGTCTGTCCGTCCGCTTATAACAACGCAAAAACTACCCAACCGAATCGTTTGAAATTTAAAATACATAATTATTACATAATTTTGTCGAGTCATTTCAAATGTTATGAAAATCGGATGGATAGATCAATTACAGGGACAATCAAAAGGATTCCGCTACATTACGGTCAATGGGGAAAAAAGTTTCAAACGCATTTTAGTCGTTTGAAATTTAAAACGTATATTTATTACATAATTTTGTCGAGTCATTTCAAATGTTATGAAAATCGGATGGATAGATCAATTACAGGGACAATCAAAAGTATTCCGTTACATTACGATCAATGGGGGAAAAATTTCCAAATGCATTTTAATGGTGTTGCACTCATTTGAACATAACAGAATTGACATAAATCTATGAAATATATACTTAAAAACATTTTGTACAATCTGTGATGCAAAGAATATTTATTATTAAATTACAGGGCCACACAAATGTATTCCACTAAATAATGTTGTACGGGGAAACATTGTTTGGGAGTGTTTTAATTATATTAAACTACTTCAAATTTTATGAATAAGATATACGGTAATGAAGTATAATAAAAATTACTCCCTGCATATTTACAGGAACACAAAGATTTCGACCACTATACTGTATCCAAAGTACGCTCTACTATATCAGCAAGATCTGAATATTTTAAAACTTCGTTATCGTACGAACGCACCTCATTTTCTACGCTTCACGTGCAATTTCCAACTTGTTTTAAAAATATAACAATTTTAACAGCAAATAATACTTCAAAGTACACTGTAAAAACAGCTGTTAAATTTACGACAAAATTGCTGGCAGCAATGTTGCCAGCATTTTTCCCGTAAACTCTACAGTAAAATTAGATGTAATTTTTTATTACACTAAAATTAGATGTAATTTTTTATTACACTAAAATTATATGTAATTTTTTTATTACATCTGTTATGTATTGTCGAATGGTGCGAGTATTTCTAAATACTCATTTTGTCACTGATTCAATTACTACAACTAATATCATTTAAAATTCTTGATATACAAAAATATGTACAAATTATACTTACATTTTAACGATAGAATGTGGAGCCAGACACACCACTGGTCCGCTAAGATCGCCGATAAACAACCAGCTGACAATTCTCACATGTTGTCAAAAGACAAAACCTAATGTACAATAGAATGCGCCATTGTGGCGCATGCAACAGTCAAGGTTACAATAAGCTGTAACATAACGGCCGCCGTTGGCATGTGCCAACATTCAACAATAATACTAAATGTAACAATAAAAATTGCAAATAACAGGAAATACAATTCTACAAACGATTAACACTATTTTTGATAAATTAGAATTCTACTTCTTTCAACATTATTCATATCAGTTTACCAAAGATGATAAATAGATAAGTTATTATGCAAACAATAATTACACTTGAATATTAAGCATGACAGTTATCAAAATAACACTCAAGAAATGTAGCAATCTAATAATTTTTTTAAAAAGTTAATAATCTTTAATCAGAAATCTATAGATACCATGACAGTTAAATTTACACTCTATGTTATGAAACTAAGCTACATAAATTATGAAGATAAGAATTAAAATTTGTAAATCACAAAATGAATTTGATATACATAATAAATAGTTCAATATAAATACATGGTCTATCTAAACTCTTGGGCAAGTCTTTAGGTGGTGATAGTACACATTAATACAAACAATAATCAATAGGAAACTAAGGGTCCCAAACGCCTTACGAAAGAGATCGGCGCTATTAAAGTTTGTTTAGGGTCTAAAATTTCAAATCATTATAAACAAGTTGGAAATTGCACGTGAAGCGTAGCAAATTAGGTGCGTTCGTACGATAGCGAAGTTTTAAAAATATTACTTTCATATATCAATCTCATAAAATTGTAAATAGTGAATTACAATTAAAACGCTCATCAAACAATGTTCTCCCTATACCAATATGTAATGGAATACTTTTGTGTGGCCTTGTAAATCAATAACAAATGTTCTTTGCACCACAAATTATGTATGATGTATATTATAATATGTACTTTATAATTGCATATAAATTTTATTAAGTCCGCATGAGTGTAACACGATTAAAATGTATTTGAAACATTTTTTCCCATTGACCGTAATGTAACGGAATACTTTTGATTGTCCCTGTAATTGATCTATGCATCCGATTTTCATAAAATTTGAAATAACTCGACAAAATTATGTAATAATTATGTATTTTAAATTTCAAACGTATAGAATTTATTTGAAACTTTTTCCCCATTGACCATAATGTAATTGAATACTTTTGATTGCCCCTGTAAATGATCTATGCATCCGAGTTTCATAAAATTTGAAATGACTCGACAAAATTATGTAATAATTATGTATTTTAAATTTCAAACGATTCGGTTGGGTAGTTTTTGCGTTGTTATATGCGGACGGACAGACGGACGGACAGACGGACGGACTGAACGACCACTATAGGTGCTACGTATTATATAATTACGAACGCACCTAAAAATGGAAAAATTGGTGGATTCGCTTGAGGTTTTCACTAAAACTTTTCTTTATGTCAATATTGTCTTAAAATTAAATTATAAAGATAGATTTCCAAAAATGCCGATACAGGGCGCTTTAGACTTTGGAGTAACGTGCAACTATTTTTCCACTTTTATAATCATTTGAAATTGGAACGTCCCCAACCGCCTTTGAACACAGTTCAGTTTGCTCTACTTAACCACTCTCAACGATTGAGATTTTGAACTCAAAATTTAAGTTCATATCTAATCTTCTAAAAAAATTTAATGAGATGCAATAAAAAACAATAAAAAATAATTGCTCATTACTCCAAAGTCCAAAGCGCCCTCTATCGGCATTTTTTGAAATTTATCTTTATAATTTATTTTCAAAATAATACTGACATAAAGAATAGTTTTAGTGAAAGCCTGAAACGAATCGTCCATTTTTTCCGTTTTTTATAAACATTTGATATTCTGGACACTAAACTTTAATGGCGCCTATCTCCTTCGGAAGACGTTTGGGACATTCAGTTTCCTACTTAATATTGTTTGTCTTGATGTGTACTATTACCTCTTAAAGTTTTGCCCGATGGTTTAGACACACCCTGTATGCAATAATGATAATATGAATATTATAATTTTAATCTTTTATGATAACAGAATTCAGGAATTCTCTAATGGAAGAGGGCAAATTTTTTAAACACACCTCGTAACATGTACGTAATTATACCGTAATTCCGGTATAGTTACGTACTTTAGATACGTACTTTACGTAGTTACGTACGATATTAGTACGTACTAAACAATGGCCATTAGTACGTAACTATTACCGTAATTCCGGTATAGTTACGTACTTTAGATACGTACTTTACGATAGTTACGTACTTTAAGACTTTAGAGTAAAGCTTAAAAGCCATAATAACCTATGTATGTCATTCAATTTTTAGATGCATTCATAATTATATAAATAAGTAGCACCTGTATTTGTCGTTCAGTCCGTCTGTCCGTCCGTCTGTCTGCCCGTCCGTTTGTCTGCCTGCATGTAACAACGGAAAAACTACCCAACCGAATCGTTTGAAATTTAAAATACATAATTATTACATAATTTTGTCGAGTCATTTCAAATTTCATGAAAATCGGATGCATAGATCAATTACAGGAACAATCAAAAATATTCAGTAACATTAAGGCCAACGGAGAAAAATATTTCAAATGCATTTTAACCGTTTGAAATTTAAAAATTATTATTATTACATAATTTTGTCGAGTCATTTCAAATTTTATCAAAATCGGATGCATAGATCAATTACAAGGCCAATCAAAAGTATTCCGTTACATTACGGTCAATAGGGAAAAAAAGTTTCAAATGCATTTTAATGGTGTTACTCTCATTCGATCACAATAAAATTGTTATGCATCTGTGAAGTACGTATTAGGATATACGTTTTGCACAATCTGTAGTTAAAAAAACAAAACAAAACAAAACAAATAAAAACTTGTGTTATTGATTTACAAGAATAAACAAAAATATTCCATTACATAATGGTATATGGAAAAAAATTTTTGTTGCGCGTTTTAATTGTAATTGACTATTTATTAACATTTTATGAGATGATATACGTTGCTGAGGAATACTACAAGTTATTTCTTGTATAAAAGAAAGCAGACAGTATAGCGTACACTGTAAAAAAAAAAGGGTCTATCTACTAAAAAAACTTTAGTAATCCTTGTAATTACTAAAAAATGTTTAATAATCATAGTCGGTTACTAGAAAATCTGTAAGAATTACTAGAAAAAAGTTAGCAACGAATAGAGTTAATAGTTTTATATCTTTAATAGCTATTACTAAAACTCACTTGGCATGGCCTCGATAGCATAGTGGTTATAGTAACGGACTCCAGGCTAAAAGGTCCCGGGTTCAATACTGGACAGCGCCAAGTACGCCCCGAATGTATATAGTGTAACTACTCTATAATAAAGGGGTTATGAATTTCCTGCTGGAGCTGCTCGCAATGTTTGGTGCTGCCATCTATTGCGTTTTTGCTGAAAATCTATCGCTTCAGAAGTCTAGATGCAGCTCGAAGGAAGCTCCTGCCCTTCGGACGCACGTAATTGTTATTAAAAATAATTTTGGAGCTATTACTAAAATTTGCTTGGTGGCTCATACTAAAAAATTTTAAGTTAGTTATACAAAATATTCTTTTGTTCAGTTTACAAAAGAAATGTTTGTTTCACTTGCAAAAAATAATTTTGTAATGGTTACTAAAAAATTCTGTGGAATACAAATTTACTAAAAAATTTTTAGTAACCTCTTGAATTTTTTTTTTACAGTGTATGATATACGTTGCTGAGGTGTAATAAAAGTTACTTCCTGTATATTTACAATAACACAAAAAAAAATTTCGACTGCTAATCTCTATTCGAAATACTATCTATTATAACAGCAAGATCTGAATACATTTAAAACATATTTAGAACTTCGTTATCATACGAACGCACCTCATTTGCTACGCTTCACGTACAATTTCCAACTTGTTTCTTTTATTGAAGAAAATGTTCATCTTACTATAACTTAATTCTTTGAAACCTATGAACATTTTAGGTAAAACTATTGTCATTTTTTAAATTTTCTTTAATGTCTCGATCTATTGTTAGCTAAAATAAGAAATACGTATCATTTCTTTATTTAAAAAAAATGTTTTTAGACATTTCAATTCTCATTGTTGCAAGAAAAGAAAGATAATGTATTTAATTTTAGCTTAATATTAGTGAAAAAATGTTTGCTTTCAATGAAATTTAATTGTTTAACATACATATTTAATATTTGTTTTGGACAAAAAATCAATCTTTTCTGTCCTATACACTTTAGACACAAATTGAGGATTTTTTTTCATGTTAGTGTAATTTTTTTCACAGAATCATAAGGATATAAACTTAATTTTATTCATTTAATCATAAAAAATATAAAAAAAGTAAACAGGAAGGTAGACAGAGTTTTAAAGTTGCCGCATGGGAAACACTAATTACCAGTCAATTAAATTTAATAGGGGAGGGGATACATCTTTCTTTGAGAGGTTGAAAAACATTATAATGATATTTGAATATGTAGCAGTTGTTACGAACATCATTACGAACATCGAGTCAATTTCTAAGAAGTAATATAAACTTTAAACCGATTCGATGTCTATTTTAAGTAAAATGTTATGACGATTTTTCGGTATTCACAAAAACCCTCCCTATTTCCACCCCCTTGGACCGATTTTACCCATTAACGAAGTTAGCCGAGATTTTATAATTCTTGATTTTATGTATAAATTTGAAAGAGATTGGAGCAGAACTATAGAAGTTATCGTGTCCATAAGAAAGTGATATATATATATATATATAGAGAGAGAGAGATAGATAGATAGATAGATAGATAGATAGATAGATAGATAGATAGATAAACTTTTTTACTGATGGTAGTTTTGGGGTCTAGAGGTCATGATCGGCGTAGATCTGCAAAAATTTTTCATAAATTCCAACATTGGAGCGACCGCAATAGGTAGTATTTCATACGAAATCTACCTAAAAATGAGATGAACACTGTGATCCAAGTGCGCCATATAAAGAGTGTTTCAAAATTGAATGTCAGAAATGCATAAACAAGTACGTAGGGGTAGGGGAAATAAGCTGATTTCGTAATAGGAATGTGGGTGCGAAAATCCAGCGTTGCGGTGACAGAAGGCGGTGTTAAGTTCGACGGAAGAAAGCACTTCGCTGACTTCAGAGGTCATTCCCCCTACAGAATTGAAACAATATGTATCTTTACACAAATGTCGAGCTTCCCGGTGTGTATTTTATGTATATGGCTACATAAGGAATCAATTTACACCCAATGCGCATCAAACAAGTTTTGAAAGTTCATTGATCGACTGTGCATATTATTGCTTTGCCACTTCAGGAATTCTGCGGCACCTTCCAGTGCCCGTATCACACCTGGATGCATAAACTGATCCATTTGTGTTTAACTACATAAAAAAGCACACAAATGATTGGCGATCTGGCCAATTCCTACTTGGTAGTTAGTTCTATGTACCTTTTTTTGAACATCGGATCCATTTTCGTGTAAAGCATCTTACATGAAATGTATGTTTTTAAGCTCCACATTTCTGTATCAATGCAAATTTTTGAAATCCGCGCCATCGAAATGCTTTTATTCACAAAACTTTATAGTTCTCTCTACCTCGTCAACTTTGCGTTTTCGTACCCAACATTCTTATACGAAATCTGATTACTGCTGTCCGTTCTATCTCCCTTTACATTTCTGACATATATATTTGGAAAAATTCTGTATATAGTTAATACTACAGTTACGAAAATTAATTTCCATCAAATACCATTAACTAATTAATATTTAAAAAAATAAAACTTTCATATAATGCCATTTTTTATGTCTTTTACAAAATTTTTAATCTTTTATCACCGATTTTTCAAAACAGATATGTTGCCAAATTAAATCACAAAAATGCTTGGATTAATTAATGCAAAATTTATAATAACTATTTCTGGTTAGAATTATAAATCATGACTGGAATATCAATGTGCGTACGTGCTACGGGTAAATCATAATTGGCAAAAACACCGTATGACGTAAAGTCAAATCCGGATAGCGTTTAATTACAATCTTTAACTTATACCACCTAATTTTAAAATTTTTTCTCTTTCTCTTTATAAGTATATTTATATGGATATGTGTATTTGTGAGAAAATAAATAAATAAATATTTTAATTTTGAAACACAATGAAAAATATATATATATTTTTTTTTTCGTTTGCGATATAAAAGATACATACCTGATTTTATCTAAATTTTCACAGAAATTAATCTAGATTAAATGTCCATCAGCACAAAAAATGATATTTTACTACACATTCTGTTTACACCAGTTTAATTAAACCTTTAAACAAAGTAAATAATCAAATACCATTTTGATATTTTTAATTTTAATTAAGTTTCACACAAGAAATTCTGATTAAAAAAGCTTTCTGAAATGAAACATTTTGATTAAATTTTTTCTTGCATTTTTTAAAAGTTTGACATCCAGTAAAAAATTATATGGTGAAAGAATTTTCTTCTTTTTTAATACAAAAATGCATTAAAAATATTCATAATAACCTACGTTATATTTTTATGTTCCTGTTTCAATAAAGCATAGCTATAACAGATTAAAAAAAACTTTAAATTCTCAATATAGCGATAACTTTAAAAAATTAATAAAAAAAACAATTTTAAAATTCCTTCTTTCATTTTTCATATTTGGAAATAGATTTCTATCGTTTATACAGAAAACGTTTTTCTATAAATATATGTAAAAGATTTTTCATTTTTCCATCAGATCAGCAGAAGATCATTAATTATGTGTTATCAATATATAAAATTCATCACCTTTTCAATATAATTACTGAATATATATGTGAAAAACATGGGATAATTGCTTAAATTAAGTTCATGTGTCATTTTATGTTACAAACATATCAAAAGTCTTATAAATAGTTAATAAACACAATGTCTAAAGTTACTTTTTAAAAATTTTCAAACAATTTGCTGCATTACTATACAAAACTTAGCATTTTGTTTAGATGGAAAAAATAAAAAATAGCGAATTGGAAAAAAAAAATCTGTCAACATTTGCATTTACTGACATGCTAAACGGGAAGGCTTAGAGAAATTAAGTACATCTTCTTCATTATTTATCAAATCGTTTTGAAATTTGAACAAAATTTTCTAAGAAAAATAGGGCATGTTTAAAAGTAAGAATGTGTTATTCGACATATGTGTTATTTTTTAAATCGAAATTAAAGTTAATGATTCCCCTTAAAAAGCTAGTGGTTCTAACATGGAATTACGAGTTAGAGGAGATAATGTTCGACGTACAGAACATATGTAAATATTTTTTTTTACATGGAAATATTAAAACATATTTTAAATATTTTTCGTGTGTGTGTGTTAAACCTATGAAAATTGAATTATATATGAAATTCATGCATTATTTATACCAATGTTTTAAATTTGTTATAAACAATATTTCGATCTAACTCTCATGTTTACAGTAATAGATGAAGGGAACATTCTTATTTTATTCTTGTTATTTCACAGTTTGAGCATTTAGTTATACTACACATCTGCTAATTTGTGCAGCAATTATTTATATTAAGTTTCATTTTGCTATGGAATAATACTATAGGGATATCTATTCTGAAATATACATATTGTTCCATATACAACCATGTTAATAATTAAAAAATGCATGCACAAAATATTCATTGTTGAAAATTATTATAATATCATAGAATGTAAACAACCAAATCGCATTTGCCATTCAACGGTGTAAAAGTGTAAACTGTGTAAGACTTTAAAAAATCATTTAAAGCAAAATTTATTAGTCAAGAGTTCATGAAATTAAAGTTATCACATTATTTTTTATTAAATATAGAATTTTACATTTAAAGTTGCAATCACCATCATTTCACCTGCATTTACCATACTCATTATAAATATTGTAAAATAAACATATATAATTCTTATTGCCAGTTATTTTCTCTTAAAATATAAATAATAAAAAATGTACACATTCTTGAAAATTCATATACTGAATTTCATATGAATATATGTAACAAAAATAAAAATTATAATACTGGTAAAAAAATTTATTACTAGAAACCAGAAATGCCGAAATGGCTTTTTTTTTAATCTATATAGTTTAGTATAATTTACTTTCATAAAATTACTCCAACATAATTACATAATGGATAGTTAAAAGGTGGTTTTTAGTGTTGAACCTCTAATATTATTTTAGTAAAAAGCAATTTACGTGATTTCTTCTATGTGACATGGAATTACTGAAGCATAATGGTTATTTTCTATAAAATGCTGACTAAAACAGCTTTATTAAAGAAAAACGGGTCTTTGAAGAAAATTAGGGAAAAAATGAGAACAAAATACATATTAAATATATATTTAATTCAATATTTAGTTATTTCAATTTTTTTAATTGTGCATTGGTTGCAGTGCGATATAAAAACTTGTATCTGTGACCATTTATCTGCCCCGCACATTTATGACTATGAGTATTAAGTATAACTACTCATAAAAAATTTTGATAATGGGAACTACTGTGGTTGGAATCGATTCTTTAATTTGTATATTATATTATTATATATTTCATAAAATTACTTCTAAATATTTGCTGAATGAATTCTTAAAATATAGATTTCTCTATCAAATCCCTAATATTTTTAAAGGAGATATAATTTTCATGAATATAAATGCTGTATAATAAATATACGGAATTCTAATACATATTCCTGTCTTTAATTAAAAAAAATAATCCAAAATAAGCTATGAATAAAATTTTTAAAAATGTGTTTCTTATAATTCGCTTAACAAAATATAATAATAATAATAAAATAATAATAATATCTTATATTAATATAATAATAATTCGCTTCCTTTAAAAAGTAACATAATTTCATGTGTATCAGTTTATGCAATAATCATAAAAAGTGCAGTACTGCAAAAAAGTTCATAAATGGAAAGCAGCATTACTTAAATTATCTATATGTTTCATTACTTAATTTCACAAAAATACTACGACACACGTGCTATAACGATTATTTCGTTATATATTCTCTTTTCAATTCAAAATTAGTTTTAAATTGTCCTTCATTCCTTTTCCATCTTCCTCGCTTAGTATTTCTCTAACCGAAAATCTGCAGCTGCCCAAGTTTATCGGTGAGAAATACACTCACATTTTTAATCAACCGTTCAAAACAATTTCAAGA
Organism: Maratus speculifer; assembly: GCA_964019185.1. Taxonomy (NCBI): domain Eukaryota; kingdom Metazoa; phylum Arthropoda; class Arachnida; order Araneae; family Salticidae; genus Maratus; species Maratus speculifer. The sequence continues at coordinate 20,247,396 of OZ025298.1, forward strand.
TGTCGGCTATTACTGATCGAGACAATTCTTCATTACCTTATAAGGACATCCTCTCTGTATCGCGGTTAAAAATTATGCTTACGCTCCTTTTTTTCCTTTCTTGACAAAATCCTAAAAAGAATTTTAACATTTGCGCAGTAAAATCTAGTGCCCCTTCTGTGTGCATCTTTGTTTAGACATAACAACACGTGTAACATTTATCTATTGGCAACCTTTCCTTTCCCATCCCAGCTGGGCAACCAAATTGAATTCTGATCTTGCCGGCTGCATTTTAACTGTTATTTGGCGTATACTATCCATTGTGCATGGGCGAACTTGTGTATGTTGGCGATTGTCTTTCACGCCAAAAGTGGAGGTTTGTTTCTATGTACGAGCACACTTGACTCGCTGCTCTTGTCTGGTTAAGCTGCAAATCTCTGTTCGGAGATTTTCTCCGATTTATTATAAGTGTACCTCCCTTTATGTTTAAATAAAAACTGTGACTGTTACATCATTGTGGGGTTTTTCGATATCTTCCTACCGAACCTGGTCATTTATCATCGTAATAGCCTGTACACGTGCGTTATGGATTTTTGAAAAAGTATGTTATTTTGAGTTAAATGCACATTTCTAATTTTATGAAAAATATTATTTGAAAGTAGTATATCTGTTTAACAATGAAAAAATAATGAATGTATGCTATACTCAGCCATACACAGCATTGTATGCCGTTTTTAAAGGTTGGTTGGACACAAATTAACACCTTAGTATTGTTACTGCAGTATTTGTTTAGTTTCTCCCTTTTGTTATAAACACAACCACATTTTGCGTAGGAACAACTTATTTACTTTATCAAAATTAAGTAATTGTGATAATTATTATCAGGATTCCGTTTTGGTAATGGGAATACAAGCTCTAATTTAAATGATAACAATTATTAAATATATAAAATCCCTTCTTGTATAACGATTTCGGGGCAAACCCATCCACGAGAAAAAAACTTATTGTGACCAATGACAAATTCCACTGTGAAAAGTTATCTCCGATTTTAAAGGCTATCAATTTTTTGTCCAATGCAAACGTTCCAGAGTCGTAATGGAGCGTTCTCATTTGTCAGATATACAGTTTGAGCTGTAAATGACGTCTCTACATTTTACTGTGCTTTGAAATCTTTTCCCTATTTCAAACACAATATTCACACTGTTAAAAATTTGACTCATTTGCTGCAGCATCACTCCATCGCTTTATAGAAAAATATTACTTTCCTGTATTATGGAGCATTTTCATTGGTCATAAAAGAGACATTCTATAAAAGCTGTTGAGTGACTCTGCAGTAAATGGGTCAATTTTTTAGCAGTACACTGTTAAAAATATTGACCCTTTTGCTGCATCATCACTCCCCAGCTTTTATAGAATACACTGTAATTAAAACACACAAAGTAACCGTTTTCTATAAATACATTGGAGTGATGCTGCAGCAACTGTTAAAAATTTGACCCATTTGCTGCCGCATCACTCCACTGATGTTATATAAATCGGTTACTTTACTGTGATATGGATCATTCTCATTGGTCATAAAAAAGATATTCTATAAAAGCTGTGGAGTGACGCTGCAACAAATGGTTCAAATTTTTAACAATGTAATACGGTAAAGTAATCAATTCTCTATCATCACTCCCCAGCTTTTATAGAATACACAGTAAGTAACACACACAAAGTAACCGTTTTCTATAAAAGCGTTGGAGTGATGCTGCAGCAACTGTTAAATATTTGACCCATTTTCTGCAACATCACTTCACTGCTTTTATATACAGCGGTTACTTTACTGTGATATGGAGCATTCTCCTTGGTCATAAAAGAGATATTTTATAAAAGCTGTGAAGTGACGCTGCAACAAATTGGTCAAATTTTTAACAGTGTAATACGGTAAAGTAATCATTTTCTATAAAAGCTGTGTAATGACGATGCAGCAAACAGTCAAAATTTTAACAGTGTTTAATTAAACCTTTTTATTTAAGAAAAGCGAAGGTGCGTTTTAAATACAATATTGTTAGAATTTTTATATTCGTTTTGCTTTATTATTTTTTTATTTATTTATTTATGCCGACCCAGTGGCGTGGTTGGTAGCGGCAGCTGCTCCCACAGCGCTGGTCCCTGGTTCGAGTCCAGCTAGCGGCATGGGTGTCTGTGTTGTCCCTGTGATGTGTATTAAAAAGTATGTACTGGATTTTCTGTAATAATAAAGTGTTCTGTATTTGTTTCTGTGTATTCTGGATCAATCGAGGCAACAGCCATTGTAGCTATAGCCCTCAAAACACTGCTCACTCAAACTCAAACTATTTATTTATTTTTTACAGCCGTGAATGACTTCATTGTCACATAACGAACCACGATTGTTTACTCTTTATTGTTGACATTTGTTTTCGATCTTATAAAGTATTTTCTTTTAAGTATTAGCTAATGGTATAAAATAGTTAATTCACAAATGTTTTAAAATAGCATTATTAGTGCATGTTTTGCATTGTTAATGCATGTTAATTTGCATGTTTTTTCTGAAATAATTACTGTAATTTTGTGAGTGAAATTCATTTATTGCATATTCTATGCCATTATTTTACCCATTCAATTAATAATTTGGCTACCCTCTCATATTCGTCTGGAAATGGCTAAAATGGGAAAAAAAATTTATACATTTTGGATATTATTATTATTTTCTTTCAGTATTTTAAAATATTTTTTGGCTGTTGTTTCACAATGTATTCTTTTATAATTGATATTTTACCGTACTTTATTCTTTTAAAATTTATGCATTTACCATTTGTTCATTACAATCCCTCCCCATCCACCAGATAGTTTTGTTATAAGTTTAAATGCAGATTTCTATTGATTTTTTTTTTTAGATTTTTCCCTCATGTGCAATCTTTGTATTTTTCAAAATTGTTTATGCCTAAAGTGGTTATGATTGACTAAAGTTGTTGTAATGTTTTATCATCCTTTTAAAAATGGAAACACGTCATTTTGACGGGCTATTTTCTAGTGATATGAAGAACGCTCACGTTAATCTTTATACCCTTCGCGACGGAAGCATTTTACGAAATTTTTAATGTTTTGTCACCGGTTTTTAAATACAGAAGCTTCTTTGTTATAAAATCCAGAAAATGCTCCGATTACACAAGACAAAATTTACAGTAATATTTTACTGGCGAGGATAAACAAGGCTCCTTATGTCTTTTTACGGCATATGTACGTGACCCTCGTCCCCAAAGGTAATCGTGTCTGCCAAATATTTCTCTATAATGTCATCGGTCTTTGTACAATTATTTTCTTAATATTAACGAAGAATTACCCCCTTCACAAAAAATTCATTCACAGCTTGTAAGTAAACTAATATAAATTTCCGTTCTGTAAATGTTTCGAAGTCCCATTACTTATAAATGCTGCTTTAACAATAGTAAAGTGTTACTTTGTGTCCAGCATATCCATAAAAATGACATGCGATACTGTGTATGGCTGTATGCTATAATAATAAAAAAACGTAGTATTGATAAAATTGTTCATTAATGTGAACTAGCATTGGTGAAATTATTACTTATCCATCTTACGTAGCAAAGGGTAAGTCTTACAATCGTTTAGGAATTCGAAAATTTTTTTCTTCGACGGATTTACACGTATCAGATGCTGGAGATTACGGAAAATTTATTTTTAGACAAAATAAATTGCCGTCCGTTTGTCTGTGTGTCTGTGTGTCAAATTGAGATAGAGACTTGAAATTTGGTATGTACGTTCTAAAAAAATAACTGATGCTGTCACCGCTGCTGTGAATGAATTTTTTGTGAAGGGGGTAATTCTTCGTTAATATTAAGAAAATAATTGTACAAAGACCGATGACATTATAGGGAAATGTTTGGCAGACACGATAATTAAGACAGTTTTTAAAGCGGGTAATTATTTTTAAAAATATTTAATGTTAAAATCGATCAAAATCATCCCACTAAAAAGTTTTATATTATCAAATATTATTCATAAGAATTTAATTTTTTTAGGTCTTTTAGACATTGGTAGTTCTCACTGTGCAGACTGAATTTATATTTTTTTATTTAGTTCATAGTTTTGAGAATGCACATTTATTTTAAATTCAAATCTTTATGATTTAAAAGGATATTTTTTACTTATTTTAGAAAAAAGGTTTGTTTTAAATTGTTGCTATTTTTAAAAGCAGCAGAAATAATAAAATTTCCTTCAATTTAAAAATGTATTTACTTGTGGTTATTATAAACAGAAATGGAGAAATTTATGATGAGATATCATGCACGCACCGATATATATAATTGGCGTTACCTTTCCTGACATAGCAAGACTGGCTTTTGTTGTTTATTTACTTTTGTTTTATTTTTTCAAATTATACAAATTGTTGTCTTCTATAGTTATTAAATAAACTTTCTTTTATTTATTGTTATTTCTTTTTTAAAATAACAGATAATAATTAAAAATTAAATATACAACTGCTGTTTGAAACTGATTTTCGCCAAATTGGCATCAGAAAAGAAATATACGAAACCTGGTGCTCTATGATTCCTGTGCCAATCTTTCAAATTAAAATTTAATGATTACGTGAAAAACGAAAAGAAAATGATGAAAATTACGTACAAGAATAGAATATTTACACGTACTTTTAATTGATAATTAACATTTTAAAATGGATTTATTATTTTTGTTTTAAAAGTCATGAAAATTGCGTCATGTGTAAAATGATGATCATTTCAACTATTGTTGTGAATTCTAAGAGAGAGCAATTATTATTTCCTTTTTAAGAACAAACGTATTTTCTTGTGAATACTAAAAATACAAATAAAATGTTTGTAAAAATTACTTCAGACTAAAACAAAATCAAAATAACTTATTTCAAAAAAATTACTTATAGCTTTTCTAAAAAACACTAGAAGATAGAGCTTTAATTAAGCATTTTACATTAGCTTAATTCTAAATGTTTAACTACTTATTATCTTTAATCAAAGATTAAAACATCATCGTATGTCATAGAAGTGGCTGATCTGTCCTTAAAAATACCCATTCAAAGTATAATGAACAAAAGCCCATTTACAGAGCAATGTCTTTTTACATTATAATCCAATGTTTTGAGACCTTCTTAAATCCTATCAAATTACCATGCTTTTGGAATCTGTGGTACCTGAATGGGAATTAAGCAGCAAAATTCTTAAAGGGCGGGGTCTCCTAGTTATTTTTTGCAAAATATAAAGAGCAGTTTCCTTTTAGTTAAAAATATTTTCAACATCGTGGCTATAAAAGTTAACATGCACCGTTATGTTTCCGTATATTTTGACAAGATATTCATAATGATTCCGCATATTTCGAGCAGATATTCGCAAAAGATTACACATACTTCAGTCAAATATTCAGTAAGATTTCGATCGATTTCTATCAGATTTTGGTAACGTTTACACACATTTTGGTAGAATGTTTAAAAATATTTCTGTATGTTTCGGAAATGTTCTTGCATATTTCGAAATTGTTAGTGTGTAGCCCGAATTTGTTAATGCATACTTCGGGTATATTTGTCTATATTTAGGATATGTTTGTTTATATTTCCTAAATGTTTCTGTGCATTTAGGAAACCATATTTAACATGTTTAATTTTCTCTTTAAAAAAAGTAATGCGCTTTTTAAAAGAATTAAAACTATCCGATTGTAAAATTAAGGTCTTTAAACAAGTAAATAATCAGAAAAATTCTCAAAAATTTTTATGTAAAGTATTTAAAATAAGTAATCATGCAATTTTCTTACTTTCTTGGCCACAATAACTTGAAGGTATTTTCGAATCTTGGATGAAAATAATATTTATGAGGTAATATTCACCAGTGCTGACATTTATTAGTTTTGTTTTAACGAAAAAAAATCAGCTGTATAGAAGTAAAGTAAAAATGCAAAAAACTCGAACAGTTTAGTTTTTATGAGGAAAAGAATAGAGGTACACATATGTGTACCTCAGGTCTGAAGAGGTTAAAGGAATTAAAATTATCCGATTGAATTTTATTGCATCTTAATATTGGCGATACTGTTAATCATTTGTTTTGCAAAGAAAGTTAAATATCTCGGTCGAAATGTATGCACTAGCCTATGAATATATGATAGATATTACATATTTTATCAATGGATAATATTGTTTTTGTTCTAGAATTACTAATGTCAAAATAGCACTAATTATATGTTTTGTGATCTTTTCGTTTTGAACTTATGCTTGATTTCACAATTTTTAAAATTATTAAATTCTTGTTTATGTAACATAAGAAATTCATAATTTCATTTGCGCCAAATTTTATTTATTGATCAATAAATAAACCTTTTTAGGTGCGTTCGTAATTATGTAAATACGTAGCACCTATTGTTGTCGCTCAGTCCGTCCGTCTGTCTGTCCGTCTGTCTGTCTGTCTGTCTGTCTGTCCGTCTGTCTGTCTGTCTGTCCGCCCGCATATAACAACGCAAAAAGTACCCAACCGAATCGTTTGAAATTTAAAATACATAATTATAACACAATTTTGTCGAGTCATTTCAAATTTTATGAAAATCGGATGGATAGATCAATTACAGGGACAATCAAAAGGATTCCGTTACATTACGGTCAATGGGGAAAATAGTTTCAAACGCATTTTAATCGTTTGAAATTTAAAACGTATATTTATTACATAATTTTGTCGAGTCATTTCAAATTTTATGAAAATCGGATGGATAAATCAATTACAGGGACAATCAAAAAGATTCCGTTACATTACGGTCAATGGGGAAAATAGTTTCAAACGCATTTTAATCGTTTGAAATTTAAAACGTATATTTATTACATAATTTTGTCGAGTCATTTCAAATGTTACGAAAATCGGATGGATAGATCAATTACAGGGACAATCAAAAGTATTCCGTTACATTACGATCAATGGGGGAAAAAGTTCCAAATACATTTTAATGGTGTTACACTCATTTGTATACAGGGTGAGTCATAAATATCGAAACAATAGGCTATCTCCTTAAATATTGCCTCTAGACCCATACTTCCAATTGCAAAAATTCCTAAAAAAAGTTGAAATTTCAGATAATATAAGTTGCAACTCCATGGGGGGGTCTAGTTGAAAAAATACGAAAATTAAATTTTTATACCGCCCCCGTAGAGCAAAATTCCCAATTAGGAAATTATTCCTTATCCATTCCTAAATTGTACAAAAAAAAATTTCATCTCCCTATCTGAAAACCTGACAGAGATATCAAAATCTAAAATTCTCAAAAATTCGTGACTTACACCGCTTTACCATGCCTGTAAACGAAGTGAACTTCATCAATTTTCAAAGCAAATAAGGGATCGTCCACAAATTGTAACGTTGTAATATGCCGGTTTAAGACCGTTCGTCTTATTTGGGCATAATAAAGCAGCGTATTGATTTAAAATTGAAACTTGTTTTTAAAACATGTTGATCTATAGCACTAGAGGTCTGAATAAATCGTAATATTCAGGTCCGGTCCTAGACCGAGCCATAGGGAAAGAAGTTCAGCCCGGCATGAAATAATGTTAAAATCATAATCCGAACCAGCGAGGAAAAAAGCTTAAATCATAGCCGGCTCAGCCGTGAATTTCTACATAGTTTTTACTTCAGTATAGTTAAAATTGTTTTGCGTAGAGGAGTTCTGACCAAAAATACTTAATATAGAATTTTGTTTTTTATATTTATAATTTTTATTATTAAAGAGGCGCCAAAGTTTGTGATATATTTATTTTATCAATGAGTCTATGTTTATATGTAAATGTTTCACTTATATTTTATTATCGCTAATCCATATCCTGTGCGTTGAAGAATTTGAAAAATGTTATACAGTAAAACCTTTTAAGACGGAATCACATAGGAAAGAAAAAAATACGTAATAGACAAATGCCCTTCCTATGAAGGTTAAATGGAGTTTATTTTATTATCAGGTATTATTGTATTTATTTTGCATAGATCAACACATTTTCTGTTTAAGACAGAATTCCGTCATAGGCAGATTTTTTTCTCTGGTTTTATTTTGTTTAATTTTTTTTAGTATTTAAATATACTATTCTTAAAAAAATTAATTTTAAAGTTTTTTTATTTATAAAAAACATTTCATATTTATTTACTTAGGTGTCACAAATAAAAAATTAAAAAGTTGACATGTTTCGGTTCATTCATAAGAACCGTATTCATAACACATAAAATCAGTAGAAAACTAAATGACACTGGATATAAATATAATTTAAAAACCCAAAACACAAAACATTGCGCCCCCTATGATCGTGAATAGCCATTGCCACCGCGGCCTATAAATATAATATATTTTGATCATATATTAAATTTAATAACCAGTGTCATTTAGTTTTCTACTGATTTTATGTGTTATGAATACGGTTCTTATGAATGAACCGAAACATGGCAACTTTTTAATTTTTTATTTGTGACACCTGTTCTAAGTAAATAAATATGAAATGTTTTTTATACGTAAATGAAAAAGGTGAAGTGATTTTGTTTTAGTTTTTAGTTTTGAAAAAACGAAAGCTAACAACAGTTTTAACATTGTTTTTTTTTATTGTTTTGTAAAATAAAAGTGGTTTTAAAATTTATGTGGTGTTCATAAAAATATTGATTAAACAAAATTTTACTTATTTTATGTACGTAATTACGGATTGTTCAAGACCGTGATTAAAAATTTCGTCCAGTGCAAGTCTGGGAAAAAGGAAGCAGTCCCCTCCGGTATGAAAAATACATTAGACCCGGATAGGCGAGTCTTCAAAAAAAAAAGTAACGTCACGGTCCTGATCTGACCTGAGCCCAGAATACAGATTTTTTAATAGCCTCTACCGGACGATAAAAAGCTTGAAGTTGAGAAAGCTAATTTTTTAAAAAGGACTTAATCTGCATTTTAGAAAAGCATTCTTTTAAATAACTAATGGGTAGTAAAACAGTACATTTCGTTTTTCTGTATAATGAATTTTTTTTCGACTATTTCTAGTCTTTAAATTATTAAAAGTTAAGAATTGTTAAAGAAAAAGGTACAAACATATCTAATGGGTAGTAAAAAAGTACATTTCGTTTTTCTGTATAATGAATTTTTTTTTTCGAATATTTCTAGTCTTTAAATTATTAAAAGTTAAGAATTGTTAAAGAAAAAGGTACAAACTTGAAACATGTCATTTTTAATTATTTTACCTTACTTTTGTTTAAAAAAATGAAAAATTATTTACTGTTGAAAATATGATTTTTTAAAAGTTATTTTTTTTAATTAATATTTTTAATAGCTCTAAAATAAATATTGAAAAACAAAAACCTCGAAACGAAACTAAAATCAGATTTTTATTTTTAGTTAAATAGAAAGAAATTGAAATCCGATAAATAATGTTTCAAGTTATAACGATATTTAACTATCGGATTGAAACCAGTACTAACCATATGAATTTTTTTTAATTTTATGATAAATTTTAGCATGTGATTTTCTTAGCAAATTATATGGCTAACCATCACAAAAAAGGAAAAAAAATCAAAATTCTAACTCAAAAGATAGATTTTTTACGCGTTTCCTACAACTGTTAAAGTAACATTGTCTTTTGAATTGCGCGCATTTCAATTTGTGTCTAATCCCTTAAAACCTGATGAATTATTCAAACGGTTATAACTCCGCGAATTTTTAAGTTATGAAAATGTAACTTTTTGTGTATTATTCAGGACTGGATAAGGAAAGTTTCACTAATTGGAATTTTTATCCAACGGGGGCTGTATAAAAAGTTAATTTTCGTACTTTTTCAAATAGACCCCCCATGCAGTTGCAAGTTATCTTATCAAAAATTTCACCTTTTTTATGAATTTTTGCAATTGGAAGTATGGGTCTAGGGACAATATTTAAGGAGGTAGCCTATTGTTTCGATATTTATGACTCACCCTGTATAACAGAATCGACATGAATCTATGAAATATGTACTAAAAATACATTTTGTACAATCTGTGATGCAAAGAATATTTATTATTAAATTACAGGGCCAAACAAATGTATTCCACTAAATAATGTTATACGGGGAAACATTGTTTGGGGGTGTTTTAATTATATTAAACTACTTCACATTTTATGAATAAGATACTGAAGTATAATAAAAATTACTCCCTGCATATTTACAAGAACACAAAGATTTCGACCACTATACTGTACGCTCTACTATATCAGCAAGATCTGAATATTTTAAAACTTCGTTATCGTACGAACGCACCTCATTTGCTACGCTTCACGTGCAATTTCCAACTTGTTTTTAAATGCGGTCTTCTGAGCTACATCCTGTAAATAAATACATTTTGATTTTGTTTAATTTATCTGCATATAAACAAGTGGATATTTTTGCATTTTTAAATAATTAATTTTCATCATTTAAAAGATACTTTATTTTATAATAAATAAAGTTAATGATTGTTCATTATTTTCATTAATTTTATACATGTAAAAGGACATATTTCTTCTGATTATCTCACCATGTACTTCCCAAGTTATAAATACACATAGAAGTATGATAGCTATAAAATACTAATAAAAAATTATTTATAAATGGACAAAGGATTTTCAAAAATACACTTATTTATAAGTATTTTAGTTTACGAAAATATAAGAGTCAGAGATAAGAAATATTTTGAAACAATAACTATACATATAACGTAAAAAATAAATAATCGCTAAAAATCTATCTAATTTCATAAAGAAATTTAAATACTTTCAAAGTATGTGTATTTGCAGGATGGAACTTGCAGACTGTATTTCAAAAAAAAAAAAAAAAAAAAAAAAAAAAAAAAATTAATAGATTTTAGAATCAAATTTTAAATAAGATTTTTTACGCATATGCCATTCATAAACAAGGAGGACATAAAACGCGCAGTACAAGGGAAATTGTGAATTTGTTAAGTCATAAAACGATAAATTCAATCAATACAAAAATTTCGAATCGGAACATAATTTGGAAACTAAAAATAATAAATACATATAAACAATGTTATCTGCACCTAACTAATACTCCCCCTAGTACATTATTATTTATTAACCAAATATGTAATATCTATTATAGATTAATTTACAAGAATACATATTACGAACGTCTTATTTAATTTTGTACGTACAACAAATGTTTAAGAATACCGCTAATATTATTACACAGAAAAATTCAATCCGAAAACATTAATTCAATTAGAAATGAGTACTACTTTTTAAATAAAACGTAAGTGCTCACATTCATCAAAATATATAGCTTGTCCAGGGACTGACAATCCCCAGGCATCTAAACAATTCCAATTAGTGGCTAACTTTTTTTACAAACTTGTTATTTTTTTTCCTTTAACCCAAAAAACATTCTGAGTGCGAAAATATTTATTTTCAATAGCGCGATTACTTTTAGTGGTAGAAAATATAACACATCACTGCGTCGCTTCATTTTAGCCTTTGGCAAATTTTGTAGTGAATGCGTTAATGTCAGCGAAAAGTTTCATTTAGCTGGTTCCTAAGAATTTTTTCTGGCACCTTATTGAAGACAATCCAATTTACACTACATTTTCGAAAATGTTTCCGGTAGCAAATGCAACGGCTCAGATTTATTTATTATTACTGTTTTACAGTTTTAAGAGGCGCATACTTATGTGCATAAATGTGTGGCAGTATCGATTAATGATGGTATGACACCGCATTGCTTAAGGAGTACCAACGCGGCGACAAACCGCCATTCGTAACCTTCAACGAACTTGAATGGAAGCATAAAGATGAATTTCAGTAGAAAGTAAGGTCTAAAAAAGTACATTTTTTTTTTTACTCTGGTGGAGTCCAGAAGGCCATTCCGCAGTGCACGAGGTTAAATATAATCTCGAGAAGTATCTCACATAGTGTATCAAAATAAATTTGGTTGCCCCACACTTCTTATTTCAACTACTTGAGAAAGTTAAACACGAAAAATGTAAAGGCAGTACAGTACTAATAAGCACAAAAAAAAGTAATCAAGCGAGACTAACATTATCCTGAGAAATCTTAAAATTAGGAGGGGGTGCTCATTGCAGCACATTACATAATAATGTTCCCCTTCTTAAACATAAACAACTTTATTTAGGTAAACAATTTATTTTTTTGAAGTATATAACTGAAGTAATCTACAAGATAACTACTGTAAAATTAGATGGGACTTAATAGATATATTAAAAAAGTTTAAAAAAATCAAATACATGAAAATGTTTTTACACAGTGACGGGAAGAAGCGCGAATTCTATATAATAAATCATATATATAAATTATAAGAACTATATGTGTTGAATGTTGTCATAAAAATTTATTTGTTTGCAAACTATATTCTTTTGGATTAAAATAGGATTTATTTCAGTCGTGAGGATAATATGGATAATCAAAATGGTTAAAATTGATATTTCTTTAAAAAAAATTCGGATAAACGAATTGAAAAAAAAAAAAAAAAATTCGGATAGATGAATTGCAAAAAAATAAAAAAAAATTTCGGATAGACGAATTGTAAAAAAATAAATAAATAAATAAATAAATAAATAAAATAAAATAAAATAAAATAATAACTAGCAGGCTATGCCCGCTGCGCTGGTCCATTTTTCCAAACAAATCGTGACTCAAACAAAATGGTGATTTGAAATTTCTTTTTTAAAGCAGTGTAAACCATCACCTGGAATGTCCTTTCGCAATACTGAAAACGATGTCATTGCGATATTGCATTATTGTATGCCTTGGACAAAATTTGGGTAATTAAGTACCATCTCTCTTATTTGATCATTTACAGAAGAGTTTGATATGAAAATGTGACCGTTGTAATAGCAGGAATCAAAATGTTCTCTACTCATCACATTATTTTGTCAGAAAGCATTGCAATCATTACCAAACTCTATTAATTTTCAAATATCACATTATCGTTTGTTAGTTCTTAAACTCCCGAATCTGAACTTGCACTATGTGCAGATCTGGTAGCCTAAATACAATCTCATTACATGTTGCATTACATTTTTTAATAACCGTCCTCTTCTAAAAACTCTACTACAGTTTTCTATCTACCTTGGTCTGTTCCAGCAAAGTACATAGCAAAAAAATGTAAAAAAGAGTGTTTAAATTATATAGTTATTAGAACAATGAAGCATAAAAGGTCTGTTTTAAAGCTGAAATATTTGGGTAAAATTAAAATTACATCAGTTTCACTGCCGCTTCATTTTTTTAAACCAGTTGCAGGGCTGCCACAGGCGACTATTTTTATATTCCGTTCGCACCACTATTTTTCTAATATAAATTTTAAAATAATTTTTTCTTGCAAGTGTTGTCAAAGTGTATGTTGTGGATTTCTGTTTAAAGAAAGTGGTGCCAGTTAGTTAAAAAATAGTCGCCTGTGGCAGCCCTGCAGTTGCAAACATGTAGCTGTTAAATCGGGAATAATCTTGATGCTAAATTATGTAGAAAAATAAACCTTCAGCTTGTAATCAATTCCATTATGATTTTTGGCGTCAAACATTAGTATTGCTTATAACGATTTGTTACAAATGTATCAGACTTATTTCGTGTTTATTGTCAAATGAAAGTGAAGTTTACAATCATTTATTTTTGGCATTTAATCTTATATCTTGGCAATAGTTTTTTTTTTTTTTTTTTTTTTTTTTTTTTTTGTTCGACGGGGTAATGAAGTAGAGTAGTATTTAATAGTTAATTTTTGATAAATTCTGTTGATAGGGCTTAATGTTAATTAAAACTGAAACATAAACATCATAAACAAAATTTTCTACTGCCGGTATTTAATGTATATTTTTTTCTTAGCCAATTTTAAAGTATTTTTTTTAACCTGAATGATTGATAAATTAATTGCAAATATATATATATATATATATATATATATATATATATATATTAATTCTATATCATTGATATTCCGAATATTTTTCCTGCACATTGCAAATATTGCTTTTTTAGGGATAGTAAAATAACTACAGATGAAAAATACATAATAAGGCTAAAACACAGAATTAACGACAATTTGGCGAATGCCTCTACGGAGACTTGAAAAGTGCGCCAGTTCTGTCAACTTAAATATCCAGATAGAATTTTAATAAATAATCGGTACTACTTTATTATTCCATAGATCAATTTCGCCAAATTATACATATTGCAAAATGATTCACAATATTATACAATCGAATATAACTTTTATTTTAAATAACCAAAGAATCAATAAATTACGAAAATATTAATAGAAACACAAATAAAACGTCGAATTAAAAAGTAGTTAATGACGTAACAAACGCATGTAACATGTTTAATTTCAAATGAATGTGGCATTTACGATCATCCATTATTGACATTTAATCTTTTATTTTGGCGGCAGTTTTTTGGTCGAAGGGATAATCAAGTAGTACCACATAATATAAAAAAAATATAAATAATAATATAGCCAATAATATTTTGGTCAGGTGTCATGTATGGATCACGTTGGTGCGATTGCAACAAAATTGTGATTTTATGGATTGCGTGGTAATCTGGTTTTTGATGTTTATTTACTAATAAACTTTGTTTTTTTACTTTTCTTTATTTTTTTCTTTCTTTATTGTTTTGTTCTATAATTATTAATTAAACTTCACTTATTTATTATTGCTTCATTTTTAAAATAATAGAAAATAATTAAAAATAATATAACATGTAACTGGTATTTGAAAACGCAGTGTTTGCCAAACTGATGTCAGATTTAAAGAAACGCGCCAAGGTGATGCGTATATAAAAAGGAAAAATGTTTATAATAATGTAACCAAAAAAGTAAATAAATAATTAAAAAATAGCCTTTTCGATTTAAAAAAAATAACGCCAAGCAGTCGTTAATTCTGTAGTTGCATCAGTAGTAAATTTTCTTTTCTTCGTTTGTTTCATAATGAAAAACCGTAAATTTAATAATCTCAAATAAAATAATCTGACAAATTGTCTATATTCTCGTTTATGATCTAGATATCTCCTTAATATATAAACAAAAAGGCAAAGATGTCATATGCGCCGAGTTTGGCGCGATAATTTTTTATGCTAATTTGGCGGAAACATTGTTTTCGAATACCAGTTACATGTGTATATTTAAATTATTTTCTATTATTTAAATAGAAATAAAAATTTATGAAAAAGTTTAATTAATAAGTATATAACAAAACAATTTATACAATTTATAAAGTAAATAAGCATTTTATTTATAAATAAATATTAATAGTCGGGTTAATATATCTCAGACAAAATAATGCCAATTTAAAGTCTATTATTTACCTCAGTGATATATAATATCTGTGCCAATAAAACTTTCAATAACATAGTAAATATGCTATTTGGCGGTGCTCAATTATTGAAGATTAGTCCAATATCATTTTAAATATTATCTAACACAGGACAAATATGAAGAAAATTGAAGAAGAAATGGCTAATTAAAACAAACTTGTAAAATATTTTCGCACAAATGCCTTATGTGCACCACATTTGTGCATTTTTTTTCCTTTTTTACACCAATTTGGCGAAAACTTCATTTTAAAATATCAGTTGCATATATATTTTTTAATTGTTTTCTATTATTTTTAAAAGGAAATAAAAATAAATAAATAATGTTTTGTTAATAATTATAAAATAAAACAATTTACATCATTTAAAAAAATAAATAAGAGTAAATAGTTTATTAATAAATATACAGTAGCCGAGCTACCATATGAACATAAAATCGACGTTTTGTTGCAATCGCGCCAATGTGGTGCATGTATGACATCTGTGCCATTTTTTTCAGAAGGCAATTTTTATTTCAAAATGTTGAATTTATCGATAGTAATAACGCAAAATTGCATAAATTTCGTTTAAATTGCTAGATTTCTTTGTTCAGTTTGTAAATTTTAAAACTAATTTTCCCTGGAAGAGAATTTGACAAAATGGCGCAAAAAAGTATGTTTGTTGGTTACAATTTTCAAAATTGCGGTGAAAAACTTTTGAAAAAGAATGACATTATTTTACAATATATATATGTTTGGCAAAATTTCACACTAAAGCTAAAATTTAAATATTTGATTACAATTTTTAAAATATTAACTTATGTTTATTGAATTTACAATTGAATACTAAAATATACTCCAAAAATTATCTTCTTTTGGAAAAAACAACATTATTGCGATCTAATGTTAGACATATGCATTTTTGGCTTAATTCTTTGCCGACAAAAGTAAAAAAAAAAATCTCAAAGAAACAAATATATAACTCACAATTACATTTATAATTATATCTGCCTTTTTCTGGAGTAAGTTATATACTATTGAAATTTGATAAAAAAGAGAAAGAAAATAATAGAAAGGAAAATAAATATCGTTCAAAATTCATTTAATCAAATTTTCAAGTTATTTTTTTTATTCTAACGCAAGGATAAGTCGCCAAATGTTGCATCAAATGTAATATTTCACGTTAAGTTATTTTTTAAGCGTTACAAATATTTCTTTTATTTTTAAGATAAATATTTTTTTATCGTATTATGCCTCATTAAATGGTTTTTCTTTATTTTTATTATTATTATTATTATTATTATTATTATTATCAATAGTTATTTTCTGCTTTTTTTGCAAGATGTTTGTAATATTTTGTTTAGTAATGATAATTTTCGCCAAAAAATAACTACGGGCAACCCTTTCATCAAAAATAAACAAAAAATACAAATTTATTACCAAAAATCATATTTATCCCTGTATATTTGAATGACAAACTTCCGCAAAAATATTTCCTATCGAATGATACAATCGGCAAAAAAATCCATCGGGTAGTTTTTGAAAACACTCGTGTGGAAGTTTCAGAACTTCTGCTTTATAATATATATGATAATAATATTAATAATAATAATAATAAATAAATATTAAACAAATAAATAAATAAATAAATAAAACAGGCTGCATATTCTATATTTAAATAAAAATCAGTATAGTGAATCTTTGTTTTTCTTAGAAAATGATTCTGAAAAAGTTTCAAATAAGTTGTAATCACATCTTCAGTTTATTGTTTGAAGAAAAAAAATGTGAAAGCGTGCAAAAAAATATATGTACGATAATTGAGATTTTTCATTTCATATTAATAAACCGGGAGGCGGCAGCATATACAATCACTTCATCGAGTTCATGGCTAAAATTCCAGAATTAGTTATAACTCAATCCACATATTAAAGTGCAATCCGTCTGTCAAGTCATATCTTGATGTAAAACATCTAAAAACCCGATTTTATCCGTATTTAGACTGGTATCTTTATAATTATGATTTTCCGCATCCAAAGACATCAAAATATGGAGAATTGGGAGAAGAGAGAACACAATGGCCACTACATTTTTAATGTAAGGCATCAAAGCAGATTCAAAATAAAATAAATAAATTCCTCATAAATCTTTTCTACAGTAAAATATAAAAGAACATAATATAATAAAAATGTGTTTTTTATAGATTAAACTTTTGAGATATTTTAACTTATATATTTTTACCTTATTAAACATAATTGTTGTATAATCAATTATATAGCTCTTGCATTCATTATTGTACTTAATGAATTTTAAAATTAGTGTGAAATAATGTTACAATTGATTTGTTGTTGACGTTGCAAAACAAATTTTTTTATGAAAGAAAAAAAAACTACAAAATAATTTACACATTTTAAAGTTTTTTATGTACAATTTTTTGATCTTTTTGAACTTATTTATAATTATAAAGAAATAAATTTGTCTCTCTGTGTTCTGACGGTGTTCTGAAGAAACAGCTGCAATCAAAGCTGGAAAATGTGTTAATATGCTACGTATATGATTGTAGTTTTGCACTTGAAAATTTAATTTCATATATTTGTATTAGAACTTTTCAATTTTATTTTGAACGCATTTGAAGCGTCTTTTTACATTTTGTGGAGAATTTTTAACATTAATAAATTACTTCTGGTGTAGTAAGTTTTGCTATTTTTCTAATAATTTTATTCGGAAATCATACAAAGATTTTTGAATTTTTCGCGAAACATTTTTTATCTAATATTTAATTTTTTTTGTTAGTAGCTCATGATAGTTTCTCAGACGAAGCGTTTTTATCGGAAAATATAACAACTGATTAAAATTAACGTTGATTAAAATTAACGTTGATTAAAAAATAGCAAACAATGAAATTTCTTTCTTTTTTTCACCAATTAGCAAAAATCGAGAAAACTATTTGTAATACCAATTTAAAATTTGGCCTACACATGTAGATAAAAGGTCTTGCATATGAATGTCTAATTTTAAAAAAATGTTTTTTTTCTTGATAAAAAAAAAAATTCGTAATTTTCCTTAATTATATAAAAAGAAAAAAAAGTGCTCAGACAATCTAGAAATGAATTGCACATTTAAGGGCATTCTTCTGCTTTTTCTGCTATGACCATAAATAGTTGGGAAATGTATATGTTTTTTTTGTACAACCTTCTATATGATCTATATATATGAATGTATATTATGTAGCATGCAAAGTTGAAAATTTTCTTTCAGCAATTTTCGCTTATAAACGGATTTTTTTCCCTTTTACTTTGGGGCAGCTTTGTGTACGGTATACATAATTTATATAAACCAAATAACATTTTAAAAAATAATCAAATTTACAAACGCATATAAGAAATGAAAATATATTTACCAGAGTTATAGTTCATAAGTTTCAATACTCCACTTATTGTTCATTTTCGTCTGTAGCCAAATTAATTCTGGTGTCTTTGTAAAGGAGCGATAAATTATACCCTCACCATGCTCTATAGTAAGAATCTTGTGTTGATCTACAATGATAATCAGACAGTAATTTCAATTTCAATTTG
This sequence comes from Maratus speculifer, assembly GCA_964019185.1. Classification (NCBI taxonomy): domain Eukaryota; kingdom Metazoa; phylum Arthropoda; class Arachnida; order Araneae; family Salticidae; genus Maratus; species Maratus speculifer. Next base: position 20,266,252 of record OZ025298.1, read on the forward strand.
TTTAAAATACTGTAGTATCATTAAAATATAGCGCAAACGATTTTTCCCACGGATCATGTAATGTAACGGCATTATTTTGAGCAATGTTCTCGCTGGCATTTGACCAACGTTAATAATTTGGCTAGTTAAAAATAAAAAACATTCGCCAAATGAGAAAAGTATTAGCAAAATAGATTCGCCATGTAGCACAAAAGAAAAAAAAAAGTCAATGTATTTTCTTTTTTTTTCAATATGTTCTAAAATAAACCAAGTTTTTCGCGAAATCCACAAAAAATGGACATGAGGATGAAAATTTAAATTTCTTTAAATATGATTGAAATTTTGTATATTAACTGTTAAGAGTGTACTATTTCATATTTTATCAAAAAAGAATTAAATTTTTGTCATTAACATACTTATTTTAATTAATAAAGTGACACTATGACTTTGTAAAATAGACTGCGGCAAAAATCTTTACATTTTATGGTCTCGTACAGCTGAACAAACATTCTGAAAATCTCCAGACTTGGATATATATGATCTGACAGCTATTATTGAGAGTTTTTGTCTGCAGAGATGTGTTCACTAATCTTCATTACAAAAGGTAAGCATATTTAATTACTCTTAATTATTGTGTCACACCCGCAACAAAAAGTTACATTTATATCTCTACAGAAAAAATATTTTTGATTTAAAGTTATGAAACTTTATATTCAAAAATAGTTTTTTAAGATACTTTGAATTACAGACATAAAATAAATTAATTAATATTTTAAATATAATTATTGAGCGTTGCGGGTGTGACATGTCCCTGTTGCGGGTGTGACATTTAATTAAAGTCACACCCGCAACGTCTTTTAAAATTGATTACAAATGTATATTTAAACAAATTATATGTAAATGTATAAAATAATAATATGCTGGAAAACATGTACTTGGCAGCTTTAACTGTACCCTTTGATTTAATAGAGGGAATTCCAGTTAATAAATAAAAATTTGCATCATTAATCTGAGCATGTGCCACTGTGTGCAGTTGATTTATTCAGTTTGGACTGATAAATTTGTTGCTTTACTACATGAAAATAATTTTATTAGTGATATATGATTATGAAATTAATTTTAAAAAAGGTAAGATTTCTATAGAAATTAAAAAAACAAAATTACGAAACAATATTTTAGCAATTTTCTTTAAATTTGTTAATTTTGTTTTGTTTTTTATATACATTTTTTTAATTTTGTTATTTGACAGTATTTATCTAATATATATATTTTTAGTTTTTTAAAATAAGTAAATCAATATTAGGGGAAATTTTTTTTATCTTTTAATTCAAATTAAATAAAAAGTAGAAGTAAGAATAATAGAAACTGTTAAAATGTTTAAGTTAGCATAAAATGTATATAGTCAGTTTGAAATTAACCAAAATTTAACATAATTAACTTTATGTAAGATTAGAAATTTCAAGGGATAAAATTAAAAATTTGTTAAGCTTATATTTTTGGTCTGGATGTGCTATATTTATTCAGTTTACACATTAATTTTTTCTCTTTTGCAGAGAATGAAGAGCAGAGAAAGATCACGATATCATCAAAAAAATATTAAAGAAAATCCTTTTAACCCGTCAGTAGTCGCGTGTCGGTCTTTTCGCCGCTCGTATAACTTATCTTCTCCTAAATTATATCACATTACAAATACAACGGAGATCTACCATGTAGCTGACTTTAAAGGTCTCTTGACCACCTTAGTGAAGTAACAGGACACCTCTGTTTTTCTTTCAGGTAAATTTTTAGAAACAAAGTTGAAATTGGCGAAAAAGTCTACGTAAAAATCACTAATGTCAGTTCATTTTTACTTTTTCCATTTACTTCAGATCTCGTGAATAAAATGCATAATTTAAGAAAACTACAAATTTATATCTTCATTGAGATGTTACTATCGTATATTAGGTGAAAAATAATTCTTATTTTACATATTTGGTATGCAGGGGGCCAGCGGCGAAAAGACCGAGCGCGACTAATGTCGTTGTGAAAAAAGCCGCGACTACTCGCGGGTTAAATATGAAGCATATCTACAACAAGAGAAGGAAAGAGACAAAGAAAGGAGAGAAAAGAAGAGACTATTTAAAAAAATCATGGTAAAGGATGGCAATCCTTTTGTATTTTATCTCATGGTAAAGGAGTTAGTGCAGTTGCCAAGAAAATGGTAACACTAGCAACGCTCTGCAACTATAAATTCAGCATCAGATTTTGCCATGTGTGTAGAAAAAATTCCTAAAAAATAAAAAAGAACTTTGCTGAATCTGAAATTTCAGAAGGTATTGTTAAAATGCTTCATGAATGCTGGCACCAAGCACAATCGGAGCTCAACATTCAATCGATACATCCAGGGCTGTAGACAAAAATGAACGATAGGGGAGGGGGGCTCAGAATTTTTTTTCTCTGTCTCTGATGCAGAAAGATACGTTAGTGCATATTCACATTGTAGGTACTATGTTTCTTTTTAAACTGTGGTAATAACTTCGTTTTATGCCATGAAAACTATATGATGATGAAAATTTTGAGTGTATAACTGGTACAAAATGAAACATTATATTAGCTTCACATGTAAAAATAGGATGAGGGAGTGTTGAAACACTTATTTTAGATACAATTTAGTAATTTTGCAAAACTGTGAAAGGATCTCAAAACTAAATTAGATTTTTGAACATAATTTCATTTGGATTTTTGGAACAGAAATTCATTTAGTGACCTTGTAATCTTTCCCAGGGGGGGGGGGCCTGAGCCGCCCATAGCTCCCCCTTAGCTACGGGCCTGGATTCATCATGTTGTTTTTATAAACGTAGGAACAATTAATGTAGCAATAACTTCAGAAAGTGATCGCAAGAGAATTTGTTTGTTACCATATTTTGTCAAAAATATAATATCCAATGATAAGAGTGCAGTTGGAGATTTTGTAGAAGTTGTTTTGTTGTCCACATTTAAAAAAAAAGTGAAAACTTTGATGGACAAATAAGACAAATGAATGGGAATGTTATAGAATAAGAGTATCTGAATAAAAATCAAGAAAATGTTCATATTTGGCTCAGTCAGTTAGATGTATCCATACTATGGCAAGGATATAATATCCAACGATGAACGTGCAGTTGGAGATTTTGAAGAAGTTGTTTTATTCTCGACATTAAAAAAGTGAAAACTTTGATCTACAGATAGAACAAATGGATGGTGACGATATAGAATTAGAATGTTTGAAAAAAATTAAAAAAAAACGTGCATATTTGGCCCAGTCAGTCAGATGTATCCTAGGGAAAAAAAGAGCATTTTTGTAAAAAAAGCTCCACCACCAGAAATTATAAATTCAAGATTGGAAATGAAATTTGTTTGATATTTTCCTCTCTAGATATTATAATTGAAATATTGATTAATTCTTTAATTAAAAAAATTGTGTTGGAAATATTTGTGCATGTCATTATTTTATTGGCTATACAAGTCACATCCGCAACAGGGCGTCACACCCGCCACGAAAATTTTGAATATTTTCCACAAAAGCAAGAATTGAGTAAGTAATTTAACTTCTTCATAGAATAATTATTTAAGTATTACTGTCTAATATATAAAAATATCAATTCACTCAGTTGTCATAATTCACAGAGTTTTGCATTTTTGTACTGAAAGATGAAAATGCATGTCCTTTTTATGTCACACCCGCAACAGGTGGAAATTATTTTTTTTTTATAAATAAATGATACATTGGACAATTTTCAGATTTGGATAAATGTATATGTAAGTGGTCTACATTGAAATTCATACAAATTGAAACCAATGCTCAAAAATATTTTTGCTGGTGACTAAATTAAGTTGTGTAAATGTCACACCCCCAACTTTGGATTGGGCGTTTTATAACTGTGATAGCAATTGTTATTAATCTAATTTCAACTATCCGCTACGAATATAAAATAATATGTATAGATTAAATATATATGCATATATATGAAAAACGAAAAAAAAAAAAGAAAATGCAAAAATTGAGCACTAGCTATTTGGTGAATCTAATCGCTTGTTTACTCGCCAAATGAAGAATTTAGTCGCAATTTGGCGCATTGGCGAGCGACAGCGAGAACACTGATTTTGAGTATCCTGTATATCAAGTGTAAATGTGACATATTCCACAAGAAACGCAGATTAATAGATATATATATTTCATAGTAATCGAATTACATTTAAGCAAGTTAAATCACAGACGGACTGACAGACAGTCTGAATTCATGTTAAAAATAGGAAAAAAAAACTTCTTACGGGCTTTATCGAATTAATAAAGGAGAAGATCCGAATACGCGTTAACACTTGTTTTTAGTTTAGATTTCACAATTTCCAAAATTAGTAAAGAAACAAAATAACAGCAGGATACCTTCACATGTTTTAAAATCTGTTTACAGGAAAACAAAATCAATTCAAAAGACGTTTTCTGTTTATAAAATGAAAAATTTAGAAAGCGTTGAAATTTTGAATTTTGAAAATGAAGTCTAAATATTAGCCTAAGTAGCCGGTATTCGAAACATTTCTGTGTTTAAGTTAAAACCGCTATTGCTCATTCTTACGTATAGTAAAACACTAATAACGTGCGTATGGCAACTAAGAGCTAAATATGTCTAGAAAATTACTTTATTATCAATTCACGTCAATACGCGATCAGTATACTTTTTTTAAAAAAATGAGAGACAGATATATAAAAATTTTTTGATTTAACAGATTACATCGTTTTGACATTTTTAGATTTACTCTTCGTAAATGAGACAGGTTTCTGCGACGTACTTCTCGTAACTTTATTCTCTCAAATAAAGTTTCAAACTTTTTCAATCCCCGCTAGGTTGCGTTGCGCTCAGTAAACGTATGTTACTAGTGTGACATTACACATTAGTGTAATGTTACACCGATTATACCTGTTAAACCGGTGTTATCGGTTGTTCCACTATAGAATTGGTGGCAGTAAGGGCTTCCACCAATTTTAAGAAGTAACGTTACACAAAGGTTTTACAAAATGTGTTGGACCTTTTTCTGTCTCACTATTTTTCTCAAAATTTATATTTAAAATATACATTCATACAAAGTCGGCTAGGTTAGTCATGCCAATGAAAGATTTTATGTTAAGTGATTATTGTGAGAATTATTAAATCTTTCATCACAGTTGTACAGCGATGAAAATATATTCGGCATGCATGGACCAATTTAAGGTCATATCTTTGGATAACGCAGTATTGTTCTAGGTTGTAGTAATCAAATCTAACGAAGGAATAAATAGACGGTTTTACGTTTTTTAAAATCATGTTTGCTTACCTGATTACAAATGATGAGAGTAAGAAACTAATTTTAAACATGACAAAATTGATGGCATCTGTCAGAACATAACAATAAAAAATAACATTAAAAGGTAATTTTTTTTCCCAAAAAATTTTAGATATAATGTCACTAAGTGTTAGAAAAGAGAAAAAATTGTAGGAATTGTTAAAATTTAAAATCACGAAACATTTATAATAAATTTTACATGTCCATGAACTTAGGGTCAAAATCGGGGTACATATATATCATACGAAAGTGATCTTTACATAAAGTTATTATCAGGGATCCGGAGAGCATCGGGTGGGACTAAAAATGTAAAAATAAATATTGCTAAAAGTATGTTAAATGTCAATCATAGTCCATAAAGTTTATTATTATTATTATTATTTTTAATCTAAGGTGAAACTTTAATAATGTTACGGTCAAGTAAGGTAAGTGGTCTTAAATCCCTCTTAAAATTTAAGTTTTAGTAGTACTTATTCAGACTCTGATTATATTAAAGCACAAACAGTATTCCTTGATGTAAAGTACTATCATTCTAGTATAAACATTGGTGTTTTTAAACTTGCATAAATATATTTCCGTGCTTTAGAAAAAATATCTAAAAAAAGTTAACGAAAATTAAAGCTATAAATAAAATAAATATTAAATAAAAAGTTTTATTTCAATCATTAATGCGTTTATTTTTTGAGGTTTGATGAGGCTGTTTGGTTTTAGATATTGTGTTATTTTTAATTTTACATTTATTTTTGGAGATAATTTTAAATTTAAGAATGTTTAAAAAGTGCTTAAAATTAAGTTAAATATCAGTGGTTCTTTAATGCACTATTTGATGTCTTGCAGTATGCTGAAATGCTCAAAAATTTAACAACATAATGGTTTACTAAAAGTTTTGAAATTCGGTCTCGATGGTAATTAATGAATTTAATAAGACTTACAACAGAAATAAGATTCTAAAACAGATTCTAAATAAAAGTAACCAAAATGAATTTTCATTGAAAATATTTCTTTATTGTTGTTATTATTATGTTTCTATCAAAACTATAAATTATCATAGAAAGCATATTTTTCATTACTATTTAAAATCCTTGACAAAAACTTTTCTGAATTAAATGAAATCTAATTATATCGTAATAAGATATAAATAAAAACAATAAATAGCAATGATAAAACAAAGTCCTTTATTTTAAAAAATATGTTTTGTTAAATATGTTTCGAGAGTTTTAAAGAAAAAAAACTTATCGTATTATTTAAACTCTCTGGAATTAATTTTAATATTGTCTAATCTGGAAATCGATTAAAAAAATATTGTTCATAAAAGGATAGCAAGATAAGGTAATCTAGAAATAATTAGATTTAAAATAATGATGTTCAAATGAACTTTTTATCTCGTTCCAAAAGCTCTGAAAGTTTTGTTTGTGTGCTTTTCATGTCTCGCGTTCTTCTAACTAAATTAAATTATCTTAAATCTAAATGCATCAAAGCTGGATTTTTTTTTTTTTTTTTTTTTTTTTTTTTTTTTTTTTGTAGAATATAAATGCTTTTTAACTTTTCTACTTGTTTAAGTGCAAAGTTGATTTAATATTTGGTATTTTTTACTGCATGGTTTTAAGATAGTATGAAATCTGTAGATTAAAATACACTATAGTTACTTTTGTTAAAGTTTAAACTACAGCAAAAAAAAAAAAAAAAAAAAAAAAAAAAAAAAAAAAAAAGAGCCAATACGAAAACTAAATCTTGTTTAAATTTAATTTTATTCTTATGTAACAAAAAAACCCATAAATTATTATTTAGCTATCAAAATTTTTATATATGTCTCAAATTTCATTTTTTTTTTAATTTTAGAAAAAGCCTAATTTTATTTAAACATTATATTGTGAGACTTAAATTTTTAATAGGCGATATAAAAAGTTATTTAAAAACTGTCAGGCTTAATTTTCATTTCAAAATCAAAATACTGCATCCATTTACAGTCTGAAAGTTAAGCAAATAAGTAAGTAATACAATTGATCAAACTATATTTTAAACAAAAATTTCCGAAGCGATCGTGATTGAAAAAATTTTGGTATTCAAATATCAAATTGCATTTTTTATTATTCATTTTTAAATTCAGTTTTGCTCTCAAAAGCATCCAGTGGACCAGTTCTCTTATTTAGGCTCTGCATAATATGCCGCATTGTTCAATTTTTTGAAAAGACTCACTATATATTTTTAAAAAGCTGTCAAAGTGGGCACTTCGCATAAAATTTCCCTAAACTATCATGATTAAAGTATTGAAGATGTATTCTAATACAAATTGGTTATTTTATGACACATTTTAAAACTCAATTTTCCTGTCAAACGCATTCAATCGACAGTTTTTAAGCTATTGCACTGCTTTTATCGCGGGCTTTGAGCGAAGCGGCAGAATCTAGAAATTCCGTAACGAGAAAACCTAACACTTCCGAAACGAAAAAACCTAACACTTCGGCTAACGACGTTTCAGTTCGGCAAACTTCGGCACGGTATCCTTCGGTAGACTTCGGCAAACATTGACGCGGTATTTTTCAGATATTAGGATATCAAGTCTCAAACTCATGTTTCTTATGATCTAATTTTCATTCCGAGGACAAAGTTTGTTTGGTAATTTGTTATGAAACAGTGTTAATTTTTGGTGACAGGAGACACCCCCCACCGTGAGGGTCGAAAAATTTAAAATGCTTATAACTCGCGATCTAACTTTCGTAGCGCGGCCAAATTTTGTTTGGTAATTTATTATGAGACATTGTTAATTTTTGATGACAGGAGACACCCCACGGTGAGGGTCGAAAAATTTAAAATGCTTATAACTCGCGATCTAATTTTCGTAGCGGGGCCAGATTTTGTTTGGTAATTTATTATGAGGTAGTGTTGATTTTTGGGGACAGGAGACCCCCCAAGGTGAGGGTCAAAGAATTTAAAATGCGTATAACTCACGATCTAATTTTCGTAGCGCGGCCAAATTTTGTTTGGTAATTTATTATGAGAGTGTTAATTTTTGATGACAGGAGACCCCCCCCCCACCTTGAGGGTCGAAAAATTTAAAATGCTTATATTTTGCGATCTAATTTTCGTAGCACGACCAAATTTTGTTTGGTAATTTATTAAGCTATTGCATAGCTTTTATCGCGGGCTTTGAGCGCGGCGATTGAATCTAGGTATTGTGTAACGAGAAAAATTCCTAACACTCCGGCTAACGACGTTTCAGTTCGTCAGACTTCAGCACGGTATTCTTCGATAGACTTCGGCAGACATTGACGCGGTATTTTTGCATAAGCTGATAAAAAATGCTATGCAATAACTTTACCGCGGCAGTCCCCGTGTGCCACACCCATTTTTTGCTATTTAGAAACTATATAATATACGTATTGGTCTTTTTAGGTGCGTTTGTAATTATGTAAATACGTAGCTCCTATTGTTGTCGCTCAGTCCGTCCGTCTGTCCGTCTGTCTGTCCGTCCGCAAATAACAACGCAAAAACTACCCAACCAAATCGTTTAAAATTTAAAATACATAATTATAACATAATTTTGTCGAGTCATTTCAAATTTTATGAAAATCGGGTGGATAGATCAGTTACAGGGGGAATCAAAAAGATTCCGTTATATTAAGGTCAATGGGGAAAAGAGTTTCAAATGCTGCATTTTAATCGTTTGAAATTTAAAACATATAATTATTGCTTAATTTTGTCGAGTCCTTTCAAATGTTATGGAAATCGAATGCATAGATCAATTACAGGGACAATCAAAAGGATTCCGTTACATTACGGTCAATGGGGAAAAGTTTGAAATGCATTTTAATCGTTTGAAATTTAAAACATATCATTATTACGTAATTTTGTCGAGTCATTTCAAATGTTATGAAAGTCGGATGCATAGATCATTTATAAGAACAATCAAAAGTATTTCATTACATTACGGTGAATGGGAAAAAAATATTTTCGAATACATTTCAATGGTGTTACACTCATTCGAACATAATAGAATTGGCATGAATCTATGAAATATATACTAAAATATGCATTCCGTATAATCTGTGATGCAAATAATTTTATTTTTAAATTACAGGGCCACACAAAAGTATTCCACTACATAATGCTATACGGGGAAACATTGTTTGGGGCGTGTTTTAATTATATTCAACTATTTCACATTTTATGTATAAGATATACGTTGCTGAGGTGTAATAAAAATTACTTCCTGCATATTTACAGAAACACAAAGATTTCGACTACTACACTGTACCCGAAGTACGCTCTACTATATCAGCAAGATCTGAATATTTTTAAAAACTTCGTTATCGGACGAACGCACCTCATTTGCTACGTTCACATGCAATTTCCAACTTGTTTTTTTAAGTCAGAATATATTTCAATATATGTTGTCAAACTGAGCATTTGTGCCAAATTTTGCTTAAAATGATTCTGATATAACCATTTCTTACATTAAAATAAAATTTAAAAAAATTCAAAAGCGGCCAAATAAAGTTGTTAAATTTGGTTTATTTTTAATGATATTTTATTTTTTGCTGTTGATATGAGGACACTTCGAAATCGATTTCCGCCTATAAACCAAGCAGACAGAGATTTTTTATTTATTAATTCTTACAGTTACAGTGTAGAAATTTTAACGTTTTTTCATCATTTATCAGCTATTATAAAGTAATTTTTTTTTATTATTATAAGTCTGTGTAATGGCACTTTCCACCTAATAATTAGATTCACTCCAGGTCAATTATTTTTTTATGGGTCACTGTAGGATATGTTTATATGTGAACCCCCGAAGTCAAGTGGTAGGTACAAGAGAAAAAAATGAAAAAAAAAATGAACTATGTGCACAGACAACATGGGAATATGGTTTTTTACCTTCAGGTAATGAAATATAAGTCATTTTATAATTATGTGCTGCATTCTAGATCTAAACCACTTTTGCCGAATAATAATCATAATTGATTAATTATAAATTTAAAGAAAATTTTACTCTTCTTTTTTCACATGTATTGAAATTGGAGTTCAACGCAACAGTTTCTTATTTCAATTCAATCAGACATAAATAATGTTCAAATTTAACGTCAATTCTCTTTGAACTCAATTTACTCGAAACTGAATTTATGTCACTTGTACCCCTTGGCTTCTAAGGTCTTTTATATCACTTGCTTTTTTAAAGAAAATTTAAAAGTTTACACCTATTTACAAGTGTCACACATGGCATCGCAGGCCATTTGGGAATAATAAAACAAAGACTTAAAAAAGGTCCAATGGAGCACAGTATAGGCTGAAAGACTGACAGACTGAAAGAGTTGTTAATATAAAATAATATTATTTTCTGAAAATATGACAAACATCATTGCACATAATATCCTGTAATCAGAATTAAAATATAATAAAGATTGTATGAAAAATGAGTAGGTTTACTATATATTTTTTCATTGCGCATGGGTCAACGATATCACAATTTCAATTGTATATAATGTTAGTTAACTGTATAGAGCAACTTTTGTGACAATCTCAAATCATAGCTTGAAAATTCTGAAAATGACCGTCTATAGAATCAACAGAAATCGTCAACAGAATAAGTTGAAAATCCGATATTCCCAAAATGAATCAGAAACAAGAGGGGTTGTATCCATATATTCATTGATTAGTGTCAATACGGAATACACAATGTGGGACGTACTACACTTGGATAAAATCCTTCATTTTTTGCTTCATTTTGGGAACTACTGATTTTCTGCTTATTCTATAGACGATCGCTTTCAGACTTTTCAATCTATGATTTTGAGACTTTTACAAAAGTTGCTCTATACATTTAACTAACATAATATGCAAATAAAATTTTGATATCGTTGACGCATGTGCAGAGAAAAATTATTTAGTAAACCTACTCATTTTCCATATAATTTTTATTATTTTTTAAATCTGATTACAGGATGTTGTGTGCAATATGCAGGAAAAATTTTTGAGTGCTTTTATAAAAACCTTACTTTTTCTACTAGCATACGTGATATAAACATAAAAATGAACACAGTGTATTAATATAAGCCACTTAATCATAATCTACAGTTTAAGCGCTTTTGCTACATCATTGTTGACAGGGTTACCAAAAGATATTCATTCATTTTTAGTTTGTTGACGGTCCCCTATAGAGTTTTGGGAAAAATTTTTCACGGAAATATATGTCTTGTACTATTATATCTATACACTCAGAGTTTCAGGATAAATCCTCATTTCTTTTTCTAGATCATTAACAAAATATCTAAAATCGCAAGTGGACGGTCATTAATGGTCAATGTAGTGTATATAACCAAAATATTTTTTTTTCAAGTAACTTAGTTACCCCTTGTACATTTTTCCTAAATATATTTGTGAATATTTAATAATATATAAATATATGTGTTAATAGACATTTTTATTTTCCCCTTCTTCATTTTCCCACTTTCCATAATTTGCAAGTAAAATGATTGTGACCGGCACACGAGTAATCTTAAATGGTTCCGTTTTAATTTTATAAATACTTAACACAAAAGGATTTTTGTAATGACAATTCCTCCCATACAGATGCTATTGAGAAACAAAACCTATTATTGTTACACAAAATTTCTACTTTTGTAGTCGACAAACCTCTACCAAAGAGAAAGTACGTACTTTGTCCTTAAAGTAGATAACAAAGTATCATCAAGAGAAATCATTAATACAAAACTTTGCCATTTTCTCCAAATAAATAACAAAACCTTTGCTGAAAAAATAGGAATGCATGACTTGTGCTAATAATGGTTATACGCACTATACAGCCGATGAAACCATTAATCGCCGTTTAAAAAATAAGTAGTGGCCTGTGTTACCTCGATGATGTTATAATCATTTTGTGAATGCACATAGCGAGTCTGAGACACATAACGTGTCAGAAAGCGAGAGAAGAATCTGTGTGATGATACAACTCCTCATCTTTTTGTTTCATTTTGTTAATAACGGTTTTGAGCTTATTCTATTAATGATTATTTTCAGAATTTTCAAGCCATGTTTTGGAGACTTTTACAAAAGTTGTTCTATACATTCCGATAACACACTATGTTACACTTTGATTGCGATGACGCAAGCACAGTGAAACATTTAGTAAACCTACTTCTTTTTCCGAAAATTTTTATTTATTTATTTTCTTTTTTTTTGTTTACAAGGTATTATGTACAGTGTTGTTTGTCATATTTTCTGAAAAGAATTTTTTTTATTTAAAAACTCCCCAAATTAAAAGCAAAAAAAAGAAAGAAAGAAAGAAAGAAAAGGGAAAAAATTGCGGACTGTTTTTATAAAAACCTTAATTTCCCCTAGAGTATACATGATATCTTTTTAAAAATGAACACAGTTTATTACAATAAGCGACGGAATCACAAGCTGCAGTTTGGACGCTTCTGCTACATCAATTTTGACAGTGTTATGCAATAGATATTCGTTCTTTTTTAATTTGTTGACGCGCCCTATGGGATTTCGAGAAAAAGTCTTCACGAATACATAAAAATTGTACCATTCCATTTACACACTTGGGTTTTCAGAATAATTCCTCGTGTATTTTTCTAGATATTAAACAAAACGTCTAAAATCTTAAGTGGCCTATCTCCTTTGGCCGTATAGTATATATATCACTATTTTCCGTATTTTAAAATCATGTTAATTCCAGGTACAATCCACATCACTAAATGCTATGTAAATCTTTATGTCATTTATTTGAACATTTAAGTATCTTTAGTAGACAATTATTTACAAAACTCATGAGTTCTTTTAAATAGAAACATTTAAGTATGGATCAAGTCTCCAATATGGTCACACCTTTACAGTCTACCATACATAACCTCTACATTGGGTTAATTTCATTGTTGGGATACGCCAGAAAAACATAAATGTCATGCAAAAAGAAAATGTAGTAAGAAGATCTCGAAATCCTGTTCACATTTGAACAACTAGCTTTAAATATAGAAATTACATTTAGGGTTCAAATTGACTCCATTATGTCTTCTCAGTACCAATTTATACAAAAAATAGTTATTAATCAATATTCAAATCTTTTAGATTACTAGTTTTGAAGATTTTTATGGTATTTAAAAATTTTTAATAAAAATGGATTCATAAACGTTTTAAATAAAAATATCTAAAACTCAATCCTTTAAATTTACAATTTTTTGTATTTAATTCCATAAATATTGTTTTCGCTTTACAAATTACTATTTCAACATAACATGATGTGCCAATGTGTTTCGAGAGATTACCTTGGAAAATGAGGTAATTAGAGTCTACATCAATAATTGTGATTTATATTGATTTGTCTAAAGTTGTAAAGAGAAGATACTTATACTTAAGATCCATGCTCTGGCACTGAAAAATGGCTAAATATCGCCTCATTATGAATTACTAGTGATAAAATAAAATTAATGTAAAATTCATTTTTGTTATATTACATGTTAAATATAACTCTACCGTAATGTTAAGTATGTTGTTTATTACTACATTTATAAGTTTTTTCAATTAACTAGCGGATATAATTTAATTTAATGAAAGTATTTATTGCTGACATTATGAAAACTATAGTACAATAATGAAATAAATGTATCCACATTGTACAAAGCATTAATTTTACTAACATGCTATCAATGCCTGACAGCTAATCTGCCCACACGCTCTGTATGTACGTATGTACGCAACGCGATAACTCTTGATAAAAATATCTGATTTACTTCAAATTTTGAAAATTGATTCATTCTGATAATTGATTCTTTGATTTATTTTGGAATACATTGGTTAATTTTAAAGTGGAGAGCGGAAATTAATCCCCCTTAATTAAAATAAATAGGTTTTTCATATGGAATTAAACTTTTTGTTTAAAATTTGGTGCACTGGTACATTCTAAAAAGACGCTTCTCTGAAAAGATTTAGAGGTTCATTGGTAAGTATAAAAGAAAGATTACGGTGGGGCTGATTGCTCAATAAATGGGTTTTTATGCAGAAATATCCGATTTGGCTCAAATTGTGTATACCTGTATATTATGATTTAAGTGTTTCCTATATTATTTACAATATGCAATTAGTGAGCAAAATACCATCAGTTTAAATGGACACGTTACATTTTTGTTTAATACTTCTTTTTGGCTAAATATGTTTTAAAAACGAACAATTATTTTTTGCCGGGTCTTTTTGCATCTCATTAAATGTTTTCGTAATCTTAGATTTAAACTTAAATTTTGAGCTCAAAATCTGAATAGTGGAGAGTGGTTAAGTAGCACAAATTGAACTGTGTTCAGAGAGTTCAAATTTCAATTCATTCTAAAAAACGAAAAAATTGGTTCATTTATTTGCGGTTTTCACTAAAACTACCCTTTATGTCGATGTTTTCTTTAAAAAAAATTATAAGATAAATTTAAAAAAATGTCAATAGACGGCACTTTAGACTTTAGAGTAACGAAAAACTATTTTTTGCCGTTATTTTTTCCATCTCATTAAATGTTTTCAGAAGCTTAGACTTGAACTTAAATTTTGAGCTGAAAATCTGATTATTAGGGAGAGGTTAAATGGTGCAAAAAGAACTGTGTTTAAGGGGGGGAGAGTTCAAATTTAAAATAATTATAGAAAATGAAAAAATTGGTCGATTGTTTGCGGTTTAAACTAAAACAATTCTTTAAGTCAGTATCTTCTTGAAAATAAATTTTAAAGATAAATTTCAAAAAATTCTGCTTGACGGCACCTTAAACTTCAGGTGCTGTGTTTAAGGGGAGGGGGGGGAGTTCAAATTTTAAATAATTATAGAAAATGAAAAAATTGGTCGATTGTTTGCGGTTTAAACTAAAACAATTCTTTAAGTCAGTATCTTCTTGAAAATAAATTTTAAAGATAAATTTCAAAAAATTCTGCTTGACGGCACCTTAAACTTCAGAGTAACCAAAAACTAATTTTAACCGTTATTTTTTGTGTCTAATTAAATGCTTTCTAAAGCTTATTAAATGTTTTAGGAAGATTAGATTTAAATTTTGAGCTCAAATTCTGAATCGTTGAGAGGGGTTAAGGAGCGCAAATTGAAGTGTGTTCAGGAGTTGAAATTTACCCAACCCCTCGAACTTTTGATCCCTAAAATTTAAAGGCGGTTATCTCCTTTAGAAAACGTTTGGGACCCTTGGTCTCCTAGTTATTATTGTTTGTCTTGATGTGTACTATCACCCCTCTTTTATTGTAAAAAACTTTGGAATCTCACTGTATATACATATATAGTGTTTTCCTGCGGATGTCTGTAATAGTTAATTTTTTACATTTTGTTATGAAAGCTACCTAAAATGCAAGTGACATATAACCAAGCTAAGGGTGATGCGAAGTCTCAAAAGCTTAAACGGAAATTTTTATTTAAAATTAGACTGAGACTGGATGCTTAAATGTGGAGACGAAAATATTGTATAACTTGTTAATTTTGAGATAATGATAAATTTGTCTACAAAATAAGAGTGTGAAAAATATGCTGATAACACAGCTAAAAAAGGGAGAAAAATGAAGGTATTTAATATGAATTATTGCTTTAAATTTTAATATAACACTTATTTGTTTGATAAAAACCCGAAATGTTTTTTTTTTCTAATTTTCGGTAAATATATTTTATTGATTAATCTTATAAATTCAGTTTTACTTCTGTAGTTATTAATTATAAAAAGAAATATCTAAATATGCTTGAAGAAGGAAAAATCATTTTAAACGATTCTCATTTTCTGGCTATAAATATAATCTGAAATAATTTTTATAAATGAAAAATATCTTTTGTCAAAACGCATTTTTTGAAAAATAAAATATTTAATTTAAGTGATCGATGATTTGTTACAAGACAAATATGCTTTTGTTCCATTTTTGTCATTTTGAAATTTTTATTTTATATTTTCTTTTCGCGAAAGATATATTTTCAATAAAAGTATGTTTAAATTAATCCAATTAATCTGCAGAGAATTTTAAAACGCTTTCTCATAAAAAATATATGTATTAAGTATTTAACACCAAACCGCAATCAATTCCTCAAAGGAAAAAACAAACAATTAATCCGACATTTTAAATTGTATATTTAACGTCAAACGTAAAAAGAGGAATTAATTAATTACTTAGTACATCTTTTTTTTAAAGGATCTTCTTAATTCTTATTTTACACATTTAAGAAAAGATATATTCATTTACGTCTTTAGAATTTCTTTGGAGGGAATTTATTATTGTATTACCTAGAATTTTTTTTTTGCACTTACATGAAATTATAAACTTAACTAATAACTGATAGATGTATACTTTTTTCCTTTAACTATGAATGAAAAGTATTTCTTTTTCTTTAGTTTCGAATCTAATAAATGCATTATTTTTATGAATTAATGATTTTCATTGTGTATCCATAGTGAATTTATAGTGTATGTATCATTGTGTGTATTTTCTCAAAGAATTCTAAAATATTAAATTTTATAAAATACATTATTCAGACAAATGATTTTAGCTTTCATACATACTTATGAATATATCAAAAAGATTATATTCATACAGTTAAGATACAAACTAAACTAAAAACCAATCAATCAAATCAAATGTGATGATTATCTTTTGAGTATTAATGCATTTTTGGATATAGGAAATGTCTATGTATGAAGCATTGCGCATATTGCTTTACTGAAAAGGCAAAACCCACAACTGAAACTCTATTTGTTATCTTTTATTCAAAGCTACCTCAAAAGATGCACATTTTTCGAATTTCTTAAAACTTTAAAAAGTTATTCTTCATCTAAGTGTGAGGATGAAAATGTTAAATGCAGTTGCGAATTTAATCTATATCTGTACGCTTTATTTACTGGTAACTTATTATTGTATTTAATTATACACAAAAATGAATCGAGAATGCCTCTTTTAACATGTAGATGTTCCCAAAGTTAAAAAAAAAAATTATGTAATTTAACAGCTTTCAGAAAAAGAGATGTTCTAAATTTACGATTGTAGTGATTCAGAAGAGACTAGAAACTTGAAATTTTGCATTTCGATTTCTTTTAGGATTGAAATAATAAAAAAGATGAAATGAATAAAAAACGTTCTAAATTATAAATTTTACTATTCAGATTTATGCATTCTAGATTTAATTATTCGGAATAGCAACTTGAAATTTAACACAGCTTTTGCTTTTAAAATGTAAATGCTCGGATATAAGAGTTTAAAAGATAATCGAAATTTAAAATTGTTAAATATGCGAAAGAACGTTCTAAATTACTATTCTATGGATTTGTTAAGGATAAAAAAAGGCACATGACATGGTTGTTGCAATTAAGAGTTAAATTTACCAGACAATTATAAAAAAGCAAATTTAAGTGAGTGAAATTCGCAAAAAAGCGTTTTAAACGTGTTCAAAATTTAATTTATGGGAGATTTAAAAGATAGAAACTTGAAATTTGAGACTGCTACTTCAAAAAAAAATAAAAATAAAATGCATGCATAGAATGATTGAAAATATACAGAAATTTAAATTTAAGCAGGAGGAAAGAAGTGGTCTATGAATGATTTTTGTGATATTGATTTTAAAAAGATGAACTTTCGCATAGCATTCACATTTTCAGATATAAATGCAAGCTACGGATGGTTTTCTAAAAAATTCTAAATTTCAAGTGATGAAAAGAGCGAAAAATGATTTGTGTTGAATTGCTCAAGAAAAAACTAGAAAATTTACATCATTCATACTTTTAAGATGTAACTGTATGCAAAGAAAAATATAGAAAATATAGAAGATTAAAAAGGTGAAAAGTGTTCTAAAAACAACCTAATTACATTTTCGGAGGATTTATTACAAGGGGTGAATCATATATAAACCTTAATTTTTGTTTTTTGATTATTGATTTAAGATACAAAGCAGACATTTGCATATTATTTTTCTACATAATTTCCTGATTTCAAAAAACATTTTCCCCGACAGATTGGAAGGTTTTTGATGCCATCATCATAGAAAGAAGAGGAACATGTGTCCTGTAACTGCTTCCAGAGGTTTCAATAGCAATATCATTCGCCTCTTAATGCTTCTTCTAAAGGCCCCATCCCCCAGGGGAATACCTTCTTTAGGTATTTACGGGTTTCGCGACCCCGGGTTCCCGAGCGATCTTTCTTCTTTCCTTTTTTCTTCTCTTTTTTAGTTGTCTATCCTTTTCTCTTTGTTTCACACTTTTTAATCTTCTCTTTTCAGTTTGTTATCCTTCTTTGTTCTTGTTCATGTTTGATATTTATACTAATTATTTTGCTTTCATTGTTCTTTGTTATACTA
Organism: Maratus speculifer; assembly: GCA_964019185.1. Taxonomy (NCBI): domain Eukaryota; kingdom Metazoa; phylum Arthropoda; class Arachnida; order Araneae; family Salticidae; genus Maratus; species Maratus speculifer. Next base: position 20,284,865 of record OZ025298.1, read on the forward strand.
ACTTTGTTATCGTTCTTTTGTTTGAAAAAAAAAAGAAAAAGAAAAAAAAATTAAAAATGTTTAAAAGACAAAAAAGACACCATTTTTTTAAGCTCCCTCTTACATTACTTTTTATACAATAGAGGGTTTTTTTATACACATGAGACACTCTGGGTATTGAGGTTTCTTTTAACCTCATCGCCTCGGATCTTCCTTTTTAAGTTGATCTCGAGTCCCAGGGTGCAGGGCATCTCTGAACTCTGGTTCCAAGTACGGGGGGCGCCATGCTTGCATGATGGTTGTTAGGAGTAACACCAGAAGACTGGTGCCTTTCGACGTAAGGGCCGGCTGTAGGTTGGACAGAGCTGTAAAGACTTACCTACGGCTACCCATTTTCCTTGGAAAAGACCCGGAGCTTCAGAGATGCTATCGAGTTTAACCCAATGTTCGAAAAACGTGAGGGTCTGTTGAAAATAGTTTTCGCCCTTTTGAGACCTGCACCAGACGTAACGGTAAGAAGAAGGGTCGGTGACCAGGCCCGATGCCTGGCGTTTTATATACTTATCTCTGAATATGGTTACAATTATAGGAAATGAGATATGCGATGTGGAGGCCCCACAATCTAATATAGAAATTAATGATAAATCGGCTTGCGGCTCAAAAGATACTTTTGAGCAGAGTCAATCGCAGCTTTGGGCTGACAGAGTTGAAGAAAATGAAATTTCAAATATAGAACAACGATTCTTTATTGTTAAACGTCAAGAGGGTAGTTTCGATCAAACATCCCCCTTCTTGATACATAAATCTATTCAAGGGTTGGTTGGTGAAACTAAAAATATTAAAAAACTGAGATCAGGTGATCTCCTAATTGAAGTTAGTAACAGCATTCAAGCCGCTAATCTAAAAAAATGTACTCATCTTGCTAACATTCCTATCTCGGTATCACCACACAGAACTTTGAATTTTTCTCGCGGTGTGATCTCTGAAACTGACCTCCTCCATGTTACAGATGACGAAATAGTAGAAAACTTAAAAGAACAGAATATCATTCAGGCTCGACGAATTAAAATTTACCGCCGAGATGAAAAAATACCAAACAATCAAGTACAAATACCCACCAAGCACATTATACTCACATTCAACACACCTAACTTACCAAAATCAATAAAAGCATTTTATTTATCATGTTCCATTCGACTTTACATCGCAAACCCTCTGCGCTGCTTTAAATGTCAACGTTTTGGGCATTCTAAAATTTCATGCCGTTGGAAAAAAACCTGTGGTCGGTGCGGCATAGTAGGACATGAAAGTGTTGACTGTAGTGCTCCTGCTCACTGCATTAATTGTAAAAAAGAACATCCATCTTACTCTAAATCTTGTGAACAATGGAAAATAGAGAAAGAAATACAGACGATACGCACCAAAGAAAATATCTCCTATCCTGAAGCCCGAAAAATAGTTGAATCCAGAACACCGAAAGCTGGTGTATCTTACGCTGCAATAACTAAAACAATCCATAAAACTTATCAATCAACTGCAACTCAGACTGAATTCCTTCCTGAAAAGAAATACCAAACAAAACAAAATGAAAACACCCAGGCAAGTATTTCTGGCAAAACCACAAGATCAACACAATCTACATCAACTAAGTCTCTAAATCCTGTTTATCCCAACTTGCCACAAAATGCTTCCTCTAAGTCATCACATTCTCTTATTTCTAAAAACCTCCGCCGTAAAAGAATCCCTCAAAATAAAAATTGATCGACACCTTTGAAACCAAACCATAGATCTGAAGCTCCTGAAAATAAAACGAAAAAGAAAAAACTATAACACCTAAAAGTGAAACAAACCAAAAACAGAAAAATAAAATAGATGAAACTTATATGGATGATGACGCTCTACACCTTCATCCTGAACGGGATGAAGCTTTAGACGATGGAGATAGTAGCATGTCTACTACCTCCGAACATAATGACATAGATACATTTATCTAACATCCTCTTTCATGACTAATATTATCTCTTTCAACTGCCGTGGTTATCACAATAAACATGACGAAATCCGCAACATTCTCTCTGACCATCAACCTCTATGCCTAGCTCTCAAGGAAACACATTTAAAACCTAATGACAAAGCGAAATTACGCAACTATGGTACTTATAGAAAAGACTTTACTAGTAGTAATAGGGCCACCGGTGGGGTGGCTCTTTTCATCTCTCGCAGCTTACCCCACTCTCATATACAATTAAACACAAATTTACAAGCTGTAGCAATCAGAGTACACATTAAACGTCTCATTACAATCTGTACCATATATCTGCCACCTAACCAAACTATTAACTCAGCACACCTTGATGATCTTCTTTCCCAACTCCCCACGCCCCTCCTTATCATTGGGGACTTTAACGCCCATAGCCAATTATGGGGTAACTCCGACAATAATGCACGTGGTGATACAATAGAGAAACTAATTTCTGACAATGTGCTATGCCCGTTAAATAATGGTGACTATACATATTTTCACGAGCCAACCCGAACTTTTCATGCAATATATCTAACAATCTGCTCCCCCTCACTCTATCCTTTATGGAACTTCTGGGTCTCAAATGACCTGCAGGGCAGTGACCACTTTCCTACTTTTATTTCATTGACTACACCAGATGGAGATTCTAATAACTATCCCAAAAGATACATGTATGACAGAGCCAATTGACCAGCATTTACTATGCTTGCAAATATAACAAACAGCATGATAGTGGGTGACATTGACAAAGCACTCGATAATATAACTGATTGTATTATCAATGCTGCTGATGCTACCATTCCAAAAACTTCTATTACACACAAACACAGAAAACCATGGTGGAATTACGACTGCCAAATTTCAAAGAAAAAACAACAAAAAGCTTGGGGCATATTTCGTAGATATCCTAGCAATAATAACTATACTGCATTTAAATAAGCAAAGGCTGAGGCTAGAAAAGTGCGACGAAAAAGCCAGCGTGATTCATGGATTCATTATGTCTCTAGCATTAACTCAAATACATCAAGTAAAGAGCTCTGGGCAAAAGTAAAAAAATGTATGGGCATTCATTCAGAAAATCATATTTCTATTTTAAAACATAATGGTCATACTATCACATCTCTTAAGAACATTGCTGAGACAATAGGGTCCACCCTAGCTGCAATATCGAAATCAGATGCATATCCGGAACCTTTTTTAAGTTACAAAAGACAAACTGAACCAGCCAGGATTAATTTTAATACCCATAATTCATTTTCATATAATCATCCTTTTATTATATCTGAGCTAAAAAATTGTTTGAAAGACAGTCAGTTATCTGCCCCTGGTCATGATGGCATCACCTACATCATGATCAAGCATCTATCTGCTCTCTCTCTTGAAAACCTCCTTTCCTTTTTCAATCGAATCTGGATGGAACACAGTTTTCCTCGTGCTTGGTGTAGGTCTATTGTTATTCCTTTTCCTAAACCAGGAAAAGATGCTACGAATCCTAATAAATATAGACCTATCGCACTATCTAGCAGCCTTTGCAAACTACTTGAAAAAATGGTCAATTGCCGTCTCGTCCATGTTTTAGAAAGAAACAATTTGCTTGCTGCTTTTCAAAGTGGTTTTAGACGTGGTAGATCAACTATCGATAACCTCATTCATCTTGAACATTACATTAGGACAGCTTTTCTTAAACGCAACCATTTGGTGTCAGTATTATTTGACATGGCAAAAGCCTATGACAGAACCTGGCGTTATGGGATACTTCGTGACCTTTTTAGCCTCAACGTCCATGGGAATCTCCCAATCTTTATCAGAAACTTTCTTGCCGTTCGAATATTCCAAGTTCGAATTGGTGGAACACTATCTAGTTTTTGTGTACAAGAAGAGGGTGTACCCCAGGGCAGTGTCCTGAGTGTCACCCTCTTTGCTATTAAAATAAATGACATTCTTAAACAATTTCCTCCTTCAGTGAAAGGGGATCTTTATGTTGACGACTTCCGGATTATGTGTATGGGACAGGATCTTCGTTTTATTGAAAGACAGTTGCAAATTGCTATCAAGCGCATTTTGATTTGGACGGATAAAAATGGCTTTTTAATCTCTCAAGACAAAACCTCCTGTGTGCATTTTTGTAGACGTAGGGATCTGCATCCTGATCCTGAAATTTTTATTGGTTCAAATCGTATTCCTGTTGTGGACAGTGTTCGATATCTAGGGCTGATTTTTGACAAGAAGCTAACTTTTTTACCACATATTTTACAATTAAGGACAAGATGCGAAAAATCGCTTAATTTACTTAAGGTACTTTCAAATACTTATTGGGGAGCAGACCGCCCCTCTCTTCTTAAGATCTATCGTGCTGTGATCCGTTCAAAAATTGACTATGCCTTCCAGGTCTATGGTTCTGCTAGTAAGTCAGTTCTCAAGAAACTTGACACTGTGCACCATAGCGCACTTCGTGTGTGCTCTGGTGCATTTCGTACATCACCAATTTTAAGCTTGTATGTTGATTGTAATGAACCATCATTATATAATATCCGAGAAAAACTCTCTTTGAACCTATACTATCGTATTCTTTCCCATCACGGTCATCCACTTCATACCTACATCTTAAATACTGACAATGATATTTTATATCAACATCGACCATCTTGCACTCCATCTTTTGGTGTTAGAATGAGGAACATTATTCACAATAGCCCTCTGCATGATATTGAGGTGAGTTCATGTGCCTCACATGTTCTCTCTCCTTGGAATCCTCCTAGCATTATTTCCCTCAACCCTTTTAAAGGATATGATAGAAACAAGTTAACCGCTTCTGTCTTTCAGCAATTATTTGCAGCACACCTTACGAATTATCAGAATTACATCGATGTTTACACAGATGGTTCCAAGAGAGGGGATATTGTTGGCTGTGGTATTTTTTCAGATAATACTCGTCTCAGCTATAGACTCAAGTCTTCAATTTCCATTTTCACTGCTGAATTAATAGCAATAGAGAGAGCCTTATTACACATATCTCATCATCATGACACATCCTTTATCATTTATACAGACTCAAATAGCTCTATTGACGCAATTAAATCTTTCAATAAGCATCCTTATGTATCATCCATCTTAGATTTTTATAATGAATTGACTAGTCGTGGCTATAATATTATATTCTGTTGGGTACCGGGGCACATGGGTATTCCTGGTAATGACAAAGCAGATGAAGCGGCAAAACTTGCTGTTAATCCATTACGTCATACAGTCCCATTCTCTGACGTTAAACTACATATCAATCTTTTTATGCAGAATAACTGGCAAAAAAGTTGGGACTTGGAATACAACAATAAACTACACTATGTTAAACCAATAATTAAGACTTGGCCTTCTATTTACCCAAGAAAATCTGATGTTTTTCTGACTCGTCTGAGAGTTGGACATTCAAGAATCACGCACAAACATCTTTTACTGCGGCAGGATGCACCCATGTGTCCTCACTGTCATTTTGATTACCTGACTATTCACCATATTTTAACTGAATGTCCTGGCATCCGACATTTGTACAGAATTTATTTTAAATCCTCAGCACCACTCTTGACAAACCTCATTGGGGAAACACCTCTTGGGGAACTTTTTGACTTCTTGAAACGGACTGGCTTTTATTTACATCTTTAGTTTTTTGTGTTTCCTGAATTTGCCTTTCTTACTTGGCACCTGGTTGGAGACTCCATCCAGTTACTTTTGTTCTATTTTTTACATGTATTTATTTCTACTTTTTTATCATACTTTGATACTTCAACGTTAATTTGACTACATCTGGATGGGATACCCCATCCTGATAGCCTTTTCTTTTACTTTTGTTTATTCTGCTTTTATGATTTCAATCTTTTACCATTTAGCTTGGCGCAGCATGTCCTTGAAAGGATTTTGCGCCATTAAAATCAATACAACCAACCATACAACCAATCTAAAGGCCCCAACATGCGATAATCAGACCGGAGTTTGTCAGAACTGTAGGGTGATTATTGCACAGTTCTCCAATGATTTCCTCCAATTTTTAACAGGCCAGGATTGCTGTATGGGGACGGGCTTTGTTAAGAAGCAAAATCACTTCTTATCTGAAATCCATATATTTTCCGACGATATCCACGTTTTATTTCGTTTAAAAGATGACAGTAGTAAGCAGCATTCTCTAGAATGTCCTGAATTGTGTCAATTTTTTCCTCAGTCAGACTTGTCAGAGGGTGGCAAACGTGGAGTGCGTTTTAAACTTCTATTCGCTTTGCCATAAAATTTAAGTCAAATCATATACTTGTTTTCTTCAGGCATGTCCCCCTTGAAGTCGCGGTCAGATTTCAGCCGGTCATAAGCCTTCATTTGTTAGAAATTTAACGATAATGAGTTGCGCAAAGTTAAAGTGATGTTCTTGCTCAATCATTAAAATGACGACTGAGGAATGGAGAGAGTAGCAATTATAAGTGCATATATAGTGGTGGCCAAAATTGTGGTCACATTTAGGTAGCTTTCATTCACAAAAGTAAAAAACTACCTTTTGCAGCCGTCCGGCGGAAAGCACTTCGTGAAATTTTGCTATACTTTCGTCGATCATGACCCATAGATCCCAAAACTTCCCTCGTTGAAATGTTGACTTACTATATATACTATATATATTAGGGTGGTGAGAAAAAATGAAAGTTTTTATTTCCGAATCACTACAGTGCAGAAAAGTTGCGATTCGAAAATAAAAGAAAAACTAAAAAAAAAGAAATTAAATCGGACTTTATATTCCGATTGCGCAAACCACATAAAAATTCAAAAATTTTCTCGATTGTTTCAGAATTTTTTTAAAAATATTCCTTATACATATATTTTATCACTATTCTAGAAAATATTCGTATACTGCAATGTTGAAGAATAATAAAAAATAAATTGCGTTTAGAAAATATCTTCCGATCGCGCAAGCTGATTAAAAATCGTTAAAAATTCAATTTTCAGTGATTTTGATGTATTAAGAAAAAAATTAAATGAGTTGAGTTTGCGGTCTCCTGTTAAAATTTAAATGCAAATTAATACATTCAGTATATTATGCTATTTTTGAACAATTTAGATCTTAACATGACGAGATCTTGGCAGGGAGAAAAAAATTATCAGTTCTCACAACTCCTGTTACCCACTTTGCGAAACAGCGCTAAAGTTGCCCTACGTTTGCACGCCATCTCTCCCCAACCCCGTCCATTTACGCAGTGCGCCATTTCAGAGAGCCCGTGAATGAAATTCGTATGTTAATTGGGTGCGTTGTATTATTTTAAATACATTAACAAGTGACATCGAAACGGGTATACATACGTCTTTGACAAAGAAAATTACTAGACAATCTTTTCATTGTCCTATATTTGGTCATTCAAGAGATTTTCTGCCAAATATTCTTTTAAAACACGGATATAGCGCCTGTAAGAGACATTAAATAACTCCCTTTAAATAAATCTAAATGCTTCAAGAATTGTTAAAAATACTTCTAGACTTTTTTAATAAATGCGTCCATATAATACGCATTGTGTATAAATGTATCAACGTGGAATGATACATTTTAAAATGTTTTATAGTAATTTTAAACAGGTATATATGTACCTCGTGATATTTGTGTCAGGAATGGGGAGGATAACTAAAGTATCATCCTTTCTTCCAGCAAAATAGATGTCATTAGTTCTTCGGAATCCATTTGACTTTGCCGTACATTTTTCCTAGTGCGGCTAATTTTGTATCGGTCAATAACTTGAGAAGCATTTGTTTTTAGTTATTACAGCAATATCTTCTAGCACAGCCAATGCTATAGCAGCACCTGCACGGTCAGATACACCATTGCGATTGTAATGTAAAGATGTATATATATATATATATATAGATAGATAGATAGATAGATCCATATATACACTATCTACCAAAAAGTATTTGTACACTTTCAGTTTTTGACATTTTGTCAAATATTTCAAAATATACTGGTCGGATTCTTCTGGAACTTCAGAAATATAAAGATTATGTTTCACTTTATATTTATTTACATTCATTTGTTAAGCGGGTAATTAGGGGGCCGGCAAAAAAAACAAAGAATAATAGAAATATTTGGGATCGCCCTGTACATGAAAATGCACGAAACGACTTATCGCTTTAGAATACAAATATATGAATACAGTAGAATATGTACACTAATTTTTGTGAGAATAGCATGTATATTTATGGCGATAGAGCGATTTTTTTGAAAAATTAAAAAATTCTGGTACGTTTTTTGTTTATATCATGCTGGGTTTTTGACCAAATTTAACGCAAATTTCAGAAAAATTGGCAAAATGCAGTAGAAAAAATGTAGCGCAATTGGAATATAAATATATTAAATATTTTATGAAATATGAGTAGTTTTATGAAATAACTTTTATCTGCGTAGCGCGAACGATAAAAACAATTCTTTTACATCATTTAATAGTCAATTCTATGGAGTAACTTATAAAAAAAATCCAATGAAATATCGTGAAAATTCAAAAAGATATCATTATTATAAGTAAGCTGTTTTTACATTGCTCTCTAAAAACGGCTGAATGATAAGGGAATCTCCACAAATTGACATTTTTTTTTGACTGACTTTTAGGAAAAAATTAGTATTTAATGTATACAATATCTAATACAATATTTCTGTTAATAAGTATCTTGACATCTGTGATGGAAAAGAATAAAAGCCCTTTTCCTTTTCTATCACAGGTGTCAAGATACTTATTAGCAGCAATATTGTATTCATTAAATAGTACTAATTTTTTCCTAAAAGTCAGTTAATAAAAAATGTCAATTTGTGGAGAATCCCTTATCATTCAGCCGTTTTTAGAGAGCAATGTAAAAACAGCTTACTTATAATAATGATATCTTTTGGAATTTTCACGATATTTGATTGGATTTTTTTTATAAGTTACTCCATAGAATTGAATATTAAATGATGTAAAAGAATTTTTTTTATCGTTCGCGCATGCGCAGATAAAAATTATTTCATAAAACTACTCATATTTCATAAAGTATTAAATATATTTATATTCCAATTGCGCTATATTTTTTTTAGTAGATTTTGGCAATTTTTCTGAAATTTGCGTTAAATTTGGTCAAAAACCCTCTATGATATAAACAAAAAACATACCAGAATTTTTTGAATTTTTCAAAAAAATCGCTCTATCGCCATAAATATGCATGCTATTCTCACAAAAATTAGTGTACTTATTCTACTGTATTCATATATTTGTATTCTAAAGCGATAAGTCGTTTCGTGCATTTTCATGTACAGGGCGATCCCAAATATTTCTATTATTCTTTGTTTTTTTGCCGGCCCCCTAATTACCCGCTTAACAAATGAATGTAAATAAATATAAAGTGAAACATAATCTTTATATTTCTGAAGTTCCAGAAGAATCCGACCAGTATATTTTTAAATATTTGACAAAATGTCAAAAACTGAAAGTGTACAAATACTTTTTGGTAGATAGTGTATATCAATATATGTCTGAGATTTGTCATGCTGTAACTCTCGAATTTATGAACCAATATGGATGAAATTCTTTATGTGCATAGTTGAAGTACTAATTTCTCTACCGCGTTCTTTGGCAAGCTACAACCGCCATCTTGTTTCAAAATGGAGGCCATTTAAATTTGTGGACACTTATGAAAATTGTTATGTTTTCTAACTTTTTCTTTAAAATGACCTATGTTGTTAACTTACATTGTGTGACTGTTTAAAATGTCTTTTGATGTTTCTAATATTCTATTTAAAATGATATAAAAGAGTTTGCATTTTGTGAAAGGGGACTTTTTCTAAAAATACACAAAGTTTAATAACACAAAAATTTCAAAAGAATCAAATGGCTGCCATTTTGAAACGTGATGGTGGATGAAGCTGGTCAACACACTTGGTCCAGATATTAGTATTTCTATTATGCACATAAAAAAATTCCTCCAAATTAGTTCATAAATTCGAGATTTACAGAGTGATAAAAATTCTGATGTATATCGATATATATGTATGGATATATCTATATCTATATCTATATATATATATAGTATATATATATATATATATAGAAAGTCAACATTTCAACGGAGGGAGGTTTTGAAATTTAGGGATCATAGCAGACGAAATTATAGCAAAATTTACCGATGGGCTTTCCCCGGACGGCTGCAGTAGGTAGTCTTTCTTTTTACTTTTTGTAGTGAAAGTTACCTAAAAGCGTCAACAATTTTGGCCACCACTGTATCTGTATAGTTATGGCATTGCCTTATCTGCCATGCTTAGAGGCTTCAGCCACGGCAACGATAATATTGTAGTAATCCATATTTGAGCGCTTCAGCGATTACATTCACGGCTCTGAACAGAAATTCCGGTTTATATTTGATTGACCTACCGTTCGAAGGATGTTCTAAATTTTGATTTATATGGGATTAGAAGAGACAAAAATATGATATTTGACGTGTCTGATTAAAGATACTAAAGCGCAGAACAATAAAAAAAAACGAAATTTAAATTTCTTCGTGCAGTGAAAACAAGTTTAAAACTTTCAGTTTTTGAGGAGCTAAAGAGACTGAAATAAAGATGCTGATTACTTTTATCATACACACTAAGGATGATTTCTAAAAAAAATGCTTGCTTAAAAATCGATCCTAATCTATGCTTAAAGCATGATTTTTCTTATTTGTTGAAGTAAATTCATATTTATGATCAATAGACCAAATATGCTGTTTTAGGAACGTACGGAACCTCTCCCTCAATTTAGACGTATGTTCAGAATTCACAGATAAGACGTGTTTTCTAAGAGTACGGGAATTACTTGTTAAAAAATGGGGAATTATTTTTCAGGCAGTGAAGAACTGCTCTACTAGAGGTTGCAAATAAAAACGGTTGGGATGAGAACGAACCAACGAACGAATGGGAAACCAGCTTTTTGCTCTTCCACCTCAATCACCTTATACACATATTTTGATATAACTCATTGCTGCAGTATATATTAGTGGCACCAACTTTGCTGAAAATTTGCGGGGATGAAACGGAGGATTACTCAAGGATTCTAACTGGCCAGAAGTAGATTTTTATCGTACTTTGAAAAAAATTGTAATCATATAGATGTAAAAATGCCGAAATCTGTACGTTTTCTAACCTTTTATCTGTACGCGGTACAAGAAAATATGTAAATGTACAAAACTAATTTTTATAAAACTACAGAAATCTGCAACATTACAAGCGAGTCTTCTAAAGTTATAGATATCTTACTAAAATTTTACCTGTAACATGGCTTGCAATTACATAATATATTCTAGGCATCCCACGTCTCCTAAAAATTCTTAGTAATCTTACAGATTTTTTTTTCAGAGCGAATCTGTATCTGTTACATCAATTTTTGTTGTTCCTATTACAATAAATGTTGTATAAATTTCAGTTTCCTAGAAAACTTTTAGAAACTTTACATTTTTTTACAGTGTAACTTAATTTATTTTTCGCCTGTTATAGCTTAATAGTTAGTACAATGCACCCTGTTATTAGGTTTGATATAAATATTTTTGTATGGGTCATAGACAAGTTCAAAATGGTACTTTTTATTTGGGAACAATTCGATAAACACTGCAAAATTAGCTAAAATTACAGCATAAACTGCTGGCAACAATGTTGCCATCAGTTTATGTGTTATTTTATTCCATCTAACTTTACTACAATTTTTACGGTAAAAACTGCTAGCAGCATTGTTGTCAGTATTTTTTGCCGTAAACTTAACGGTTTTTTTTACAGTGAAGTTGAGTATAGTGGTTTAATATGTTACTTGAAGCGGAACAAAATATACTGCTCGACCAATGACGCTTCCAAGCAATATATAGACTTTATTTTATTGGATTGTGTGCAAAAATTTAGACATATCATTCATTACTTCATATTTAATATCGCAAAACAATCACTGTAGTTTTTTTTTTATATACAATATGATAAATCACGATTAAGCTCAATTTATGGTGCTATTACGTTATTTCTTTTTCGTTCCAATTTAAGTTGTCTGCATATAAGTGCTTCACAATTTTTCTTTTTGAAATTTTTATAGATTGCCTATATGTAGATATTTTTTAATTTTAGTTCAAGTACCATTTACATTTTGTCATAGTCAACAGAATTTAATTTAATCATGTCAATAAACTTTAAACCATTATGCAATCACAGCAAGATTTATAATTTAACGAAAATATAAATTTAGTTGAAAATACTTTGTTTATAGAGGATAATTCAAATGAAGGAAACATGAATTTTGACAATCACAAAATGTTTTAATTTATGACCAAATTTGAACAAAAGTTGCCAGTTTTTTATAAATATCTCAGGAAATATTTATGTAAACTATATTACTTTGGTTGCAAATTTCAAATTTCTCCGCTGTACACAGATAAATATATAAAAAATATACAACACGGCAATTTTCATTAAAAAAGTCGAATGTTTGTCTCATATTTTAAATTGTAATAGAATTTTAGAAAAAAATGTATTATTTTAGGATTTGTTATTTCAATAATAAGAAAATAATTTAATCACTTTAGCTCCCATGTCCTTAAGAAAGTATAATTAAAAATATGAACAAAAACGTAAAATCATGTGTTAATCAAATTATAAAATATTTTTCAACGCATTCAGACTATTAAAATAAATTTTTATAGTTTAATAACCTGAAAAACAATGCCCAAGTAATAATTTGTAAAACTTTGTTTTGTGCCGGCCTCTACCCGATTCATACAATTTATGCAGAAAAGTATAAAATGCATTTTTTTTTAATTTCAGAAAAGCATTCCACAACTGAAAATGCATCTCCGACAATTGTTTTCATAGGAAAGAATATAACTATTTTTTTTCTGTGTAGTACCCCTGCATATAAAAGGTGATTGCACACAATAGTGTTCATTTTACAAAGCACCTCGGATATACATATCAATTTAAATATCTTTAAATAGTGTTACGTGAACAAAGCATACCAAAAACATTTCTTCTCCATAGAACGCATGGTAACGTAATTTTTATCAGCATCACTGTAAATAAGCGATAAATGCTATCCATACCATGTTCTACAGATATCATACTGTAATGCACTTTATATATATGTATATGAATTTCAGTGTGTTTGAAATTATGAAACATCATTAAAAACCAAACTCAAACGGTTTCTCTATAAGTCATAATTTAATGAAATTCTTTTGAATGTCCCTGTAAAATTATCACTGCTGCACGCTACATTTTGCAATACTGGACAGTCCATAGTGAATATCAATAACATTTTTTAATTTCATTGTGACGAGACTATATTAAAGCCAGCATCAATTTTGGCCACCTAGAAAGAAACACTGTGGGAAGCTTCGCAGGTTCTACGTAGGCCGGATTATTTTCTGATTTGAATAGCGGAACTTCTCAAATATTTGATTTACAATTTAGTAAAATTTTCACGACATCATTACTCTTATAATATTATGATTTTCAAATTTTCAAATTTAAAAATATACATATAAATATCTTTGCGCATATTAAAAATAATTCTCTATTATTATCAATTAATTACAAAAATTATGTTTACTTAATACATGCAAAAATAAATCCTGTTATCCAACGTTTCAGTTAAATTCATAACACATTTTCTAAAATTTATTTAATGCTAAATTAAATTACAGGATAAATATGATTGATTATTTTAATTAATAAATCCTTTAAATTCCGGACTTAATCAAAGTGTCTCAAAGAGAACGAATAAATTATTTTCTTTTTTTTTTAACTGCATTTAATTAGATAGAAGCTTGTTTCGAAGATTAAGGGGATATATTCTTAAAATAAAGAAAGGAAAAATCCTTTTAACGGATAATGGAATTATATATTGTGAGTAAAGTAAAATTGATATGCATTTAATTTATATGATAAACATGTGTAAAGCTGAAGTATTTTTAAATGACTTGTTATAAGTAAATGTAACATACCGACAGTTGTAGCATCGTAAAAGGAACATGGCACATTCAAACTCAATTTTTATATATTTTTTAATTGCACTTTAAATATTTATTACTTAAGAGCACACTATACGAATGATGGTGTATATATGTCACACAAGAAAAAAATTTTGGGGTGCAAAAAATATTGGAAATTTTTATTTTAATATTTTTCCAATTACTGCTACTTCTTACTATATTCCAGCAACTCAATTTCATGTGATGCCGGATAAGACTGAAACACACATTTCGTTTTATAAATCTCTTTAAAATGTTTAAGAAACAGGTATATGTAAAATAAGAATTATGGATTTCATACATTTTTAGGAGAAATTATTTTTAAAGATATTTATATGGTTAAAATATTACTTTATTTACAGAAACTAAATCACTTATGTTAATTTTATCAAGTATTTCTATACATTCCACCGCTAGATGACAAATATATGGAGAATGTTTGCAAAAATTTCATTGCAATAATCGTTTTAGAAATAATCATCATCACCGAAATGCATTTAGATGTATCCGTACTAGCTGTTTTTTTAAATCCCCATTTTAAGCTTTCCGTACATAAAAAATTAGTAGTTAGATATGCCAATCCCAAAACTTTCTTCAATCTGACACATCTTAAACCTCCGAGCTTTCCTGTGTTTTCATAAAAATACATCTTGAAATACAATTCTGTTTAAAATATTTCTGTCTACCACAGATAAAGCTGTTTGTTTGGAAAACGTAAAAATACGGGCAAAATGCCTAAAAGGGTTAATATTTTTTTAAAAAGTAGCTAGAGATAACTACTGTAATATTATTAATTCCATAATGTATCAACTTTCACCATTCTTAAATCTATGGATACTAACCGAAAGCACACAGAGATTATAGAAAATATAAAATATAAATTTTTAACATCAATTTTGTTTATGATTGATTATTAAATAAACTATATAATTTTAAAGTTCCCATTATAAAGTTATTAAAGCTTGTAGTATTATAAATGTAAGTATACTAATTGTAAATTTTTCCGTCACGAATTTTTTACAACTATATTCTCCTTGTTTCAATTATTTTATTATAATACTTTCACTTTTAATTCTCGTGATGGTATTTTTAATTAATGTGACGTAATAAGGGAAAAGTATGTCAAATATGTTTTGTAGAAAAATGAGAGAGGTTCACTTTTTAATAATTTGTAGATAATTTGAGAGTTTATGAATTTAAATGTTGTTTTTGTATGCCAAAAATTAAAATTTTGCAATTTGGAATAAGGATTATTTTATTTTGATTTAATGTCTTTAAAGAGCAACGATTTGTACATTCTAAATAATATTTGTTTTAACTTAAATATATTTTGAAAGCTGTTGTTTTAAAATAGCATCTTTCTTTCCGATTTATGCGCAATAAATTTGATCGCGGTTTACTTTTACTCCTGTTGTTTGCAATACATTGAAAAAAAAACATAAAAATTAGTAAAACGTTAGTAATGAAAAAAAATGATTTTTATTACTTGATAATTTACAATATTTATCTATATTTAAATAGTTATAAGAATATGATAGTAAAGAGAATAAGCAAATAACTCAATTGTAAGACATAGTAACTAGCGTTATTTATTTATTTTTGTTGATTTTCATGTAAAAGTATTTACCTACTTTAAAACACTTTTTTAAAATGCATATTCCTTTTTTTCTTTATTTAATACATAACGCATTATCGAAGAAAAATTTGAGATAGGAATTTCAATAGTAAAGATAGATGTCAAATATTATGAAATTAAATTTTCATCAAATGTTGCGAATGAGTTTACTAACTAAAGGTCCACTTCTAAAAAATCTCCTATTTAAGAGAAAGAATTTATGTTATTTTTATTTGTAATTACCTTAGTATACGTGAAACTTAAATATATTTAATCTTGCATATTTATAATTTTTTTACATTTGAACATTCAATAGTAAAGACATATGTCCAATATTATGAAATTTAAGTTTCAGCAAATGTTGCGAATGAGTTTACTAAAAGTCTAGTTCTGAAAAATCTCCTGTTTAAGAGAAAGAATTGACTTTTTTTTGTAATAATCTTAGTATACATGAAACTTAAATATTTTTAATCTTGCATTTTTATACTTTTTTTTACGCTTGAACTATTCTGATTATAATTATATACTTAAAAAAACTTTTAGTATTTCAAAGACTTTGTTTTAGATTTTCCATTTATTAGATTGATATCAAAACCTTGGCTTATTTATTACTAAGACCTTATTTCATTTAAAATTGTAAAGAAATACTTCTACATGTTAGAAAAAATTATTTCCCTTGAGAGGATACTATCGAATTTCAGTACGATATAAATCCCAAAAGATGTTATTGACTTTTGAAATTTAAGATAGGTTATCACGATTTATCCTTTCAATAAGTACATGATATTACTTTTAAAATTCTTTTCCTTTTTTTCATTTTAAAAAAATGTTTTTATTTATCTATGGAAAATTGATACTTTTATTGTATTTTAAAAGATTTAAGAAAAAAGGTTTATTGACAGATTTTATTGCATCTTTGGAATAAGCTTGGATATTTGAGCTTTGGTGTAATAATTTTCTTGTTGAATGTGATATTGTTTTATTTTTTAATTGAGAATTTAGTTGTATTTTTCATTGTATCAGTCAAGAATGCTCTGATCTCCTTTTTTACAAATCTGAGATTTTTTTTTTTTTTTTTTTTTTTTGTAGGAAAAATGGGAGTAATCTAAGTTAAGAAGAAATAAAAAATGCAATATTTATTTGGTTAGAAAATATTTAAATAAAAAGTTTTTTTTGTTCTGTTTTTTTTTAGTGTGAATACTGAAAATCCTGATTAATTTCAAACTTACCTTCTCACCGCCGTGAATTGATACATTCGTCCACTATGCTGTAAGTTTCACCACAATGCATGCATTATTTAATTTGATATAACTCTATAGATGTATTTCAGTTTTTAAAAAATTAAGTTATGATAAACAATTATACGATCTGTATATGTAGTGAATTTTTTCCTGTATAAGACCTGTATATATAAGACTGAATTCTGATTACCTAACCTGCATATGTAATTCTGAAAGACCTGTATATGTAATATATTCATCCAATATGCTATAAAATTCACCTCAATGCACGCATTATTTAAACTTATATAACTCTATTGATCGATATAATTCAGTTTAATAAATAAGTTATGATCAATATTTTTAAGACCTGTATGTATATGTGTAATTTTTGTTTCTTTTAGCAATTAAAAAAATTAAAAAGAATTACAGAGAAAGCAACATTAAAATTTTACACTTTTGTTCGTCTGTCAGGAGGACTCAATTCGGGATGAATGGCATGTACGGAACTCAAAATCCTTGATTATTCCTGTCATTTTTAGGGTTCCATACTTTAAAAGTGAAAACGGAACCATTATAAGATCACTCCCGCGTCTTTCTGTCACAGACATTTCACTCGTGAACTATAAAACACACAAAAAAAAAATCAAATTGGGAGAAGTAAAGACTAATGAACCACATATTTACAGATCATTATTAAACATTTATAATTATATTCAGGAGGAAGGTAGGGAGGAGGGCTGATTAAATTACTTGAAGGGGAAAAAATCTTTTCTTTATGTATCGTGCGGAGCATCCTGTGAAAGACTTCGTTACACTAAATTCAAAAATACATTTGTGTCAGAGATATCGTAGAAAATATATAAGTAATAGGTTGTTGCCTGGTGCAATATGATAAAGTTAAAATTATTTTCAAAGTTAGAACACCAGAATATTCGTATTCCAAGCATACCGGTTTCGGTAGCATATAGCATACCTTCCTCAGTGCTAAAGATAGTGGAAATTTGCCCACTGTTGCTGTTCCCTGTTTTCCTATTGGCTGTAGCCTAGGATCCTCTGTTTTCCTATTGGTCAACAAACTTGTCTCTTGAATCCCCATCCTCCCTATATATATGAGTAAATTTCCACTATCTTTAGCACTGAGGAAGGTATGCTATATGCTACCGAAACCGGTAAGCTTTGAATACGAATATTCTGGTGTTCTAACGTTGAAAATAATTTTAAATTTACATAATATGTTCTTCCAATACAAATATGTTCTTCCATCTCATTCCGAATGTTCTGACACTAAAATTACCTAAAAATTATCGCGATATCAGATGTTATTTTCAACCTTGCAGGGGAAATATAGTGATTGCTATATAGATCACATGGTTTTGGAGAAAAGCACATTTTCCTGTAACACAAATTTCGATTTGTGGATATTGAGCAATGATGTTGACGAACGTTGGAGGTACCTATTGTTATCAACAATGTAAAAGCATTGTTGGTAATGATTTTTGTAAAATTTGTCGGCAATTACCCTAGAAGTAGGAACCGGTAATTAGCTGCCATTAATTTCCAAACGGACAGTTTGGAAATAAATAACGGGCACGGCGTACTCTGCATACCACCAGCTTTTAAAGTTTAGGTAAAAACCTTTAATGATATATTTGTGTAATGCAATGAATAGTAGCAGTATAATAGCAATAAACTTCATACTGTTAGAAACAAACTAATTCAATTAGAATTAAACACATAAATCTGGGTATAAAATAAAAGATTTATAATTTTCGGGTGATTTTTTTTCATTTAAACTAATGTTAAAGTGAAATAATAATTTCAGGAATAGTTTTTATTGTGAAATAAAAGAAAATGGTTACAGATTTATTTTATCATCCGAAATTCAAAAAAAGAATAAAATAAGAAATGAAATCTGAGAGAAAATATGTCGTACTAAATCTAGAACAAATTTTTTAAACGACCCATGTTTCGATATTTTATTTTAAGAGCAATAAAAGTGAAAAATGAACTCTCATTCGAAAACCATAAATCATTAATCGTTTTGAAGCGGAAAGTTGGTAGAAATAAAGATATACTCAAGACATAAAGTAATAAAAAGGATTTTAGGATCTAAAAAAATAATGAGTAAAAACATAAAATTTTGAGTTTATAAAAAGAAAAAAGCACATTATTTCCATTATGTCATTTGTTACATTGTAAATACGATTATGGTTATCCCCTGAACACATAAAATGCTCATGAGATAAAAGAAAAATGGTAATAAATGCCTATCTAGCATTCGGTTTTTATGGCAACATCGCATTGTCTACGAATTAATACTTTATGAACGCTATTGTGACGTCACTTGCCGTCCATGTGAAATCTAGTTCACATGGATGTGAACTCGCTATGACTGTTTTTAAACCTTTCTGTGACGTCACACCGAGAGCAAGGAAGAGAATCGCGTGCCATTCGTAAAGTCCCCACTAGTTACGTTTGGTACAACATACTACAAATATCTTTCTGAAAAAATATGACGTATTTTGAAGTCTTATAACATCAGTACAGATATCACGCCAAATAGTATATTGAAAGATTTACTTTATAAATCTTAACGAAAAAATCTCTCCGCACTTAGAATCGGTGAAATTTACAATATCTCTTGTAAAGTTTGTGACTCGATTTATATTTGTGAAATTGTTCATACTTGACCCATTAAACATGTGCCGACAAATCAGGAAGCCTGCAATCTAAATTTCTCCATCAATCTTTTTATACAAATCATAGGAAAGGTTTCGCTTTTTTGGGCGGAGATGAGAAAAGTGGTTCATTCGTTAGCATGTTTTGCATATCACTGAATCCTACGAATTTCCATTGGATATGTAAATTTGCTTTCATATAGGTTTTTTTTTGTTCCCTTTTTTTAAAGTTTAATAATTATAGATTATAAAAATAACGCTTTTTTTGTCAACTGAATGTTATAACGTTATTGAACAAATGAAAAGCTAAATTTTAGCACAAAACTTTTGCGATTTTAATTGTACATATATATTTATATAACTTTTATACATGCTGATTATTTGTAGTATTATTCAATCTTAAAATTTTTATGCATTAATCGTTAGTTAATTATTAGACATCAAACAATATTTAATTACTTTAATATTTTAATTATCATTGTACTACATACACATATTAAAAATTTGGATTTCCGGCGGTAAATTTCTCAAAATCCAGGTGTCACATTGGCAGCAGTATTTTGCAAAGAAAAAATTCACTTTACCATATTCAAGGGAAAAAATGCATTAAACTTCTTTCAAATAAATTTGATTGAATATTCCAGTGCCAATTTAACATTATGGAAATAAAATTAAGAAGTTGAAAATTCAATAATAATATTTCAAACAGTTAAACTCATTGTGAACTGAACTAGGTGTTTTATATTATAATCAAAATTTACTGAAAAATTTAAAAATACTTTCAAAAATACGTATTTTTTGTTAAAAAATATTTCTTTATGTTCGAATATTTATGAAATATATATCTCATATAGATTGGATTATATTTAAGAGCATAGTGAGTATTATGGAATACATATCGGCAAAACATGTTTAAAACATTTTATATTATACGATCATCAACAAGGAGATAAGGGATAGCATTTATTTTTAAGAAATCGCATTTAAATATTATTTTTTTTTCATGTACAGTAGACTCCCTCAAATCCGCACAGCTTGGGACCAGAGGTTTTGCGGATTTTAGAATTTTGCGGATTTCTGGTCATTGCTTTGTTTTCATTTTTTTTTAAATAATTTGAATGTAATTAATAATGAAATCAAAAGTATAATGAATGCATAAATATACTAAAAAAATTAAAAAAGTAATAAACTAAAACAATAAAAATTTAGAAATTTTTTAAAATGATTAAAATACTAAAAGGAAAGGTAAAGTTAATAATCAATAATAAACAATTAAATATTCATTATAAAAGAGGAAATGTGTTTTTCCTATATTATTCAATGAAACTTGCCTCATAAAGGTTCATTACTAATTCACATCAGGATCATAAAATAATGAAACTTTATTTTAGGTTTAGCCAGACTTAATAACCAAAAAAGCTTGATTAATACATAAATATATTTGGCAAGATTGTGATTACCAATGATATTAGCAATATCTTTATTTTTTCAGAAATAAATTATTCTTTCTTCATGAAAAAACTAGAATTAAATAAACTTAACAAAAATTATAAATTAAAAAATGTATGGAATTGATATAAAACTGAAAAAAATAATTTTTTGCATCTACATCTGAACTGAATGTTTCATTGTTTAC
The DNA here is from genome assembly GCA_964019185.1 of Maratus speculifer. Lineage (NCBI taxonomy): Eukaryota > Metazoa > Arthropoda > Arachnida > Araneae > Salticidae > Maratus > Maratus speculifer. The sequence continues at coordinate 20,306,040 of OZ025298.1, forward strand.
ATCCGTAAAATATGTGTGGATTTTAGAGAGTTGCGGATTTGAGGGAGTCTACTGTACATGTAAATTAATGTTTATTAGTGTTTTTATTTTAAAAACACAAGAAAATGATGGAAAGAAATGCTCTTTACAATTATCGTGGCCCTCCTACTTTGAAATCCAGTATTTTACTAACGGCTTCCTCTTTAGTAACATGACCAAAAATCATCTTCTACTAAATCTAAAAATATAATTAAAATAAACAGGTAATGGTAAAATTTTACTCTTTAAATTGAATAAGTAATTGAATAAAAAAATAAAATTAAAGAATTTTTGAAAACTTTTAACAAAACAGCCATTTTAATGTTGGCATATATTAAAAAATGTTTATAGGTTACAATACGTATTTATTTCAAATCAATATTGATGTCAAATTTTAAATAATTTTAGTTACAATTTGAAAAGAAAACATTAAGTATTACAATAATATTAATGCAAACTGATTTTTATTGTTTCTATTATGTGAATAAAATGTTAAAACTGCTGTCGCTAATTACTTTCTGAGTTACGCAAAATAATTTCAAGCACTGCAATTTGCTTTTCAATAATAAAAAAATGTTAAAATCTGGAGTTCAAAATTTTAAATCTGCATGCGTCTTAAACAAATTTGCCGAATAATTCATCGTTTTTTATATTAGGAAAAAAAATTCTGAAAAAGCTTCTGTTGTTTCATTTTGAAATTTCGCAATAAAGCAATTTAGGGATTTTTTTTTTTTTTTTTTTTTTTTTTTTTTTTTTTTTTGACAAGTTGTATCTATGCAATTTAAAATAATCGACTTTTTTACAGTATAGTCTTACATTTAATAAACATAATATAAACTATTATAAATAAAACTCGAAATCAAAACTTGAAAAGATTTCATTTCTAAACATTAAACTTATGTGTAGTATGTTGTAATTTAAATTGCACTTTTTTTAAAAAGCATAAAGCGACGAGAGATTTAAATATATATATATATATATATATATATATATATATACAGGGAGAGTCATAAATATCGAAACAATAGGCTATCTCCTCAAATATTGCCCCTAGACCCATACTTTCAATTGCAAAAATTCATAAAAAAATGTGAAATTTCTGATAAGATAAGTTGCAACTCCATGGGGGGTCTATTTGAAAAAATACGAAAATTAAATTTTTATACTGCCCCCGTAGGTCAAAATTCCCAATTAGGAAATTATTCCTTATCCATTCCTAAATTGAACAAAACAAATTTCATCTCCGTATCTAAAAATCCCACAGAGATATTAAATCCCAAAATCCTCAAAAATTCCTGACTTATACCACTTTTCCCTGCCTCTAAACTGTGCTTTCTTCTCTGTGATTCAACGCTTGTTAGGGAACATTCACAAATTGCAAATTGATAAAAATCGGTTTAAGATAGCGCTTTTTCTTTGGCCATAAAATAGTAGCGTATAGTTTTTACGCTAAATTGGTATACCAGATGTCTGCCCGGGTCAAAATATCTAGATCATGTCTCAAACCGACCCATAGGGGAAAAAGTTCGGCGTGGCCTGAAAAAATGTCAACATCATAACCCGGACCGGTCTGGAAAATAGTTTAAATCATAGCCCGGTTCAGTCGCAAATTTTTACATAGTTTTTTAATTCGGCGTGGGAAAAAAATGTTTCATATGGAGGAGTTCTGACAAAAAAATTCTTTTATAGCTTTTCGTTTTTTATATTTATACTTTTTATTATTAAAGAAGCGCCAAAGACTGTAATATATTTATTTTATCAATGAATCTTTATTTATACATAAATGTTTCATTTATATTTTAATATCGTTAAACCATATTCCATGCGTTGGAGACTCTGAAAAATGTTATACACTAAAACTTTTTAAGACGGAATCACATAGTAAAGAAAAAATATGTTATAGACAGATGCTCTCCTTTTTTACATCTAATTGGAGCTTATTTTCTTTTCAGGTACTATTGCATTTATTTTGCACGGATCAACATATTTTTCGTTTATGACAGAATTCCGTCATAGGCAGATTTTTTTCACTGGTTTTATTGTATTTAATTTTTTTAGCCTTTGAATAATCTATTTAAAAAAATAAATTTTAAAGGGTTTTTTATTTTATTTTATTTATTTATTTATTTTGTAAAATAAAAGTTTTAAAATCTATATGTTTTTCGTAAAAAAATTCGATTGAGCCGAATTTTATTTATTTTATGTACTTATTAAGTCAGTCAGAGACAGTGATTTTAATGCGGGTTTTGTCGAGACCGGGTTTGAAAATTTCATCCAGACTGCACCTAAGTTGAAGGAAGTGGTCCCCTTCTTTATGAAAAGGATGCTAGGCCCGGCCTGGCGGGTCTTCCGAAAAAAGTAACATCTCGGTCCTGGCCCTACCTGGGCCCAGAATACAGATTTTTTAACATCCTTTGAAGGACGATAAAAAACCTGAAGTTGTCAGAGGTAAATTTAAAAAGAAAAAAAAGACTTAATCTGCATCTTAGAAAAAGCATTTTTTAAAATAACTGACGGACATTTAAACAATACACTTCGTTTTTCTGCATAATGAAGTTTTTATCCTCTATTTCTTGTCTGTAAATTATTAAATGTGAAGAATTTTTAAAGAAAAAAGAACTTGAAACACGTCATTTTTGATTTTTTTACATTAGTTTTGCTTCGGCAAATTTGAAAAAAATGTTTGATTTTGAAAATATGATTTTTTTTAAGTTCTATTATTTTTTCAATAAATATGTTTAATAGTTTTAAAATTAATATAAAAAAAATCCTTGGAACAAAACTAAAATCAGATTTTCATCTTTAATTAAATGGAAAGAAATTGAAATTCGATAAATAATGTTACGAGTTATAACGATTTTTGATTGTCCCATTTAAACCAGTACTAACCACATGAAACTTTTATAAATTGTATGAAAAATTTTAGAATGTGATTTTCTTAGCAAATTTTAATGCTAACCATCACAAAAAAAAAAGAAAAAAAAATCGAAATTCTACCTCAAGAAATATTTTTTTACGCGTTTTCTAGAACTGTTAAAGTAACATTGTTTTTTGAATTGCGCGCTTTTCAATTTGTGTCTAATCCCTTAAAACCTGATGAATTTTTTAAACGGCTTTGCGAATTTTGGAGATATGAAGATGCAACTTTTTGTGTCTTATTCAGGACTGAATAAGGAAAGTTTTCCTAATTGGAATTTTTGTCCTGCGGGGGCCGTATAAAAATTTAATTTTCGTAACTTTTCAACTAGACCCCCCATGGAGTTGCAATTTATCTTATCAAAAATTTCACATTTTTTAATGAATTTTTGCAATCTAAACTGGTGTCCAAAAGTTAAGCAAAATTGGTAATTAAGTAAGTAATGAAAGAAATATAAATCGAAATGTGGTGAAACTCCAGGTGTGTAAACAAAATAGTACGCGTCATATATTTTCACGAAGAGTTTTCCCCGAAATCGAACAGGGGACCGTCAACAAATTGAATAAAAACGAAGACCTTTGGGATAACCCTGTCAAAACTAATGTAGCAAAAGCGTTCAAACTGCACATTATGATTAATTGGCTTATTGTAATGAACTGTGTTTATTTTTATAAGGATAGCATGTATACTTGTAGAGAAATTAAGGTTTTTATAAAAACAGTCCTAAGTTTTTTGCTTATAATTGGCAGACTTCTTAATATAAAATGTTCTTTTCTGAAAATATGACAAACATCATTGTACACAATACCCAGTCATCAGAATTTAAAAATAATAAAAATTGTATGAAAAATGAGTAGGTTTAGTAAATAATTTTTCATTGCGCATGCGTCAACGATATCAAAATTTCATTTGCATATTGTGTTAGCTAAATGCATAGAGCAACTGCTGTAAAAGTTTCAAAAACATAGCTTGAAAATTCTGAAAATGACCGTGTATAGAATCAACTCAAAATCCGTTATTCCTAAAGGAAGCAAAAAAATCAGAGGTTTTACCTAAATATATTTGTACGTGCAATACTGTGTAGGCACTAAACAATGGAATATGGATATAGCCCCTCATCTTTTTGCTTCATTTAGGGAATAAAGGATTTTGATCTCATTCTATCAACGATAATTTTCAGAATTTTTAAGCTATGTTTTTGAGACTTTCACAAAAGTTGCTCTATACATTTATCTAATATAATATGCAAATGAAATTTTAATAGCGTTCACGCATGCGCAGTAAAAAATTATTTAGTAAACCTGCTTATTTATCATACAATTTTTAGTATTTTTTAATTCTGATGACAGGGTATTATGTACAATAATGTTTGTCATATTTTCAGAAAAGAACATTATTTTATATTAAGAACTCTGCAAATTATAAGCAAAAAACTTAGGGCTGTTTTTATAAAAACCTTAATTTCTCTACGAGTATACATGTTACCCTTGTAAAAATTAACACAGTACTTACAATAAGCCAATTAATCATAATGTGCAGTTTGAATGCTTTTGCTACATTAGTTTTGACAGGGTTATCCAAAAGATCTTCGTTCTTTTTCAATTTGTTGACGGTCCCCTGTTCAATTTCGGGGAAAACTCTTCGCGAAAATATATGAAGCGTACTATTTTGTTTACACACCTGGAGTTTCACCACATTGCGAGTCATATTTCTTTCATTACTTACTTAATTACCAATTATGCTTAACTTTTGGACACCAGTGTATATATATATACATATATATATTATTATATACATATGTATATTTTACATATATATATGTATATGTATATATATATATGATCTATTACCTGTGGGCAATGTTAAAATAATTAAGGTTTTTAAATATGATAAACCTTTGGGGCGTACAATTTTTAACTATAACAGTTTAGCAAAAAATCTTGAGAAAAGTACCGGAGAAAGCATTTGTAATTGCAATGATAGTGATTATATAAATTTCATAGATAACGATTTTGGACACGTTATAACTGGAAATTTGGATATAGTAGGGGATGTTGAGTTGAAGAAGTTAATGGAGTATGGAACAAAATATCGAGTGAAACGCATCATACCTAAAAGTGAAGTAATTAAGCGCTTTAACTTAAATTTAGATATATTTATACATAAATTAATGTATAGGTATAGTTTACCAAGTAGTGTTTTTCAAGAGTGGAAATACCATATACTAAAGGAATTAAAAAAGGAATACATTAGATATTGTGACGGTATGTCACGCGAAAATTATATAAAAATTACAAAATCAATTAAGAATCTCCAAGATAAATTTATAATTACATACGTTGACAAAGCTAACACAAATTACGCATTGATATGCAAGAAACTTTATAGTACGCTTTTGAATGATTGCTATAACAATAAATGTCATTATCAACTTTTGAATACAAAAATCACAGTTGTGGAGAATAAAATCAAAGCACTGTATAAAAAAAGTAAAGTTAAAACAAAAAAGTCAAAATTTCCCATATCTTACACTTGTTCCTAAATTTCATAAAAAGCCAATTAAATTCAGGAGCATAACTTGTGGTTTCGGATCTTACATTGAGGTAGTTAGCAAAAAATTAAAGGAGATTTTAACAGGTGTGTTTCACAAAGTGACAGGTAGGGAATCAACATTTATTATAAAAAATAGCTACATCTTATTGGATAAGCTGAAAAAAACACAAAACATTACTGGTCTGTATGCATATGACGTCGCAGACCTATACAATATTATAGATTTAACGGATTTAAAAGAGAAAATTGTGGAATTTTATGTTACTGAGTGTAAATCAGAAACTGATATCGATTTATTTTTTAATTTATTTAAATTTGTTGTAGAAGAAAATTACCTTTATGACGGTAAGAAAACGTTTAGACAAATTCGTGGCATTCCAATGGGGGGGAGCTGTAGCTCAATTATAGCTGACCTATATTTATATGAACGTAACAATAACTTAAATAAAAATATTTTGTGTTATAGATACATAGATGATGTTTTAATAGTTAAATTAATATACGATAATATAATTTTAGATTTCTTATATTACCCTACAACATTAAAATTAGAGCCCTCCTCACTGGATTGCAGAAGTATTGATTTTTTGGATGTAAACTTAATTTTAGAGCGAAAAAATTTGTTACAAAGATATTTGATAAACGGAATACTTTTAGTTTCCGAACTATAAAGTTAATGAATTTCAATTCAGTGTTCATGTCTAGGTAAAAAGAAATATTTTCAGAAATAGTTTAATTCGTATTGATAGGCTGAGTTCAGAAATTGGAGATGTGATTAATGACATTGTGGAGTGGTACAGACTGGGTTCTGAACAAGGTTACCCTCGTAACTTTATGAAAAATATTATTAATGATTTTGTTAGGGGTTAGTTGTCGTCGAAATGAACTGAAATCATTATTGAATGGATTTGATAGTTCAACCAGTTTAAAGTTTTAGCTTGAGGGTCATTTGTAGGTTATTGCTGGTCAATACTTTAATTTTAGTTTGGTTTGCTTTTATTTAAAATTCATTTATGGTTGTGACGGGCATAGGGGATGTTGCATGCATAAAATCAGATTAAACCCAGCAGTGCATGTCATTAGCCATGCCGCCCGTCTCCTTGTTTGTTATTTTCGAGTTTCTTGTTTAAGTTATTTGTGAGTTGTTATTTTGTTGGATCAGTTTATAATTTATGGAATAGTTGTAGTTCACGTAGTGGTTTTTCATTTTTGTTTGGCTGTGTAGATGTTTGTTTGACGTGAGTTTTTGTGTTTAAGAATATTTTTATAATTTACTTTTTTAGTTAATTATATATGGTGTGCGATTTGAATTTAATAAATCAGTTTTATTTAAAGTCATTCAGTTCCATTTGTAGTTCCAAAGTATTTTCGACCTGAAGATTCTGCATTGGTTCTACAAATTCCATTTGTATTCATATTATTTTTTCCTTCCATATTCAATGTGATATAAGTTATTAAATTCAATGGTTAATTTCAAATGGTTATTATTGTTTACTATTAATGGTCTTATATATATATTCTCTTTACCTCATGGATAGCCTTTCTTAAAACGTATTTTCGTTTATTTTTTTAATCAAAAGTTGCTAGGTATTTATTAAAAATAAAATAAAATAACTGAAATATATATGTATTCTTATTATATTATAAATGTAAATGTGTGTCCGAAAGTTTGACTGAAGTTGACTTCTAAATGGATGAATTAATATTTTTTCGTCATTGCATATAGATGAATTGTAAAACGGAAATAAACATAGGCTATGTTTTGTTTTCAAATATGTTTCGTAATAGTTCAAATTTTCATTATTCTTTTATACACAATCTATTAACTTTTTCCCAATAAAAAATAACCATTTTTTTTGCCGTTGCCGAGAAAATCAAAATCTAGAATAACTATTTCTCCTAGAAGTTTATTTTCAGTTGAAGGAAAATAAATAAGGGTAATATCCAAAGGAAAATAAATATGACGTCATATTTAGGGTCTATACCATTGGGGACATACTTACAAGTCTTAGAACTATTAATATCGGTTATTTAATAAGATATTTTCGGTGAAAAATTCCGACATAATTAGAAGTAAAGTGAATGAAAAAGAATTTTATATTATTAATGAAATATTTGATTTGGAAAAATATGACGTCATACTTTAAATAACATAATAATTTTGAGGTATTCGTTAAAAATAAAAAGGGCTTTTATGTGTGTAACCAATAAAAATTCGTAAATAATGACGTCACATTTAAAATAAAAGAAAAATATTTTTTGACTGACTGATATTGGTCACTCCGTTTACGCCGTGTCAGTCACCGGTGATAGACATAGTAAAATATGATATAAAACATATGTGGATTTAATTAAGAATTAAGAAACTATTATACTGTAATAAATAAAAACCAAGGAAAATTTAAGTTATTTTCAGGAATTATTTAAAATAATATAAATTTTTTGGTTTATATCATATTTTAAACTGACAGTCACCGGTGACTGACGCGGCGCTCAACAGTTTAATTGTTGTTCGTCTGGATGGTTACTGAGGTGCCTCTTCAATCCAGAACATTGTTCACAAGTTCTTCTACAGATGGCGCTACACGCGCTACTCCCAAGGACTCTGAGCAAGGAGTAAGAGACTGTCGGTGAGTCAGTTACTAAACTGACGCCGCGAATGTGATACTAAAAAATTCACCTTGCTCCGCCGGGAAAAACGTGTCGCGTATTAATTTCAAAAAATGTATTTTCTTTCTTTATAAGTTTTAATAAAATTTATGTAAAGTTGTGTTTAAGTATGTTCGATTAATATTTAACGATATACGCTGTGTTTTTGGTAAAAACGTCGAGTACATAAAGGATGCATTTAGATCTATGTAGCTGTGATATGTATTAACCACGTAGCTACCTTCAAGTGGTGACTGAACTTTTTGAAAGACGCCTTCTGATGCATCGTTCCTGGACGACGATGGAAATAAACGGTATGTGCCATTTTCTATGTTTCTTTGTGGTATTCTCTGGCCCAATTGCTATATTTACCAGTTATTTTACTTAAAAAGTTTTCGAGCCCAGCGTTCTTATTCAAAATTTTACTAAATTGTATATTTATTTATTTATTGCTCTATCAATATATTTTTTTTAGTTCTGCGGTCACAATGCCTGATGATAATGGTACTTCCGATAATCCGACAGAAACGCTTGCTAGGGTAGCTGTTAAAATTCCTCCCTTATGGAAAAGTAATATTTCTGTATGGTTTGTACAAGTTGAGGCAAATTTTGCCGTTGAGCAGGTAACGAATGACGCTATTAAACATAATTATTTATTAGCTGCTATAGACACAGATACATTAAGTGCGATATCTGATTTAATTCTTACGCCGCCTCCAAATGACAAACATAATGCTTTGAAACAGAGATTAATTCAGGAGTTACCTAAATTACTCTTTGAACTTGTGTTAGGTGATAAAAAACCTTCCGTTTTGTTGCAGCAAATGAAAGAATTAGCACAAAATTCTGTTAACGAAGAATTTTTGAAAGCCATTTGGCTAGAACGTTTGTCGACGTATACGCAATCAATTTTGTCGGTTTCAAGCGCAGGAATTAACAACCCTAGCAGACAAAATTAATGAAATTAAATCTGAATCTGCAGTGTATGCAGTTTCAAACCCACCGAATCGCCACGGAACGACCAAAATACGGTCTTAAATCCTCGAACACAAATTGAGCAATTGACACTGCAGGTTTCAGAGTTATCCAAAAATGTGTCCTAGCGATCGATGTCTTGCGGCCGATCGCATTACAGGGAAAGACGGTACATTAAAAGTAGAGCGTTCCAAAAACCGAATCGTAATCAAGACCAATCAGATTTGTGTTATTACCATCAGAAATTCGGTAGTGACGCTCGGAAGTGCCGCGAACCTTGTTCTTTTCTAGAAATTAAAAAAACTAGTGGCTGCTGCTAGGTCAATAAGCGAAAATACAGTTGGCGTAGCAGCATTAGAACAATGTAGGTTGCATGTGTTTGATAAAAATTCAGAGTTCAAATTTCTAATTGATAGTGGTAGTGATATTTCTTGTATCCCTGTACCAAAGCAAATAAACAAAAAAATCCCTTCTAATTATCTTTATGCTGCAAATAATTCCAAAATTCCTGTATATGGTAAAAAACTGCTTGACCTAAACATCGGCTTGAGAAGGAATTTTCTCTGACCATTTGTTATTGCAAATGTCTCTTGCCCTATAATTGGAGCAGACTTTAAAAAAATTTTTGCTTTGCTTGTAGATTTGCACAAATTTCGATTAATTGACTCTGTAACAGGATTGTCCACTAAGGGTGAGCTTGCACAAAACAGTCCCAAATTAAACTAAATTCAGAAGATATGTCTTTTAAAACTATATTTGAGGAATTCCCAGGGCTCTTAAATCCCATACCAAATTTTAAAAAATCAACATGCCATGATACAGTTCATCATATCGAAACTACGGGACCACCACTTTATTCCAAACCTCGCCGATTGCACCCAAAAGTTTTGAAGGAAGTACAAAAATAATTCCAATATCTTGTGGATGAAGGTATATGTCGTCCTTCAAAATCTCCTTGGCATCCCCTATTCACGTTGTACCAAAACCGGATGGTTCTTACAGAGTTTGCGGTGATTATCGACGTCTAAATTCAGTAATTCTTCCTGGCCGTTATCTAATAGTCCACATCCATGACCTTACTAAAATTCTACATGGAAAGAAATTTTTTTCAAAATTAGATATAGTTGTTGCTTATTTTCATATTCCAGTGCATGAAAAAGATATTTTTAAAACAGCGGTAATAACTCCTTTTGGAAGCTTCGAATTTCTATTTCTAAACTTTGGACTTAAATGTGTAGCAAACACATTCGAAAGATTTATTAATGAAGTTCTCTATGATCTTCCATTTACTATAGCTTATTTGGATGACATTCTAATTTTTTTCCGAAACTGAGTCTGAACATATAGACCATGTACGAGCTGTTGTAAGCAGACTCTCTAAATAAGGACTTAACATAAATATGTCCAAAAGTGTTTTTAAACAAAACAGCGTATCCTTTTTAGGACACGAAATTTCTCTTGCTGGAATCCGACCATTACAATCTAAAGTTGAAATTATTAAACAATATCCACGACCAAAAACTCTTTCTGAACTTATTCAATTACTTTCGACGTTTTTGTCGCAATGCTGCAACTATCCTTGCACCCTTAACAGATTTGTTGCGTGGAGCTAAAAAGAAAGATTCAACCCTTATCGATTGGTCTGAAAATGCAATAAATTCTTTTAAAGCTTATTTATAATCGACTCAGAATTTCAAATACCCAGCAAACGATATGTTTGCAGGCGATTAATTTTAAGAAAAAAAGAAAAGAAATGAATTTATTGATATGCACACATATCGAATGTTGAAGGAGGGAAAATATATAAATAGATAAATAAAAATAATGATATTTTTGAAATGTATGGTTTTGGAATAAATTTAATAAGACTTTCTTTAAAAAGGGTTGATAAAAACATGGAAAAATGAGTTTTATTTGGAATATTAAGAAATAAAATTTAATTAAGAATATTTTTAATTTAGAGCCATCTTTTAAATTTACGCGTATTGGAATAAATGTTTTTTAAGGCGAATTAAAAATTTATATCGTTTCCATAAAGATTAATAGATTAGCTCTAGACAAAAGATTTTAATTTAATAAGTTGAACTAAGTACGGAATATTGTTATAAGGAAATTAATATAGTATAAAGGTTAATTTTGGCGAAAAATAATTTAAGTTTGTAATATATATATATATATATATATATATATATATATATATGTATATATATGCATGTATGTATATATATATATGATATGATATAGGGATATCTACACTGATGATCAACATTTTATTTTTAACAACAAACAAAAAATACCTCTTTAGTCCTTGCACAATAAGTGTAGCTAGATCTTGCTACAGCGAATTTTAAATTTTGCAGGTAACTGCTACTTAAGCTATACACAGCAATATTACTTCATTTAATTTAAGAGTAATGGCATCATTTCATATATATATATATATATCAGTATGTACAATTTTTGAAATTCATTTCTACAAAATCAAATTTCTTAATTGCAGAAAATTCTTTGGTCGTGTATTTTGAAAATCCTTAAAATATTTATCGGAAAAATGCGATGACAAAGTTTTATTATTATAGGTGTATTCAATAAGTAAAATAAAATATATTATATTTGAATAAATATAATATTTTATGGTAGAAATGTAATATTTTACAAATATTATTTATGCGCTAAAAATCTCATATTTAACGTCAGAATAAAATATGGTAAAGCATTTTTTTTTATCAGAAAGGGAAAATGCTGCCATTTGAAAAATTATGGTGTATTTACTGTTAATACACGCCAAATCCAAAGTTGCGGTTGTGACATTTACACAACTTAATTTAGTCACCAGTAAAAAAATTTTTGAGCATTGGTTTCAAATTGTATGAATTTCAATGTAGACCACTTACACATACATTTATCCAAATCTGAAAATTGTCCGATGTATCATTTATTTAAAAAAAAAAAAAAAAAAAAAAAAAAATACGCCTGTTGCGGGTGTGACATAAAAAAGAACATGCATTTTCATCTTTCAGTGCAAAAATGCAAAACTCTGTGAATTATGACAACTGAGTTAATTGATATTTTTATATATTAGACAGTAATACTTATCACTAGAATTACCGAGGCGGGTCATCCGTGACCCAAGACGTGGTTTTTCGCTCGTATCGTAGTTTATTTTCAAAGTAAAACTTTGAAACTGATTGACTTTTCCTAAATACTTAGTATAATGCCTTAGCACGAATTTTGTTGAAATCGGACGAAAACTTTTTTATATATACATCTTTATACCTAGAACTACTATGCTGGGTCATCGCTGATCCGAACAAAATAATTGCATTTTTCATTTATTTCAACAAGGATTTCAACTTTTTATTTACCGATAACATAAGAATAGTGTAAGGATATGTTCCACATTTACTTTTTACAAAAGAGGGAAAGGAATGTACGTATGTACAGGCAAGCGCGCGCGGGGGAGGAAGTCGTGATCACATATCTGTTAGGCATTTGAAAGGTAAATGTGTGAGTTTTTATGTTATTTCAAACTACTGTAAGGTTGATGTAAATAGTTTTTTGTAATGTTATACCTTAAAAATAACAAAAGAATATTTTGCCTCTCATAAACTTCAACGAGAAAAAAACTGTTTGTGGTGTTTCACATTCGAACATTCATAGTAATGGAATCACTACGGAGGTTTCTTGAATGAGAAAAATTAAAATTTTAACGTGAAATGTGTTTAAATGACTTTAATGAAGAAATTTAGCAACAAAGTTAATATTGTCATCATTTGATGAGGCTAACAATTTCGACATAGCTGACGAAACGTTTTTTCTTAAAAATTACCATAAAATTTCACTGAATCCAATACATGTAGTAGCAAGCTGAATGAAAGTAGCGAAATAAATGTTGTGGGAAAAATTAAGAAACACAAATATATTGTAAGTATTTTGCAGAAAATTAAAAATAAAAGAATTTACTTTTCGGAATAATTCTAAAATAGGGGGAAAATACAAAATAAATCACTCTTCGAAGTGATTTGTAACATCGAACTATATGGACGGTAGAGCTGCAGTGTTCAATATTTTCTGACTTATGACAAATCTTATTCAAGATCTAGTGATTATAATGTTTCGGTAGTTTTTAAATATACAACAGATTCTAATGTCAGTAGAAAAGTTTTCTTGCTAAAATTATACATAAAAGCTTTGCAAAAGAACATGAAGATATCCTTCCACGCACCAATACTGAAATTTCAAACAAATGAGAAATCTTTCCACATAAAGTAGTGCTAAGACAAAGAAATTAACACTGTTTGTGGAAACTGCTTATAACTTGTGTGTTTATCAAAAAAAGAAAAAGAAAAAATGTCTATGACATTTTGTATGAATTGATTGGACCGTAAACTGTATAAAGCGCAAAAGTGTAATTAAAAAAGAATCACGATTATGAATATATAAATTTAATGTTATTGTATTTTTATATAAAATTGATCTGTAGGAACATTATTACGCAACTTAAATCTATAAATCATATGTATTTATATTATTAAAAAAGTATCAAAATTTCGAAGCATTTTTTAAAATAAAAATAAAAAAAATTCCTTTGAGTTGTTTAATCTCAAAACTTCATCTTATGTAATAGTCTAAACGCTAAATTGTATTAATTATTGATTAAAAAATCATTATATTCATCTTTAATAATTATTGTGTGTCTTTATCTTCCATGTAAAACAAGAATAGCATTTTTAAAAGCCATGGGTCAGATGTGACCCACCGCGGTATTTCTAGGTATACAAGAAACGTGGTAATTCTAGTGTTAAATAATTATTCTATGAAAAAATTAAACTACTTACTCAATTCTTGCTTTTGTGGAAAATATTGAAAATTTTCGTTGCGGGTTTGACGCCCTGTTGCGTGTGTGACTTGTATAGCCAATAAAATAATTACATACACAAATATTTTCAAGGCAGACTTTTTTAATTAAAGAATTAATCAATATTACAATTATAATATCTAGAGAGGAAAATATAAAAAAAAATCATTTCCAATCTTGAATTTATAATTTCTGGTGGTGGTAGCTTTTTTTACAAATTTTTTTTTTTCCTGGGATGCATCTGACTGACTGGGCCAAATATGCACGTTTTCTTAAATTTTTTTCAAACATTCTAATTCTTTATCGTCACCATCTATTTGTCTTATTTGTCCATCAAAGTTTTCACTTTTTTAATGTCGAGAATAAAACAACTTCTACAAAATCTCCAACTGCATATTCATCGTTGGATATTATATCCTTGTCAAAGTATGGATACATCTGACTGACCGCGCCAAATATACAAATTTTCTTGATTTTTATTCCGATACTCTTATTTTATAATATCCCCATTCATTTGACTTATTTGTCCATCAAAGTTTGAAAAATGCTAAAAAATGAACTCTAAATGATCCACTAAAAAATGAACTTCAACTTTTGTATTCCTGGTTTATTGACTATGATTTTTGTTTTTGTTTATTTGTTCTTCCAAGCATGCCTTTAAAAGAAGCCATCATCTTCTAATCAAACTAAAAATAAAAAGATGCAGATAAAATCAATTTCATAGGTGGTAAACAATTAGTTTTAAATACAATACTGATTGATTTGTCAGTCTTCATACCGATTTACAATATAAAGCCGGCTATCGCTATTATATCTATTGATCGCTATTATATCTATATTATCGCTATTACTTCTATATGATATCGTGGTATTGATGTGCATTGGATTGTAAATGGTTTATTCTTTACTTTATTTACTACCCACAGAGTAAAAAACAAGAATTGAGATGAAGTATGGAGGGGTGACGCAAAAAATTTAAGCCTTAAATTTTCCACATTAGGCCAAAACATAACGGGGTGCTTTCGCAAAAAATAAGAAATAAACTTTTAGTAATAAAATTTTTAAATCATACTACAATGAAATGATACTTCAGAATTCTTAAATATAAGCAGATCATTTAGAGAAATAATGCACAGCCGATGACAGAGAATTCGTCCCTGTTCTGCGTGATTGCTTTGTTTGTGGCGAATGAATGCATTTAAATTTGAGCTGTAACGTGCATCATATTGCAAACCATTTTAACGGCATACTACACATCTTGTCTATGTCTTTACTCCATGTTTAATACCATATCTAGCTGCTTTCGAATTCAAAATGTAAATAAATAATTCAAGAGTCGGGTAATTTTATTTTTGCACAAGAATATGTGAAATCTTAACCATCATCATTGTTAATCGCTCCCTCCTTTCAAAGTAGACACGTACACATTTATTTAAGCAAGTGCGTTGAAGCACATGCACAAATATACAGGGTATTTTTTTTTAAACTGACGTTATTCAGAGCCACGGGTAGCTCATTCTAATAATTGGAATGACACAGAAATTTATAAATGGACTAAAAAACTACGGGCAAAAAGATTCCAACAACAAATAAATAAATTAATTAATTAATTAAAAATAGTTTCAATACATTTTAGAATTATTATTACTCCCAAGAATTATATTCATATTTCTAATTACCGTAATTTCGGGTGTATAAGCCGCAGATCAAACAATTCTTTTTCGACCCAGAATTTTTTAAGAAACAAATATAACTAGTTATATCGCCGTAAATATTTGTTTTCAATTACTAAATAAGATTTCTGGGTCCAAAAAGAATTGTTTGAGCCGCGGCTTATACACCCGAAATTACGGTAATTATTATTATTATTGTTTTACAATGTTAGAAGAATAATATTTTCTGTGCATTAAAAACAAATTACAGTGAAAACAACATTACAATTTTATCCATTAGCAAGGCTCTCAAAGCTTTAATGAGAATGAATTAAACAGAATCTATTTCAATGTTAAAACTGTTGTTAGCTTTCGTTTTTTCCAAAAAACTAAAAACTAAAACAAAATCACTTCACCTTTTTCATTCACGTATAAAAACATTTCATATTTATTTACTTAGAACAGGTGTAACAAATAAAAATTAAATTAAAAAGTTGACATGTTTCGGTTCATTCATAAGAACCGTATTCATAACACATAAAATCAGTAGAAAACTAAATGACACTGGATATAAATATAATTTAAAAACCCAAAATACAAAACATTGCGCCCTCTATGATCGTGAATAGCCATTGCCACCGCGGCATATAAATATATTAAATTTTGATCATATATTAAATTTAATATGTATAAAATTAATATTAATAAAAGTAGAAAAACTAAATGACTCTGGATATAAAGGTAATTTAAAAACCCAAAACACAAAATATTGCGCCCTCTATGATCGTGAATAGCCAATGCCACCGCGGCTCCCCCTATTAGACTCACCCTTTAAATATTTATTAAGTAATTCTAACCACAAACTTGGAATGTCATAAGAATAAGAATCATTACAAACCCTATCCCTCCTAGAATATATCTCTATGGATTCACGGATGATTAATTTTCGGAATAAACTTGAAATGAACACTAATCTACTATCTTTAAAAGAAATTTTAACCCCCTTCTTTAAAAACAGTCTTGATAACGCAGTCTTATTCCTACCAAATTTTATGCCACATTCATGCTCTTTCTTTCTAACCCCAAACTTTCTACCTGTCATACCGATATAAAAATTAATATCCTCCCCTTCATTCTCATATGGAATTTCATACACCCCTGCTAGATCATCTTGCGGAACAGGATCAAAAGCTCTGTATAGAAGATGTTTTAACTTAGGAGGTGGCTTAGCAACTAATTCTATTTTAAACTTTTCTAATTTAGCTTTAAGCCTCTCAAAGTCACCCTTTATGTAAGAAAACGATAGTCTTTTAACCCCAATCTCTTCCCCCTTCTCACATGCATTATCAACCAAATTACAATTAACCTGAGAATTATTTTTATCCCTATAATTTTTAACCAATTTATTAATTTTATCCTTTTTGTAATCATTCAACTTAGCAATATTAAAAATATAATTCAACTCCTCAAACAAAAATCAATACAATCAAATACAATCAAATCAATACAAAGAATCTATTTCGATAAAATATATAATGAAATCTGGAAGTCTTTGAATGATTCGCTTTGATGCTCACGAATAAGTGAAAAGTTAAATAAACAACATGAAATTCAAGTGACAGCTGTGTCAACATATCTTTGTTGACGAGCTTTTACGAAATGGAGTTATTTAAAGCAAGTTTTATCTAGCTCAGAAAATGATGTATTTGCATAATACGCAGACCTATAGCGTTTAAAGTGCATACAATATTAATTACGTAGGTGGGTGTTTCGGATAACTGACTATGTACTCTCTCTATAATATTCATATAGATAAGTAAAGTGGCGCATGCGTATGTTAAGCTATGCAAATCGTTTTTATCGCTAAACGATTGGAAATTCTTAAGTAGCTAGTTTTAGATGTATAGTAAAATCGTTGAAATATTTCAAACGCTGCCTTTTATCATGTAAAAAAAAGCATTTAAGGGGTCTCAAGTGTTTTACTTTTACTTAGCGAAGCAATTTACCAACATGTCTCATACAAGTTTTATTATAGATAACGTAATATTCTTTTATTTAAAATATTGTTTTGTGTTATATATTTAGATTTTGTTTTATTTTTAAGCTATTGCATAGCTTTTATCGCGGGCTTTGAGCGCGGCGACCGAATCCAAAAATTCGGTAACGAGAAGTATCCTAACACATCCGTAACGAAAAAACCTAACACTCGGCTACCGTCGTTTCACTTCGGCAGACTTCGGCATGATATCCTTCGGTAGACTTCAGCAAACATTGACGCGGTATTTTTCAGATATTTAGAGGATATCAAGTCTCAAACTTATATATCTTATTTCAGTTATCTATAGTAAATCTTATCTTCAGTAATCTATAGTTTCAATAATAAAAATTCCTGATAGAATGTGTATAGAAAAGAATCGCCTTAAGATAAATCAAGGTAGGATAATGTAGCTTTTGGTGAGTGGAGACCCGCCCAATGGTGAGGATCGAAAAATTTAAATGCTTATAACTCGCGATCTAATTTTCGTAGCGCGGCCAAATTTTTTTTGTTAATTTATTATGAGACAGTGTTAATTTTTGGTGACAGGAGACCCCCACTGTGAGGGTCGAAAAAGTTAAAATGCTTATAACTCGCGGTCTAATTTTCGTAGCGCGGCCAAATTTTGTTTGGTCATTTGTTATGAGACAGTGTTAATTTTTAGTGAAAGGAGACCCCCCCCCACGGTGGGGGTCGAAAAATTTAAAATGTTTATAACTCGCGATAAAGGTTCGTAGCGCGGCCAAATTTTGTTTGGTAATTTATTATGAGAGAGTGTTAAATTTTGGTGACAGGAGACCGCCCCCCCCCCCACAGTGATGGTCTAAAAATTTAAAATGTTTATAACTCGCGATAAATGTTCGTAGCGCGGCCAAATTTTGTTTGGTAATTTATTATGAAACAGTGTTACTTTTGGTTACAGGAGACCCCTACGGTGAGGGTCGAAAAAGTTAAAATGCTTATAACTCGCGGTCTAATTTTCGTATCACGGCCAAAATTTGTTTGGTAATTTATTATGAGACAGTGTTAATTTTTGGTGAAAGGGGATCCCCCCATGCTGAGGGTCGAACATTTTAAAATGCTTATAAATCGCGATCTAATTTTCGTAGCGCGGCCAAATTTTGTTTGGTAATTTACTATGAGACAGTGTTATTTTTTGTGACAGGAGACCCCCCCACGGTGAGGTCGAAAAATTTAAAATGCTTATAACTCGCGATCCAATTTTTGTAGCGCGGCCAAATTTTGTTTGGTAATTTATTATGAGACAGTGTTACTTTTGGTAACAGGAGATCCCGCACGGTGAGGGTCGAAAAATTGAAAATGCTTATAACTCGCGATCTAATTTTCGTAGTGCGGCCAAATTTTGTTTGCTAATTTATTATGAGACAGTGTTACTTTTGGTGACAGGAGACCCCGCACGGTGAGGGTCGAAAAAGTTAAAATGCTTATAACTCGCTGTCTAATTTTCGTATCACGGCCGAAATTTGTTTGGTAATTTATTATGAGACAGTGTTAATTTTTGGTGAAAGGAGACCCCCCATGCTGAGGGTCGAAAATTTTAAAATGCTTATAAATCGCGATCTAATTTTCGTAGCGCGGCCAAATTTTGTTTGGTAATTTACTATGAGACAGTGTTACGTTTTGTGACAGGAGACCCCACGGTGAGGGTCAAAAATTTAAAATAACTATAACTCGCGATCTAATTTTCGTATCGCGGCCAAATTTTGTTTGGTAATTTATTATGAGACAGTGTTACTTTTGGTGACAGGAGGTCCCTCATGGTTAGGGTCGAAAAATTTAAAGTGCTTATAACTCGCGATCTAATTTTAGTAGCGCGGCCAAATTTTGTTTGGTAATTTATTATGAGACTGTGTTAATATTTAGTGACAGGAGATCCCCCATAGGAAGGGTCGAAAATTTTAAAATGCTTATAACTCACGATCTAATTTTCGTAGTGCGGCCAAATTTTGTTTGGTATTTATTATGAGACAGTGTTACTTTTGGTGACAGGAGATCCCCCACGGTGAGGGTCGAAAAAGTTAAAATGCTTATAACTCGCGGTCTAATTTTCGTATCACGGCCGAAATTTGTTTGGTAATTTATTATGAGACAGTGTTAATTTTTGGTGAAAGGAGACCCCCCCATGCTGAGGGTCGAAAATTTTAAAATGCTTATAAATCGCGATCTAATTTTCGTAGCGCGGCCAAATTATGTTTGGTAATTTACTATGAGACAGTGTTACGTTTGGTGACAGGAGACCCCCCACGGTGAGGGTCGAAAAAGTTAAAATGCTTATAACTCGCGGTCTAATTTTCGTATCACGGCCGAAATTTGTTTGGTAATTTATTATGAAACAGTGTTAATTTTTGGTGAAAGGAGACCCCCCCCATGCTGAGGGTCGAAAATTTTAAAATGCTTATAAATCGCGATCTAATTTTCGTAGCGCGGCCAAATTTTGTTTGGTAATTTACTATGAGACAGTGTTACGTTTGGTGACAGGAGACCACCACGGTGAGGGTCAAAAATTTAAAATAACTATAACTCGCGATCTAATTTTCGTATCGCGGCCAAATTTTGTTTGGTAATTTATTATGAGACAGTGTTACTTTTGGTGACAGGAGGTCCCTCATGGTTAGGGTCGAAAAATTTAAAGTGCTTATAACTCCCGATCTAATTTTCGTAGCGCGGCCAAATTTTGTTTGGTAATTTATTATGAGACTGTGTTAATATTTAGTGATAGGAGATCCCCCATAGGAAAGGTCGAAAATTTTAAAATGCTTATAACTCGCGATCTAATTTTCGTAGTGCGGCCAAATTTTGTTTGGTATTTATTATGAGACAGAGTTACTTTTGGTAACAAGAGATCTCCCATGGTAAGGGTCGAAAAATTTAAAATGCTTATAACTCGCGATCTAATTTTCGTAGTGCGGCCAAATTTTGTTTGGTAATTTATTATGAGACAGTGTTACTTTTGGTGACAGGAGACCCCCCCCCCCACGGTGAGGGTCGAAAATTTTTAAATGCTTATAACTCGCGAATAATTATCGTAGCGCGGCCAAATTTTGTTTGGTAATTTATTATGAGACAGTGTTACTTTTGGTGACAGGAACCCCCCCCCCCCCCACCGTCAGGGTCGAAAAATTTAAAATGCTCATAACTCGCGATCTAATTTTCGTAGCGCGGCCAAATTTTGTTTGGTAATTTATTATGAGACAGTGTTAATTTTTGGTGACAGGAGACCCCCACGGTGAGGGTCGAAAAATTTTAAATGCTTATAATTCGCGATCTAATTATCATAGCGCGGCCAAATTTTGTTTGTAATTTATTAAAGTATTGCATAGCTTTTATCGCGGGCTTTGAGCGCGGCGAAAGAATCTAGAAATTCTGTAACGAGAAAAAAAACCTAACACTCCGGCTAACGTCGCTTCAGTTTGGCAGACTTCGGCACGGTATCCCTCCGTAGACTTCGGCAGACATTGACGCGGTATTTTTCAGATATTTTGAGAATATCAAGTCTTAAACTTATGTTTTTTTTATTTCAGCTGCCATAAACGTATAGTTTCAATGATAAAAATTCCTGTTAACCTACATGTATTGTAAGATGATAAAAATATTTTAAACGATATTAACTTCTCATTTGTTCAATACAAAAAAAAAAAAATTGTTATCGGTCATCACGCTTAAAATGTTTAACTTGAAATCAAAGACAAAAAAAAACTGCATAAATAAAAAATAAATAAATAATTATAATTGCATAAGTTGATAAAAAATGCTATGCAATAGCTTTACCGCGACAGTCCCCGAGTGCCACACGTATTTTTTTTTTATGTTTAATTTGATTTAAAAAATAGAAATGTTTTATATTTACATACATTGCACGCAATACTGTGGTAAAATTGTATATTCAAGAGCCATCAAATATCTATATAATAAAGAACAAACGTACCTGTGCGTAACGCATACGTCATTTTGCGATTGGCAACACTTTACCCTGCAATTTTGGCTTTGCAATTTTCGCTATTGCAGATTTTACACCTCTAAACATCGCACAATTTAAATTTTTACACCGTCGTATAGAGAAAAAAATGCACTTTTAAATGCAATTTGTTTGAATCTCAATTGTCAATCTGTATCTCAAATTTTTTATACATTATTTTTTTTATAGTTTTTAGTATCAATTTTGTAATTGTGGCAACTGAATCGCTCCGATTTCTCTGAAAATTGAAAAAAAAATTAAAATGCACAAAAATTTTTCCCCTCCAATTTCTGTTTTGCAATATTTGGTACAGCAAATTTTACCTTTCTAAACATCGTACATTTTAAATTTTTACATCGTCATACAGAGAAAAAAAAATACTTTTAAATGCAATTCGTTTCAAAGCTGTATATCAATTTATTTTTGAGATACTAATTTTTCTTTAATTTTTAGAACCAATTTTGTAATTGTGGCAACACAATCACCCCATTTTCTCTAAAAATTATAAAAAACAAAAATTAAGATATTAAAATGCGCATACAATTTAAAAAATATCGTCTGTTATAAAATCCGGTGAAATTCGGTTTTATTTCATATTAATTTTAATAATTGAGTTTTATAGTATTTTATTAATTTTAGCTTAAAATAATATTTGTTTGAGAATTAGACTGGCCAATATAACACTTTTTACTGTAACTAATTTTGTAGATTTATTATAAATCAATAAAAAAGTTCTTTCTTAATGTTTTTTTTTTTTTTTTTTTTTTTTTTTTTCTCTCTCTCTCTCTCTCTCTTGTCGAATTTCGACGGATTCCACCTCGTACAGATAATAATGTAAAACCAATATATTTTGAATATTCATTTATAAGCAATTTATTTATTTATTTTAAATTTAATTAATTGAAAAAGGCCAATTTTGAATAAATAAATTGCTTAAAAGTGAAATATGTGTTCACGTTACATTATTTTTACACCATTATCAATATTTCGAGAGGGCTATTCTTGAACCAATAGTTTTGCTACAATACTGCACGCAAAAAATGCATAACAATAATATTAATTACTATACAGGTGCTGTAAATATGTTTCTAAAAAAATTTCGGAGGAAACGCGAAAATGTGTCTGTAAAAAAAAAAATGAAATTTAGTTCAATTGAACAATTTAAATTCCATTGCTATGGAAACAAATACTTCTACGGTATTGAAATGTATAGCTACCGCAATCTTTAATCGGCTTTCATTTTTGAATATGCTTAAATATACATCCATATATATAAATAAATTAAGAAATTAGCTTTATAATAATAAAATTAAACATCTGCAGCAACAAACAACATAACTGTGTAATTAAAAATTGTATTAAACTATCTTATTGTAAAAATTCATTAAGCACTTCGTACACACGGTAAAATAATAATAATAATAAAAATTCTGTAATCTAAATAATGTCAATTTATAGAAATCTTTATGCTTACTGTACTTTTATCTGTATATTATATGAAAAAAACATGTAAATCTATAAATCTAGTTTCTGTAAGGCTACCATTAATATTTTCAGCATTAAATTATTTCTTTATTTCATATGCTTTTTCTTTTAAAATTCGTTGGAAATTTTTGTATGTAATTATAATATTGTTAGATTTAATATTTTCGATCCATATAATTAGTGCAATTTTAATCTAATCAAAATTTGACGTGCACATCCTTTTTCAATTACTGCTACTTTGGCCGTTGTTGAAGACTGCTTCCTTTGTGGACTCGTGTTTAATGTTGTTCTACGGCTAGAGAGCGCTTTAAAAAAACCCACACTTTAGCATTCCTGGGTTTTTTTTAATCTATTAATTGATTTTTGTCTATCACAGTTTGCAGCTATTCCAGCTTAGGTATCTGTACGATCTTAAAAGTAAAATGAGTACGAACAATAACAAACGAACTATCTAGACACTGACTGAAAAGTAAAATTGTTAAGTATTATGCTATTTATAATGTGTACATAATAATCGGAAATAATGAAGCAAGATCCGCGTTCAGGGAGCTAATGAAGACCAACTCTTTTTCTGGCACTTCATTGTGTATGCTTTCACCATCTTATTTCACCTCACAGCACACCACTCTATGAATTGCCAAAGAATGACGTCGCAGATATGTGCATACATATGACATTCTTATTTGTTGCCAAATAGTATGCTGTCTCTACAACTATTTATGGAAATAAATGTAAATAATTTAACTATGTAATAATTTTTTGTGTCAGAAATATATTCCTGAAAATTTTGGAAAATTTGCAGTTGTGGCAAAAAATTTTTGTAAAGAAAAATGCTCTGATCTTAAATATTTTAAAACATAAACTTAATGTAATGCGCAACAAAACTAATTGTTTTGGGAGATAATCTTGACAAAAATAATCGGATCGAGTCTCCGTACTACAATCTTAAAATGAACCTCTTCAAGGGCTCCCAAATGGTCCGCGAACTGAATATCAATATTTTTTTTAACATTAAAATCCATAGTACTTTTCTACAGCATTTGTGCAGAAACTAAACTCCAAAGGTGGTTTCTGCGCAATTTCTAAGAAAAAGATGAACGAAAAATCTTTCTAAGAAAATATTGATGTTCAGTTGACGGACTATTTGGGAGCCCTGGGTTATAAGTGGATTGCTCGAAAAAACATCGATGCCATAACCGGAATACAAAAAAGAAAAAGTGTAAAAAAAAAAAAATCTCGGGACTTCTGAAACATGACATAATTAGCGGAGTGATGCATGAGTTCTTATATAAATGATTTAATTACGGGAGTTTAGTAAATTAGATATTTGTAGGTAAAGAATTATAACTGTAAGTTTTTCGAATTTCTTTTTGTGTAATATAGAATAATAAAAACTCAACTATGAAAGACATAGTCTTTAAATCAGTGATAACTTTTTCACAAAAAGACAAAATTTATTTTAATTTTCCCGTATTTAAAGTATTCACTATCTTTAAAATTAAGTCCATTATTTTTAACTTATTCCACATTCTCTCTTACACACAAACATAGATATATATATATATATATTTATACATACACACTTTTTGAAGACTGAAAGAGAAAATTTCTTTTATCGCATCTTTTTGTATTAAATATAACAGAGATCTTTTACAGTGAATAAATGCTTTCAATTAGCTTGTTAACTAGAAAGAAGTGTATTACACGTTACCAACATCAATAATGGATTCTGGCAGTTATTCAAAGATATGCTTTAATACCTATATAGCTGAGAGTTGAATTTCTAGCATGAAATTAAAGCGACAGCTGTGGCAATTTACTTTTGTTAAAGAGTTTTTACGGAGCGTGATTTTAAGTAAATATTACATATAAGGGCATTTTATTTATTAAGACAAACGTGTAGTATTTTGGAGAAAATAAAAGATTAAATATAAAATTAAGAACGCCATGAAAAATTGTGGATAAGGAAAAGATTACATAAAATGTTTCAAAACTTTCTGCATTTTTTACGAAATGTATATTTTATTACGCATAACATAAAAGATATGTAATTAAAAAAGTAGAGAACGCGTAATGCATAAACACATTTCAATTAATTATCACATAATTATAATTTTTGAGCAGTAGTGTTATAGATCTGGTTAATTAATGCACAGTACGTCATACACAAAATTATGTTAAGCTAAAAAAATGCATAATAGATTTAAAAAGATGATTACTACAATTCTCGAGACTAGAAAATAATTCACGTTAAACTATATTCTCGGTGAGAAAAATTAATCTAAACTGTTTTACGAAAAAAAAGTGAAATTTAATAAAACATCTCAATAATGCATATCAGTTTAGTAAATTGCTTTTTAAACAGTTAATTTAAATCGAGTTACACAGTTTTTAAATCGAGTCCTTTTCTGTGCCATATAAATTAACAATATATGCGAAGCATGTATTTATTAGGGTGGATCGAAAAGTATAGGAAAAAAATTTTTTTTAGAAATCACTATCAGTGCGGCGTGCAAAAGTTGCCTTTTATGCATACTAGTTTACAGGGTTTTTTTTTTATTAAAATCCATTCATATCTTCCGGTGCCCCAAGCGCTCTAAAAATAATTAAAAATTGAGTTTTTTATGATTTTTTTTATTTTTTCTTAATTACTTTTGGCGCGGAGTGCAAAAGCTATCTTTTATCTATCTTAGCTTACATATTTTTTAGGTGCGTTCGTAATTATGTAAATACGTAGCACCTATTGTTGTCGCTCAGTCCGTCCGTCTGTCTGTCTGTCCGTCTGTCTGTCTGTCTGTCCGTCCGCATATAACAACGCAAAAACTACCCAACCGAATAGTTTGAAATTTAAAATACATAATTGTTACATAATTTTGTCGAGTCATTTCAAATTTTATGAAAATCGGA
Source organism: Maratus speculifer (assembly GCA_964019185.1). Taxonomy (NCBI): domain Eukaryota; kingdom Metazoa; phylum Arthropoda; class Arachnida; order Araneae; family Salticidae; genus Maratus; species Maratus speculifer. Next base: position 20,332,065 of record OZ025298.1, read on the forward strand.
TGAATAGATCAATTACAGGGGCAATCAAAAGTATTCCGTTACATTACGGTCAATGGGGGAAAAAAGTTTCAAATGCATTTTAATCGTTTGAAATTTAAAATACATAGCTATTACATAATTTTGTCGAGTTATTTCAAATTTTTTGATAATCGGGTGCATAGATCAATTACAGGGGCAATCAAAAGTATTCAATTACATTATAGTCAATGGGGAAAAAGTTTCAAATGTATTTTATACATTTGAAATTTAAAATACATAGTTATTACATATTTTTGTCGAGTTAATTCAAATTTTATGAAAATCGGATGCATAGATCAATTACAGGGACAATCAAAAGTATTCCGTTACATTACGGTCAATGGGGGAAAATGTTTCAAATGTATTTTAATGGTGTTGCACTCATTCGAACTTAATAAAATTTATATGCAACTATAAAGTACATATTATAATATACATTTTACATAATTTATGATGCAAAGAACATTTGTTATTGATTTACAAGGCCACACAAAAGTATTCCATTACATAATGGTATAGGGAGAACATTGCTTGATGAGCGTTTTAATTGTAATTCACTATTTACAATTTTATGAGATTGAGATATAAGAGTAATATTTTTAAAACTTCGTTTTCGTACGAACGCACCTCGTTTGCTACGCTTCACGTGCAATTTCCAACTTGTTTTTAAATAAAATTCATCCATAACTTCCGGTGCCCCAAGCGCCCCAAAAATAGTTTAAAATTGAAATTTTCTTGATTTTTTTTTTGTTTTATTTTATTTTACTTTTTGAAATTCATTTGGCACTGGCTTGGAAAGTTGTTATTACAATACTACATAACTCTGCAGTTCCCATATATTTTTTTAATCAAAATCCATTCACATCTTTGATGCACCAATTATAATTAAAAGAATACTGCCCAGTTAAACTGATGGCATTGAGCTCACAGGCTACAAATACTAATTGTACATTAAAGCCTTATATTTTCAAGGGTTAATTCCGTTCGAAAAAAAAATTAAGAAGGGGAAACAGCTCTCCCCTTTCCTCTTTTTTTATACTTAATCATTGAACCTCCTATACTATCAAAGACATGCTTTATCATATAAAAAATCTATATCCAAAATTCAGAGCAAATTAGATAATTCTTAATAAAAACCCATTTAGCATTTATATAATTTAAAAGGAGTTATCCCCTTCTTTTATACTTAACCATTAAACTTCCAAAACGATTCAGAGATTTGAACGAAATCTGAAAATTCTGCTTGAAAAACCTATTTATATAAATTAAGAGGGGGGGGAGGCATTAGAACCCCTGTTGCCCCTATTTATACTTATTCAATGAACACCTAATAGCAGTCACGGAATCGCCTCATCAGAATGATCCTAATCTAAATTTTGAACGAAAACTTAATTCTGCATGAAAATCCCATTTATATCAACTAACGGGGGGGGGGGGCATTAGAACCCCTGTTCCCCCTATTTATACTTATTCAATGAACACCTAATAACAGCCACGGAATCGCCTCATCAGAATGATCCTAATCTAAATTTTGAACGAAAACTTAATTCTGCATGAAAATCCCATTTATATCAACTAACGGGGGGGGGGATTAGAACCCCTGTTCCCCCTATTTATACTTATTCAATGAACACCTAATAACAGTCACGGAATCGCCTCATCAGAATGATCCTAATCTAAATTTTGAAAACTTAATTCTGCATGAAAATCCCATTTATATCAACTAACGGGGGGCATGAGCCCCCCGTTCCCCCTCTTATACATATCGAATGAACTCCAAAAACTAATCAGGGAAGCGCCTTATCAGGATATACCTATATACAAAATTTCAAGTGGATCCGATATTTTTATCATGAGTTATCGCGTTACGCACATACATACAGAACGGACGGGCACATAAGCTCTCAGGGTATGATAGCCTGTGAGCTAAAAAACTGACATTTTTACAAAAATGTATTAAGAATTATAATTTATGAAAAATACTTACAAATTTTTAAAACAGTTTAATTAATAACGCATGAGGTTATAAATAACATTAATTTTGCAATAATAAGTGACATATAAATTTAAAAATCAAAGCATTAAATCATAAAAATTACAAAAATCGAACTTACGTAGAGAAAAGTTTTGCATCCTTCAATTTGGAAATTTACATATTTTTAAAGTTTGTAATCTTTTTTGGTACCAAAGTGTAGTTTCCAATATTGGGTGAAAAAAGTTCGGGCCAGGATTCGAACCAGGGATGTATTGGCTGAAGCCGCCAATGCTCTATCAACTGAGGCTATCCCGGACACGAACACTGGAGGACTAGTTCACCCTATTAACCTCAACGATTACTTTATCTGGTCTGACACTCTGGATCAGCACAGCAGATAATTCGAAGGTCAGTGTATGGAACTGCAGAAAATCGCTGCATACGAAATTGCATTAGATTAATTTTTAAACACTATTATTCAATCGGTAAATCAATTATAACAGAGTAATTTATTCCATTTTTCAATATTTTTTCACCCAACATTCCTGGCCCGGACATTTTTCACCCAATATTGAAAAATGGAATAAATTACTCTGTTATAATTAGTATTAGTTTATATCAGGGACTACTTGAATGTATTTTTTTATTTAATTCCGTGCATTTGTTCTTGAGATAGAACACCTATAAAATTTATCACAGATATTTATGTCATCCAGACAGACTCACAAATATTTTGTAAAAATCTGTTTTCTGAAAATTCTGAATCCTAAAACGTGTAAATCCGTCAAAAACCGAAATTCGAAAAATTTTACAAATTCAATACTTTTTTCTTGTAAAAATATAAGAAAATAAAAATCAATTACACATACAGTGCAATTCTTATTGTATTTAATTTTATTTTTTAGCTGTATTGCATTTTATTTTGGCAATTAAATAGTTCTGCCTTATTAAATGCGTATAAAATTTTGAATAGAAATTTGTCAGAAAAAAAATTTGTTGTTATATATTTCTCATGTTATTTTTAACAGATACCAATCTCTGTGAAAAGGGTTCATGGCTTGGGTTTGCACTTCTGTCTCATCCTCTCTCCGAGCTTTAACTTTCGTGAAATTTCGTGAATAACTTTCGACATTGTCGCTGTAATTTTTATGCGTTATTTGCGTTAAATGGCATGAAAGGAAGTCGCACATACACTTCGTTTAAAGGGTCGATCTTGATTAGTAGAATCAGTGAGTAAAAAATTTAAGTATATTTTAAAGATGTTTCATCATTTCAAACATGATGAAAAATATATGAACAATATATAGAAATACAGAGACGGTTAAAAGTTTCCGACCAGCAAAAATTTTTCAGTTAATTTGTAAATATACCCATATGAAGAGGAATCTCAAAGCTATACTTTTACCTTTTATTGACATATTAATTAGGAACATACTTATAGAAGAACGTGTAAATATCAATAAATTTACTTGACAAAATTAAGTATAAAAGAAAACGCATGTTCTCAAAAGTTTTCGTCCACTTATCATTCTTTATTTTTTTCTATCCGTGAAATGTTTTTTGGGTGTGTTTATGAATGAATCAACGTGTATAGTATAGTTTGAATTCAAATTTGAAACTTTCAGCAATTATTGTCCATAAATGAGTGATTAGTTTGTCGCTAAAAGGCCAATCTTCCTCAGATATTGCGGCTAAGTTATCGATCGGTAAAATCGACTGTAAACGATATTTAAAAAATATAAAAAGATGGCCGTGGCCTTCAGGATTTTCAGAAGTCTGGGAGATTCCGGAAAATTACTATTTCATTACTATTATTCACTATTAATTACTATTAATTAACAGGAGAAAAACCATTGATAATCCGCATGAAAATTCCGTTGTAATATACTGCGATTTACGGAATGGAAATATTGCTGGAATAAGTTGTCTACCGTGTCCTGATGCTGACGTGATACAGAACTTTATGGAAGATTCGGTGTTAAAAAATTTTCAGAGGTAAAAAAAAAAATACCGACGTACTCTACTGGCATTTTCCAAAGAACACAAAGTCTGGTCAAGTGAAAACTGGACAAAATTTCTATTTTTCCATTAAACGAATTCAAAACATTTTTGGAAGTGATGGCCGACACAATGTCCGATGACCTAACAACAAATGATATCATTCGACCTATGTTATTCCTACGATGAAGCATGGCGGAGGACACCTTGTGCCTTGAGGAGTATTTTCCTCAAAAAGTGTCGGTTCATTATTTGAAATCCACTGCCAAGTATACAATGTATAAGGATATCTAGCAAGACCATTTTCTGCCTTAGTAGAGAAAAAAAAATTTGGTCGCAACTATTTTTCTTAACATGATAACGACATAAATAATGTATGCAAGTCTCGATAAGCAATGGTTTTCACACCAAAAATTTCGTTTTTGAAATGGTCAGTCAAAACGCCCAACATGAATCCCATAGAAAATCTTTGGAAAAAAGTTGGCAAAAGTCTGCGGAACTATAAATATTCCAACTCGGCGAAATTTCTCCCAAATTGCAAACAATGTGGAAAAAACGTACCATAGACGATCTTTAACCGTTGATTGTATGAATGTCACGTTCCTGCGCCGTAGTACTTATTATTAAAGCTAATAAAATAGTAATACTATAAAATACTAATTGTAAATGTCGTTTATCACTGTAATTTTCTATTACAATACCACCTATTCACAAACTTGTAAAGGTGGCCGGAAACATTTTCGAACATGCGTTTTAATTTATACTTAATTTTTTCAATTAAATTTATTGATATTTACACGTTCTTCTATAAGTAAGTTCCTAGCTATTATGTCAATAAAATGTATAAGTATCACTTTGAGATTCCTCTTCATATGGGTATACTTACAAATAAGTTGAAAATATTTTGCTGGCCGGAAACTTTTGACCGCCACTGTACATATACATTTTTATAGAGTGTACTAAAATATCCATTCTATACAAAATGGGTTGCAGGGTAATTATAATTCCTTTACACATTCCGAAAAGGGAATTCCATTACAGACTGGTATACTATGAAAAACTGCCTGTAGCTTATTTTGAAAATGTTACACTATTTTAAATATAACAAAACAGGTACACACTACTGAGGTTTGTTACTAGGTACTTTATGGAGAATGATATGTGCATAACATTTATTTTCTAGTTACAGAGGCACACAAAACATTTCGAGTAATTTACTATATACACTATAAATAATAAAGAGTAAAGTGGGAGTCTTACTCGAGCTCACATGGGGAGGGGGGGGGGTTCTGTAGAATAAATGTAACAAACATTAACTGTATTAATCATCGATAGTTTTCTAAAAGTTTTATAAATTTTATTAAAAAAATAAAATCCCTGTCGGCTGGGCCAATAGGCGGAGGTAGATTTCGAAGAGTGCTCATTTCAACAAATATATATATATATATATATATATATATATATATATATATATATATATATATATATATATGATTAGAGATAAACCCAGTTTAATAACTTTATTTGGCCGTTTATGAAAAATTTTTAATTTCATTTTTCTGCAAAAACTGGTTTTATCAGAATCATCTTAAGAAAGATTCAGCTCAAATGCCCGTTTTGACAACATGTTTTGAAATAGATTCTGAATTTATTAAAAAAAATCGACCAAAACAGTACATTATACAGCTCCTAAATAACAAAAAACTGTCAGTTGAATACATTTGAGAAAAAAATTGAATTTAAAAATGAGTCATAAAATAACCGATTTGTTGTTTGAAAACATCCTTAATTCTTTAATCGTGATTGCTTCGGAAAATTTTGTGCGAAATATGCACTTTGACAGCATTTTAAAAATATATTCTATCTTTATCAAAAAACTGGCCAATGCGTCACAGTATATAGTTCTTAAATAAGAGGATCTGTAAATTGGTGCGTTTGAGAGCGAAAATGGATTTTAAAACGAGTCATAAAAAACGCAATTTGCTATGTGAAAACTTCCTTAAATTTTCAAATCACAAAGACTTCGGAGAATTCTGTTCAAAATATCCTTTTTGGTAGCCTTTTTTGAAATATATTCCGTCTTTATCAAAAAACTGACCAATGCATCACATTATATAGTTCCTAAATAAGAGGATCTGTAATTTGTATGCGTTTGAGAACAAAAATGGATTTAAAAACGAGTCAGAAAAAAACGCAATTTCTTATTTGAATACTTCCTTCAATGATCAGTCCCGATGACTTTCGGAAATTTTGTTCAAAATACCCTTTTTGGTAGCTTTTTTTGAAATATATTCCGTCTTTATCAGAAAATTGACCAATGCGTCACTTTATACAGTTTCTAAATAAGAGGATCTACCATTTGGATGCGTTTAAAATCAAAAACGAATTTAAAAATGAGTCAGAATATAAGCAGTTTGGATTTGAGGTTTTTTCTCCAACTCCTATTTTGTTTATTTCTTTTTGCTATACGAATTGGTCCTATGTAAAACTTGTCAATATAAAAATTGTAGGTATTGATGAGGAGATGTAAAATAAATTTAATTGGATTTAATATCTTAAAAATTGACGGAGTTATGGATTTTTCTCTTTTTTCAGCGCCTTTTTTCTTTTCGTTTTTAATTTTTTTCATCGGTAAAAGTTGGTCCTATCAAAAACCTGTAAATACAAAAGTTTTAGATAATTTTAAGAACATTTACAAAAAATTTAGTTGGACTTGATATCTTGAAAATTGATGAAGTTATGAATTTTTGTCTCTGCAAAACCCTGTTTTTTTCGGCCCTTAAGCCCACTTCTAAATTTATCAAAAATCTGTCACGCATATATTTTTGGCCCATTTTTAAGAAGTAATATAAACTTTAAACCGATTCGATATCTACTTTAATTAAGAAGTTATAGCGTTTTTTCGGTTTTCACAAAAACGCCCCCTATTCCGACCACCTTGGTCCGGTTTTGCCCATTAACGAACTTAGCCAAGATTTTATACCCTTTGATTTTATGTACAAGTTTGGTGGAGATTGGTGAAGAATTATAGAAGCTATCGTGTCCATAAAAAAGTGAGATATATTTATATATATATATAGATAGATAGATAGATAGATAGATAAACTGGTGAGATTGCAATAGGTAGTATTTCTTACGAAATCTACCTAAAAACTATACAACGTAGGATAAGGTACAACTGTATATACTAGAAAAATATGAATGTCTATATAATAAAATTTCAAAGAGATATGAAGCTTAAATTATATCATATATTCCTACTACGTTTAACTCTTTTTTTCTATTTTAATCTGTTCGCTGTTGTCGTTTTCATTTTTTTTTTTTTTTGAAATTTTAATTAAAAGAAAATTATGTTGTGTCCTACTATATATCTAGGATTAGGGTGAAACACTCAATTTTTCTAATGATTTTGTACCTTTCCATGAAATAGACTCATCTGTAGATACTTAATCCGTAACTGGAGTGACAAATAATATCGCATAAGTATTGTGAGTTATCTGTCCCACCGCTTATTGTAAAGATGAATAAAATGCTGCATTAACTCCCAAAATGCAATTTCTTTACTAAACGTCATATTCAGGAATATTATATTTAAAATTCAGCTGATCAAAAGTGTGCAGAAAAAAAAAAATATTTCCAAATAAAACAAAATTTACCCAGAATTTATAGTGAAACAGAAAATTTTTGAAAAATAAAAAATACAGCGATCTGTGAAGTCACTAACAGCGGTCAATAAGTTAAGCAAAAAAATTCACGAACTTTCACACCTCTGATTTTTCCCCCAGATAATGGCTGTTGTATCGCAGTTGAAAGTGTTTGAGGGTTAGAGTTTTCAAGCTTTTATGGTAGATACAGTTTTTTTAATATATATTTTAGCCCTGTTTAAAGTAAATTATATCAGAATTTTATTTTAGCTTATTTTTATTTAATAGTAAAGGTGGAATGACGTTCAATAGTTACAGAATAAGTTATATTTTTAATCTGGTGGATTCCTGAAACTATTTTGACTTTTTAATACCAACTAATGTGTAACAAATATGTTGCAGCATATTAACTGATAAATGGTAGAATATTATCTAGCGTAATATACAAATATGCTGTAAAGCAAGGTTGATAATTATTTATTTGATGAATATTTCTCAAATTTCTGTTGGAAAATAATTAAACATACGCGTTGAAAATATCTAAAGGCGACATTTAAATTACACGCATCGTGAATGAACACAGAATTCACTGACTAATTAATGTTCTTTTTCAGACAATGCAATTAGAAGAGAATTATTGAGTTTGGTGATTTACTGTTACTTTCAAAAGCATTTGCCTAAAGTGAAATTATTAGACATCTATTTCATTCTGCTTAAAGCATTCAGATTTAAAATATGATATAAGAGTTCTAAAATAGCATTAACAAGATGATAGAAACAAAATCGGATTATTTACATTTATTTCTCAGAACTATGTAGAAATATCTGATAAAAAAATTTATAGAAAATTTGTCTGAAATATTTTTGTTTATTTAAGCTCCGTTGGTGCGTCACATTTTTTGTAGAATTACTTTATTAAAAAAAAATATTTGATTTAATCATTACCAATGATACAGTGAATAAAAATACAAACAATCCCTACTAAAGCTGTAAATAATTATAGAAGATTTAAGTTATTGCTACGAAAAGAATGAAATAAAGCCTACTTTTAAACGACTTAATTAAATCTTGCTTCTGGGATCACGTGCAAATATAAAGTGGACCAAACTTTGTTTCTCTTAAAAGGAACACCAAATTTTGACAATACACTTTAAATATCCCGTTCAAAAAATTCCTAGAAATGGAATTTTAAATAATTTGGGTGAAATGTTTTCTGGTTATAAAAATATACAATTTAAAGAGTCTAATGATTAATTAAATTTTATACTTTATTACCACATGCTGAAAATGTAGTCATAAAATGATAATATTTATATGGTTATAATATTCAAAAGAATCAACATAAATACACGTAACTTGTAATTTTTAAGCTTTTATAATATGAATTATAAATTATGAAATCAATATCCGAGAAATAATATGAATTGTAACCGACATTTTTTTGATAAATTTATACTTATTGTGTTTTCTTTTTATGTGAGTTCTAAATTAAAAATTTTCTTTCCTAGTAGTTATCGAATTATGAGTAAAAAAGTAAAACAATCTTAGAAGTAATAAATAAATAACAAAAGAAAAACAACCGTTTCGAATGTTCAAAATAGGGATTTTTCTTCAGTGAAAGGCATAGCATGCTAAAAAAGCTAGCAAGGGTAAATTGATGATTTATATACCCGATATACGGTAAGCGGAGGCTTATACAGTATTTGGCCAAAAGTGACCGGTCATTTTCGATTTTAGACTTTTTTAAAACATCTCTAAATATACATAGCTTAAGGAGTGTAAAGCAGTAAATGTTATAATTCCAAACAGTTTAAAGAAGAGTACTACATAAATTAATGTGCTTACAATAATTGTATCTCATTTTACATATATGATACATGAAAATTCTCAGAATAACATCAATTTTACATCTAAATTATGTAACTCATTGATATTGAATAAAGTACATGTGGTACGCAGAACTAATCCTCTAATCCATGTGATCTGAGACTCCAGGAATTTAAATAATTTAGAGAATCTCAATTCACACAAATGCATTTCAGTAAGAAAATTCGCTTTATTTAACGACAGATATTTTGTTATTAAATCAAGCAGATATTTCCGTTTAATAAACAATTTATATTATTTAAAAGAGAAGATTTTTTTATAAGACAGACATCTGTCCTCATATGAGGCCCGTATGAATGAAAGTGTTAAGTTGATTAATATGTTTTTAAAGTGAATTTTATTTATTGATATATTCATGGCCTAAATTTATATATATTTTTAATCTATAGAATAACTACAATGCAAATTACTATCGTTATTGGAAGGTAAATTTACATTCTGTAGCACTAAAATTAAAATACAAAATTATTCTGTGTTTTTATACATAAATGTGTTTTCAATTTTTGTGTGATTATTTATGCTTCTGCTCACTCACAAACAATAAAATAATGTTCTGAAAGAAATATCTGCAGTGTGCAGATTTACATTTTTTTTTACATATAGAACATAAGCAAGAAAAATTACCATGATTATTGGAAGGTCAATTTGCATTCTTTAGCACTACAATTAAAATTCAAAACTATTCTGTGTTTTTATATATAAATGTGTTTTTAACTTTTGGGTGATTATATATGCTTGTGTGCACTCACGAAGAATAAAATGATATTCTGAAAAAAATATCAGCAATGTGCAAATTTAATTGTTTTTTCGCATAGAACATAAGCAACCCAAACTACCATGGTTATTGGAAAGTCAATTTGCATTCTTTAGCACTAAAATGAAAATTCAAAAACTATTCTGTGTTTTTATATATAAATGTGTTTTCAACTTTTGCGTGATTATTTATGCTTGTGCACTCACGAATAATAAAATAATATTCTGAAAGAAATATCAGCGGTGTGATATTTTTACAAGTCGTGTGAAAATTAAGCACGTTCTTCCGTTTCCAGTTTAAAATATTATAGGGAAACAAAATAAAGAAACGAATAGTATTTAAGATGATTTAAAATCTTGACAATGAATTATGAGGTTAAACTTTTCTACTATTCGAGAAGTATGAAAGTGTAACTTCAAAAAATAGAGATAAATTCTATACCACCTTTTGAAAACGATTATTCTTTAGATGTATAGCGATATGTTGTTAAAGGGGGAAAGCTTCGATTCTTACAAATACATGAGTGAGAGATACAATTTGAAGAAGGAAAGTTGAGTTTCACTTTATAAATATTGTGATGAGAACAAGAAAATGAAAAAAAGGCCAATTGTGGAACTCAATTGTTGCAATCAGGGGTCGATTTAGAAAAAGAAAGTTGCATAGCAGTAACTGTTATACAAAGTCAGTTTTGAATAGCAGTTAGACACTTTTGCATAGCAAGTAAAAAATAGCTAACGTGACTTTTAAATCTTGTAAATTTACAAAAAGAAAATTTTAAAAAAAAGCAATTTTTGTAATTTTTGTAATTTTAAATAAATTTTGCTTTATATTTTGTAATTTTAAATAAAATACGCTTTATGTTTTATTTAAAATTACAATTTTTGTAATTTTAAATAAAACATAAAGCGGAAATGAAAAAAATGAAATCTTCATTTAAGTTAAGTACGCGGTATTACACAAAAAACATCAATAACGCGTCAGGGCGGGAACAAATCATGTGTTATTGGGAAAACTGCGCCCAGCAATGGCGTCTCGCTGTACTTTCATTGTAAATAAACACTTGGAAAGAGTGAAAACACAACATATGTAGTGTAAAAACATCTTCAAATTTTAACTTTAAGTGTGCATAACATAACAAAGGGTGTGGGAAATATGCATCGCAATGATTGCGATTTAATGCATTTCTTGGATCGCATATTAGTTAAATTTGAATCGCAAATTGCGATGCGATATTGCTTAAATCGAACCCTGGTTGCAATTAATTCTGTACGGAACCTTCTGACATGGTTCGTACGCATCATAATATACCTGGGATTTTAGGTGGTTTTGCACCAGAAAATTCGTAAAGTACTGATTGCTATGTCTAAAAATAGAATTTTTTCCATTAAAAAGGCAAATATTACTTTAGACACATTTTAGTAAACGATCGAAGCGTTCGAACCCTGTCTTAGCATGAGTAATATTCGATTTCTCATGCCCATAGAGTTCAGTACAATAAACATATAAATAATTTACTCCTTGGGTACGAGCGTTTGATATACGTGACATTAAAGATTCACAGGATTCTTTCTTATTCTCACCAGTTATTTTTTATTTTAAATTTTTCTCTATTTAATAGGAGACTTTACGCGATTCAACAGAAAATTTTTAATTTTGAAAAACTTGCGTTAAAAGATTAAAAATTAAGAAATGTGCTGTCACCTTGAAGGAATTAACTGCATCATTAAAAAATTTCCGTTACTAAAATAATAATAAGACTTTCTGAAAAAACTGTAGAAGAAGTAGTTTTCGTTATATAATAGAAAAGTATGAACGGCTATAACATAAAAATTTAAAGAGATATGAAGTCTAAATAATATAAAATATTGCGATTCTGGATAGCACTTTATTTAATCTTATCTTTAACTATTTATAATGAACTTAATTCACTATCGTGAACAAGCAGTGGATATTTAAACTTTATTTGGCATTTCATAAAAACTAATTCAGCATAGTAGTAATTTGTTTTTTAGAGAATAGTTGTTCTTTTTAAAGCAGTACATAAGAACACAAAACACTTCTTCAAAGTTTAAACTCGGCGTGCTACTAAGTGCACTTAGAAAGGAGGTCGAAAAATTGCAACGCTAACTAAGTTCGTGCCCCTTTTACCAGCTAAATTTTTTATTAATTTTAAAATAAATGTCAGGAATTTGAGAGTCCCACTCATTATAAACTCGATACAAATCCCATAGTATTTAGGTGATTAATTCTGATTAAGTTAATCTGTTTTCAACACTTTGATGTTTAGTCCTTTTTACTGTTACTATATATAGCTTTACACAAAAATATCTTTGAAGTTTTTTATCTAGGCATTTAAAGCCAATTGATGATGGAATACGCTTTCTCTATCATTAAAAGATCAAAACTCCTTCTGATCTTTCAGCTAATTACCAAAGAATTTTTTTTAAAGTCATTATCTTCAATTCTTTTATATTTCTACGAAAGGTACCGCCAGAGCTCCTCAACACCTTTGTTGAAGGCCGGAAATCGAAAATTTGCGTAACGAACAAATGCGCTTTTCTCAAAACCTATGTTATCTAGAGTAATCGAAATACTTTTCCTGTAAGTTTTAAATTAACATCTACTACCTCTATTTCTTGAGAATTTTACTTTCAGTTTATTCGGAATTAGATGGGGAAAAACATAATGTTGTACTATATATTTCATGATATCTTTAAATATATACGGTCTAATTTTTTTTCTAAAAAAATGCATTTTTGAGTTCAGCGTCAGAAAGCTTTCAATTGATATTCCACACGATATATGAAGAATTTGTTTTCGTAATTTAGTAAGCCAGTTTTACTCTTCCCTAGGTATATCTGCGAATATTCAGTAATACGTAAATATGTGAGTCGATAGCCTTTGTTATTTCCCCAAATTTAAACTTTCCAAGTTCCTTGGTTTACGACTAAAATGGCTGAGGCAGACAGACAGACAGGAAAACCCAGGAGGGATCTTATAAGGATTCCGTTTTTACTTTTTATGTACGGAATCCTAAAAATAAATTTAAAATAACAATTTTAACTTAAGAAGTTTCACTACCTTTAAAGATAAAATTGTTCAGATATTTATTACCATTTGTGCACAATGGAAATTGAAATTTCAAATCATACAAAATATTGGCTATTATATCTGATCTATAATCTACCGACTATATCTGATTTTAGATACACAGAACTGATGTCGTTATTAAACAAGTTGGAAATTGCACGTGAAGCGTAGCAAATTAGGTGCGTTCGAACGATAACGAAGTTTTAAAAATATTACTTTCATATATCAATCTCATAACATTGTAAATAGTGAATTACAATTAAAACGCTCATCAAACAATGTTCTCCCTATACCATTATGTAATGGAATACTTTTGTGTGGCCTTGTAAATCAATAACAAATGTTCTTTGCACCACAAATTATGTAAGATGTATAGTATAATATGTACTTTATAGTTGCATATAAATTTTATTAAGTTCGCATGAGTGTAACACGATTAAAATGCATTTGAAACATTTTTTCCCATTGACCGTAATGTAATGGAATACTTTTGATTTTCCCTGTAATTGATCTATGCATCCGATTTTCATAAAATTTGAAATAACTCGAAAAAATTATGTAATAATTATGTGTTTTAAATTTCAAACGTATAGAATATATTTGAAACTTTTTCCCCATTGACCATAATGTAATTGAATACTTTTGATTGTCCCTGTAATTGATCTATGCACACGATTATCAAAAAATTTGAAATAACACGACAGAATTATGTAATAATTGCGTATTTTAAATTTCAAACGATTAAAATGCATTTGAAACTTTTTTCCCCATTGACCGTAATGTAATGGAATACTTTTGATCGTCCCTGTAATTGATCTATCCATCCGATTCTCATAAAATTTGAAATGACTCGACAAAATTATGTAATAATTATGTATTTTAAATTTCAAACGATTCGGTTGGGTAGTTTTTGCGTTGTTATATGCGGACAGACGGACGGACGGACAGACGGACGGACGGACAGACGGACGGACAGACGGACGGACTGAACGATCACTATAGGTGCTACGTATTATATAATTACGAACGCACCTAAAAATGAGACCTTCGTACTAATGCAATACATTCATGAGTTTTGCAAAGATTCAGAATCAATATTGAGTTTCAGTTTAAAGAGTTCAAGAGAGTCAGTTCAATTTAGTAAACCAGTTTTACTCTTCCCTAGGTATATCTGCGAATATTTAGTAATACGTAAATATGTGAGTCGATAGCCTTTGTTATTTCCCCAAATTTAAACTTTCCAAGTTCCTTGGTTTACGACTAAAATGGCTGAGGCAGACAGGAAAACCCAGGAGGGAATTATAAGGATTCCGTTTTTACTTTTTATGTACGGAATCCTAAAAATAAATTTAAAATAACAATTTTAACTTAAGAAGTTTCACTACCTTTAAAGATAAAATTGTTCAGATATTTATTACATTTTGTGCACAATGGAAATTGAAATTTCAAATCATACAAAATATTGGCTATTATATCTGATCTATAATCTACCGACTATATCTGATTTTAGATACACAGAACTGATGTCGTTGTTAGGAATTGATAAATTAAGTTATTCCAGTTTATTCACAGAAAATCGTTTGCAAATTTTGTTACTCGGATATTTATTTTATTTATAAGAAGTGACTCGTTGCTATGGCAGCGAAGCTGTTTTTTTTCGTCTGCTTGACTTTTACATTTTTTTATCTTTTGAGATGAGTTAAAAGTTTAGATAAAAAAGTTGGCATCAATTTTTGATGGAATGAAAAAGAATTTTTTTTAGAGAGAATGTTTATTTTTTTTTGTTTGTCGTGCGTGTCTTGAGTTTTATTGAAGAATTATGTTAATTTTATGAAAAGGCACGCAGAAATGCATAAAGGATCATCTTTCCAGTTTTTAGTATGATGATCAAAAATTATCAAGGTAAAAGCATTTATATTTTGTACATATTATACATTTTGTACATAGTATGTAAATAATTTGAATTCAATATTTCTTTATTCTATAATTCTAAGTATGTAATAAAATTTTTAAAAAGAAAATTCAAGAATATTTAGAAGATTTTTGAACCCAAATAAGTTTTTGATTGTTTACAGAACAAAATCTGGCGCAACGAACAGGGACATTTGAATAATACTGTTGAGATATTGAATTGTTTTTATAGCGTATAGTGTTTTCATAAGCTGTGCATTACTACTTAATTTTTTCTAAGATGAATAAGTTAAAGAAAAAGCGTACACCACTACGTTCGTCATTTACCAGAACTTTAAATGTTTTGAATGAAAAAATTAACAGCGAGTCATTAGATAAGGGTAAAATTTCAGACGATTTTAGTAAATTAGAAAATTTGATTCATGAAATTAAATCTATTGATGAAGCTATAATTGAACTCATGTTAGATGATGATAAATGCGATGAAGAGGCTATTGAAAATGAAGTAGTGGAAAATGAAAGTTATTCAGATCAATTTATTACCATTAAGCGTAAAGTTAGGGAAGCATTGGGTACAAATAAACGTAATCAAGATGATAGTGAAAAAAGCACAGATCACGGTTATTCCAAATCAAAGCATTATAAATTACCTAAACTAAATATTAAGCCATTCGATTCGCAGTTAATGAATTATCTTTCATTTTGGTCCCAGTTTCAGAAAATTCATGAAGACATAGATTTGGATAATAGTGACAAATTTCAGTATCTTATACAATCGGTAGAACCTGGAACCAGTGCCAGGCGTTTGTTAGAGAGCTATCCAATGACCGCAGTTAATTACCCCAAAGCTGTCGAGGCATTTCAAGAACGTTTTGGGAATAAAGATTTATTAATAGAAGTGTACGTTAGAGAATTCCTAAAATTGATTGTAGCTAATGTACAGGCGCACGGCAAAGATAAACTTCCCTTATCAGATTTATTCACGAAAGTCGAGGCATATTTAAGATCGTTAGAATCAATGGGTTTAAGTTTAGAAAGCAATTCGGCGTGGCTCTATCCCATGATAGAATCTAGCTTATCGGAAGATGTATTAAAAGCTTGGCAGCGATATAATATTTCAATCACATCAAACGTTGTTAGTAATAATAATACATTGTCAACAAAATCAAATATAGTAAGTTTGATGGAATTTCTGAAACAAGAAGTTGCAAACGAGGAAAGATTCAAACTAGCCAAATCGAGTTTTATAGAGCTGGGCTCTAAAGACAAACCTAAAGAAAAGTTAAGAAAAGCAGAAAGTAAAATACCTACTGCGGCAGGGCTATTTAGCGCAAAAGAACGCCTTTGTTTATTTTGCAGTAAATCTCATGAAAGCAAGGACTGTGTTAGGGCTAGATTTCTTTCCTTTAATGAACGGAAGGCCAAAATTAAGAATAAAAATTGCTGTTTAAAATGTCTTCGTTTTGGTCACCACGCTAAAGTTTGCAAAGTTTTTATTCGTTGCCACGTTTGTTCTAAACCCCATACCGAGTTATTATGCCCTGAAATTTCAATGTGTAAAGAACCAGAAAATACAGTTAAGACCCCAGAAGTTATTCAAAGCACCATAGCAAGTAAGCAGTGTTCTGCTGAAGTAGCCCTTATGACTTTAGAAATAGTTATTAAAGGTCGAATAACAAAGAAAGTACGAGCGTTACTTGATTGTGGGTCGCAAAAGAGCTATATTTTAAAAGGTACAGCTGAAGAGTTAGGTTTACATCCCATTTCTTCTGAAGCTATTGTACACACTTTGTTTGGTGGTACGCAAACAGAAGCTAAATCTCACAATAAATTCCAAGTTGAGTTAAGTTCTTCTGATAGACAGAAACAAACGAAAGAAGTCTTAGAACTTTTGGATCAAGATATAATTTGTAACTATATTCCTCGGATACCAAAAGAATCAGTAATTAAAGAGCTTAAACAAAATAAACTATGGATCACAGATTTAGGAGCAGGAAGTCCAAAAATTGAAATTTTGATTGGAAGCGATTACTACGGACAACTTCTTACAGGTCGAGTAAAACAGTTAAAGAGCGGTCTTACAGCAATAGAGACAAAGTTTGGATGGACACTTTGTGGTCGTTTAGAAAGTACATCACAGTCTTGCCTAAATTATGGAAATATGTTTATCACGAACCTAGCTTTAAAAGATATGAAGATTCCAGAATTATGGAAGTTAGAGACAATTGGTATAACAGATCCCTGTCAAACTTTGTCTAAAGCAGAAGAAGAAGAACTCGCTCATGATAATTTTATAAAAGAAGTTGATAGAAATATAGAAGGTCGCTATATTGTAGGTCTTCCTTGGATTAACGGCAAACGTGAGATTCCCTCAAATAGGCACATAGCTGAACGAAGATTGATAAATTCAACAAAGAAATTAAAATCAATGAAAATGTTTGAAGAATATGCTAAAGTTTTCTATAAATGGGAAGAAGAAGGCGTTATAAGTAAAGTACCAGATGAAGCACTCAAGATTCCAGGACATTTTTTACCTCATCATCCCGTCATCAAACCAGATAGTCTTACTACAAGTGTTCGACCAGTTTTTGATGCATCGTGTAAGGTAGGGAGGTCTCCTTCTTTAAATGATTGCCTCTTTAAAGGACCAAACCTCATCGAACAAATTCCTGCAGTGTTAAAAAGATTTCGCGAGAAAGCTACTGGGGTAATAGCCGATATAAGAAGAGCATTTCTTCAAATTGAAGTCAAAGAATCAGATCGGCATTTCTTACGATTTTTGTGGTGGAAGAGTAGTGACGAATTTCAAGTTTATCAACACAATAGAGTAGTTTTTGGAGCAACTTGTAGCCCATTTTTGCTAGGTGCAGTTACAAGATATCATTTGAGTAATGGTGATGAAGAAAACAAACAGATAGCTGAGAAGCTTATGAAATCATACTATATAGATAACTGCGTTACTTCAGTCGACAATGTGCCTGAACTAGAAAATTTTATTTCAAAATCTACAGAAATCATGACTAACTTTGTCTTGAAATCCTTTAATTGTATTTCCATACCAGTAAAGTATTGGACCGACTCTTCGACTGTTCTCGCTTGGATTCGAAGAAATGATCAATGGGGAACGTTTGTAGGCAATAGAGTTAGAGAAATTTGTAAATTTTCCGAATCTCAACAATGGAACTTCGTACCTGTTCATCTCAACCCTGCTGATCTACCTTCTCGCGGATGTAGTCCTAAACAGCTGCTGAAGATGAGATGGTGGGAGGGACCAGAATGGTTGAAGTTATCAGAAGAAAATTGGCCACATTCAGAAACAAGCCCCAACGAAGAATTAGTAATGATGGAAAAGAAGAAAACTTCAGTACCTACTCTTTTATGTTCTAATTCACATGAATTTATGATATATAGTAGAATTTCAAAATTTGGTAGATTTATTAATGTCGTATGTTGGGTGAAGAGATTCATAATGAAGTGCAGAAACAGAAATATATGTTTTCCATCAGAATTGTCAATTGAAGAAAAAGAAGATGCGGAAAGGTCGCTCTGGTCAATAATACAATCTGAAAGTTTTGGTAATACTACTGATGCAATAAAAGGATTAAAGGTTATGAAAATTCAAGAAGGTTTGTTAAGAGTAAAAACAAAGATATTAGAGCGAGATGACGAGTTTTCTTTCAGATATCCAATTTTATTACCATCGAAACATCATGTAGTGAATTGTCTGATTCAAGAATGTCATTTAAAGAATTGTCATGCTGGACTTCAAACAGTTGGATCCATTTTGAGAGAAAAATATTGGATAATTTCTTCTAGACGCATCATTAGAAGTCAATTGTCTAAGTGTTACAGATGCAAAAGATACTCTACAAAGCCATATACTACACCTCCAATCCACCTACCTCTAGATCGAGTCAGAGATTCCAAAGTTTTTGAAGTTGTTGGAGCTGATATTTTTGGCCCTCTTTTCGTAAAGCAAAGATCCAAATTTTGGGTTGTACTTTTTACATGTGCAGTATATAGGGCAATACATTTGGAACTTGTATCCAGTCTCTCAACGGAAGGATTCATTCAGTCACTTCGAAGATTAATATGCAGGAGAGGAAGGCCGACTACTATATACTCTGATAATGGCTCAAATTTTAGAGGAACCAATAACCTTTTAAAATCATTGTATTGGAAGGCAATAGTTTCTTCGAAAGAACTGTTTCCTATTAATTGAAAGAACTGTGTCCTATTAGTCATCCATCCAGCAGCAGCTTGGTGGGGTGGATGGTGAGAAACAGTACAACTAGAAGTGGTAGAGTAGTACAGAGACTTCTGAAATGACTTTTTCTAGAACTCTGAAATGACTTTTCTAAAACCCTGAATTGACTTTTCTAGAACTCTAAATGTTTCATTATTATTTTATTATTGTTTAGTTATTATCTTTATTTATTTAGATATTTTTTATTTTGAATTAGGGCTTAATTTGATCAAAAGTGATCTTAAGTTTAATTTGGCTTCCGCCTAAATTAAAGGTGGGAGTATGTTAGGAATTGATAAATTAAGTTATTCCAGTTTATTCACAGAAAATCGTTTGCAAATTTTGTTACTCGGATATTTATTTTATTTATAAGAAGTGACTCGTTGCTATGGCAGCGAAGCTGTTTTTTTTTCGTCTGCTTGACTTTTACATTTTTTTATCTTTTGAGATGAGTTAAAAGTTTAGATAAAAAAGTTGGCATCAATTTTTGATGGAATGAAAAAGAATTTTTTTTAGAGAGAATGTTTATTTTTTTTTGTTTGTCGTGCGTGTCTTGAGTTTTATTGAAGAATTATGTTAATTTTATGAAAAGGCACGCAGAAATGCATAAAGGATCATCTTTCCAGTTTTTAGTATGATGATCAAAAATTATCAAGGTAAAAGCATTTATATTTTGTACATATTATACATTTTGTACATAGTATGTAAATAATTTGAATTCAATATTTCTTTATTCTATAATTCTAAGTATGTAATAAAATTTTTAAAAAGAAAATTCAAGAATATTTAGAAGATTTTTGAACCCAAATAAGTTTTTGATTGTTTACAGAACAGTCGTTATTAAAAAATGAGACCTTCGTACTAATGCAATACATTCATGAGTTTTGCAAAGATTCAGAATCAATATTGAGTTTCAGTTTATAGAGTTCAAGAGAGTCAGTTCAATTTAGTAAGCCAGTTTTACTCTTCCCTAGGTATATCTGCGAATATTTAGTAATACGTAAATATGTGAGTCGATAGCCTTTGATATTTCCCCAAATTTAAACTTTCCAAGTTCCTTGGTTTACGACTAAAATGGCTGAGGCAGACAGGAAAACCCAGGAGGGATCTTATAAGGATTCCGTTTTTACTTTTTATGTACGGAATCCTAAAAGTAAATTTAAAATAACAATTTTAACTTAAGAAGTTTCACTACCTTTAAAGATAAAAATTGTTCAGATATTTATTACCATTTGTGCACAATGGAAATTGAAATTTCAAATCATACAAAATATTGGCTATTATATCTGATCTATAATCCGCCGATTATATCTGATTTTAGATACACAGAACTGATGTCGTTATTAAAAAATGAGGCCTTCGTACTAATGCAATACATTCATGAGTTTTGCAAAGATTCAGAATCAATATTGAGTTTCAGTTTATAGAGTTCAAGAGAGTCAGTTCAATTTAGTAAGCCAGTTTTACTCTTCCCTAGGTATATCTGCGAATATTTAGTAATACGTAAATATGTGAGTCGATAGCCTTTGATATTTCCCCAAATTTAAACTTTCCAAGTTCCTTGGTTTACGACTAAAATGGCTGAGGCAGACAGGAAAACCCAGGAGGGATCTTATAAGGATTCCGTTTTTACTTTTTATGTACGGAATCCTAAAAATAAATTTAAAATAACAATTTTAACTTAAGAAGTTTCACTACCTTTAAAGATAAAAATTGTTCAGATATTTATTACCATTTGTGCACAATGGAAATTGAAATTTCAAATCATACAAAATATTGGCTATTATATCTGATCTATAATCCGCCGATTATATCTGATTTTAGATACACAGAACTGATGTCGTTATTAAAAAATGAGGCCTTCGTACTAATGCAATACATTCATGAGTTTTGCAAAGATTCAGAATCAATATTGAGTTTCAGTTTATAGAGTTCAAGAGAGTCAGTTCAATTTAGTAAGCCAGTTTTACTCTTCCCTAGGTATATCTGCGAATATTTAGTAATACGTAAATATGTGAGTCGATAGCCTTTGTTATTTCCCCAAATTTAAACTTTCCAAGTTCCTTGGTTTACGACTAAAATGGCTCAGACAGACAGGAAAACCCAGGAGGGATCTTATAAGGATTCCGTTTTTACTTTTTATGTACGGAATCCTAAAAATAAATTTAAAATAACAATTTTAACTTAAGAAGTTTCACTACCTTTAAAGATAAAATTGTTCAGATATTTATTACCATTTGTGCACAATGGAAATTGAAATTTCAAATCATACAAAATATTGGCTATTATATCTGATCTATAATCCGCCGATTATATCTGATTTTAGATACACAGAACTCATGTCGTTATTAAAAAATGAGGCCTTCGTACTAATGCAATACATTCATGAGTTTTGCAAAGCTTCAGAATCAATATTGAGTTTCATTTTATAGATATTTAAATGAATAAAAAATAACATCATTGTAATTTGTTTAAAAAATCTGACATTTTTACAAAATAACTAAAAACCAATGTTTTTTCTTCTGTTTTATTTAATACACTATAATGACAATTATATATCCATATATTTGCCAATTATTCCAGGAATCTTATCATTTCAAATTGGGTCATTTATACATGTCTTTTATTTCGTGAGAGCTTTTAAAAGGTCTTAAATTTTTTTTAGGAGTTTTTACGAAGAATGTGTTTTAAAAAATTACTAGAATTATTATTTTAAATAAATCAGTACGAAGTACTAGTATTACAGGATTGGAAAATACTAATAATTTATTATACAAAGTATCTGAAGTTGTATTTTTATGCACTAAATTCAAACATCTAAAAAAAAATTAAATCTCTTTAAAAACTATTAATGAAAAAAAATACATTTATAAATGACACTGATATGAAATTATATAATACCTGGAGTATTTGTTAAATATATAGATATATAATTTGCAATCATTTAGAAAAATATCTTTAGGAACAATTCAGGAGATGACCATATGACCATACGAATACCAATGATGTTTAAAAAAATTACGTAAAAGCTATTTACAATTTGAAGAGCTATAATTGCATTACATACATTATGAGAAAGTACAATTGTAGTCTTACTTTATAAACTGAAGTATGAATATATTTTTGCTCGTAATGTGTTTTGTTTTTTGGTTGCATGGATAATAGGGCAGCTCGAAATGTAAAGAAAAAACTATTATTATTATTATTATTATTATTATTATTATTATTATTATTATTATTGTTATTGTTATTGTTATTGTTATTGTTATTGTTATTATTTTGTCGCAGAATTAAAAAAATGTCTTTTATGGATATTTGTTTACAGCTCTTTTTTTATTGACGTGCATTCTCGTCTTTCTGTTTTCTAAATGCCTTTAAAAATCTCATATTTTAATTTTTCTGCGAATTTATATTTTTTCGGTTTTTATTTTTACTTTTTTAATTTTTTAAATTAGTTTTGGCATGAGCTGTGAAAGTTTTTTTATGTATACTATTTTTTATATATTTTTTTGTATTGTTTTATTTATTATTGAAATCCATTCTTATCTTTCTGTGACCCAAGAGCCTCCAAAATATCTCAAATTTTATTAATAATCTTTCTGCTTTCTAAGTGCCTTTAAAAGTCTCATATTTTAATTTTTATGCGAATTTACATTTTTTCAGATTTTATTTTTACTTTCTATTTTTTTAATTAGATTTGCCGGGAGCTGCGAATTTTTTTTATGTATACTATTTTTTATGTTGTTTTTAGCATTGTTTTATTTCTTATTGAAATCAATTCTTATCTTTATGTCACACAAGAGCCTCCAAAATATCTCAAATTTCATTAATAAGGTATAATATTGGTTTTTACATTTAAAGAAATAGTTTTTGTGAAATTTGTCTTATACGTATCTTAGTTCTTTTTTTCACTGAAATCAATTCAAATCTTTCAGTATCACAAGCGCCTCCGAAAGTAGCTCAAATTTCAAATTTTAAGAAAATGTATATTTTTCGGTTTTTTTATTTTTTGATTAGTTTTAATGTAAGCCCCTAAATTTTTCTTTTATGATATTAGTTTTTATATTTTTTTCAAATGATTGAAATCCATTCATATCTTTATGTGCCACAAGAGCGACCAAAATAGCTCAATTTTAATTTTTTAGTAAATTTATATCTTTTTTGATTTCTTTATTTTTTTAAAAATTTGTTTTGGCACGAGTTGGAAATTCGTCTTATATTTATATTACTTTACATTTTTTTCATTGAAATCAGTTCAAACTTTTCGGTTCCCCAAGTGTTTTCAAAAAATGTTTATTTTTTTTTCGATTTTTTTTAATAGTTTTGGAGGAAACTGCGAAATTTGTCTTTTAAAAATAATTGTTTATATCTATATATGTATTTCAAATTATTGAAATACATTTTTATCTCTCTGTGTTTCAAGCACGCAAAAATAGTTCAAATTTAATTTTTTTATGAAAAATTATATTTTTATTGTTGTTTGATTTTTAAAAATAATTTTGGTGCGATCTGCGAAAGTTGTCTTTTCTTCTATATTAGTTTACATTTTTTCATTGAAATGCATTCCTATTATTCGGTGGTCCAAGAGCTAAAAGACTGAATGTTTATAGGTTGATACGGGTCACGGAATTTCCAGACCAGAATATATTTTTGTCCAGCTATTTTCTTACTGAAAATATGTCTTGAAACAGGGTGAAATTCCATGCTTTTATCCTAAATTTATTTTTCAGTACAAATAAATAAAAATACTGATAATTTTCCTTGAGGCATGGCAACTCTGGTTTAGGAAAATTTATAATTTATTTTTTTTTATTTAAATTTTATTTGGAACCTGCTGTGAAAGTTGCGTATTGGGTGTTATAATTGTGTAATTTCCATACCTTTTTTTTTTTTACTTATATTCATACATGTCTCCCGGTGACCCAAGTTTAATTAACGCTCGAATTTTTTAAGAAAATGTATTAAAAAATTTAACTTTACGAAAATTGTTCCCGAATTTGGCAAAATATTAAGTTAATAAAGAACAAACTTATAAATAATAATATTTTTATAAGAATGCAAATATATATATATATATATATATATATATATATATATTTTAAAAAAAGCATCCAATTAAAACTGCTTATTTTCTGAATAACTTTAAAATTTATTTAAGCTCACAAACACAGTCAATTGAAGAGTTATCTTATTTAGAAAATACGCAATGTGCCGTGCGACAATTTTTTGACAAATGCAGAAAAAAAGAGATCCGGGAATTAAAAAAAAAGGTGTCTAATTAAAAAAAAAATAATTGTTTATAAGTCACATTCTAATGAATTCAGCGAAAAATGAAATCACATGGCATCTTATACGTCTTGTCAAAAATTCCCTCGGCAAACTATCTGATTTTAATTTTAAAAATGAGTCTAAAAATGCATCAGATAATTGCCAGCTGTTGACGATGAAAAATTGTATTTTAGAATACACCCTAGATCATAGATATAATAAAAATAGAACTTACGTAGCAAATTTGTTGCTTCTTTGTGAAATTTATAATACGTTTTAGTATAAAAAAATTAATATGATTTGTGATTTTTTTCAATATGGAACCTGTCTATTTTCTTATCCATATACAACTTCCAATGACTCAGGCTCAATGTGAATTTATCCTTCAAGAACGTAGATATGGCATGGATATTCTGATTATTTCTTAGTTTTTTATGTTATTTACAAGACCACAATTTATTTGTTCAACCCATTCGTGTAAAAAGGTATTACATTAATGATTTAAAGGTATTTCATTGAAAAATTATGTTAAATAATAACATTTACTTTATTACGACACGTTAAAAACTACTACATAAAAACTTACTGAAGGTAATCTTTTATTTTTTTTAAATTTCCATAATGTTTTCTATGCCGAAAAATGAAGCGTGCAGATACCAACATCAAGATCAGAAATATAATATTTATTATTTATGTAAAATCTCGTGCTTCGTATTCTGCTTTAGGATATAGAATTTAAATCGATTTAAAGTAAAACAAATATCTATTTCGAAAACCGCAAAAGCGGATGTTTCTGCATCGATAAAAAAAGTTACCAATACGTAAGCAAAATATTATTAAAATATTCATGTTTACATTTCAAAACTAATATAAATACTTTTTATCAGTGTCTCCTGGAGGAAATAAAACATTATGAGATTCTTCCATACACTGTCGAAAAGTATCCGTAATCTTATCAAACTAAAAAGTCCAGAAAAGTTTTATGTAACAACAAAATGTACACCGCCAATGTTTATTTAAAACTTCCTATCCTCTTTATTTACCTTAATTCAGGCAATATATATTTACGATTAGTTCTTTTTTCTTAGAAAAAAATTCTGATTGAAAAATAAATAAATAAATAAAATAAAATAAATGTCTTCAACTATATTGGAGATATTTTCCAAATAGTCATTGTAATTTGTTAAATTACAATTTTGTTCTTCATTACTTTCTTTATTTATTTATTGTAAGAAATACTTTCACTTATATTTTGAGAGCAAATACAATGCACCCTACAAAATTTATTTAAAAAAATAGTGGTGACAGTAGAATATAAAAATAAAAATAACTGTAAAATTTTAGCGTAAGATTAATGTAAATAGACGTAGTACCGAGCCCGTGTCCTCCCTTGAATTTTTATGATTATTTCTAATAGTCAGAAGAAAAAAAACTGGGCATGCCAATGGATTTAGAAAGGTTCAAAGCATTTTTTCAGACAATGAAACAAAACCAATTATTAAAAAAAAATCAATCTTGTCTCCTCTTACACATTGTCTATTATAAATGAAATTTACTTCCAACAATAACTTACAGATTTCCACAAATTAATTATGCTAACATACAACATGGATTTGGAGTCCATAACTCAGCTTCAATCAGTAAAGTGCCACCGCAGACAAGTAGTACAGCTACAGCATTTAACAACATACTAGCTCCTTAATCAATCTATCTTTTGGATGTAGCACATGTCATATGATTTTGAGAGACTTGGTCAATTAGATATTTACAAATAGGTTGTAAGAATTGTAAGTTATAATTGTTATGTATATACTTGCAAAAGACAGACATACTTATTTAATTTTACTTAATAATTCAAAGGCGTGAGTAAAATGTTTCAAAAATGTGCATTAAAATATTTAATTGCTATAAAAGACGTCAAATACTAATAAAAACTTTAAAAGATCTTAATAATTTTTACATGTTTCGATTGAATTTACTCAATCATCATCAGAAAAACAAAATACATATAAACACAAAGATGGAAAAATATGCATTAAAATATTTAATTGCTATAAAGGACGTCAAATACTAATAAAAACATTAAAAGACCTTAATAATTTTTACATGTTTCGATTGAATTTACTTAATCATCATCAGAAAAACAAAATCTTTTACATAAATAATAGTATACTATAGTAATAATAGTAAACTATTGTAAAACAATAGATGGAAAAATGATTTTCCATCTTCGTGTTTATTTCTATTTTGTTTTTCTGATGATGATTGAGTAAATTCAATCGAAACATGTAAAAATTATTAAGACCTTTTAATTTTTTTATTAGTATTTGACGTCTTTTATAGCAATTAAATATTTTAATGCGTATTTCTGAAATGTTTTTAATGGACGTATAAGAAAACTTCTATTTATAATTAATGTGAGTAAAATGGTTCCGTGTTATTATTCAAAGTATTATATAATTTCTAAAGTTAAATATTAAATAGTTCTTATCTGGTGCACCATCTTTTTACAGAGACTTTATATTCTATCCATTTACACTTCGATAACACAATTGAGTATATTCATGTTGATACTGCTGAAAAAAATAGCACGAATATGATGAAACAGGAACATAAATGTATAAAGAACATTAAAGAAAAATTATATCTTTACAGGAATTTTCGTAGTACAAATATGCTTTTAATTCGTCTTAATTCTTCATAAAAATTTTTTTTTAGTATTTACAATTGACGCCATGTAGATTCTGCCAAAATTAACTTGCTTTCTTAAAAACAATTTTTTAGTTTTTCCTTCTCTCCCTCTTTGGAAACAAATGTGTTTTCCTCTTTTGCAGTTTCTCTATATGATTAAAGTTTCTGGTAACAACTCTAATACTCGAAAAACAGCAAGTTAATATATATTCAACTGAGAAAACAGATGATTATTAAATAATTCTTTGGCTATTTAGCATATTTTTAGAGATACTCGAAGCCAAAAAGCTTCCGCAATTTAGATACATGATTCTTTTACTACGTCCGACGAAAATTAACATATTGTTATACTTGAAAAATTCTTTCAAATGTTCTGCTTCATCATGTCAAATGATATTTCCTTCAAAATAATACATATTTTTATGTAATGAATTTTAGATTTTTCCACGGGCCCTGTATCCTATATGTTGTAGTTCGAAACTAAAACTTTCTCAATAAAATATCGAATAACAGTGTATAAATTCCATTTATTCTACTAACAAAATATTCCCATTTTTTTATTTATTTTTTTTTTACTAAATTTCTGGATTTTTGTTTGGTGATTAAAACTTTGTTTATTTTATTTAGAAATCTATCATTATCAAAATCTTATTTACATTTAAAAAAGCGCAACTTTGTAAAAAAAAAAAAAAATTAAAACAATACATAAGATTTATTTCGATATGGAAATTTTAACAGTGAAAATAAATACTTTTTGCACCCAAAGGTATGAAAACATGGGTGATTGGAAGCAAGAAAACACAATAATAAACCTACAAGTCAACCACTAAAATAGGGTTTTTATAGTTTTCTAACAATGTATGCCTTGGCAGACCAATTACATTTTAATACGCGAATATAGACTTAATCAATCCTAGAGCTTCAGTCGTGATCTCAATGAGGCGATTGTCTGTGCTGCCGCCTCCAGCGATATTATAATATTTTAAAACACTCATTTTTCTCGCACGTAACAAAGCAAAAACACTCTGAGTAAATGGTTTGAAATTTATTATGCATAATCTTTTCAAAATTTTGTCGGGTAACTTAAAATTTCATAAAAATCAAATCAAAATTTCAAAAGATACTAGTATTAAAAGTTTCTTTCATTCTGTTAAATTCTACCTTTATTAATACAACGATATCCCTTGTAAATACTTAAAGTAAAATCTTTTTATTTCCATATTACTGAATTATGTGTACGTAATCGAAATAAATGCTGTATTCATGTATTTTTGCGTAAGCGTGCAACAACTAATGATTAAGATCTGGATATTTAAAAATATACTTAGAGTACGACCGCACTACAATTGAAAAGTATGACTACAATTTCTGGCATGTTTTAAAAATATAAGCTTTTTTTTTTTTTTTTTTTTTTTTTTTTTTTTTTTTTTGTACCAGAATAAATAATGCAGCTGGCTAAAATTGTTTTTAACTGATTTGATTTTCTGAACAAGCCACTCATTTACGTCGGAAAAAGTGTTTTTACAATTTTCTCACCTCTACGCACCTTACGTTTGCTATAGGTATATAATTTTATTTGATATAATATTGGCATAAATCTATAATATTGCATTTTGTTTATACATAAAAAAGAAAGAGCAATTCGACATTTAACAAGAACTACAAAAATAATCTATTAATGTTTTCTTTTTAAACATTTTTGTCCGCAACAGTTTATAGTTAAATTTTCATTAAAAAAAGTTTTATCGATATAACGATATGTTAACATCGATAGTTTGAGAAAAAATTAATTTGGAATATTTTATTAACATTCATCAAGAAACCATTTAAAAAATGAAAGAACATAATAGTTAAAAAATGAATCTCATACAATATTCTATATCAAAAGGATTCATAATTCAAATCTTTTTATCTTTAATACTATGAAACAAAATTTTTACTGCAGGGTAAAAAAAGTAATACATGCTTATTTACATAATGAGAAATCTGCAGTGGCAAATATTCAAACATCGCTTATAAGTAAATCTATTCAAACTGGAATTTCTTTAAAATAATGAAATAATTTAAAAATAGTATTAATAAATACATTTTGTAAATTATGATCTGAAAGCTATTTCTACAGAATTAACTTTTTATAAGGTATTGTAATTAAAAAAATTTAATATTTGTTGCAAATATTAACACTCTTAATTATGAAAACTAATAATGTAAAGAAAATTTGTAATTTTTCTAGGAATTTCTTTAATAAGAGTTTGTTTTTTATTTATATTTTTAACAGTGTATATTAAAAATGTCATGTGTACTTTTGTAAATTTTATATAGGGGCAAGAAAAATAAGGAAATGTATCTGCTACTCTTGTGACCATTCGAGCAAGTTTTCATAAATAATTCCGAAAATTTTATTTAAAAGTATAATTAAGATACTATTATTAAGATCTTGTAACCAGATTGTTATAAGAGTAACACAAAAATTTATTTGATACAAACACAAGTAAAATGCTTTTTGCTCCAAATTAGATGTATGTAACGTGAGACAATGGTATTTAACTGCTTATACCAATTTTTGTCTTATATTTTTTAAAAATAATTTTTTTAATTTATGAAAATTTAATTGAATTCGAACAAAATTTCTAAACGGATGTTTCCATAACATCTTTACATTGTTGTATAAGGTACCCTGGGGTAATAACGCCATGTTAAGGATCTACCAATTTTCACGGCTCAGTTTTAGATTGTATTTTTCAAACAAATATATGATTTGATGCAGCAACTCATTGACTGTCTATATAAAAAATAATGTAACATATATGTATTAATAAAATGTAATGGCATGATTTCTTGACCAATGCTATTTGGCGTTATGGGTAATAACGCCATGCAAACAAAACTATGAAATAAGATGGAATAATTGCATGTAGATTGCCCAATTCCAAAAATACAAACTCTACAAACTTAGAAATTGACAAATTGCATTCTAAACTATTGAAAATGTTCAATTTTTTGTGAAAGTGTAAGAAAAATAAAGGTGTGGTGTAGAGGGGGGGAATGAGGCAAAAGAATATCAGACCGTGAGCTTCTCTTTGCTTAAAAAGGACTGCCTAAATAGCATTATTCGAAACATTGCACAGTTTCAACTGTGTTTATTTGAATCAGTGTTTAGGATGTAGCTCGGCCACTATAGGGAATCAAACGGGGTATTAATGCCAAGGATTGGCGTAATTACCCCGTTATAGTTATTGCGTTGTACATTTTAAATTACAAATTATCTCGAGAAGATATCCAAAATTTTTAACAACATTTTGAAAGCCCATAAAATGTACTACAAATATATGTAATCAACAAAGTATTTCCGGATAAAAAAAAATAGTCTTCACATCACAAAACGTATCTCGCAAATTTTAGATCAAGCAGTAATTTTAGTTGCTTGTAAAAACAATAACACCTAAAAATGAAACAAATTAACTTGAAGCTGTTTATTGCGATTTATATGACTCAAAACCGTTCTGCGCAGAGCACATGGGTGTCATTTACCAGATTTCATAATTATGCACAATATTAGCACTTGGCGTTATTACCCCGCCTGGCGTTATTACACCAGACCACATTATATAGAAAATTCTTCCTAGTGTGTTTTAATGATTTTATATTCATATAATGCTATTGCAGTTGAAATACAGTGAAAAAAAAGAGAGAGGGAGAGAAATATACTTAAATCTAAAAAAAAAAAAAAAAAAAAAAATGTTTTTCAAAAAACTTCCGGGATTCGTACGTTTATTGAAATTTTGTCTGAACGATTGCACACAACAAATTTGATTATGGTAGTGTTTATAAATAATAAATGCTGGATATAAGTTTCGTTATTGTTGTTATCGTTTTAAAGTTTAGAATTAATTTTTTTATATTTTTGTGTACACTGTAAAAAAAAAAAAAGTTAAATTTAGGGCAAATACTAGAAGTAAAATTAGATGTGCATTTTACAGCATTTTTTATAGCAAAGACTACTGGCAACAACAGTAAATTTAACTTTTTTTTTTTTTTTTTTTTACAGTGTGCATAAATTCTGCCAATTAAATACAAGTATGCACAAATGAATTGGCGTATAATCACTTGCATTTATAGGAAGTAGTGCACTTATAGAAATAAATAATTGAACAAGAAATTTGAATATTGTTGTAGATTTTTTAATAAACTAAATTTTAGCAAACAACATAGTATTTATAAAAATTTCTTCATGATATACAGAAGCTACACAAAAGGATTTAAGTGCACATTTTTCTTAAAGATGGAAATTTCTAAACAGAATTTGCAACATTTTGCGTTCCCTAACTCATATAATCTTTAGCATACTATGCAGTAAATATATGTATTAATTTTGGGTGACAAGTCGTGCAATAAAGCTACAACCATTCAGAAACATTTTGAGAATTGAGATATTTATTTAAGTTAAAAATTTACTTTTCGCTATTTTGATACCAAGCAAGACCACATACTCACTATTTTATTGGAACATAAATACCTTAGGATTTGGTCCAGAGACATTCGCAGTTTCCCGAAAAAAAAAATCGTCAAAAAAAAGTTACTACCTTTTGTCGTAGTACAGCTGTGAAGCATCCACCACAAATATTAGAATTTAACACCTTTTTCCATCATTGCTGTACATTAGGGTGTACCACGAAAAACATTTTTTTTAATTCAAAACTTCAAGTTGTTAAAATGTTGTTACTATGATCACATATTTACTTCCCCCCCTCCCAACACCACCCAAAATATTTTTGAAATTGAAAAATAAACATTGAAAAATATTTAGGCAATTAATTTTTAGAAAAATATCATACGAGTTTCATACGAATTTTGGTTTAGGGTAACTGAAGGGTGTAGATGTAGAATCCATTTATAATGTCAAACGGTGGTACTGCTATTGAATAAAACAAAGTTTGAGACCTTTTTGATATGTAGATGACCCCCCCAAGCAAACTTTATACAAAACTTTTTTTTTACTTTATTTTAAATCGTTTGGTACCAGAAGCTTTTTTCTAGAAAAAATTCTTGTAAAGGAAAAAAAAATGAATGTACTAGAACCTCTTTATTTTCTCAACAAACAAAAATCGAAAGTAATGAACATGATAACCAAATTATCTGAAACATAGTTACATCCGAGGAAGAAAGTAAAATTTATTCAAACATTACTTATTCAGTTGGCAAAATAGAGAAAACAAGAAGGAAAAAGAATAAAAAATGCACAATTGATATAAATTCAATATACTAGTGACAGCTGGTTAACTAAATTTATTGACACGACTTCTTCTGTTTTCGCATTAATTTTTTTTTTTTTTTTTAAATACTTAGGAGAAAATTTGTTTGGTATTATAACATTTAAAAATGATTTTTTTCGAAATTTTATGAACATTTAAAAAATAAAGATATTTTTATTCAGATTTTACACCTAAATTAAGTATTTTTAATACGAAACAGGAAGACAATTGCTGCAAAATTGCATATAAATAATCGATGACATTTTTCTATTGAAACGATTTTATTATTTTAATGTTTTTAGCTGGTTCTGAGATACAAATTGCTCTCTACAAAAAAAATAAAAATACAAAAAAAAATCTAAATCTATTTTCACAAGCAAAATGAAGTCATATGCTGTATTTAAATATTTCTGAAAGAAGTCAAACAGTAGTTCATTCTGCAACGAAACAAAACTTTCATTTCACCATATGGAAATGTACAACACATGTCAAAACTAAATTTCAGCTGTTCTCATCTACAATCAGAAAAAAGAAAGTTTCAGCAGCTCTGTATAGGATAGAGAAACTTGTATCTATTATCAGCATTAATTCCTAAATTTAGTTTATTTAAAGGAAACCCGTAAGAAAAAACCCAGATTTTTTATTACTGATTTTAAAGTAATGAAATATGGTGTACTATTTAAGAATCTTCTTGTAAGGTATAACTAGCAAAAAAATTCACTTTTTATTAAAAAGTATATTTTTTATGGGGATTTTTATGATTTTTTGTCGAAAAACACACTTTTTAAAATTACTAATCCTCATTCAATTTTCAATATTTTGGTATTATTAAAATTTCTTAAATAGTGTTATAGTATAAAGAAAAGAACTAAGGAGAGATATTTTTAATTTTCTATTTTAATCGGCTAAAAAAATAAAAATAAAAATAAGCATGGCAAATTTCCTTAAATTCGTTATAATTTTCATGTTTACCAATTTATGTAAAATTTTCAGAAATAGTTAAAAAAGATATACATCTTACTTTTGTTGCAAATTTTTTTAAGATTCTAAGAACATAAACACTTTCTTTCTAAATCATTTTACCACTGAGCCTTAGTACTTTGAACTTAGGCAAAATATGAAAAAAGTCATTTTCAGGAAAACACGTGTTTTAAATGGCCGCTAGTCCTTTAAACTCTATAGTGAGTACAATTTAAAAATCTCATTTGCAACCTGTTCAAAGTGTCCACGAGTTCTGAAATTTTGCATGGATATGTATTTTATGTAAAAATATGCATTTTTTCGTTTTCTGAGAAAAAAAATGAACTTTTGATGATTTTTGGCCGAAAATGGGGTTCGGGTCTCCCTTAAGAGATACATATACTTAATAAATTTCTTCTAATCGGGAAATGGCACGATAATACTTTTATGAATCCCTGTATATGAGGATATAATTTATATATAAAGTAAATATAAAGTAAAGATGTACATAAAAAACTAATAAAATTTAAAAACGCATACCGAATTTTAAAATGTACTTTCTAGGAAATATTACGCAAAGACAGAACTGTAACCGATTTCTTTTGTTTATAACGGCAAAAAAATAAAATGTTCTATGGATGGTCTGTTTTAACGTAATCGTTGTGAATTTAAGGGATTTATAAAAGTTTCAATACATTTAAAATAGCTTTACGTACTCTCTTAAAAGGTCAGCCAAAAAATAAATCAAGTTAGCTGAAATCCACCCATCTCGCGTTTTGAAAAGCAGCTTCTCAAAAAGAGTTGAAACAACTCGAGTAGCGAGTTGTTTGTAAGAAATTTAAATCAAGATGAGTAGTTTAAAAAAAGCAATTTAAATCAAGACGAGTAAAATGTTTGACAAACAACTCGTTCACGATCCAATATATTATAGCTCTTTTCTGAGAAGCCAAATCCACTCTTTCGTTTTAAGATTGTAGCTAAAGTATTCTTAAAACGATTTTCCCTATATACAACAATGTAATTGAATTATTTTGAATGTCTATGTAAATGAACCATAAATCGTACATACTTCATATGTAATACAAAACATTCACTGTCGACCCTAAATAAGCTGTACCAATTGAATGAAATTCGAGTATTTTACAGGAGTTACGACATACAGACAGATAAACACAATGCATAATCACGTTTCGACTTGTGGGAAAGTACTAAAAATCTATGCTGTCATTTTTTTCTATCGTGGGTTGAATCAGGTTTTGGTACTGCAGTTACTGAAACCATAATTTAAGGAAGTTTATTTAAAAATACTGTGAAACATATAGACCTCTTATTTAGTTCTTTTGCCAATCAAATGAATTAGAATTATTTGGATACAAATGTAGTTTTCATAAATAATTCACAAAACTAAGCTGAAAACAAGTGTGCAAGTGTGATCGCAGATTGCACAGATGGTTTCGTTTAATATCTCTTCCAATTTTATCATTAAATTTAGAAAAGAAAATTGTGAATAGAAAATTAATCATTCTAGTTGATATATAGTCTCATAATAGTTGAATTAACTACACGCTGTTTCGCGTAATCATGAAACTGTTCTAAAAGATAGCAAAAAATGTAATGCTTTAAAATACTGTGAATACATTGTACGGATTTTATGTTTGATCATTATTCTGTTTACATTTGAAGTAAAAGTAAGCGTGTTTATTCAATATTGTATATTTTTAAGGCTCTTCCTGATTAGTCAAATATCGCGACATATCAGAATGACTTTGATCTATTTGAAATTTAGGAGAAAACTAAAAGTTCCAGACTTCAACAAAAACACAACCAAAATAAATCTAATAAATTTTGTCAATTTCAAAATGTCTCAAAAATATTATATTGGATTATATGTTCCGTTTTCTTCGCAGTGTTTCCGTCGAAATAGTTGATATTTAAATTGAATGAGATAGCTTGGAATATACAAATACTATAAATTTTATTCACACAGGAAAATATACTGTGTTTCTTTTTTTTTAAAGATTTTTACAGTTTTTTGAAACATTCAAATAACGAAAATATATTTTCTTGGGAATGGATTTAGAGGAATGCAGACAAATATTCAGAATTCATGATAAAACTCAAGTTGGCGATAATGCTGCAATAAAAAAGATTTTGTCATATTTGAAGTGACAGCCTTTTCTACTGTCTGGTTGAGTGTTATATAAGAAAACTGGAATCTAAAATATAATAAAGTAGTTATTGTATCAAATAAGGATTTGATTTTGTTTTTAATCAAACGAAACCGCTAAAGTGCATTTTTTTGTAAATTAATTATATGAAAATACATTGCACGATTACCAATCAAGCGATATATAAAGATTAAAAATATGTAAATAATATAGAATAATGTAAATGTATTGTAAGAGAAAAAATATGTATGGGTTACACATATTATTTATGCAGTTAATGTAGCTAAAAACTAATGTTATTATTTAAAATATACAGTGCTGTTTAAAAAAAATATGATCCCATACTAATTTTGTTATTTAAAATAAAATTCCGAAAACAATTATATCTTGAATTTAGACACAAATAAATGATAATATCTGTAAATTTAAATCAATTGTACATGTTAAAAAGTAATTTTTCTACAAGTATTAAAATCTCATTACATTAAGAAATGGAAATATGTTTAGGACTAGTATCGTTTAAATCTAAGGTAAAAAGATGGCACCATGCCTGTAGCACGATGGGGAGTCCAAAAATAAGATTCACCTGACGACTACGGTCAGAGTTGTGCATGAAAGTCAGAAATAGAATGAGACTTTAAAGATAAGACATACTTTTATTTTTTCATATGATTACCAAATACCTTGAGACATTTATCATACCGCCTCATAAGCTTTGAAAAGCTCGCAAGGAAAAACTCAAGGCTTGGCATAAGGAAGAAGCGTTTAACGGTTTGTCCGTATGCAAAACCCTGATGTTTTCTTGGAGAGCTTTTTGCAGCTTATCAAGCGGTATGACAAATGTCTCAACATACTTAGTACTTATATTGACCAATAAAGATGTGCCGCATCTTCATGTCTCATTATATTGTTTGACTTTCATACTCACCTCTGTCTACAGACGCCAGGGAATACTTATTTTCAAACTCCCCCTCGTATTTCATCCAGATGACGTCATCCTGTAGTATTCCATACATATGTAATTGTGCTACGTGTATCAGATATATGAGGTCCAGAACAGTTAGCAATGGGTTAAAAAGTGCCGAATGACTGAATTATGATAAATTAAAAGCCAAGCTTTAGCTACACAGAACATCACAAAATGCAATACAAATTTCCGTAACATTCAGGGCGTAATTTTCAATTTGTGGCGTAAATTAGTCTTTAATAATAACACAATATTCATCCTGTATTAAAAGGGTAATTTAAAATATTATTGGTTTGATTTACGAAGTGAGACATAACTTCTTTCAAAATGCGTACTTCTTTCAAAATGCACGTGAATTGAGTAGGCTTTAAAGGCAAAAGAAAATACATACTTGGCTTTTATCAAGACAAATATGAACACTTTTACTATTATGGTATACTTTGTAATAATTTAGTACCTGTTAAATGTGGATTTATGGATTTGAAATTGATATAGCTTTATGTTAACTCTTGTATTCGCAAGTCTGTATCAATTTTCGATTCGTTATCTGCAATTAATATCATAACTATAGACATTACATCTAAAAGCGCTGTCATAAATCCCATAGAAAATATGTATAAAATCTTGATTTATAAAATTTATGCCAAGTTATGCCAAGTATGCAGAATGCAGTTTGATACGATACTTCAACTGAAAACAGTCCTTTAGAAAATATGGGAAGAATTGCCGACTTCTACATATAAAATCTGGCAAATCATTCTCAAAGTGTTTTTCGAAAGTCATGAGTGTTAATGGGGGCATAAATATTGCAAATCAATGTACAAATTGCATGCATATATCCATCAGATTTTAAATATAGTGGTCGTAAATGTTTTCGTATAGTGGTCGTAAATGCAAATTGTGTTATTTAGAAAAGATCTTTTGCTTTTTTAAAATTATAATATTGTAATTTAAAACAAATATTAAAAAAAATAGATATGAAATAATGTGTATATTTTTTGCAATGATATTGTTTTCCCAGTAAAATAAAATTTTCTGGAGGTGGTTCAAACTTTTTCTACACTACATTTATAAAGTTTTTGTTTTTAAAAAATAAAAATGAAATTATTCAAAAAATCAACCATTTGTATTTCAAATAAAAAATATATTAACAGTCAATTTTAAAAAATACTAAATTAGTAAAACGGAGGGCGAAACATTGGCAGAATGTGCTTAACTCAAATTTGAATAGTACATTAAAACAATTTAAATTTACCGGGTGTCCAGTAAATAACTGACCCATTTTGAACTTAAATAACAAATAAACGGTTTGAGATAATAATGCGCGGTTTGCAATATTGTTATTAGAAAATCAATAAATTTTTAAACATGTATTTTGTAAAAATAGTTCAAATTTCGGAAAAAAAATATCGCGCTGGCGGTAACAGGCTGTTTGAATACAGACATGACTCTAATTTCCATAAATGTGAGATTTTCGGCTGAACCTGAATCTATATGTTGTCGAATCTGAATCTATATGTTGAATCGACTCTCGAATCAGCTTCAAAAATAGGGTACGTTGGTTGGAAAGTGATTTAAAATAACATTTGTGATTGAACCACCTGTACTATATTTCCCCTCTTTTTCCCCTCTTCAGTCTTGAGACTGAGATATTATTTTAAATATTATTATATTGCATTAACAAAGTGCATATTTTAAAATTTACTTATATTCTAATAACAATACAGCAAGCCGCGCATTTTTATCTCAAACAGTTTTTTTCGTTATTTACATTCAAAATGGGTCAGTAATTTACTGGACACCCGGTATATTTCACCATCATGAGAGTAAGAAATAAATGAAAAATGTGATTTATAAAAAACACCATTAGGAAATCTTAATTCATTGACATAAAAACAGAAAAAATAAAAATGATGTTGATAAAAAATACTTTGATGTGTTTCTTTTTCTAAATTTTTACTGCCCATTTGAAAAAAAATAGTTGAATATATCCAAAATGAATCTGTTAAGCTGGATACAAGTTTTAAATGTAGTTTCAGTCTTTCGTAAATCTTTATTGACAGATTTTTTTTCATTCACACTTTTTTTTCTTTTTTGAATTATTTTAATTAAGATGGTTTGTTTTAAAATACAGACAACAGTATTATCTATATCTTTTTAAAGCAACATGGGAGTAAGAAAATGTGACTACATTTTTAAACATCCTAAATAAGATAAAAAAATCTAACCTTAGAATTAAAAAATTGTTATATTGATATCTTCAATTACAACTTTATTATGTTTTAATGAAATTTTGTGAATAAAAACAGTTCAATATTGATTTAATAGAAGAATATACATAAAGAAGACAAATTACAACATTTTAAAAAAATCTTCAAACAAGTTCGATATTTTTTTTTTCTGTTCAACGTTTCCTTTCTAACCGTAAAATTTTATTGTGAATCACATTAGTTCAGAAACACACACACTACAAAATTTATGGTTTTATAAAATGTCCAAAACATATTTCGTTGAATTTGAAGGAAAGAAAACATCTCTGGATTTTTTAAAAGTCGAAAAAATATGTCTGTAAATTGAATTTAAGAAATGCAGCCAAATCTCCAGAAATCTTGTTATAACTCAACATGACAAGCATTCTCATAAATAAATTTATGTCATCTTACAAGACAGGTTTATCTATAGTTCTGTTATACATTTGTTAAATTTGAATTTATAACATGAATATAAATAAATAGTACGTTTATTTGTAATGAAATAATTATTAACGTGCTTATTATGCATATCCAAGATTTTTTTCCGACTTAAAAACAAACTATTGCTAGCTTAAGAATAAATAAAAGAGTGAGTCAACCATGATCCATGAAATATTGTTAAGTATATTCGATACTAATAAAATAACAAAACGCTCTGTCTGCATGCGTGTGTGTGCAATAGCTGGCGAAAACTAACGCACGTACGAGGCTTAATTGTTTTGTAAAGATTATTCTTGGACTATATTAATGTACCTGAACCCCCGAATCTTAAAGTTTTTATAATTAGTTAATAAATTAGTTAAAATCACTAAATTAGAAGAATAGGAAGCGTTCATAATACAATAAAAGCATAGATTTTTATCAAACCGCAGAATGTTTCTTCTAGTTTGGAAAAGAGGGAAAAAGGTTAATTTAAATAGAGTGCTGCTATGGCGATAAATGTACTGGACTTTTTTTTAAAGGGCTGTATTGTAAATTCTACTTTGCCTAAAAAACTCCAAAGTTAGGCTGCTACATGCAATAAATATTCCCCTTTCAGACACAGTAAAAATTATTTTCATTGTCTTGTAAATAGTTGAAAAATCCATCTATAAAAT
This sequence comes from Maratus speculifer, assembly GCA_964019185.1. Lineage (NCBI taxonomy): Eukaryota > Metazoa > Arthropoda > Arachnida > Araneae > Salticidae > Maratus > Maratus speculifer. Next base: position 20,372,243 of record OZ025298.1, read on the forward strand.
CTGATTTTTCTTTCGCTTAACGAAACATATTTTTCAGAAATCTTTCATAACGAGAGCAGGTGTTTTGCAATGCAGACGGCTGGGTGCGAGAGAGTAGTGCCATTTATAGACGATGTGTAAATACTTTCAAATATTAAATTTATAACTTTAATTTTTATACATGCAGATGAAGAATTTTTCACTGATTTCAAATATGTAAAATTCTTCATAGTCGCTCAATTACAACTTTAGATATTAATTATTAATTTGTTTCTTGAAAGACTTGCTCTATTTAAAAGCATGTTTTTTGAATCCACAAATGATTTTTATCGTAGGATTCTTTGGTACGCTGTCAAATTCATTAAAAATACACTATTTAGTGATTTTAAAGTTATGCATCTAGCAATATCTTTAAACTCTGTGTAATAATGTCAAAATTTTATAAAAATCAATTCGCAAGATTTTTTTTTAAATAAAAATATCGATTTTAAGAAAGAAAAATCTGCTTTTTCAAATGTGGGCTTTTGCATAGATTCCAACATCTCTTAATTTATTCCGGAGTCTGGTCCAAGATAAGCATGTTTTCAACCTGAAATTTTATTTGATTATAAATTTCTAAATTAAATCTAAGAACTACATAGTAGAAAAATCACACATTTCCTTATGCAATTTTTCTGGTTCCAGCATGCAAATTTTTTATCAGACTCCGGAACAATTAATAGATGTTGGCATCTATGGCTTTTGACAAAGCACTGGGAAAAATATTACTTATTTAACATAAAACTTTCAGATAATTTATAACACTTAAATCACATTTATCACACTTATCTTTTTAAAGTCTGGAGGCACCTAATTATGGGGTAGGAAGCATTTTTTTTAGGGAAGGCATATAGTTAAAACCGTACCGTTATGCGGACTTTAAGATCCCTGGGATAAATAATACTCATTTAATATAAAATTTCAAAAGTGTACATACCTCTATTTTCGTATAATAGTTTCACCAAATAGCTTGCTTAAGTCCGCATCCTCTTGAATATTATATCTTCAGGTAGTTTATTTAACGAAGTTTAGACAGTTTTGTTAAGAATGGACTTTGATCCTGGTGGTGGAATTTGAAAGTAATACATTCGAGACTTTTTTTTTCGTTATATAAAATTTTGCCGTGCGTGCGCAGATAGTAGCTCGTCTGCTAAAAAATACCATAGGCAACGGGGATTCGATTTGAGATTGCGTATTTTTATGAGATTTCGCAATACAAATATCAGGTTAATTTAAGAACATTATTATGGGCCCGTGCAACGTCGGGAAACTCAGCTAGTAAAAAATAAACAGGCAGAGTACGAAAGAATGAACGAATATCCTTACGTTTGAACGAATATACTTAATTACTCGATAACAATCCGTTTAAGCAAGGAAAAATTATCCGTAGACAGTATGGTAATATTTTATTGCACTTAAAATTATCTGGATGATAAAAACATAATTTGCTTAATATAATTCCTATTTAACCCAATTAAAAGTTATAATTTCCCTATGGATGTGATCAGTCTTCCTATTCTTTGACTTGCGTTACGTACTGTTTTTATTTTAAAAATTAAATATATGTTTATATACACTGAGGTGACAAAAGTCATGTCATAGCAATATGCAAATATATGAATGGCAGTAGCGTCGCTTGCAAATCGAATAAAGGCTCAGTGCCTTGGTAGGACTTTCATTTGTGTTCAAATGCATCGTGTGAGAAGGCTGATTATGTGATTATGGCCACACGACGAGAATTAACGGATTTCGAACGTGGTATGCTAGTTGGAGCTAGAAGCAAGGGGCATTTCATATCAAAATCGCTACAGAATTCAACATCCCGAGCTCCACAGTATCAAAGTGTGCCGAGAATACCTAAATTCAGGCATAACTTCCCAGCATGGACAACGTAGTGGTCAACCACTGGCACTTAATGACCGCGACCTGCGACGTTTATGCAGCCTTGTCAGTGTGAACAGACAAGCAACTCTGCGTGAAATGACTGCAGGAATGAATGTGGGAAAATCCGATGGATGTGTTCGTTAGGACAGTCCGGCGAAAGTTTGTTTTAATGTTCCATAGCAGCAGAAGACCGGCTCGGGTGTCAATACTAACAACACAACATCACCAACAGCAGGGTCCCTTGGCTCGTACCGATATCAGTTGGATCGTAGACAAGTGGAAAATAGTTGCTTGCTCAGATGAGTCACGATGTCAATTGGTAAGAGCTGGTGAAAGGAAACGAGTGTTACTGAGAGACTACTTGGAACCATTCATAGATTTCATGTACCCAAACAACGATGGAATTTTTCAGGCTGACAATGCGCCATGTCACCGGGCCATAATTGCTCGTGATTAGTTTGAAGAACATTCTAGACACTTCCAGTAGATGATTTAGCCACAGCGATTGCCTGACATAAATATAATCGTACATTTATGGAACATAATGAACAGACCATTTCCGGCCCAAAATCTTCCACCGGGAACACTTTCGAAATTATGAACGTCTATAGAGGCAGCATGGCTCAATATTTCTCCAGAGGACTTCCAATCACTTATGGAGTCCATGCCACGTCGTTTTGCTCCCTGTCCGGAAAAACGGAGGACCGACACGCTATTAGCAAGGTATCCCATGATTTTTGTCACCTCAGTGTATTATATGACTGCTGTCTAGGAAAAATAATGTTTTTAGTTTAATGAGAGTTGAGATAGTATCATATGTAGAATATTTACGGCAAGTTCACATAAATGTGTTGTTAACAGACTTATTTGTAAACCAAATGAATTTTTTTTTTCAAATACATATCGGGGAGCACTTTCCAAAAATTCCAGAATACTTTTAAAAAAGTTCGTCGCTTAAAAAGATTAAAAAGATATTTAAATATACATTTTAGAAATCTTTTAATACATTTGAATAACAAATTATAGACTAGGTACTTATAACCTTTCGAGCATCTCCGTATATGATTTAAAAACTGTGAAAATAAATTTTGGAATGATTAAAAATGAAAACGAAATTTTCGCACACACTGCTCCTAAAGGTATGTACACTGTACAGCCCACTAGGCTTCTTATATGTGAAAATCATGGTAAGATAATATTGCCATTTTGTTTGTCAGATCTTTATATTATACCACCAATAGGATGCGCTGTACTTTTAAAATAGAATATACTTACAAAAAGGAAATAAATCTATAGGGAAATAGTAATTATGGAAACATTCTCTTTTTTTGGCGGACTGCGCATCTTGTGTGAGTAAAATTCTCAAGAATCGACCAACGAATAATTTGATAGAAGCGTATTTCTGCAAATATAAAGAGGGAAAGTTACGAAAATCTTAGCAAGTATCTAGCATTATTTCTGTTATAACTGGAACAGCGCATCTTCGATTTTTACATTTTTTTAAGTATAAATTCTTTAAGCACTATTCTGTAATTTTTTTTTATTTGTTTCATCAGTTAAGTATAAGCTTACTAAATTAAAAAATATAAAAAGTATGTTTTTCTGTTAAAATTGGTACAAAAGTGTGAATAAAATATGTAATCTTAACTAACATATTATTTAAAAATTGTCATTATTATTATTATTATTATTATTATTATTATTATTATTATTATTATTATTATTATTATTATTTTGTAGCTTTTATACTTTTTGAGAAAAAAGTATTTGAAAAATAGTAGCACCGGTGCATACTTCACCAATTATCTCAAGTACAATTCTAGGTCAGAGGATCAAAACTTTCTACGTTGTATTCTCGAGGCACGTGCGTTATTTCACACATCAGACGTGGGGCCATTCCGCTATGTTTATGTGGCCGAGAGGTACGGACCTCTCAACTGGTAGACGGCAGGTGCTGGGTTCGAACCCAATCTCGGCTGTCGGCCTAACCGTTCGGAGTTTTCGTGGTTTTCTTCGAACCTTGCGTAAATACGGGTTAGGTTCCCTTAGAAAGACCCCCACGAAGGGCACTCCCCCTGGTCCTATATCCCTAGTGTAGATAATCGGACGACAAAAAATACACATATACACCGCTATGTTTATCTGGCTAGATTCTTTATATTTCGTGTGTCTCAAGAGATTTGATGCCTTATGTTATATATAAATATCAAGTTTATAAGGATAAATCTCTTTTTAAAACTTTAAAACGTTACAGTGCATAATTTTTTCTTGTATTAATTTCGCTATTTATATAGATTGAAAATTGCATTGATTTATAGAACCAACGATACGTTTAAATCAATTTCAGTTTTTAACCCATGGCAGTGGAAATTATACAGAATGCAGAGGCACTTTCATATTCTGAACAAATAACAATAGCAAATGTAATGTGTAATTAGTTAAAAATATTTTTATTTTAAATTGCTTATACGGCTTTTCATATCTAGGGAATAGAATACATTAGAAACTTACTGAAAACTTCTAATATAATAATTAGAAATTCTTCTTAACCACAATAATAAAATTGGATTAATTAGTTATTGAACGTTTATTACTAAGAAAGTTTAATATTTTTGTCAGCATTAAAGTGTACAGTTTTAAATTATCATATAATTACATTTGAAAATTCTTTATTTTTTTCTTATCTATTTACATTTACTTTATTCATGTATTAAAATTAAAAAAATATATGTTTTATTTCACTCTCACAATACTTATTCTTTGAAAGATCTCGTTCTGTTGAGCTCTTCTTGAATAACAAATATATATTCTTGTCTTTCATTCTTCAGATCTTCAGTATTTTACATTTATAAGAAACCTATCAAGAAAATGACGGAAAATGTTTTGAAAGGTTGACAAAAGCCTTTTAAAATATATATTCTTTAAATGCCTATCTTGAGCTATTTTCTTTATAATATCAGATTTAGAAATATTTTTGAGTGGCATGTTCCATCCTATTTTTTAGTGGCTTATGAAAAATAAAATCATATAACTTATCAATAAATCAATCTGTTATTAGTACTAGCTATAATTGAATATTTTACAAATATTTAAAGAGGAGAAAATTCTTTTTACAAAAAAATAATTTATTTTATTTGCTTTCAGGAAGGTCATATTTTAAAACCGTTAATATTTCAAACAGGTATACAATCGAAATCGGTTAGGAAGAGAAAAAAGGCCTTATAAAATATACGTATTAACCGTTAATATTATTACCAGTGAAGATAACCAAAATCTAAAATTCCCTTAAAGTTATTATTGCTACAAAAAATCACAACAATTAACGCTAAAATTAACCTAAATCATAAAGTTAATATCTCATATGTATACTTTGTAAGTGACCTATTCTGCGTTCTGTTATTTTCTATGGGCAAAACCATAGACTTGCATTGTGCAACGTCGGTGTCCAATCATTTATTTTACGTTTTCACCACACCTTTTAAATTTCATTTTAGCTTCCATATTCAGTAGAATGATTTATTTTAAATTTAAAAACTCTAAAATATTTAGACAAAACTACGCAGGTTACGTGTAAAGAAACATGCAGCTCAAAATTGCATTAATTCTTCTGCAAAATGCAAAAAAAACATAGATAGATAAATATTTAAAAAAAAGCAGGTTACGCTGGCGTGGTTAGTAGCGGCAGCTCCTGCCACACCGATGGGTACTTATTCGAATCCGGGTATAGACATGGATGGCGTGTTTTCCCTTTGTAGTGTAATAGAATATGTAATGGATATGCGTAATAAAAAATGTTCTGTATTATCTCTGTTTCTGCGTAAATGGATCAATCGAGGCGACAGCCATAGTAGCTATAGGCCTCAAAGCAATGTCAATTCAAATCAAAGCAAAGCAGGTTACGCCCGCTACGACGCTCCTACTTTTTCAAAACGAACCTTGAATCAAATGAAATTAGTGAATATGACATATTTTAAAGCAGTATGGATTCCTACCTGTAATGTATTTCCCGATTTCAGGAAACAATGTAATTGCAATTGCCGTATTATATTTTCTAATGTGTTGGGCAAAATTTGAGTTAAAAGAATTATTTTTCCAGATTTGTCAGACATAATTCATTTCCCAGAACAATGGAAGGTTCAGCCAAGAGGTCTCGGATTCTATTTCTGGCGCAGACATTTTTCGCCTAGTTGAAAAATTACAATTCATATGAAATATTCAGCCGATTGAAGAATTGTGGTAAAATTAAACGGTTGTAAAATTTGTGTTATTATGACAACAGGAATCCGCATATTCTATTGTCACTATATTACTGAATTTTGTGCAGTGTAGGCACATATACTGAAAAAAAAAATCTGTAAAGTTACTGAAATGTTTAGAATGTTTTTAGTTTTCGTAAAGAAATAAATATATATTCTTAATACTTCACAAAAACAATACAAATATATAGTATGAAATTTAAAAGCTTTTCTTATACAAATTTAGACCAAGAATATAATTACACACACTGTATTATTACAAACATAATGCATCCTATATTTTTTACGTTTATACTTAATCAAATGATTAAAAATATATATTAGCCTGTTTTATTTAGAATTTCCTAGTCCAATTCACAACATTTTAAACTAATATTACCATGAAAATTGAGAAAACAAAAATTCAAACGCAAATGGGGTTAATATACAGTATATGGCCAAAGGTGACCGGCCACTTGTGATTTTAGACATGTTGCAAAATATTTAGAATAATAATTGAGGAATTTTCTTGAAATTGCAAGCGTGAAAGCATAATAGTGCAGGTCATATATTACCGCGAAGATCTTTTCCTGAAATGGGAAAGGGGATGAGTAAACAAATTGAAAAAACGAAGATCTTTTGGATAAGTCGGTCAAAACTAATGTAGAAAAAGCGTTCCAACTGCAGATTATGTTTAATTTGCTTATTGTAATAAACTGTGCTCATTTGTGTAAAGACAGAATGTATACTCGTAGGGAAATACAGGTTTTTTATAAAAACAGTAGCAAATTCTGCAAAGTGTTTTGCTTATAGTTGTACGAATCCTTAATATATAAAAAAATTTCTTTTTAAAAACATGACAAACAATGGTGTACATAATACCCCGCAGTCAGAATTTAAAAAATAGTAAAAATTTTATGAAAAATGAGCGTTATTTAATAACGTTTCATTGCGTATGAGTGAACACAATTGAAATATAATTTCCATATTATGTTAACTAAATTCAGAGAGCAACTTTTGTGAAGATCTCAAAGCATAAATTGAAAATTCTAAAAATTATCATCGATATAATAAATTTAAAATCCGTTGTTCCCCAAAGAAAGCATAAAGATCAGGTTCTATTTTCACATTTAGTAGTTCCAGCAATATTTTGTATTCTATACTGACACTAATTAAAAGATGTATGAATACAATCTCACATTTTTGCTTAAGTTTGGGAATATTGGATTTTCAGCTTATTCTGTCGGTGATAATTTTCAGAATTTGAAGCAATGTTTTTAAGATTTTTATAAAATTGGCTCTGTACATATAGCTTACACATTATGTATATTATACTTTGATGGTATTTACGCATGCATAGCGGAACATTCTTTAGTAAACATGCTCATTTCTCAAACATTTTCTAATATTTTTAAATTCTGATTACAGGGTGTTAGGCACAATGTTGTTTGCCACTTTTTCTGAAAAGAGCATTTTTTATACAAAGAACTCTGCAAATCATAAGGGAAAAAAACGTGAAAATTTTTTTATTGTTTTTATAAAAACCTTAATTTTTCTACGAGTATACATGCTATCATCATAAAAATGAACGTACTTCATTTCAACAATCTACCTAATCATCGCTTTTCCTACATTAGTTTTTACAAGTTTATCCAAAAGATCTTCATTATTTTTCAATTTCTTGATGGTCTTTAAGATTTCTGGAAAACATCTTCACGGATATACATGAACTGTACCATTCTGTACACACACCTGGAGTTTCAGAATAATTGCTCATGTATATTTTTAGATATTTAACAACATGTCTAAATTCGTAAGTGGCCCATCACCTTTGGCCAAATAATGTAATAGTATATATATATATATATATATATATATATATATATATTCTATTATTACACTATTCTATATATATATATGTATATATATATTTAATAAGATTTTTGAAATATTAAGATGTTTAATTTTCTCAAAAAAATAAATTAACTATTTATTTTTTGTTTCTGAAATGTAAGTGATTTTAGCTATAAATTGGAAAATTTATTTATTAGCACGACACAATCTTATATGGATAAAGCGATTCTTTAAATTACTTTCAGTTTTTGAATAATTCATGACATACAATAATTAATTATTTTAATAATTTAAATTCTTTGTGTACTTTGCTTACTTTGCGGTTTTAAAAGTATTCGTTCATATTTCTTCAGTAAACATTTTACATATATAAGAATATTATAATAATATTACGTAAGTAAAATAATTAACACAACTATTGTGAAGCAATTAATTTTCCGGCGGTCTAATCATACATTACCTCCAAAAGTATAATTTTTATAATTAAAATTTAAATTAGTTTGGTTTAAAATATAACGTTTATTATAATTTTTTTTTAATTTAATTGCAAAATAAGGGATACTTTAATCATATAATATGTATTATTTTAAATTTTCTATTAAATCAAGATAAAATTATTATTTTTGCATTTGTGAATCCAGTAGACATTTCGAATTTTCAAATGAGGTGACAGATTGAAAAAAATCTATACAGTCGAGTCCATCTAGACAGAAACTTTATGTCGCAATTTTCTAGATATAATGAATTATTACTTTTACTAACGGTCAATTTTTATATGATTCCATTAAAATAATCTCCATAGAGTGAAATACACATCTCCATAGATTTTTTTTTCAAAAATTATTTTATTCGATTATTTCAGAAAACGATTCATTTTTTTTTTCGTGGAATCCATCTTTCTCCACTGATTCTTGTTTTAAGTTTCATAGCTTCATAATTCTCTTATATCCATCAAAAATAATTCCCACCCCTCAATAAAAAATTCCTTTTTGACACAGAATATATCGGATTCTTGCTGGCCATTTATTAAAAAAAAATGCATTTTTCAAAAAGATGAAACAATTCTCTGCTATTAGAGCTGTTTGCATAAGTCACAAAGCATTCTAAAATATAATACTATTCCATGGTCATGTTGGAAATGCTGTTTGTTTCTTGGTTTGGAGAGCTCCGTTGACCAGGTAGGCAATAAAAAAGTGTGAACGAACACATTAGAACACATTTTCATTTACCTAAACTAAAGCTAGTTGATCTTAGAATTTAGAGTGAATGTTTGTTGTTTATGGGAATCTTTATTGAGAAAGATAATTTGAATGATGAAATTTTATTAATGCCATCTACGGTTATTCAATCTTCTACTGTATTTGCAAAAATGACTCCCAGAATATGCTTGGTTTGCTCTGATAAAGTGAGGATTTTAAAAGTAATCCATAAACGACTGATAAAAATTATCTGACAATTTTTTTTAGAATTCGGCAAGAACGGTTTTGACAATTATAAAGAACAAAGAATTCGCTGAAAATAACCAGGACATAACCTAGAGCGAAAAAAAGGGAATACCTGCCTGTAGGAGGACTTAGATTAAGTAATGCTTAATTAGATTGCTGAGGTAAGAGACTGGTATTTTGGTACAAATAGTTTTAGAAAAAGACTCCAGAATATGGTTGATTTCCTTGACTTTCTTAATTCCAAATCAGCATTGTTTAGCCAGAAAAATTCAAGAAGAAACATGAAATATTCAGTAAAACAGACAGTGGATGTGCGGTTTACAGTACAGTAACACAGTACTAAGTAAGAATTGAAATCTTAGGGTACCGGAAAGTGTAAAAGAATTTTCTTCAGAAAGAATTCTTAATGTTGGCGAAAACGGAATAATGTTACAATTGAACCATTAAATAAAACTCTAGCGTTTTAAGAAGACAAATGTTTCGACAGCAAAACACAACAAACAGAGAATTACAGCTCTCATGTATGTGAACCTGAAAAGAAAAGAACAAATAGATGCTAGTCACTTGAAAAAGTAAATCTCCTCGGTGTTTTAAAGAAATTAAGTCCTGAGAAGAATTTAATAAATGAATTCATTCATAAAAAGGTTATATAAAATATTAAAAGCATTTGATAATTAAATGAGATAAAAACGTCAAAAAATTTTATTTTTGATATGTATTCACCTTACGCAGAAAACAGTTGAGATAAAATCCAAACATCTAAATCATTTTTTCTTATTAAATTCCCCACTGCTATTGGGAGAAAAAAAATTAGGTAAGGGGAAGTAATTTATAAAGAACTCCATCCAAGATATGAACTGACCTTTCAACGAATGTTCAGGTATTTTGTAAAGGGAGAAGATTCAATGCAATTTAAAGAGCGATTTACAGTCGTTTTAATAAAAAGTCCAGCTTTAGGATCCTGAGTATGCTGACGATGAGGATATTAGACTAAAAAGAGAAAAAAAAGCAAAATTGAGAAACGAAGAACTGATGAAAATATAACACTCTTTCATTTTAAGAGTGTGTATCTTATTTTTAGTACCTCACGAATAGGAAAATTAAAAGCAAAATTATAGTCAATGCTGGTGAAACAGACAATGGATTTAAAAGTGACTTCTTAAAAGAAGAAAAAGAAATTGGAAAAATAGCACTGAAGAAAACATATTATATCCGATTGAAATTTGAAACCGACTTACATTCCCCGTCTCAAAATATTGTTGCAAACACACACACACAAATTGCATTGATAATTGTATTAAAAAATCATTACACTTAAAAAACAGTAGATCAGAATACCAAAATAATTGAAACTAAATTACTATTAGGCTGCTCATTTTAAAAATGCCACAAAATTAATGTGAAACCCGAAAAATTTCATTTAAAATCGCGTAATAAATCACATTAAAGATAGAAAAATATTATAAAATTTCTATGTTAATGTTTCACTGTAGGAATGAAACATTATATTAGGCAAAAAGTTTGAAATGAAAATCAGTTTCCAAATGTCAAAAAATTGCCATTGAAAGGCTAAAAATCATACTGAAAATCGCATTAGAATTCGTTAAATGTTTGAATGTCACAGCAGTAAAAAATATTATTAAGCAGAAAAAGCACTGTATTCAAGAAAGCAATCATGAAAGACAAAAAATTGACACAGAAAGCATAAAAATTCTAAAAAAACACATTAAATATCGTATTAAAAATGGATAAAATTCAAAAAGTGTCGAGTACAAAATGTACTTACTATTTTAAACTAAAAGTTAGAAACCTAAATAATTTTAGCAATATTAAAAGGATGGTGCGGAGCTAGAAAATTGCTAAAAATCACAAAAAATCACTAGAATCCAAAAATCGCAGGAGACCATATTTACTTTAGTAGACTATATATATAACTATAATTAATCAGAAATCTTTCAAAATTGACAAAAATTAAATAAGAAATGTAAAAATATTTCGAAAAAATGCTGAAAATCATATCAAAAATCTGTAAAAATCCAAAATCTTTAATGGGAAAACGTAACATATTAGGTTTGAAGCTTAAAACAAAATGTCTTTTTCAAATATAAAAAAGTCGCCGAGGAATGCGAAATCACACTAAAAAACACATTGAAAAAAGCACGAAAAATTGCTAAATATTAAAATATCGAAAAAAGTCTAATATTATTTTAAAACATTGTAAGTGGAGAGCTTTCATGAATGACAAAAGAATGCACGTGAAAGAAAAAGTATCGAAAAAACGCGAAAATTCAAAATTTGTAGATGGTAAAATTTACTATAATAAGCTAAAAGTTTGAAACAAAATTCCTTTTCCCAATTTCATAAAACCTCCGTAAAAAAGTTTAAAAATCACGCAATAAAAATCGCTAAATATTAAAAAATTTAGAAGACAAAGTTCAGCACATTAGGCTAAAAATTTGAAATACAAGTTTTTTAGCAATATCAAAACATAACATCAAAATGAAAAAAAGAAACCAGTGCAAAAAATTGCTTACAAACTTTAAAAAAAATTTACAAACTATAATAAACTAAAAACATTTACTGAAAAAATAGAAAATCTTGCTTCGAAGCGCAAAAATTCTTATAACAAGATACCTTCACTCCAAATTTGATAGTTCTACGTGCAACGGTCTCTTCAGAACATCACTGACACATAAAGTTTATCATCATCGATAGAAATTTTATATATTAAATAATACTACATTTTCCCCACAGTACACAGCAGTTTAAATAAACAGAGTGGGAACATAACTCCTATAGTAGTAAATAAATTGTGTAAATATTGAATAAATGTAAATTTAAAACAAAGAGTAGGCTGTCCGAATGTATTTCTAAATGAATTTCTTTTCTAGGATCTTTTCTCTCTCTCTCCCCCCCCCCCCCAAGACTGCAAACTGAGGAGAGTGTTCGGTTTAAATTAAAAAATACCGGTTTAATATAAAAATAAAATCGGATTTTTTGTGAGTTCGGAGGGGTTACTCTAATTTCATGAACATGTTATCCTTTCACAACGCTAAAATCTACTGTTCAAATGTTAAAGTTACAAGTGATTTTTTTCTCCCTGAATCTCTTTTATTGTTTGTCTATTGTACGTTATCACGAAATCTGCAGTTTTATTAAAAAGTAAAAATGTATTCTCCATATAGCTATAATATCCGAAACTCCAAAAAATATTTTAAACTTTGAGACCTGTATTCAAGAAAAATAAAATCTGAATCGTCTTTACATGACAATGAGACAATACGACACTGCTTGGTAACATTCATCCTGTAAAAAGGATCCAATCTGCTTGACGTTTTAAATATTATAAACTGATCATGTATGTTGTCAATTACGAGTTAACCCGAGCATTCCGAGTTGCAAAACTTATTTGAAGATCATTTCTTTTCTTTTCATTCATAGAGATTTTTAAGATTTAAAAGATTTTTTTGAATTGTAAATTAACAAATCCAAAAAGATATTGGATACCTAAATTATCAGCAATGTAATCACAAGTAATGTAACTATCAATAACGAAATGAATCAATAATGCACCGTTCAATTAAAGTCTAGAAAATCATTTAAATAAGCGATCATGAAAACTTTTTTACTAGCCAGATCCTAGGCGATAACTATTGTAAATTTTTTTAATATTTTCAGATTTGTTTTAAGTGCATATTTCGGTTAATGTCTTTTAAATTCGAGTTTTATTCATAATATATATATATATATATATATATATATATATATATATATATATATATATATATATATATATTTATTTATTTATTTATTTATGTTTTAATTTTATTTCGGAATATTTGACGGAAACAACTGCTGAACTCGATATTTTAAGTACAAACGGGTTACTCCTTCGCAATAGAGTCTACGCAAAATGTGTGGTTTCAAAAAGGTATTATGCATGGAAATCATTTTAAAAAACAATAAACAATCATTAAAATAGCGATTCATTTTTTTATACAAAGTATATTTGGAAATGTTTTTCCCCTCAATTTGATAGTGTAAAAATTGAAATTGCGTTAAAAATAGTGGCTATTATGAATATAGATGAATGAAATTTATTCTAAAAGAAATAAATGTCTAAGTATAAAAACATTTTGACAGAAAGAGTAATTTATGTAATTTAAAAAAAATAGTACTTAACATATTATTTCAAATAAAATAAATTGTATTTATAAAAACTTCATACGTATAAACGAGCTAATGTAAATTTTGAAAAATCACTGTTAAAAACTGTATGAAAGTAATAATTTTCAAAAGAATTCCTTATATTCATAAATATTAATTTTATCGTTGAAACAGAAAGCATTCGTTAAAATGAGCAAATCTTTGTAATAATAATCACATTCTCTTTCGTTCCGACACAAATCTAAAACTTCCAACTATTTCAGGCATAAAGGCATTCATTAAAAATAAACTGAAGTAAGCGCAGGTTGTTTAGAACAACCATCATGTCTTTTCGTTTGTGTTTGGAAAATTTAACAGCGCATTAAATTTTTAAAGAGTTAGGAGTACAAAAGTTTGCAAAACATACATCAAATGTTAATTTAAAAAAAATAAGATACTGTATAATCACATTGTTATGTCCAATATTTCAAAAAACATTCCATTAGTTTTCGTTTTATAATTCATATAATTTTTAAATTTGCATCGTTAATATTGCATTTTCAAATATTATTTAGATAGTATTGAAATTAAAGAAAAAAATAAGTAAATATAATTGCGACGTATTTTCCTTAAAAACAACTTACGAATGAGTTCAAAATGTGCCAGAAATATAAATATTTAAAAAATATTAATAGCGTAATTTTTTGTAAGATCGTATCTATTTGAACATTTTTTTTTTACTTAATCTTAATAAGAATCTATATTCTAGATACTGGAATTGCTTTTCATGTAGGTAAATTTTAAGATATTTTATCAGGCTTTCAAAAGGCACAGTGCTTCCTTTAATTATTTACCAAAGTAATGAATGTTATCTTTTATAAAATCATTAAAATAATAAATTATTAACCTCTTCAGACCAGAATGTTTCTTTTTATATATTTTTCACTTCAGTTTTGCACTTACTTTAACAAACAAATAACTAAGAAATATTTAAAAAAAAAATAAAAATAAAAATAAAAATAAAAATAAAATAAAAACTCATTTTTACACTTAAATTTGATGACACATGGAGATTCAATAAGCAGATTTTTTGACAATTTCTAAGAATTTTTTGTTTTGTTTTAAGTTTTTGCATTGTAAATTCAGTAGATGAATAAAAAAATTATATTTAATATTTTTTTTGCCTTTACTAATGTAATTATATTGATATCTTAAATTACTGAAAAATTACTTGAGTTTTAATGTATTTACATTTCATTAATTTTTGATGCAATTCAGTTTAATATAAAACTTATCTCTCTAAAAAAAGCACTGTATAAGAAGAAAATTGCAATTTTGTTTATTTCTGTTATTTCTTCCATTCCCACCAATTTCTTCATTTTTATCACGCGAAAAATATATTGTAAAGATGTGTATCATTTATATGCGTATTTCTTTATATATGAGTCTAACTTACTAATCTAAATTATCTAAATTACTAATTACCTTAATGTGTTTTAAATTAAATTATTTTTGTGATTTCCGCCATTACCGATGGTATTTTCACTTACCCCAAACGCATGCCACCAAAGGTAGCCGTACCTTAGGTTGAGAACCAATGTCCTACTTGACGCAGAGATACCACTATTACAACTTCCTGAATTAATTCATTTTTTCACTCCTGCTTAAGGAAATAGACAAAATTTGATTAATCCTTGGTTGTAGCTATAAACACATAAAACAATTCTATGTTTTAATTCGTTAGCATTTTCAGCTTATCTTGACGTTTCAAATGACATGATTTCTAGCACAACAGTATTAACCCGCGAGTAGTCGCGACTTTTTTGACAACGTCATTAGTCGCGCTCGGTCTTTTCGCCGCTGACCCCCCGCATACCAAATATGTAAAATAAGAAATATTTTTCACCTAATATACGAAATAGCATTACAATGAAGATATAAATTTGCAGCTTTCTTAAATTATGCATTTTATTCATGAGATCTGGAGTATTTGGTAAAAGTAAAATTGAACTGTCTTTAGTGATTTTACGTAGACTTTTTTGCCAATTTCAACTTTGTTTCTAAAAATATACCTGAAAGAAAAACAGAGGTGCCCTGTTTCTTCACTAAGATGATCAAGAAACCTTCAAAATCAGGTACATGGTAGATCACCGTTGTATTTGTAATATGATACAAGTTAGGAGAAGATAAGTTATACGGGCGGCAAAAAGACCGACACGCGACTACTGACGGCTTAATGACTCTTTTATCCACTATTTAGCATACACCTTGATTGCATCATAACTCTTTCATAGAAATCATGTTTTCATTTAAGAGTCGATTCTTCAACAGTACATAATTTCTTTACATATGAGTCTATCTTTGCAATTTAAACTACCAATTCCCTTTATGAGTTTTTTATTAAATTATTTTGACTTCCGCCATTATCGATATTATTTTCACTTACCACAAACGTGTACCGCCACAGGTATCCATACCCTATGTTGGGAAATGCTGTTCTTCTAGATGGAGAAATACCAATATTACAATTTCCTAAATTATTTCATTTCTTCAGCCTATTTAAGGATATGGACAAAATTTGATTGATCTTTGGTTGTGGCTATAAACACAGAAAACATTTCTGTGCTTTAATTCATTAGCATTTTTCGCTTATCTTGACGTTTTTATCGATACGATATCCGGCATGACGATAATAATAACACTTTTACCAGTTATTTTTCTGTAACATACACCTTAATTGCATCATTACTCTTTCACATGTACCTCGTTTTCATTAAATAGTCAATTCTTCAGCAGTACATAATTTATTTACATATGAGTCTAACTTTGTAATTTAAACTACTAATTCGCTTTATGTGTTTTTAATTAGTGTTCTCGATTATACGTTTATACAATTGTACGTATAATCCCTATTACATAGAATATGGATTTGATATGTGTATAACACCCTCTTCAGACCTGACACATTTTAAGCCATCGTAAAAATTATTTCACAGTTTGTTCCATCTGTTTATACGTATAGAAACATAATTTTGTAATAAAAAGTAAAATAATTATTATTAGTTTCTACTTACTAGCAGGTATACAATTGTACACCTCGGGTTCATACTGAAAAAAAAAAATAAAAAAAAAATAAAAAAAAATAAAAAAAAACCACTCTATTTTTTAAAAAATTATTTAAATGAGGAATTTGGTGAACAATTGATACATATAAGCTTATTTCACGTGCTATTTTCGGAAAATATACAGGGTGTCCCAAAAGGTCGTTTACAAACTTAACATGCTGGTCTGTCATATCATGATGAACAATATTAAGTAGGAAACTAAGGGTCCCAAACGTCTTCCAAAGGCGATATGCGCCATTAAAGTTTAGGGTCCAAAAATTCAAATGATTATAAAAAAAAAGAAAAATTGGTCGATTCGTTTGTGGTTTTCACTAAAACTATTCTTTATGTCAGTATTTTCTTCAAAATAAATTATAAAGATAAATTTCAAAAAATATCTATAGAGGGTGCTTTAGAATTTGGAGTAACGATAAACTAGTTTTTACCATTATTTTTTGCATCTCATTAAATTTTTTTAGAAGCTTAGATATAAACTTAAATTTTGAGCTCAAAATCTAAATCGTTGGAAGTGGTTAAGTAGCGCAAACTGAATTGCTGCGGGAGGTTCAAATTTCAAATGATTATAAAAAACGGAAAAACTGGTCAATTGATTTGCGATTTTCACTAAAAATTATTCTTTATGTCAGTATTATCTTAAAAATAATTTATACAGATAAAATTCAAAAAATGCCGAAAGAGGGCGCTTTAGACTTTGGAGTAACGTACAACTATTTTTTCCGCTATTCCTTGCATCTCATAATTTTTTTAGAAGATTAGACATAAAATTAAATTTTGAGATAAAAATCTGAATCGTTGGAGTGGTTAAGTAGCACAAAGTGAAGTGTGTTCAACGGGGGTGGGGAGGTTCAAATTTCAAATGATTATCAAAAACCGAAAAACTGGCCGGTTTTCGCTAAAGATATTCTTTATATCATTATTTTCTTGAAAATAAATTTTAAAGATGTCTTTCAAAAAATTCCGTTAGAGGGCGCCTTAAACTTTATAGTAACCAACAATTATTTTTAACCGTTATTTTTTGTATCTAATAAAATGCTTGTAAAAGTTCAAACTTAAATTTTGTGCTCAAAATCTGCATCGTTGTGAGTAATTAATCGTCCAAAAATTGAACTGCGTTCGAGGGGTAGGGACATTTCAAAGGGGAAGGTAACATTTCAACTCCTGAACACAGTTCAGTTTGCGCTTCTTAACCCCTCCTATCAATTTAGATTTTGAGCACAAAATTTAAGTCTAAACTTTTGCAAGCATTTAATTAGATTTTAAAAAAATTAACATAACGCTAACGGTTAAAAATTATTGTTGGTTATTCTAAAGTTTAAGGCGCCCTCTAACGAATTTTTTAAAATTTATCTTTAAAATTTATTTTTAAGGAAATATTGACATAAAGAATAATTTTAGCGAAAACCGACCAATTTTCCGTTTTTTATAATCATTTGAAATTTGAACCTCCCCACCCCCATCGAATACAGTTCAGTTTGCGCAAATTTACCACTCCCAACGATTCAGATTTTCATCTCAAATTTAAGTTTATGTCTAAGCTTCTAAAAAAAAATTATGAGATGCAAAAAATAACAGAAAAAAATAGTTGTAGGTTACTCCAAAGTCTAATGCGCCCTCTATCGGCATTTTTGAATTTTATCTTTATAAATTATTTTCAAGATAATACTGACATAAAGAATAATTTTAGTGAAAATCGCAAATTAATTGACCAATTTTTCCGTTTTTTATAATCATTTGAAATTTGAACCTCCCCCCGCAATTCAGTTTGCGCTACTTAACCACTTCCAACGATTTAGATTTTGAGCTCAAAATTTAAATTTATGTCTAAGCTTCTAAAAAAATTTAATGAGATGCAAAAAATAATGATAAAAACTAGTTTATCGTTACTCCAAAGTCTAAAGCGCCCTCTATCGACATTTTTTGAAATTTATATTTATAATTTATTTTCAAGAAAATACTGACATAAAGAATAGTTTTAGTGAAAACCGCAAACGAATCGACCAATTTTTCTATTTTTTATAATCATTTGAATTTTTGGACACCAAACATTAATGGCGCATATCTCCTTTGGAAGACGTTTGGGACCCTTAGTTTCCTATTTAATATTGTTCATCGTGATATGACAGACCAGCATGTTAAGTTTGTAAACGACCTTTTGGAACACCCTGTATATCTTTATATATTGAGAGATAGATATTGCATTTTGTACAAATAAGTCTGGTTCTTGATTTGCAGCCTTCATACTTATATTTTGAAGCTTAAAGTTACCATTTTTTGAACGAGGAAACTGTCCAATTTTATTGTATCCAATATAGTAAATTGGCTTCTAAATCCCTTACGTTGTTTTCGCTGTGGTTTATTTGCGGAATCGTCTTCAAAATCATTTTCAGTAGAATAAATTTTACGTGGTTTCCATGGTAGTTGTTCTTCACTTACTTTGCTCTTACATTTCATCAGCACTTATGCAATCTCTAAAAATACCGCAACAGAGACAGCCTGTCTTTTAGAGGAACTTCACCTGTTTTGCAATTTCTGATATACATTATCCAACAAATGGATATAATCAAATCTATAAAATGTATAAAAACTCTTGTTCACTACATTTTTGAGTGAATAGAACAACGGTAGTAAACGAAACACCTATCCTATAAATCTGTACCACCCATACACGTTTTGTATTCACAATTGCGGTTTATGTTACATTAATTTTGCAGTTTTGATCTTTAGGTCACCCAACACAACTCCTCTCGAGATCGCTATCGATGGAGGTCGAAAGCAAAGTTACACATTTTTTTTTATCTTTCCAGTTTAGTATGCACATTATCGTTCCCTTACCTTTGTCTGTAATCCCACTCTCCATGTTACAAGTCTCGATCATTCATGAATTTTTATCCGCTCCTCCAAGTCTTTCGTTCATAATCACTCCAGTTTGTTAGATACGGTTCCTCAATAAAATTCGACACATCTTACACTAGCAAAAAAAAAAAAAAAAAAAAAAAAAAAAAAAAAAAAAAAAAAAAAAAAAAACTGTTATAGTAAATCCCCCGTGTAGAGGCTTTTGGTATAAATTTTAAAAACAATTTGACAATATACCTTCATCTAGACCTAATCATTATTATTTTGAATCATCAGTTGGTACATTTCCTTTTTGCATGATATATTTGGCAGTCAAGGGCATGGTCATCCTTGGCGGATAAAACAAAGTTTTTTAATCCCAACGGATTAGGTTTTAACGGCACATACTGTCTAGATCCACAACGTCCAGCAAATGGGATCTAGTGATCTGTGTTCATCTAGTGATAAAGGTTTTGGCCGGGGCAGGGACAAACATTTAATTCTTACTGCATTCAAGATAATATTAACTTTCCATAATTTGTCATATGCTTAAAGATCATTTGACTTATCTGCAAAATGAAGAAATTTTCTAATCTCAAAAAATCGATTACGTGACATAATAGCTGCGATTCTTAGTACTGCCAGTATAAGCTTACTTGGAGATATTTTAAAGTTCCCATGAGTATGTGTACGATAATGCTATCAACCTTTTAAATTTTAATTATTGAAATACTTCGAAATAGAATTTTTTTTAAAATAGAGTCGATTTACATGTTTAAAAACTTTATATACATTCACTTTTCCATTAGTAACACACACATTTGACAAACATTTTTAATTCTTTTAATCATGGTAGCCCAGAAAAAGGATTAGATGTATACTTTTTTCTCAATTTTCATAGACATAGTGAGTTTAAAATTTGAGGATACTAATCTTAATTCATGTGAATATATTTATATGTATCGTTTAAAAAAGCCCACCTCCCCCGATTGATTTTTTTTAACGAGATACAATGTGTAAACTCAAAGACATTTATTGCTCTTTTTCAAATAAAAAAATAATTACGAAAATTATTCATAATTTTATTTTTAAGGGTCTTTTTTTAGAAAAAGAATAACTACTGTAAAAAATATAAGTGTCGAAGTATCAGTTTATTCCGATCTTTACTCTTCGAAATAAGTATTGACAATCTTCAGAAAAACTTACCCCGTTATCAAAGTATTTAACGAAAAGAAAATATTAGATTTTAAGCAGAAAAAAAGAAGGGGAATTCCTTTGATATAGAATAAATTTATTTTTATAGTAAAAAAAAATCTACGTAAAGTTTTGTACGTTTTTTTTAAAGTTCTATTTCATTTACTACATTTCTTGGGTCTTTGATCCCTCGTTTAAGAAGAGGCTTAGACGACGAATCCATTTTAATAGGTTGCCGATTGGATAGGACCTATTGTTTCACCAGTAGCACAAAATGAGTTTTCTGCAATATGTCTTTATATAGCAGAGAACAGGCACAGTCTTTTTGTTCAGCCCAACACCACACTAAGATTTTTTTTCTACTTTTGGCTCATACATCTACACCAAAACAAAACTGCGCCAGAAACATGAAAATTATACAAATGAGATTTCATATTCCAGCTTCACTATCAGATACTTATCGACCGGGAGGCGACAGCGCAGACAATCACTGTGATGTAGAATCACATATAGTTTTCTTAAATTTTACATTTTTCTAAATTACCGTTAAAACTAATCTTTAATTAAATGTCCATTTTATCTTAACGTTTATTTTCGATTCCACAATAACTTTCCGTTCAAAAGAAAAGAAAGAAAAACATCTAGCATCTGCCTTATTACTGAAGAACGGCTGTCAGATAAAGAGAATTCATTAAGATGCGTATTTCACCCTTGCTGGAAACAAATAAAAAAAGAATAAAGTTCGAATGTGTTTGCGGTCAGTGAAATTTCATTTTCCTCTCTGCGTAATTTTAAGTATAACTTATTCGTTGCATATGAGTCTTTTTATGTACATAATGGTTGTTATGTCTTTTGAGAACATTTTCCCAAAATATGCTCCTAACGTACGAATTGGCAGTCGGATTCCTTTTTGGCGTATTTTTTAGGACTGCTGTTTTCTGGTTGCCCTGCTATTAAATTCAAAATCCTTTTATTGTTTAAGCGTAACAGACAATTTTGCGGAGATGATATCAGTCATTTTTCATATGCTTAATATCGCCAATTGTGTGATGCCAATGTGTGAATTTTTCAGTGAGGAATTAATTGCCTCCCTCTCGCTTCATGAACTCAGTCATGTGAAGACTGTTTTCTTAAAAAATGCGTTCAGGCACCATCCCTAACTTTTCTGTATGAAACACTTAAATTTTGAAGTTTACTGCAAATAAATAATTTTTCTTAAAGAGCATTTATTGTCTTAAGCGATCATAGCCTATAACTAGCGAATGCATTTTTAAAAAGAACCTGTCAACATACTTTAAATTACAGATCTATAATATATAAATTTATGGTGCCTACACCAGGCATTCGCAATTTTTAAACGTCAAGGGATGGTGCCTGCTTTTAGTTGCCTGCTTCGATTTGCTTGAAAGTTTAGTATCTGGACTATTTATTAGCACTTATCTGGACTATATCTGGACTATTATCTGGACTATTTATCTACCTGAGTAGTATGACATTATCTTATTCATTGGATGTTTACATGATTTTTGAAAGCCTATTCCCCCGACAGATGACTATCTATTACGTTTTCGGAATATAGACTATTAGCTATTACGAGTGTTCTCAGTTCATAGAATATAGTTTGGAGTGCCTATAGAATGCGGACTGTCGCTGCCGGATTTTTCCCTGATGGATCGCATTGGAATTGTGTCCCGGCGCCGAACCATTATTCATGTTCGATGCGGCTGATTTTTCTGATCGAAGAATTTCACGAGGCTCAGCGTAAACAACTCCCGCTCGTTAACGCCTGGTCCTGCCGATGTAGGCCTAAGAATCTGCGGTAGATTGTTGTGACTCCTATTGCGCCTCCGATAAACTCGCAGCCTTGCTTTCGGCAATATAGTGCATTTTATTTCTACTTTGTGTACTTCAGAAGTTTTTATTTACTTCAGAAATGGATCGAGTGCTGCAGTGTGATCAGTGCTACGGATTTTCATGTGTGTGCTCCAATTTAACCGGCATACACAGATGTGCTTTTCGCACTGGATTTGATGTGTCTGTGATGGTCAACGTCCAAATATAGCATTTCTTCAAAAATTAAAAAAAAGGAATTGTCGAAATCTTTTATGAAAAGAAGTAAAAAAATTAGCGCACTCGTGAGAATGCTGCCAAATTAAAACAATGGAGTGATTAAAAAAAAAAGATAGTGAAGAAAATAAATAAACATCTGCGGTATAAAATGTGAGTACGAGAAAATATATGCATTTTATATTTTATGATTTTAATGCTCAATCTCTATTTTAATTACATGATTTTTTGTTATTATTTTAGAATAATATGATGAGTGATTTTATTTCAATTATTGTTTATTATGCATTGTTTTCTCATGCTCATATTTATTTTTGTGAATAATATTAGTTAGAAGTTTTCTTAGATTACGTCGAAATATTTCATAGTTTTACAAATGCTATTTAAGAAATAAGACGCCAAATATGAGAACATGATAAAAAGGATATTTTTCATATAACTAAGTATCTATCAACTGTGCACTCTTACTGAAATTTCATTCAAAGTATTAAGACAATCTTAAAAAAAAAAAAGAATTCAGAATATTGACTTCATAAATCGTATTTTTTTTTGGATGATTGTGCTAAAGAAAAAAATCTATTATTTTACTTATTTTCTTTAAATATTACATTTTTATTTACTTTGCAATGCGATTCGTTTTCAACTATTACAATCTGACATTCATATGTATACATTTACAGTTTTATATATTTCTTTACCTGATTTTATAAGATGATTAAAAAAAAAAGAGGTTAAAGGTAAGTTAATGGTGCATCTAAAACATTCATGTTTCCAGATAAATAAGAGATAATGTTTTTGTGTCAGACTATTATTTTTGCAGGTTAGGAAAGTTAAAAAAAAAAAGTATGAAGAAAGATGAATATGAATAATTGTAATAAATAAAGATGTATGCACCTCTCTATATTTTTGACACTGCCTTCATCTTGAGATACATAAAATTGTATCATTTGAGTTACATTTTATTATGCTTTGAAAATTCCATAATCAAAGGGTAAGTTATGTTTTACTGTGTTTCTTTGAGTATTATTTACAGATAATACATTATTTTTATATTTGTACTTAAAAGTATTAATCATTTTCTTTATTGCATAATTGAATATATGTAATCAATATCTTTAAAGGAGCATTTTCTATTGATTATATCCATTTAAGTAGAGCTATTCCTTGCAGCTAAATATTAAAGAATTTTGTTTCTTTATTCTGTATACATAAAGAAGACGACTGTTTTATAACATATAATATATAAACGTACTACATGCAGAATATTCTTCGTCAGTAATTATGACCTTATAAGAACTTTCATTTTAAAGGTTATTTCATAAAATATATCTAGGTAATTTTCTTGAAATATTATAGTATTTCTTAGACATTTATTTGATAATATACAGAATGGTCTTACAATTTTTATATAATCAATGTGTATGTTTGTTTTATTACATAGATATAGGTAATTAATTTTAGATGCCTTTTACATATTTGTGTATAGATATCTTATTTTAATGTTCATAACATATAAAGTTCATTAAGTGGTATATCACGACATACCATTATAAAATACTTTATGTGTTGTCATGTTGACAAATTTAGAAATATAATGAAGGAGGCGAGAAGCTTAAATTTGTTTTCGCTTATGGTAAATTTTCACTTGTTTTTTTTTTTTACTAAACTTTAAATTATTGACAGCAATTAGACATTGCATAATTTATATTTTAAAATATTTTCGCAAATATAATATGCTTTTATATTTGGAGATGTCATATGTGAAATATCATATTTGCTTTAGTTATATTATCTCAACCTGTCACAAGCTTTCCTCTTAACATTTTAATGCCTGCTCGAGTCATCAATATTATTATTAATTTTAACAGGAAGAGAGATTTTATTTATTTCATTAATGCAATTAAAACATATAACGTACCAGTATAGATTTTAAGTCAATTGTATGTCGTGTTGTTGCATACCAGCACACATTTTTAGATGTGAAATCTCAGTATTTTTAAAATTCAGTTAATATTTTTATTTTTGTTTCTAATATTTAGTGACTGTTTTCGATAGATTTCTTCTTGCATTGTGTTATTTTCTAGAGGTAGCACAATGTCAAGAATGTTTTTTAGGGGTTTCTTTTCCTTTTGGGGGTAAGATGGCCACTTACCTACAAAAAGGGAGAGAATGTTTGTCTTCATTTACAAAATTCATTAATTCATTTTTTAAAATTTACTATTATTCGACACTTTGCTAAATTCTCACCGTTTTTTCATGTGCAGAACATTTTTAATTTTTTTATTTATTTAGGCATGTCATTACTGAAGTGTGGTCTCGCGCGACCTCGCGGTTTTCAAATTAATTCGTTAGAATATATTTCACAGAGATTTCCTTTTTCTTGCAACTCTTGTACATGTTTGTTGTGGTTTCATATTCAACCTGGCTTTACATGCATACACATACTTACACTTCATTCTCACAAAATTATTTTTGGTTATGGTTCAAAGATAACACTCGCCTTGGTTGAATTCAGTCATAATTTTTATGTACTTCTGTAATATTTTTTCTACATACTGTGTTATGATCACATTCCTTTTATTTTCTCTGCAGACAAAAAAAAAACTATTTTGTTTTACATAATTTTTACACTCATTCATGCTGGTTGGTTTACTGTTAGGAACAGGCATTTTTCCTCTTTTGAGGTTTAAATTGTTATAAATACACATTATTTACATCTTCAATTATTTTAAACACGTCATATAATGTATTAGTTCCTGGTACACATAATAATTTTGTTCATAGAAAAAACACAAGAGTTCATCGCACATTCTTTGTTCATTGATATTACACTAGTTCATCGCTTTACTTTCCATTCTTGTTGTACATGGGGAAACTTGTTACATTCATTTTTGCTAAAACAAAAAAATCGCTTTTTTCCTGGTCATTTTAGTTCGCCGAATAAACAACTTAGTTCATAGCATATTTACATGATTAATTATAGAAATTCTACACAGTAGTTCATCGATTTTTTTTTCCACTTTGGTTCATAGAATATTTACACGTTTAGTTATAGAATTTTTCACGTTAGTTCATCGATGTTTTTCACATTAGTTCATAGAGATTTTATACATGTGTTCAGTCATGTCGTACGTTGTAGTTCATAGAGATGTACACTTTAGTTCGTTGAAGTTTTATATTATTATTCATAGAATGTTTACACATTAGTTCAATGAAAATACACATCTTTGTTCATAGAATATGTAACACATTACGTCTTAGAAAGTAAACCACATTTTAATGTACATTATCTTTAAGATATAATTTGGAACCTCTTTTTAATTATTTTTGTTAGATAAAACAGTAGTTTTTTTTAATGTATTTTTTTCTAAAAGTCCATACAACACTCAGGAAACTGCCAGCACATACTTTAAGGATTTTAATATGGGAAATAAATTATAATATGTACTTGCCTTTCCACATACATTTTTTTTCTTTACTAAAAAATAATTTGACTGATTGGACGCGGATGGTGACTCGATGCTAATTATATCATTTCACAAAATGATTCTTCTCAAAATAGTATAATATATCTTTAAAATTGGACATGTTTCTGATACAATATTATTTTGGTTCTTGTCACTAGTTAGATATACTTTTATCTTTAAAAGTATATATGCTAGAACAGGTATGACCATTACATCATTTGTACTTTCCTCTATTTTAAATGACACTTTAAATTTTCACACATTTAAGCTTTTAGAAATACATGCACTTACTGCAGTTTGTTTAGATCATCATGTACACACAAAAATATTGTAAGCATTTTTATTATGTTACAAAAATCACAATTGTTTTGGCATGACTCTTAGCTATAACTTAAACATGAAGAGTATTTAAGTCGAGGAAGTTAAATACTTTTACAGTTTTAATAGTACATATTTGTCACATTTGATATTCCGGTAATATTTTATGCCTATACACTTAATTTTTAACCTTTTGCTAACCATAGTATTCGACAGTTTTTTTTTTCTTTCACTTCACACATAAATCATAGTTAAAACACGTAGTTCACTGTAGCTGGTTTAGAGTTTAACCAGAGTTTCTTTTTACATAACACATGTAGTTCATTGAGACAAGTTATGCCTTATTCATCGAGTTGTTTAATGATTGTTAATTCATTAATTACGTAATTGAATGTCACTCATTGGTAGGTGTTTTTGTGTTCTGGTATACATACTGTCTGTTTCTTATGTTAGCAAAAAAAAAAAAAAAAAAAAAAAAAATCCTAATTTGTTTTTCTACACAATCGCGAGAGCGTTGCTTAGCATGCGGCAATGGTATTTACAATGGTATTTTATTTTACAAAGGTTTTACAATGTTACTTTTGCGGCATGCTACGCGGATGGGCTTGTGGTCTGTGGATAACAATTTTGTGGGATTTCACCTTTCTTTTTTTCCCTCATCAATGGTATTCCTTGTGGTCCAAGACATTTCACGTGAATATATATATATTTATTGTTCACGAATTTTCTTATAGGTTAAGCATAGGTTTTCATTTTTCTTATTACATACATGCAGCCTTCTCCTGGTTTATACCAGTTAATTCTTTAGCACATATTAATTGAGGCTGAGTTCACACACACAATTTTTCTCTTCAGTATTACCTGTTGTACAATTCACTTAAAATTTTATTTTTTCTCATACATTTTTACATTTAAAAGATTACATGATGGATTAACTCAATTTTTTTAACACAAGTAAATGCTTATTAAATCACAGTTTTATTTAAACTACATTTATATTAAGACAGGGGAATACAGTTGTCACATGGAATTAAATGGCTTATGACAGTGTTTGAGGTATTTTTTTATATCCTGATTTTCTACAGTTTTTATTACTGTCTTCTTTACCTTATATCTATCTCATGAATATAGATTTGTTTAATATTCATGTTGAGAGATTAAAAAAAAAAAACCTTTTTTAAAAAAAGACAGAAACTTACAACTTATACTTTCGTTCATTATTATGGGCATTATTTCTGGATTTTTAGTTATTCATATTACATTTTTGTTTCTCTGTGTGTTATATTATACCTTTTTTTGCATTATATTAATCGTGTATCTTATTTTATTCTATTATAATATTGATCAATACATATATTTAATGTTTATTATTGAAAACATTTTGAAACTTATAGCCAGCTGGTAAGTGACTTGTTTACTTAGGCCTAATGTATTTTTATTTTGTATGTGCACAATTCTGATACAAGTCATCGTCTAAATAAGACGAATTGAAGAGTGATCACAAATTTTATTAATGAAGCTGCAGCTGTTTCTAAATAGAAACAATATACCTGTATGACAAAATTTATGGTACCAATATATTATATCATGATTTATATACTTTTATATGGGATGGTTGCCTGCTTAGAGAAAAGTTCAAATGCTGTTTACTTTATTTAGTAAAGGTTTGGTTTGTTTTCATGAGCATTTTACACATTATTACTTGTAAGAGCATATGAAAATTGATTTTTCTCCCTCCATGTACATTTATAGATTTTTTTTTTCGCCTGTGAAAGGGGTGATATATGTGATGTAGAATCACATATAGTTTTCTTAAATTTTACATTTTTCTAAATTACCGTTAAAACTAATCTTTAATTAAATGTCCATTTTATCTTAACGTTTATTTTCGATTCCACAATAACTTTCCGTTCAAAAGAAAAGAAAGAAAAACATCTAGCATCTGCCTTATTACTGAAAAACGGCTGTCAGATAAAGAGAATTCATTAAGATGCGTATTTCACCCTTGCTGGAAACAAATAAAAAAAGAATAAAGTTCGAATGTGTTTGCGGTCAGTGAAATTTCATTTTCCTCTCTGCGTAATTTTAAGTATAACTTATTCGTTGCATATGAGTCTTTTTATGTACATAATGGTTGTTATGTCTTTTGAGAACATTTTCCCAAAATATGCTCCTAACGTACGAATTGGCAGTCGGATTCCTTTTTGGCGTATTTTTTAGGACTGCTGTTTTCTGGTTGCCCTGCTATTAAATTCAAAATCCTTTTATTGTTTAAGCGTAACAGACAATTTTGCGGAGATGATATCAGTCATTTTTCATATGCTTAATATCGCCAATTGTGTGATGCCAATGTGTGAATTTTTCAGTGAGGAATTAATTGCCTCCCTCTCGCTTCATGAACTCAGTCATGTGAAGACTGTTTTCTTAAAAAATGCGTTCAGGCACCATCCCTAACTTTTCTGTATGAAACACTTAAATTTTGAAGTTTACTGCAAATAAATAATTTTTCTTAAAGAGCATTTATTGTCTTAAGCGATCATAGCCTATAACTAGCGAATGCATTTTTAAAAAGAACCTGTCAACATACTTTAAATTACAGATCTATAATATAATCACTTCATCGAGTTCTAGATGAAAATCTAGGATTAGTTAATTTTTGATTCGCATATTAGAGTTCAATCGGTTATCTTGTTGGAAAACACCTAAAATTTGATTTTAGAGGTTGACTAGTAGTTTAATCATTATGCTTCATTGCACCTAAAAGTATGAAAGCATGGAGAATTGGGAATAGTAAAATATAATGATAAAACTATAATTCAGCTACTAAAATTGAGTTTTAGGTGTTTTCCACCAAGATATGACTTGGCAGACCGATTGCATTTTAATATGTGAATAGATATCTAATTAATCCTAGATATTCATCCTTGAACTGGATGAGGTGACTGTCTGGGTTGCCACCTCTCGGTATATTAGAATATACGAGTCTATCCACCAGTATAGGTCAATGTGATAATTGAATACAGGAATTGGAAATTCACAATGTAACGTAACCCAATAATCCTATTCACGCTATGTAAATCGGGCAGACATCGCGAAAAAAAGTTTCTTCGTGCAGCAGGTCTTATAAAACAAAGGGATTTTAAAATAACTTAATTATTTCGTATTTTTTAAAAAGAATTTTTTTTTTTTTTTACTTTTAAAAAATAATTTAAGTAATTCGTACGTTTATTGTTCAGAACAGGCAGGACCAACGAATTACTCTTTCCAAAGCTTGACTTTTACTTATCCATCATACGTTGTATAGGATAAGCCTTAGAATCGTTTTGAAAATTTTAACGGATTTACACGTTTCAGACAATGGAAATTCCGAAAAACATATTAAAAATATTGTCGTCCGTCTATTTGCGTGTCTGTCTGCCTGAAGGTATGTCTATGAACACTCTATCTCCCGTAAAAATTGAGAAAGAGGATTAAAATTTGGTATTTAATTAGTATATAATAATGTTAACAAGTCTGTTGAATATCAGTAACCTTGATTATCCGGAACTTTTTTTTCGGAATCTAGAAATATTCATTCTGATGAAAGGTATATAAAGATTTTCGATTTTTTTTTAATTTTAGGATATACTGTACTACCTCTGACAATAAAGTTCGGTGAATGAATTCAGAACGACCGATCTGGCAACACTGGGAAAACAAAACGCTGCACCGGCATAGAGGCAAGTGTAGACTATCTTTCCCCACAGATATTCAGTTGAGCGTCGTTTATGTTCTGTGTAAGACGTGCTTTGCTAAGTGCTTGTTCAGTCTGTTGGTTCTTAACTAAGAACAGGAAAATGAACGAATAAAAGATCAGTTTAAATTTTGGTTTTAAGCTTTGCATGACACCGAAATATATTCACGAGTGATGGTGCAAATTGAACACCTACCATACTCGCCAGATCTCAATCCTCCAGATTTATTTCTATTTTCACGACTCAAACTATCTTTGAAAGAGATTTGACCCTATTGCTGACATCCAACGAAACGTGACGAAGCTTTTGAACTTCATCCCAAAAGAAGACTCCTTGCGAATTTAACAGGACATGTATAGCAGATCTCAGCGGTGCATAGTTATAGGAGATAACTATTGTAAAGGATGGTGCGGTAACTTTCGTTAATATTTCACCTGCATTAATGCTATAGGACTATTCATCGAACTTTATTGTCAAAGGTTGTATAATATAATAAAAAAAATTAAATTCTGCATAAAAATTGAAGTTAATCTGATAATTAATTGCCGAGATAGTTGTAATCCTATATTCTGCACTTTTGCATGACCCTGTATTTTATTCAAAATTGATTTCAATTTTTTTGTTGTAAAATAGATGTTTAATCTGACGCATTAAAGTGCAAATTAATATGATTATTATTTTTCTTGTTATAAGGATTTGCTTACGCATTTCGGTACTACTTGATTATCTCGTCAACTAAAAAAACTTTAAAAAAAATACCGCCAAATTGCTCGTCACTTGGTGATATATTGCCCAATCACGCGATAAAAATTACTCGCCGATAGGGGCGTCGAATTGTCGCTATTTCCAGTATTTCGCCAAATTCTTATAGGCTTCCATTGCAGTCAAATAGGGTTCAGTTTTGTTAAAAATATTTAAATATACGTTTTAAGTTTGTTTTGGAGTTGCAATGTAATTTATAAACAGTTAATACATGAATTATTTTTATATTTTATGTTATACATATCCATGATGGGTAAGTATTACGGTGGTCTCCAAACGACTTGTCTTAGTAGGCAAACAGGACAACGTTCATCCAAAACAAGTTGGAAGTTGCACGTCAAACATAATAATAAAGAGCGTTCGTATTATAACGAAGTTTTAGAAGTATTAAGATGGTGTAATATCTGTTGTACTCTTATAAAAATGAATGAATACAAACATTGTTACGAATTTAAATATTAAATTCAGTGATATGGTAATAATATTACTCCCTCTTAAGTGGAGTGTAATCATCTTGCCAATCTAGAGTCGTTACCTATTACGTAATATCACTAAAATACCAATATATGAAAAGATTTCATAGCATGAATAAAGTTTTTATTAAATCTTGATTCGATATTCATAAAATGTTAAATGACTAATGTATATTCTGGAACAATACAATGTATTTAATTTCAAACCATTCTTCTTTTAGTTTTAACACTGTTATACGCGGAGAGATAAACAAAGAGATGGACAAGCCAAATGACGACAATAGATATTACACATTTGTATAATTACGACATTCTTCCATAGACCATGATGTAATACATTGTTTTTTCTACTTTTCTATAAAACAAATATAAAGTTATATTATTTTCAATACCGAACATGACATAATATATCTCAATAACTTGTATCAAGTACTGAACAATTCAACTATATTAAAGTAAGTTCGAGTTCGGACAGATAGACAGACTACCAGGTGGACAAACAAACTAAATTCACAAACGAATTTTACTTTCAGCGATTTATACTAACAAACGGAAACATACTGCAACACTTTTGTCCTTATTTTACCTACTAATCTTTAATTACATGTCACTAATTACTTAAAATTTAATTAAAAAACTTAATACTCTTAAAATTACTGAAATATACTTTCAGAGATTATCTTTCATATACGGATGTGCATCCAATTCTTTTCGTGGTCTTGTCTATCATTTGATTAATATCTTTCAAAAACATATAAAATGTAGTTCAGCAAAATAATACATAATTTATTTTAAAACCACTTCTAACATAATTCATATGTAATACTCTTATAAATTCTTTTGTATAACCCTGTATATCATTTACAGCATTTATACACATAATGTAATATGAGAAAATTTAGTTAAAAGTTCATATTACAAGCAAAAAGGAATCATCTGTAATATACAATACTTCGGATATAGTATTTTATCCGAAATATTTTGTGCATCCCTGTAAATACTATGTGCTTTATATTGCACAGGACGTAACTTGTCGTAAATTGCTGCAAAATTATCAATTTCGGAAAATGTAAAATAGTTTATTGTAATTAAAATATGCCCAAAACTAAGTTTCCGCTACACCATTATATAACGGAATAATTTTGTGTGGCCCTGTAAATTAATAACACATTTCGAACTGTGCATTACAGACTGTACAGAATGTATATTTTGTTGTACATCAGAGATGCATATTAAATTCAAAATGTTCGAAAGAGTGTAATATCATTGAAAATGTAATTAAAATTATTTTTCCCTTTAATCGTAATGTAACGGAATTTTTTTACTGTCCCTGTAATTGAATTATACATCCGATTTTCATAAAATTTGAAATAATACGACAAAATTATGCAAGAATTATATGTTTTTGATTTCAAGACATTCGGTTTTATCTTGTACTTATGCTTTTACATGTGACAGACAAAAAGAGAGACTGACGTACAAACGGCCGGACATACAAAAACTACATTTAACGATTTTTGAATTTGTTTATGGTCAGTGACATGAATTGACGGCTTACATATTTTACAACTTACATTGCCTTAATGATACACTCTTAAAACGAAATAGTGGATTTGGCTTCTCAGGAAAGAGCTGTAATTTATTGAATCGTTGATAAGTTATTTTTTAAATGCTTTACTCATCTTGATTTAGACTGCTTATTTAAATAACTCATCTTGATTTAAATTATTTAAAAACAACTCACTCACTTGAGTTGTTCCAACTCTTTATGAGAAGCTGCCTTTCAAAATGTGAGATGAGCGAATTTTGGGCTCAATTTGAGTTATTTTTTGGCTGATATTTTAAAAGAAATGTATTTTTTAAATGAAATTACAAAAGCTGTATAAAAAGTAGTATAACATTTATAAAGTTTTAATACTTATGACAACATTTCTTAAAACGATTGTAATGTTTCAGGAACAAATTCCAATACTATAGAAAAATAGCGGAAATTTTATTATTTCTAAATATAGAGAAACTATAGAATATGTAGAAGATCATAAAAAATTTAGTGATCTCAGAATTTTTAAGCTATTGCATAGCTTTTATCGCGGGCTTTGAGCGCAGTGACCGAATCCAAAAATTCCGTAACGCGAAAAATCCTAACACATCCGTAACGAAAAAAACTAACACTCGGCTAACGTCATTTCGTTCGGAAAACTTCGGGACGGTATCCTTCGGTAGACTTCGGCAGACATTGATGTGGTGTTTATCAGATATTAGGATATAAAGTCTCAAACTTATGTTTCTTATGATCTAATTTTCATAGCGCGGCCAAATTTTGTTTGGTAATTTATTATGATACAATGTTTATTTTGGTGGTCTTATTTATTTTTGTAACAGGAGACCCCCCACCATGAGGGTCGAAAAATTTAAAATGCTTATAACACGCAATCTAACTTTCGTAGCGCGGCCAAACTTGTTTGGTAATTTATTATGAGATAGTGTTAATTTTTGGTGACAGGAGACCCCACACAGTGAGGATCGAAAAATTTAAAATGCTCATAACTTGCGATCGCATTTTCGTAGCGCGGCCAAATTTTGTTTGGTAATTTATTATGAGACATTGTTAATTGTTGGTGACAGAAGACACCCCACGGTGAGGGTCGAAAAATTAAAAATGCTCATAACTCGCGATCTAATTTTGGTAGCTTGGCACAATATTGTTTGGTAATTTATTATAAGACAGTGTTAATTTTTGGTGACAAGAGACCCCCCACGGTGAGGGTCGAAAAATTTAAAATGCTTATAACTCACGATCTAATTTTCGTAGCGCAGCCAAATTTTGTTTGGTAATTTATTATGAGACAGTATTAATTTTTGGTGACAGGAGACCCCCCCACGGTGAAAGTAAAAAAACTTAAAATGCTTATAACTCGCGATCTAATTTTCGTAGTGCGGCCAAATTTTGTTTCGTAATTTTTTATGAGTCAGTGTTAATTTTTGGTGACAGGAGACCCCCCACGGTGAGGGTCGAAAAATTTGAAATGCTTATAACTCGCTATCTAATTTTCGTAGCGCGGCCAAATTTTGTTTGGTAATTTAGTATGAGACAGTGTTAATTTTTGGGGACATTAGACCCCCACGGAGAGGGTCGAAAAATTTAAAATGCTTATAACTCACGATCTAATTTTCGTAGCGCTGCCAAATTTTGTTTGTAATTTATTATGAATCAGTGTTAATTTTTGGTGACAGGAGACCCCCCACGGTGAGGGTCGAAAAATTTAAAATGCTTATAACTCGCGATCTAATTTTCGTAGCGCGGCCAAATTTTGTTTGGTAATTTATTATGAGATATTGTTAATTTTTGGTGAGAAAAGACTCCCACGGTGAGGGTCGAAAAATTTAAATTGCTTATAACTCGCGATCTAATTTTCGTAGCTCGGCCAAATTTTGTTTGGTAATTTTTTATGAAACAGTGTTAATTTTTGGTGACAGGAGACCCCCCCCCCCCACCGTGAGGGTCGGAAAATTTAAAATGCTTATAACTCGCGATCTAATTTTCGTAGCGCGACCAAATTTTGTTTGGTAATTTATTAAGCTATTGCATAGCTATTATCGCGGGCTTTGAGCGCGGCGGCCGAATCTAGGAATTCCGTAACGAGAAAAAATCCTAACACTCCGGATAACGACGTTTGAGTTTGGCAGACTTCCGCGCGGTATCCTTCGATAGACTTTAGCAGACATTGACGCGGTATTTTTGCATAAGTTGATAAAAAATGCTATGCAATAGCTTTACCGCGGCAGTCCCCGAGTGCCACACATATTTTTTTTTTTTTGAAACAACATACTGAATTTAAAAAAAATAACAACAATGAATGCAGAATTCTAAAAATGAATGCTGAATTCTAAACATTTAACCTCTTCAATCCTGGAGTACCCATTTGGGTACATTAAAACAAAAGACAAAATTACACACAAATTTTTTTTATAAATGCCTAGATTTCTGCTAGCACTATTCAGATACATCACAGATTTCTATATTACCAATAAATGTGCTACATGTTTAAAGAAGGAGGAACCATGTGACTTTGAAAATGGAACATTTCCAAGATGGATGACATAAACAATTTTCCAACAACTTTACGTCAAAGTATGTGAATAATACAAATTTTTGAATGAATGAAAAAAATATATTGCATTTTTTATAAACTATAGTGTTTCAAGAATGATTTTGAGTTGTTTATAAATGTTGTTCATATGTGCATGGATGTGGAAAACATCTGTAAATATGTTGTACCCATTTGGGTACAATGGTTGTTTACTATACATTTCCAGCTAAAGAACTTTTTGTGTATTTATTGTGTGCATTTGGTTATTAAAATTTTTTTTTAGGAAATAATAAATTATTTAATTTAGTCTTAAAAAATATTTAAAAGGACTTTTTTGATTTTTTAAAATATGAAGTAATATACTGAATTTTCTGCTAAAACATGTCATAATTTTTAATAACTTTAAAAATATCTAACACATTTTGAAAAGTTGTACAGTTGTAGAAGCCTGCATGAATTAGTCAAAAAAGTCTATAATAAATTATACTTTATTAGAAGATTATTGTTAAAAGGTATGTATACTTTTACAAGATAAATACAGGGTAAGTCATAAATATCGAAACAATAGGCTATATCCTTAAATATTGCTTTTAGACCCATACTTCCAATTGCGAAAATTCATAAAAATATGTGAAATTTTTGATAAGATAAATTGCGACTCCATGGGGGGGGGTCTAGTTGAAAAGTTACGAAAAATAAATTTTTATACGTCCCCCGTAGGAAAAAAATTCCAATTAGGAAAACTTTCCTTATTCAGTCCTGAATAAAACACAAAAATTTGTATCTTCATATCTCCAAAATTCGCAAAGTTATAGCCGTTTAAAAAATTCATCAGGTTTTAAGGGATTAGACACAAATTGAAATGCACGCAATTCGAAAAACAATGTTACTTTAACTGTTCTAGGAAACGCGTAAAAAATCTATTTTTTGAGTTAGAATTTTGATTTTTATCTTTTTTGTGATGGTTAGCCTTATAATTAACTAAGAAAATCACATCTTAAAATTTCTCATACAATTTATAAAAGTTTCATGTGGTTAGTACCGGTTTAAATGGGACAATCAAAAATCGTTATAACTCGTAACATTATTTATCGGATTTCAATTTCTTTCCATTTAATTAAAGATGATAATCTGATTATAGTTTTGTTCCAAGGTTTTTTTTATATTAATTTTAAAACAATTAAACTTAAAAAAAAATCATATTTTCAAAAGCAAACATTTTTTCAAAAGTAAACATTTTTTCAAATTTGCCAAAACTAAATTAATGTAGAAAAATGAAAAAGGACGTGTTTCAAGTTCTTTTTTCCTTTAAAAATTCTTAATATTTAATAACTTAAAGACAAGAAATAGAGGGGAAAAATCATTATGCAGAAAAACGAAGTGTATTGTTTAAATGTCCGTCAGTTATTTAACAAAATGTTTTTTCTAAGATGCAGATTTAAGTCTTTTTTTTTCTTTTTAAATTTAGCTCTGACAACTTTAGGCTTTATACCGTCCTCCAGAGGATGTTCAAAAATCTGTATTCTGGGCCCAGGTAGGGCCAGGACCGAGATGTTACTTTTTTCTGAAGACTCGCCAGGATGGGCCTAGCTTATTTTTCCTAAGGGAGGAGACTCCTTCCTTCAACTTAGGTGCACACTGGATAAAATTTTCAAATCCAGTCTCGACAAAATCCGTATTAAAATCACAAAAAAAAAAAAAAAAGAAAAGAAAAAGAAAAAGAAAATACTGTAAAATTCATTTTTCTTAAATAGATTATTCAAAGGCTAAAAAATTAAATACAATAAAACCAATGAAAAAAAATCTGCCTATAATGGAATTCTGTCTTAAACGGAAAATATGTTGATCCACGCAAAATAAATACAATAGTACCTGAGAAAAAAATAAGCTTCAATTACATCTTCTAGGGAGGGCGTCTATAGGGAATTCTGTCTATAACGTATTTTTTCTTTCCTATTTGATTCCGTCTTAAAAAGTTTTACTGTATAACATTTTTCAAAGTCTCCAACACATTGGATATGGATTAACGATATTAAAATATAAATGAAACATTTACATATAAATAGAGATTCATTGATAAAATAAATATATTACAGCCTTTGTCGCTTCTTTTATAATAAAAAGTATAAATATAAAAAACGAAAAGCTATAAAAGAATTTTTTAGTCAGAACTCCTCCATATGAAACATTTTTTTCCCACGCCGAAGTAAAAAACTATGTAGAAATTTGCGACTGAACCGGGCTATGATT
The DNA here is from genome assembly GCA_964019185.1 of Maratus speculifer. NCBI lineage: Eukaryota > Metazoa > Arthropoda > Arachnida > Araneae > Salticidae > Maratus > Maratus speculifer. Next base: position 20,410,138 of record OZ025298.1, read on the forward strand.
TAAACTATTTTCCATACAGGTTCGAATTATGATGTTGACATTTTTTCAGGCCACGCCGAACTTTTTCCCCTATGGGTCGGTTTGAGACATGACCTAGATATTTTGACCCGGGCAGACATCTGGTATACCAATTTAGCGTAAAAACTATACGCTACTATTTTATGGCCAAAGAAAAAGCGCTATCTTAAACCGATTTTTATCAATTTGCAATTTGTGAATGTTCCCTAACAAGCGTTGAATCACAGAGAAGAAAGCACAGTTTAGAGGCAGGGAAAAGTGGTGTAAGTCAGGAATTTTTGAGGATTTTGGGATTTAATATCTCTGAGGGATTTTTAGATACGGAGATGAAATTTGTTTTGTTCAATTTAGGAATAGATAAGGAAAAATTTCCTAATTTGGAATTTTGACCTACGGGGGCCGTATAAAAATTTAATTTTCGTATTTTTTCAAATAGACCCCCCCCATGGAGTTGCAACTTATCTTATCAGAAATTTCACCTTTTTTTTATGAATTTTCGCAATTGAAAGTATGGGTCTAGGGGCAATATTTGAGGAGATAGCCTATTGTTTCGATATTTATGACTCACCCTGTATATATATATATATATATATACATATTTAAATCTCTCGTCTCTTTATGCTTTTTAAAAAAAGTGCATTTTAAATTACAACATACTACACATAAGTTTAATGTTTAGAAATGAAATCTTTTCAAGTTTTGATTTCATTTGACATTTGACAGTTTGACATTTTCTTCAGGCTACGCCGAACTTTTTCCCCTATGGGTCAGTTTGGGACCTGAACTAGATATTTTGACCCATGCAGACGTCTGGTATACAATTTTAACGTAAAAACTATACGCTGCTATTTTATGTCCAAAGAAAAAGAGCTATCTTAAACCGATTTTTATTAAATTGCAATTTGTGAATGTTCCCTAACTAGCGTTGAAATTGAGTGAAGAAAACACCGTTTAGAGGCAAGGAAAAGTGGCATAAGTGAGGAATTTTTGAGGATTTTGAGATTTAATATCTCTGTGGGGTTTTTAGATACGGTGATGAAATTTGTTTTGTTCAATTTAGGAATGGATAAAGAATAATTTCCTAATTGGGAATTTTTCCCTGTGGGGGCCATATAAAAACTTAATTTTCGTATTTTTTCAAATAGACCCCCCCCCCATGGAGTTGCAACTTCTCTTATTAGAAATTTCCCCTTTTTTTTAGGAATTTTTGCAATTGGAAGTATGGGTCTAGGGGCAATATTTGAGGAGATAGCCTATTGTTTCGATATTTATGACTCACCCTGTATAGTATAGGTATAGTATATATCTGTAGCTTTCGGTAATAACCAGGTAAGGCACATTTTTAATATTTTGAGTAATTAACGTTTAAAGTTTTTAAATGTCTTTTTATCATTACTTTTATAAAATAGATTAGAACTTAATAATTTTCATTACATCAATTAGGATATAAGAACCTCTTTTTTGCCAAAATAGTTATATAAATTTTTTTTTTTATTAATTGAGAACGATTATTGCTGTTTTTTCAATTTTTAAATGAAAATATATAGTCACCTTATGACGGGTCATATTCGATTTTTTTGTCAGTACTGTGGCAGGAGAAAGCACGCTTTTAAAGCTACATTTTCCTAAATTATCTCATTTTTTTTTTCAAAAATGTGCCTTACCTGGATATTACCAGAAGCCCCACACATATAGTATAATAGCAAGATATGTATTCAATTATAACAAGATATGTATAATATTTTTGCGCAATACATAACTTTAGGTTAAAAATCATTTAAGTTGTTTAAATTGATATAATTTTTAAACAATAAATAGGTTTATTTTTGTAAAACACAATTGGTTTTATTTGTTTAAAAAATGACATTTTTACTCAATTGTGACCTAATGTACCCATATGGGGACACAAATTTTAACTATTTAAGAATTTAAAAAATAAAAAAAACTAATTTTATTTTCTTTTTTCTAAGCCTAAAAAAACCTTAATTTGTTAATAAAATAATTTTTTATGCAGCAGATTTTTCTCGGGACTGAAGAGGTTAAACAAAATTGTGGTCAATCTGAATATAAGTATAAATACTTCCTCTCCCTCTGTCAAACTGAACGGGTATTGAAGAAGTAAAATATTCCATGATTTCGAATTTATTTTTATTTGTTTCAATTCAAAAATTCTAAGTGTGTTGATAAAATATTGAATAATTGTAAAAGGAATTATCAGTATTTAACGGCATAATGATATATTTGCTATTTATTACGGTTATCTTTTGTAACGGAAAGTTATTTTTGAAAGACGGCACTTAAATTTCTAGGCGAAAATTATAGCATACCGAAGACAATAATTATTGTCGTCGCAACAGAGAGTCAAAGTGAGTCGCATCCAAGTGACGCTGAAGCTGTTCCATTCAAACTTGACGCAAATTTCTATCTGACAATGCGTGTTCAATTCGATGTAAAAAATTAGACACGTGTCAGTTAAAAAGCGATGCATTAAAGAATTTTCCCTTTTTGTGAGCGTTATAAACTTTCCTTTTCAGCGTTCTTTAAACTTGTGAACTTGTGTCATGAAAACTTGTCATGTCTGTCATACAGCTATAAATCACTATGCTTGTTGGCCACCGTTATTTTAGAAAAGTTTGCTTCGCCCTATTCAACTGATGAGATATCTCCGATAAAATAAATTACATTTTCCTTTTTAAAATACTGGTAACCAATAATCGTTGTATATGGCAGACACGACAAGTTACCATGGAAATAGCCTAAAGTGTTTTTGATGTTGTATTTATGGCCTTTTTTATTTATGTACATACTATAGATAAGCTTTCTGTGAATCGTTTCTGTTAAAAATAGTTTGCGAAAAGATTATTAAAGTATTTTTTAATCAATTTGTAATAAAATTATCCTTCATACTAGAGGTTCCTGTCCCTACGAGCTGTACTTGCATACGGCCGATACATCCCAGATTTTAAAATCGCGATTTTTTGATCCTCTTAAAAAATTAAATTACAATTTAAAAAATAAGAGTAGCGATCTCTCTGTAAATGGGTTTCTATTTGCTTTCTTTTGATTAAGGATTTTTAGACGAAGTCGGCTTCTGTTCAGAGATACAATGGCTGTTTTTGTCCTTGATTTAAAAACATTAGTTAAAAGTTTTAAAATAAGCTAAACTAAATTGAATTAAGTACACAGAATCATTGTCTCCCTATATTTTTTAACAACGATAAAAGGAAGTTCTTTTTAAAAAGTCATTTTAAATATGTTTTTTAAATCTGACATGATTTATACAGAAGTTTTTTTCTTCATATTAATATTCACCTGAAAATACTTTTGCTGATAGAAAGCAAAGATTATTTGTCCTGTCGAAGAATTCGCGACAACATTTGAAAAGATTTTTTCTTGTCGTCTAGAATTGAAGTGTAATAATGTTCTTATGGCATAATTTTCAATATTTTCTTGCATCTGAAACGTACTCATTTAGTTTTAATTGTAATGTTTTTATTGTTAAATATAGCCACGTTTAAATATTTTTTTTAACTTGAAGAACATTTTCTTTATATTGTTTTTAAAATTGGCAATGGTTTAAAATAATACCGTTTTCTAAAATATATAAAAATATCTCTCGAAATACTATAATTTAAATTTAAAGAGAAATAAGTCTTTAAAAAATGCATTCTATACACTGGGAAATTTCAATGCATAAAATAATCTAAAAATTATTAAATTTCTATGAATAGTTTTTGCAACAAAAAAGCTTTTTAGTAGAACTATTTTAATCAGCTTTAACATTAAATATCTCTTAAAATAATTGTTTGATTTGAAAACTGCCTGCATGATCGTGTTAATCAAATAGACCTTAGTTTTTGAGAAATTGGGGGTTAAAGTTCAGCGCATATTTTAAATACCCATTAGTATGGCTTCTCCGAGAGCATCCGTGGCGCTGCGGCAACGTGCGAGTCTACAGACCCGAAGGTTGTGAGATCGAGCCCCGTCTTGGGTTGCTTTTTTTTAAACTTATTTTAATAGTTTTTAAATAATAAAAATTTTAAGGAGAATTGGGAATTCTACAGCTTTCGATATTTTATTAGAAAATTACATTTACACTTTTGAATTTTTTCATGAAACTTTATTTTTTGTTATTGACAAAATTGCAAAACTGATTTATTCATAGAACTTTTTTTTTAAATATTATTTACCTTTTTTATTTTAAGCAAAGTTCTGAAATAATAACTTTTCTTTTTCTATCGCTTTTTTTCATTTTATAGAATTTGATATGAAAATTCTAACCTTTTCTTCTATAAAAAATACAAAATAAATTTGGGAGCAGTTTCTCAAATGTATTTAGGATTAAATAATTCAAATAATGTGTATCTTTGAAAGAGTAATAAAATATTAATGTAGTAATGCTAAATTGTCAATTTACAAGTTATCCAAATTTCCAATACATTTATCTCCAAAGTTCAACCTTAAAGACATTTATAGTTTGTACAGATAAGAAATGGCAGATTACATTTAAAACTTTTTTTTTAACAAATCAAAACATTATGGGATTCATAAAAAATCAACTGGATTGCAAATATCGTCTGTAAATGAAATAAGATGTGGGATACATACATACATATATATATATATATATATATATATATATATATATAATCGCCTGCTTTTCTTTTATCGGTTATATATCATAATAAAAGAAACTGTCTTTTTGTTGTTATTTCATTTGCTCTTATGCAAATGATGATTAAACTTTTCTCTGTTTTAATCTTTTAATGTAATTTTAAATATATTTATCACATATAAATTATTTAAGGAATATAAATTATGTAAGTTTATACAAGTTTAAAAAATAAAATTTCAGTTAAAATTAAATCTAACTTCCATTTATATTAAAAATTTCTGAAAAAAATATTAATTTACCCGAAAACATTTATAAATGAGGATGTTTTTAAGGGGATTGTTTACCACAAAACTGATAAAAAAATCGAAATTTGTTTTTAAACATTAAATGAAAGCCTGTTTAATTGTGAATATTGTAAAATCTCATTTTTACCCATACGACAATTTGTAAAGTTTGTTTATACACCCCCACAATTGATATCTTTAAACCTTGTTTTTCCCTCTGTTCATATTTTTTCCCTTTCATGATTTAAAAATACTAAGGGTTTATTTATTTATTTACTTAATATAGAGATTTAAAATTTTTCGTACATGTTCTTTATTACATGTGTGTTAAATATGTGCATGAAATTAGCTTTAAGTTTATTATTATTATTATTTTAAATAAAAGTATATATGAAAGTATGTCAGATTTCATCACTCTATACACTACATATATCAGTAATTATATTAAATTAAATGAATTATTATATTAAATAAAATGAATAATCCATGCTCATCTTGTGTAATAAACATATGACAGTCTAAAAAATTTAATGAATAGTCTAAAAATATTAGTATTTAAAGTAGTATGGATTTTAAAATATTTAAATTTTCTTATTTGTCTCAAATTTTACTATTACTTGATCATTGAATTGCAGTCAGTTCAGTATTTGAACCAAATTTTCCTAAATAATCAAAAAACGTTGCAAATGTAAACTCTACCCTTAAGAATATATTAAAAGGTTCAAAGCTGTAGAATCCCCAACTCTACTTTAAGTTTATAATGTTTAAAAACTATAAAAATAAGAACAAAAATGCAGCCCAAGACGGGTCTCGATCTCACAACCTTCTGGTCTGCAGACTCGCACGTTGCCGCAGCGCCACGGATGCTCACGGAGAAGCCATACTAATGGGTATTTAAAATATACGCTGAACTTTAACCCCCAATTTCGCAAAAACTAAGGTCCATTTGAAGAAACCCTTTCACCAAAATAATTAGTGGTATGAACCCTACAACATACTTTGAAATCACCAAAATCTGTGAGCACCATGTTTGGTGGTGCCCTTGTTAGATGAGGTTGAGGTTTGGTTTGGTTTGGTTTATTTTTGTCGTCCGATTATATACGCTAGGGATATAGGACCAGGGGGGAGTGCCCTTCGTGGGTGTCTTTCTAAGTGAACCTAACCCGTATTTAAGCAAGGTTCGAAGAAAACCACGAAAACTCCGAACGGTTAGGCCGACAGCCGCGATTGGGTTTGAACCCAGCACCTGCCGTCTACCAGTTGAGAGGTCCGTACCTCTCGGCCACTGGTGGGGCTAGGTGAGGTTGAGAATATTACTTTAAAGTACCGGTTTCCAAGCATTAGGAGCCCAGATTTATGTGAGCCAAACAGTGGAAACACTGTCAGAAAAATTCGTCAATATACACTAAGTTATCGTTATTTTTTCACAAATAATTTCTGTTCTCCCAGAAAACGTATTTGTTCTGTGAGTTCATTCCGAGCGTCGAAAAATGAGGAAAAGTTTCCGTTTATATCCAGCACGCATGCGCATTGGGTCTGTTAGTAATAAGTTCGAATTTATTTTTAAAATGAAAAACAAAAATATTCTATTGATTAAAATGTCTAATTTAGTTTTAAAAGACAAAAATGTTTTCGAATTTAAAAATAAATAACAATTACTTTCTTTATTCGTTCAAACATTCTCACAAATAGAACATCCATGTTTTTTCTCTAACATTCTACGTAATATATTTAAAATTCTCATTTTTATACTATATTAATACTAAACGTAAAAAAAAACCCAGCCACAGTTTCATTAAAGATGAAATCTTTCCGAGATTAACTGCATAATTAAAAGCTTTTTAACGAAATACACCAACCCACACCCATATGAAATGAAGGGTTCTATTTTAACGCACAATCATCATGAGCAGCCGTAGCGCCGTGGATTAGCGTTGGTCTTGTAATCCTGGGGTCCTTGGTTCGATCCCCGCCTCTTCCGCATTGATTTTTTCCAAACTTTTTTCAAGTGACGGATATTTTTTTTCTTTTGACAGAGAAAAAAATAAACAGAAAATCGTCAATATACAGACAATTTCTGGCAGCAGTGCTGCCAGTGCATTTTCTGTGAAAAGACGGAAGTTTTTTTGAGAGTGAAGGACTAATAAACACAATGTTTTTAATAACATAAATTCTGGAACATTTTCATTAGAATCAAAACATAAAAATGAAAATATGTTTTAAGTTCAACACATGCTGATTAAGCATAAAAATATGTATATAAACTAGTAGCGAAAAGTTTGTTCCGGTGATCATGGCTACTCGTTTTGTTTAAATTATATTTCTATCTTGACAGATTTGAAGAGAAAAATTGAGCTGATGATTTTAAAATGAGTTAGTGTACACTGATTTTTCATTTCTGAATTGTAATTGCAAATTTTATTAATTATTTTATCTTGATTACATGTTCTCTCTCGCTTAAAAAAGACTTCATGTAAAATTTATATTCTATAGGAATATTTTTGTGGGTTTATTATAAAATCTATTAACAGCTTTTTATTTTCTACAAAGTCCTATTTCTTTCATTGTAGAATGCTCTATTGTCAAAAAATTATTGGTTAAGAATTATTAATGATAGCATTTAAAAACATTTTTAACGTCAAATTTCGACGGGTTCCATCTCATTTATACACAAAAAAGTTAAATCTAGAAATTTAATTTCAGTCTAGTTTTTGAGCTGAAAGTTTATCCTTTTCCGTACTGAAGCAAATATTACGAGCCACAAAAAACATGAAGAAAATTAGATTATAATACAACTGCAATGATAAATCAGCCTAAATATCAATGCTTATTATATGCACGTTTTTATCACAAATGTCTATAATTAATTTTAACAATTCCAGAAGCATTTAAATTTATTTAAAGGGTGTTTATTAGCGTCTCCTACAGGCAACAAAAGAACGGAGGCGATTACGGGAAAATATTATTTTTCTTAACCTTGGGTAATTGTGCTCAGTTGAAGTTTAAAGCCGTTAGTATCGTCTTTTGTGACAATAAAGGTGAGTAGTAAAGACTGTGCAGATTTTCAATAATAACAAGTTGCAAAAGGCTTAAAATGGTCTGCTTGAATTCACACCAATGTCTCAAACTCAGATACTATGGAGTTGATGCAGTCTTTCTGGTTTGGTTTGGTTTATTTTTGTCGTCCGATTATGTGCGCTAGGGATATAGGACCAGAGGGGGAGTGTCCTTCGTGGGGGTCTTTCTAAGGGAACCTAACCCGTATTTACGCAAGGTTCGAAGAAAACCACGAAAACTCCGAACGGTTAGGCGGACAGCCGCGATTGGGTTCGAACCCAGCACCTGCCGTCTACCAGTTGAGAGGTCTGTACCTGTCAGCCACTGGTGGGGCTACAGTCTTTCATTATGGAATTTCTTTTATTTTGAGCTTACCTCATTCATTTTAAAGTATTCGTGATTTCAAATTTATGGAAACTGCTAATAGAGTAGTTTTCATTAGCGCATGTATTGCAGCATTTTATTTTTATTTTTTCTTAAAAAATATTTTAAGAAACGAACCAACGAATATTTTTTAACAAATTTATGCAACAAAAAATATTTTTTTTATTTCTACATATATACACTATATTGCCATTGATTATGGGACACTTGCAATTTTAGACATTTTACTAAATATCTAGAAAAATACATGAGGAATCATCTCGAAACTCTTAGTGTATAAATATAATAGTATACGTCATACATCTCCGTGAAGATTTTTTACCGAAACTCCATAGGGGACCGTCAACAAATTAAAAAAAATGAATATCTTTTGAATAACCCTGTCAAAACTAATGTAGCAAAAGCGCTCAAACTCTAGATTATGATTGAATGCCTTATTGTAATACACTGTGTCCATTTTTATGCAAATAGCATGCATACTCGCAGAGTAATTAAGGTTTTTATAAAAATGGTCCCAAATTTTTCCAAGTTTTTTCCTTATAATTTTCAGAGTTCTTAATATAAAATAATATTTTTTTCAGAAAATATGACAAACGACATTGCACACAGTACCCTGTAATCAAAATTAAAAAATAATGAAAATTGTATACAAAATGAGTTGGTTTACTAAATAATTTTTTGCTGCGCATGCGTCAACGATATCAAAATATCATTTGCATATTATGTTAGCTAAATGTATAGAGCAACTTTTGTGAAAGCCACAAAATCATAACTTGAAAATTCTGAAAATAATCGTCAATTGAATAAGTTGAAAATCCGTTATTCTCAAAATGAAGCAAAAACAAGAGGGGTTGTATCCATATATTCATTGATTAGAATACACAATACGGGATGTTACGACTACTTTTGGATAAAATCCCTCATTTTTTTGCTTCATTTTGGAAACAACGGATTTTGTCCTTATTCTATAGACGATTACTTTCAGAATTTTCAAGCTATAATTTTGAGACTTTTACAAAAGTTGCTCTATACATTTAGCTAACATAATATGCAAATGAAATTTTTATATCTTTGACGCATGCGCAGTAAAAAATTATTTTGTAAACCTACTCATTTTTCATACAATTTTTATTATTTTTTAATTCTGATTACAGGGTACTGTGTGCAATGTTGTTTGTCATATTTTCTGAAAAAAATATTGTTTTATATTAAGAACTCTGAAAATTATAAGGGAAAAATTTAATTTGTTGACGGTCCCCTATGGAGTTTCGGTAAAAAATTTTCACGGAGATGTATGACGTATACTATTATATTTATACACTAAGAGTTTCGAGATGATTCCTCATGTATTTTTCTAGATATTTAGTAAAATGTCTAAAATTGCAAGTGTCCCATAATCAATGGCAATATAGTGTATTTATATATAGCAATTTTTCAAATAAAAAAATAAATATATGCATAATAAATATATGCATAGCACTTTAATAACAAATTTCGATATTTCTTGATCATATACGGAAAAGTTTTGCACTTAATTTAAAATTAAACAGAAATATAAAAGATATATTAATTTTTCATATCCTTTTAATGGAATATATACTTCCTTTTCAATTAGTTTGACTAAAGCTTTGATATTAGAAGCACCATGATTCCCGTGTTATTTATAATCTTCTGACATACGTTTAAGTAACAGGGATTAACTTTCAATATTTCGTATCAATAAAGATATGTATTTGTTCTAGTCAATGATTAAGCCAGTGAATTAAAAGATAAAATATTTACCTTCGTAATTAGAACATATTTTAATTAATGGTATTAAGCATATTTACAACTTGTTTTCTTAAAGCAAATGTATTGAACGTGAGAGAGATAAGGAATCATGTAATAGAGAAAATTAATATTATTTGTATATTACTGATTTCATAAATTTATTTCGTTACCGATTTTTTTAAGGGAATGACTATATTAATTTGTACTTGAGCGGTCAGACTACTCAAAAATGTCAGACAGTTAAGGTTTTTTTTTTTTTTTTTTTTTTTTTTTTGTAAAATTAAAAGAATAAAGTTAAATCATGAAATAAGCCAAGTTTTTTTAAGCACTTTCCAACCTTCAAAAAAATACTTTAACACAATTTTATTATTGAAATAAAAAAGCCAAATAAGATAAATAAGTAAATATTTTAGAATACTCATAAAATATTTCAAAAATTGACTTCTGCAATTGCTGTTCATAGCCTAAAACAGATCCAGTTATTACAGCCTTGCGTTTGACCTACAGGTGGGTATACATTCATATAGAATCCAATTATTTATTTTATGAAGAAAGCTCACAATGTGATGATTGTCTACATTCAGCTATTTATACCATCAGATTGAACATACAATTTGTATTTTTATTTAGTCCACTGTACTTTACTTTCTTCTACACTATTTTCGTAAAATTTATTTTAGACTAAAACAGACAAAATTCTTCTAGAACTACACTTTCAGAAATTATCATCCATAGATAACCGTGAATCCAATTTTTTGCATAATCTTGTATACCATTTTATTTATGTTCTACAGTAATTTCATAGTGTATAAATGTAGTTCAGCCGAAAAATGTATAATCCATTTAAAAATCCCTCCTAAGTAAATTACGCTCATCCTCAGCAACCCTTACAAATTACTGTCTGCATCCTGTATAAGTTCAATAACATTTGTACAACCACCTAGAATGAAAAAAAATAGATAAACTTAAATACGTTTAACAAAATTTAAAAAAACACATTGAGCAATATACAGTCGAGTCTCTGTATAACGAAATCAACGGTTCTAGTAAAAAATTCGTTATATAAAGAAATTCGATGTATAAATAATGATGTTAAAAGTCGTGTTTAATATGTGAAATTTGAACAAATATTATTTTTGATCTTCTGAATTAAGAACAATTTGAAACTTTAAAAGTGAATATTAACCTAACATTTTATTTCTTAACTATTTAAGCCTTTTTTAAAAAAGAGAATAGACATTTATTTGAAAGCTTAATGAAAATCAAATAAGGAAGACTTGCATTAATTTCAGACGAAGAAATTTCTAATTTTTTGTTGCTTTGATTTTAAAGTTGTTACGCTCTGAAAAACATGCTCAAATTTTAGCAAGGAATGAAAAAGTGTAGTTAACATTTCCTTTCATTTGAGGGCCTCTCTTATGTGCTTCTCATTGATACCTCTTTTACATGTGTATCAATCCAATTGACACTGTTTTGAAAAGGATGTGAAAAGTGTGTGGAAGGTGGGATGAATTCGTTGGATTTAAAGAACAAGGAGAGAAGTAATAAAAAAAATCAGCACTGACGATAAATAAAAAAAAGTGATGGAAAATTGATTCCATATGATTTCGAAGCTTTTTAAAACTGAATAAATTAAGACCAATTTATGAAAAAATTCGTTATATGGAGATATGTATTTCGCTATATAGAGACTGTTTTTAATATAATCATGCGAAAAGGGGACCGTTCTTACTAAAATTTCGTTATATAGAGAAATTCGATGTATGGAGTTTCTTTATAGGAAGACTCGATTGTAGTAATGTGTATTAATTTACATACAATATACATTTTCGAAATCTTTCGAGTGGCCTGGTAAGTGCTGTGCACTTCATATTGTACTGGAAGTAATTTGCATTAAACCTTACACTGTAAAAAAAAAAAAATCAAGAGGTTACTAAAAATTTCTTAGTAAATTTGTATTCCACAGAATTTTTTAGTAAAAATTACAAACTTTTTTTTTGCAAGTGAAACAAGCATTTATTTTGTAAACTGAACAAAAGAATTTTTTGTATAACTAACTTAAAAATTTTTAGAATGAGCTACCAAGCAAATTTTAGTAATAGATCCAAAATTATTTTTAATAACCATTACGTGCGCCCGAAGGGCAGGAGCTTCCTTCGAGCTGCATCCAGACTTCTGAAGCGGAAGATGTTCGGCAAAACCGCAATCGATGGCAGCACCAAACATCCTTACCTGCTCTGACAGAATTTTCATAATCCCTTTATTAACGAGACACTACATACATTCGAGGCGTATTTGGCTGCGGCAAGTTTCGAACCCGGGACCTTTCAGCCTGGAGTCCGTTACTATAACCACTATGCTACCAATTCCACACCAACTGAGATTTAGTAAGAGCTATTAAAAATATAAAACTATTAACTCTATTCGTTCCTAACTTTTTTCTAGTAATTCTTACAGATTTTTTTGTGACCGACTAAGATTACTAAAAAATTTTTAGTAATTACAAGGATCACTAAAGTTTTTTTAGTAGATCGACCCTTTTTTTTTACAGAGTAGTAAAGTTCATCAGTTTCAATATGTATGAAGTACTTCAAATTTCGATACTACTATGTAACGGATTCTTTTTGTGTGTGTATGTCCGGCCTGTAAATGAAAAAGTTAATAAACTTTGCACCACATATTCTGCAGAAGAATTATTTTTATAAATTCATATATATTTTATCATGCTTGAAAGAGTGTAACATCTTCAAAAATCCTTTTTAAACGATTTATTCCTACTAACAGTAATGTAAGAAACAACTTTTGAGTGTCCTTTTAAATGCCCTACAAACATTATTTTTAATAGGGATAGTGTTTTCCAAAAATTCTTAAATAACAAAACGTTCAGGGCCATCCGAGTGCATTTAGAAGTTACTGATTGCGGACAGACAAATGGACAAACTAAAGTTAAAAACACATTTCAACACTGTTGGATAATGTTAAAAAGTTGTTTATGGATGGTTATATATTTTCTGTAGATAATTTTGTTTAATCCTACGTAAAAAGTGTCAAATAAACAATTTAAATAAGATGAATTTCAAATATGTTTTAAATATAGTCCTTATATTTATACTTGCATTCTGTTCATATATATAATATAGTTTTTCTTGTGAAGATAGAATTATGCAATGTATTTTTCAGTTACATTTTCATATGTTAGAAAAAAATATCTATAGATTTGTATATACAAAGCAAATAAAATATTATTATTTTTAACTTAATGATAAACTTTTACTTACTTTTAAGGATTTTTATGTTAGTAGGTCACAATCGATAAAAAATAAGCTTTATCCTGATAATAATTAACGAGTTACTAAAACAACGAAGTTTTATATGCGGTTTATTCTTTTCTAAGTGTAGCAAATAGTTGCAAAAATACAACTCTAAACCATTTTCAGCACGCTAAAGTAGAATATATGAACATATATTTAAATAAAATGCCTTATACAATGTACATATATTTAAGTATAATTTGGTTTCAGACCTTCAGAATGCCACAGGAACTCGAGTTCGTCATTCTACTACTGCGCAAAGTCTTGACGACACTGTCCTAAACCAATAATTTGTGTTCCTCTCACTCTCACTTCCAAAGAGGCCCGTTTAAGCTGTTGGCGTCCTCATGTTTAATGGTACAAAGAAAATTGGGCTCGAAGAGGATATTTCACGCACAATTTAATGCAAGTTGCGTGTTCCTTTCTGTCTCCAGATCAAAACACAACTATAATGAGTATCCAGGCTATATCTGAACTCGTCAGTAAACAATCCTTGTGCGCAGTCTTCTTGGCCGCGTTACACATGACGAATGCAACAGTTTAAACGGCTCCTTTTGAAGCTGCTGTTTGTGGAACACAAACTATTGGTTATCCGGCATACAGTCTGCCCTTGTAAGCCTTCGTGCAGCAGTAGAGCATCTAATTCGAATTCTGTGGCAACCTGAATTTCTGAAACCAAACTATTTGCAGTCGCTTCTCGGTTTTTTGAACCACAATGACAGAAAATGTGCTGGAAACATAAGCATCCAGCAATCTTCCGTGATTTATAGATACATATATATAAATGGTATATTATACATATTGTATCCTTTGATGTTTTTGTATAGTGGTTGTAAATACTAGTGTATGTTTAACGCTATTCATGTCAGGAGCAAGGCAGACCCCTATCTCAGATGGTATCTAGAAGGCACCAGTTGGGCTCTCGCGTAACAATCGCTTGACATTTACGTCAAGAATGGTTTATTGGTAGATTTACAAGCCAATTAAGCGAGACCCCACACGTTTCTCTAGTTGAGGCTACCGGTCATTTTTCCGGCTGGGAGTGCGTTGCAGACAAGAGGGGCCAGCCCCCCACGCTCGAAGAAGGAGCCAACGAATCTTTTTTCAGGAACAGGCCGGGCGAGAGACTGAATGGTCATTTTTTTCGGGCAGATTGATTAGCCACGCCCGCCATAAAAAAAGAAAAAAAGAATATAGACTTTTTTTTTTTCCTCAAAAAAGTTGAGATGAAAAGTTCGCTCCGAGAGGCGAAGATGTGTTAGAAGAAAAACGTGATTAATTCCAAGGAAGACCTACCAACATCGCCGATGATCCGAATGGGAAGTCCGCCACTGATGATGTGTGATAGCCTGTGATCCGAAAATGATGTCCGCCAGTAATGATGCGTGATAGCCTGTGATCCGAAAATGATGTCCGCCAGTAATGATGTGTGATAGCCTGTGATCCGAAAATGAGGTCCGCCACTGATGATGTGTGATAGCCGAGGATCCGAATGTGATGTCCGCCAGTATTGATGTGTGACCGCCTGTGATGTTTTCGAATGCGAGCCTTAACTGAGTGCTGGGCACAAAATAATATGAAGGTACGGTTTTCTTATAAATTATATTGTTTCCCAAAATGTGTAGGGCAAAATGCCAAGTAGGGGGTTCTGCACGCTCCAATTGGTATTCAATCATAGTATTAAAAAACAATAATTACACAAGTAGAATTAATAGTGTTTTATTTTGTTTTTTTTTGTGTTATCTATATTGAAAATAATGTGTCTTATGACGCACCAACAATTTGTAAGATAATTGTAAATAAATTTATATGTTAGTTGTTAAAAAATTGTTAGTATCTTTTCGACCATGAGTCTTATTTTATTTAATTCTATTATGATCTCATTTAGAGTTATGTTTTATTTACGATCCATAAGTTAATTCCGTCTTCAAAAATATTCACAACGCAATTTGGTAATGAAGGCAGTTGCCTCACTCATATCGAAGGGATTAACCAGGATTGAAACGAACGATCACTGTTATTTTTGTATTAGATATAAAAAAATTGCATGAGTTTACACTATGAATACTTTGAATTAAAGTGATTAGGAGTGACTAACATAATTCATTCTAGGATTTGGGTTATGCTAACATGTCGAAATAAAGATTTCCGTTACAGGAGCTCAGTTCTGTCCAGCATAGGCCCCTAGAATCCCATCTGGTACCGTGACCTTTTCGGATCAGTTCCGGAGGTTAATAATATTGTTTTTGGTATAAAAAGTTAATAGTAATTCATAGAGTTAGTTTTACTCAAAATTCTACGCGCTATTCATGGTTTTTAATGTTAAATTAAAAAGTAAAACTTGGTGCCAATGGAGTGTGCTACAACGTTTCTGACTCATTCGTCCAAAATGACTATTTTTTGATGTGTTATACTAAAAATAAATACATAAGTTTAAGTATGATTATACTGATGATATTGTGTTTTAAATTGGAAACAATCAATCTTATAATTGTGTGTGGAAAGGTTTTAAGAGTAATATTATGAAATAAGATTTCAAATTATATGACATATTTGAAAAATTTGAAAGAATTTTAAAATAGATTTTGCATCTCATTGAATTTATGTGTGGTATTTTATTGCAAGGATTATATTTTGGGGGTACATGGCATTTTCTATGTTATTGAACAAAAAAAGAAGTATTTTATGTGAATTTATAAGACCAATTTTATGCCGCAAAAGAAAACAGCGGGAGTAGTATTACAAATGAAATAAAATAATAATAATAAGACGAAGAAAGGGCAATTTAGAAAATTAATAATTTTGTACTGATTTTCTATGTGTACTTTATACATTTATTTTGAATTTGATTGTATTTTGGTATTGAGGGACAGTGTATATATATATATTTATATTTTCTTGTGTGTGTGATAGTAAATTTTATTCAGGAGTTAAGTATTGCAAAGTTATTTGTGTAAAAATATATAATATAAGGGTAATGAATGTCAATTAGGACAATATATGCCGAGGAGAAGAGGAAGGAAAAGTTTACAAAATCAATCTAAGCCAGGGGTAGTAACAAGAAATAAATCAAAATTGAAATCTAAAACGTTAGAGATTAAAATGGACGACCCGTTAAAACCGAATTTGTCGCAAATGTTATTATTGATTGTTCCCTTTGACGTAAAAAAGATTAGCAATGTGTTATTTTATTTGAAAGAATTCGATGAATTATTGGATCGGGTCCACGTAGAAGAGGATTTTAAATTACAGATATTAAAAGCTAAATTTGTGGGTACGGCCCGTGAGAAATTAGTATCTGACCAGACGCTAAATGAGGAAAAGAATTATACAGAGTTTAAAAGAAAAATCGTGGAATTGTTTCAGAAAAAAGATTCTTTTATCGAAGCACAGATACATTTTAACTCAATTAAGCAACTCCCAAATCAAAACATGAAAGATTTTATATAAGTTTTTAACAAGGCCGCATCAATGTATTTAGGTGCTTCTGGCCAGGCAACGGAGGTGGGAGCTAATAAACTATTCGATTTAATAAAAGCCAATAAATTTTTAGAGGCGATATCGCCAAATATTGCGTTGGAATTGCGAAAATTAGACATTAAAGATTTTGGGAAATTGTGCGAAAAAGCTCAGACGATCGAAGCCGCGTATAAATCGACAGTTTTAGATCAGATTAACGCGGTAACAGCCAATACAAGCAAAGAAAATGAGGATTTTTGTACGAATTTATTACAATTAAATAAAGAGCAGGCTACGGCCATAGCAGAATTAACTACTCAGGTCAACGAGTTGAAATTAAAAACGAAAACCCAAGTTAGGGAAGATAATTTGAAAGAAAAACGATGTGAAATCTGTAATACGAATCGGCATGACATTTCCGAATGTTGGTACAATTTGAAAAATTCAAATACTAAATTTCGGAACCAGGGACAGAGAAATTTTGCAAATAAGAGTTTTGGTGCGAATAATTACAGGGCGATGGAAGGCTATGGATTTGCAGCGCCAGTATCACAAAATTGTTTTCCCAGTGCACAAATGTATAGTGATTTTAATTATGACAGATTTCACAGGGATAGAAATTATCAGGATTGTAATAGATTTGAAAATTTTTATGAAAATTTCAATCATAGTTCTCCATGGAATAGGGATTTTTCGGATAGAAGCTATAATAACAGAGAGGACAGATCAGGGGTTGCACGCTACGATGCATATTATGGAAATCGTAAACAATCGGATGAACATAAAAGAGGGCGAAATGACTATTCCAGGGATGAACCGCAGCATGACAGAAATAGAAATTCAATTCAGGAAAAAGAAAATAAGAGAGATGTTTCGGACAGACACAAAGGGAAAAGAAAGTCGAATTCGGGAAACTTTTAAGGGAATCTGCAGTTGTAAATAATAGTCATAAGAAAGACCCCGGTAGATTCCCGATAAGGGGGAATAAGTTCGTGATTGCTAGTGTGAATTCAGCGGAAAAGGATAAACTTCCCATCATTGCATTACAGATTTTTGGGTTAAAAGTTGACACGTTGCTGGATAGCGGGGCCGCAGTTTCGCTTTTATCACCGGAGGTTTTAGAGGCGCTCAAACAAACGGATGCAAAAATTAAATACTTGGCGAATAGGGTAACAATCCACACATTCGATAACTCAGTCATACCTTTTCGGCAATGTATAAAAATTACATTTAAAATTAACAATGAGTTTGTGACAGGAACATTTTATGTTACATCTCATAATTTTTAAGGGGACTATAAAATGTTGCTAGGTTTTGATTTCTTGAAAAAAATTAGAATGATTTTAAATTTTGATAAGAAAACACTAAAATTAAAAAATACGGAAATTGCCCTGGAACCGCAGGTTATGAATAAGGAAATAGTTAGTGTAAATAGTGTAAATAAAAGGGGGTCGGAAATGAAAAATATCACCAAGGCAGTGCGCACAAATAAAATTAAATGTCATTTTAAAGGAAATGAAATATTTGCGTGTATAGAGAAAGAAACACATTTACACCCAGGACAAACGAAAATAATATCATTGAGGTGTCCTGAGGCAGTCCAGCCTAATCAGCTGATTTTAATTGAACCAACAGAGGAATTTAAAAATTTAATTACGGAATGTTCAATTCATGAAGTACCAGTCACTAATAAAATTAATTTAATTGTAACAAACAATACAGAAGATAAGATTATAATTAGAACGGATACTAGGATCGCACTTATCAGTTCGGATTTTGTGAGTAAGAATAATTTAAAGCCTAATGAGATTGAAGATGGAGAAATCTATCAAATTAATAACCTGGATTTGCAAGAAGTTAGGGCTTTGAGAGAAGCGGAGCTTGATAGATCGGATTTTAATTTAGATCATTTAACAGGGGATTTTAAGCAAATGATAGAAGACTTATTGATGAGTCATGCACATGCTTTTTCGAAGTCTTACAAATCTTTGGGACAATCTTCATTGGTAGTGCCCAAAATACAATTAAACCACAATTTTCCCATTCAGCATAAACCATATAAGACGCCCCAGGCAGTTAAGCAGTATGCGCAGGAGGAACAACGAAAACTGTTAGAAGCGAAAATAATCGAAAAATCAGATTCAGATTATGCATTTCCGGTATTATTTGTAAAAAAAAAAGGTACGGAAAAAAACTTGGTTCGCTATAGAATGGCGGTGGATTACAGGACGTTAAACGAGATTTTAGAGGGGTTTCCATATCCGGTACCGGACGTAAAAGATGTTTTACAGGCAATTAGTGGAAAAAAATTTTATACAACATTAGATTTGCATTCGGCTTTTTTCCAAATTATGTTACACCCGGAGGATCGTCACAAATTAGCATTTGTGACGGAGTGTGGGAAGTACGCCCCGTGCCGCCTAAATTTTGGGCTTAAATTAAGTAGTACAAAATTCGCTGAACTTATGGACAGGGTCCTGGGACACTTTCCTAAGGACAAAGTAGGATATTTTATAGATGATGTGGTTTTGGCCGAAGACAGCCCGGAGGGAATGGCACAGTTGTTAAAGGAAGTTTTGGAAACTCTAATTGATCACAATTTAACAGTTGAACCCTCTAAGGTGCAAATATGTAAACCGGAAATTGAATTTTGGGTTTCAAAGTTAATAAAAACTGATATGCCCCATCAGAAAAAAACGTGGGGAAGGTACAACGATTAACTAGACCTAAAAATAAAAAGGGGGTCAAGTCACTTTTAGGTTTGGCAAATTATTTCAGAACTCTTATTCAAAATTATGCCGATATTGTCAATCCTCTAGTCGAACGGACTAAACAAAATGTAAAATTTAAATGGACTGAGGAGACGGAACAAGCATTTTTAAATATACAAGAGGCAATCGTGAGCAACCCTACCCTTAAACCGCCAAAATTTGATAGGGAGTTCTTTTTAATAACTGATGGTTCAAAGAAAGCAATATCAGGTGTCCTTGCGCAGGACGATAATGGATACTTAGTCCCTATTGAATTTTACGGTAGAAAACTTAAGCAGTCAGAAACGGCTTACCCAAGCATGAAGTTCGAATTATTGGCTATTCATGACGCAGTTATGCATTTTAAACACATGCTGTTAGGGCGGAAATTTACTATTTTAACGGATAACAAAGCTCTCACATATCCGCTGAAAATTGAAATGCAGTCGGATATAGTGGCTAGATGGATTTTAAATCTCAGCGACTATGACTACAATATCGAGTACATCGAAGGGAAAATTAATCCTTCGGATTTTTTGTCTAGAAACTTAGTAAATAATATTACTAGTAGCAACGAGTTACAGAATAACTTATTCAAAGTAAATCTTAACTTGAGTGAAGAGAACATTAGAGCCAAGCAATATGAGGATGAAAAATTAATCACAATTATAAAAAAGGTTGAGTCAAAGAAAAACAACAGAATAACAAAAAAGTATAATTTAAACGAGAATAAAACGCTGGTATTAAAACAAAACGGGAAATATCCAGAATTAATAATCGTACCGGACGAGCTTAAGTTTACGGTTATGGCGGAGGCACATGGACCCCACTTTGGTTTTAAAAAAACATACGAAACTGTCAAAACTCGTTTATTCTGGTACGGAATGTACCAAGATATAAAAAATTATTGCACGAATTGCGTAAGATGTAATTGCAGTAAGCAGCACCAGACGATTAAAGTACCACTTGAAAAAATGGAAAGAAATTTACAAATCGGAGCAAGTCTACAAATGGATATAATAGGTAAATTACCCATGACCCTCAGGAAAAATTGCTTCATTCTGACTATCATAGACGCAGGCTCTAGATTTTTAGAAGCAGTCCCTTTACGAAATGTGGAGTCCCAAACTATCTTGAACGTTTTAAATAGGTACTTCGGAGCCTACGGCTTGTGTTCCGAAATAGTTACAGACAACGCACAATATTTTCGCAGTGCGCTTTTTAAAGAATATTTGAAGACACTAAATATAGAACTACACCCGACAAGCGTCTACAAACCTTGTGGGAATGGTCTGGCTGAAATCATTAATAAATCGATTAAGGCATCCTTGGTGGCAATGTCCAATTCCACTCTTGAGTGGGACACCAGACTCGAATATTTTAAACTTAATTATAATACCACGATCCATCGAGCACTAGGTTATTCTCCTTCAAAATTATTCTTTGGTAGAGAAATTAAAAATCAATTTACGGTATTAAGTGCTCCGGATTTAACGTGCACTCAAGCGTTCGTTAAAAATAGGATAGAACATATGAGGGCAGTTCACCGGCAAGCCATAGCTAACCAACAAAAAATTATGGCGGAATATATCAAAGAAAATGATCTTCAGGAAGTTAAAAAGTTAGACGTGGGTCAAGAAGTGTACGCAAAAGTAATTGGCAAGCCTAGGGCTTTACACCCTCGTTTTGAAGGGCCTTTTGTGGTAGTAAAAGTTGTTCGACACAATAATTATGTGCTCCGTCTGAAAGACAAAATAAATGGGCCAACAATACGTCGACACATACAATTTCTTTTTGCACCCAAGGCTACGACGAGGAATGCCAGAAAAACTAAGGGCGAGTTAAATGAATCAGACTCGGAACAGAATATTGAGGATTAGGAAAGGGCACTCTTACTTAGATATATAGGTTACGGAGGATTAGCTTGTACAAGACTGTCACAAAGACTTAATTAAAAAAAAAAAAAAAAAAAAAAAAAAAAAAAAGGCTCCTTTCAGAGCCATACATGGAAAAAAAATAAAATAAAAGAAAATAAAATAAATAAGTATTACGGTGGATAGGCAAATTTATATAAGATAAGGTGGATGAACGCATTTCCTCTTAAGATTAATTATTTAGTGAATGTATAGATAGCTTAGATAGTCAGATTCATTGAACATTTTGAAATAAAATTATAACAATAATATTAATAATTACTTCTTTCAAAAGTAGTTTTGTTTGGGCGACACAGGGAGATAATACCTCTTTATATTTAAAGACGAAAAGGGAACTTAGTTTAAAAAAAAAAAAAAAAAAAAAAAAAGGCCCTTTTCAGAGCCATACAAAAAAAAAAAAAAAAAAAAAAAAAAAAAAAAAAAAACTTTTGCATAACTTTATCTTTGGCGGGGCAACCAACATTGGGGGGTTTTGGGACTTTGCATGTAATAAATTCTTTTGCGGGCAGAAGATTTTGATTTACTTGGCCAAGGCATGCAGGGTCGTGAACTATCATTGTTTTTATTTGCTCCGAGAAGGATAGATTTCGAAATTGGGTAAAAGGGTTTGGAAGTAAATACATTAATAATAGCGATAAAAAAAAATAAATAAAACGGATATATAATAAAAGGGGTATAATAATAAGGATTATATAAGTAATAAGGAGACATAAGATAGCATTGGTAGGATAAAATAAATAAATAAATCAATAAATGTGGTAGCTTTTTGTTTTTCCCTCCCTGTTTCAGTTTCAAATTAGTTAAAAAAAAATAATAATAATAAAAAAAATAAAAAAAAAATAAAATAAAATAAAATAAAATAAAATAAAATAAATAAATAAATAAATAAAAAAAAATTCTTTATATCAGCACATAACAAAATGCTTATAAGGCTTACACAATGGATTACTTGGAGAGTTTGACTACTAACAAAATTTTATTGAAGTATATGGTTTCCGCGGTCATCAGAATGACATAAAATTTTAGAAATTGTGACCTTTTTTTGGAGTGGACAGGTTATATTATATGTAAAAATGTTATATAAAGAAAAAGGGTAAAATTGGTCTTGTAAGATTAATTTTTCAATATGTATAAGGAATGAAACAGAAACAACAGCACTTACTATAAGTTTTGGAATAGTGCTAAGGGTGAAAATCAGCCTGCACAACAAAATTGTAAATATAAATAATTGTGTGTATTGATTTTATATTGAGATAATGTGAATGGTATAAAATGTGTATCATATATAAAAAAAGATTATAGTGTAGCATATAAATATGGTGATGCATTGGTTTGTACGTTATGATAACAGCCATACTTGTAAATGGAAAAATGAGTCAGAAATGTGTTCTTAAACTATTTCAGTAACTAGTTTTGGACATAATAACAGCTTTTAAATAAATAAATAAATAAAATACATATATATATATATATGTATATATATTCTCATTGCTTTATTATTTCGGAAACTCGCGATTTTAGGCAAAATTACGGGAACATTATAAGTATGGATGCATAACGCAGAAGAAGAATCCTCACACATCAACAACCTCCCAGCAGGGGAGATAAACCAGGAGCGATACAATCAGAGACTGCGAATCATTGTGTACGTAACCTGAACTTTCTTTACAGACATGGACAAAAAAAAAAAAAAAAAAATCTAGGCATTCTACGATGATCATTTTAGATTGTGATGTACAGAAGTAGACAACTGATGGCGTTGCAAGTGTTCAATCACAAACAGACTTTGAAACAGTGATTGATCTTTCAGGATCGCCGAACACTTATTAAAAAAAAAAAAAGAAAAAAAGAAAAGAAAAAGTACTCTTTTGTCTGTTTATTTCTTTTTTTCATTTAGTTGGGGGGGGAGATGCTGGAAACATAAGCATCCAGCAATCTTCCGTGATTTATAGATACATATATATAAATGGTATATTATACATATTGTATCCTTTGATGTTTTTGTATAGTGGTTGTAAATACTAGTGTATGTTTAACGCTATTCATGTCAGGAGCAAGGCAGACCCCTATCTCAGATGGTATCTAGAAGGCACCAGTTGGGCTCTCGCGTAACAATCGCTTGACATTTACGTCAAGAATGGTTTATTGGTAGATTTACAAGCCAATTAAGCGAGACCCCATACGTTTCTCTAGTTGAGGCTACCGGTCATTTTTCCGGCTGGGAGTGCGTTGCAGACAAGAGGGGCCAGCCCCCCACGCTCGAAGAAGGAGCCAACGAATCTTTTTTCAGGAACAGGCCGGGCGAGAGACTGAATGGTCATTTTTTTCGGGCAGATTGATTAGCCACGCCCGCCATAAAAAACGAAAAAAAGAATATAGACTTTTTTTTTTCCTCAAAAAAGTTGAGATGAAAAGTTCGCTCCGAGAGGCGAAGATGTGTTAGAAGAAAAACGTGATTAATTCCAAGGAAGACCTACCAACATCGCCGATGATCCGAATGGGAAGTCCGCCACTGATGATGTGTGATAGCCTGTGATCCGAAAATGATGTCCGCCAGTAATGATGTGTGATAGCCTGTGATCCGAAAATGATGTCCGCCAGTAATGAGGTGTGATAGCCTGTGATCTGAAAATGAGGTCCGCCACTGATGATGTGTGATAGCCGAGGATCCGAATGTGATGTCCGCCAGTATTGATGTGTGACCGCCTGTGATGTTTTCGAATGCGAGCCTTAACTGAGTGCTGGGCACAAAATAATATGAAGGTACGGTTTTCTTATAAATTATATTGTTTCCCAAAATGTGTAGGGCAAAATGCCAAGTAGGGGGTTCTGCACGCTCCAATTGGTATTCAATCATAGTATTAAAAAACAATAATTACACAAGTAGAATTAATAGTGTTTTATTTTGTTTTTTTTTTGTGTTATCTATATTGAAAATAATGTGTCTTATGACGCACCAACAATTTGTAAGATAATTGTAAATAAATTTATATGTTAGTTGTTAAAAAATTGTTAGTATCTTTTCGACCATGAGTCTTATTTTATTTAATTCTATTATGATCTCATTTAGAGTTATGTTTTATTTACGATCCGTAAGTTAATTCCGTCTTCAAAAATATTCACAACGCAATTTGGTAATGAAGGCAGTTGCCTCACTCATATCGAAGGGATTAACCAGGATTGAAACGAACGATCACTGTTATTTTTGTATTAGATATAAAAAAAATTGCATGAGTTTACACTATGAATACTTTGAATTAAAGTGATTAGGAGTGACTAACATAATTCATTCTAGGATTTGGGTTATGCTAACATGTCGAAATAAAGATTTCCGTTACAGGAGCTCAGTTCTGTCCAGCAAAATGGTCTTCGATTGCAAATGTTGCTCTTGAGCTCAGCTGACCAAGCTATCTATAAATGGATCCAATTAATAATAAGTTAGAAAATTCATGCGTTAAGCATGGTTATGAAGCATTTTCCATCACTTTCTGGAATCTTTGACAAAACTTCATTTTGAAGGGAAATAAGATGTTACTATCCATAGGTAAATAATTACTAAAATACTTTTGAGCAGCCCTGTATTTGATCTGTCGGTTGATATATGTACTATATAATGATGAAATTTAGTTTACTAAAAGTAGCAAGTAAAAACCTAACTGGTTGAAATTTCCCTTTCAGCAATTTATAATAATAGACGTAAACATACTTGAATAATTTTGTTTACCTAATTACTTTATTACACGCCATTATTTTGCTAAAATTTAGTTCAAACAAAAACATTCTTAAAACTACTTAGATCACATTTCAAGAAATCATCATCCGTAGGTGATCATGTATCTTGTTCTTCCCATGACCCTGTATATAATTTTTATATATATTCTGCAAACATTTCTTAGTAAACTGGAAGTAGTACAACGTAAAAATTCATAACGACCTTTAAGTAAATTACGCTCATATTCAAGTAACCTTTACGATATATCTTTACAAAATAATTAATATCATTAAAAATTTTCCATAACTCTGTATATCAACTGTAGCATTTATACAAACCATATAATGTGTATACATTTTGTGAAACTTAAAATCACATATCATAATTAAAAGTGCATTTCATCCATCCATCTACTATCATCCACAATATATAGTACTTTGCATATAAATATTATTTCAAAACTTTTGTGTGTACCTGTAAATGTTATACGCTTCATATTATGAATAAAATATTATGCCTCGGCGATGCATATCAATTTTATTATACATGAAATTGTTTAACATAATTAAAATAAGGTGCAAAAAAACCCCCAATTTATTAATAAGTACTGGAATTATTTTGTGTGGCCCTGTAAATGAATGATTACTTATTTTTACTACCCATTTTGCAGAATTCATATTTTAATAAACCTTGCAAACGTATATAAATGTGAATATGTTTGACAGGATGTAACACATTTAAAATTCATATGAATCGATTTTTTCCCGTAGACCGTAAGGTTACGATATACTTTTGACTATCCCTGTAAATAAACTAATCATGGTAGAAATTTCATTTTCAATTGGGTTGAAAATAACATAAAATAATAAAATAATATTCGCGCCACTACCACCTGACAGGTAATAAACCATTAGACAAGACGCTTGGAATTTTGCACGATGGTTAACTTTAAGATGTGGTGAATGCGTACTAAGATGATGGTTTCTATAAAATTCAAAACTTCAAATAAACACATGAAATGAGCATAAAATCATCAAAATGCTTAAATTTGTTATTAGAAGGTGCCAATTTGTTATATATTTTAGAAAATATGATATATACTCAGTCTCAGGAAGTAATAAGCATATTATAAAAATTATAAAAGCAATGGTTAAGAACCAAAAGTAAAACATCTCATCCTACAAAAGCTAAATTTTATGTCGATGTCACAGCCACCGTGGGTTGGCAAGAATAACAGACGTTTTAAAAAAGTTTTAAAACTTTTTAAATTCAGTTTCTATGGAATATTAGGAAATATAAAGCTGATTTCAAAATTAATATTGGCAAATTACTGGTGACAGTCACTGTTTCAAGATAGGCATTTTATGTTTGTACAATTGCACATGAGATGGTAGACTGTTAGACAAGAATCTTGGAATTGAACATGATGGTTAATTTTCAGATGTAAATGCATACTAACAAGATGGTTTCTAGAAAATTCAAAACTTCAAAGGAATAGTGAAATGAGCGTATTAGTTTCAGTTCTTCATATTATTTTAAGTCTCATTTAGTCCTAATACAGTAAATCATGATGATTAGTCAAACCGTCGCGTAATTAGTATTTTTTATATTAAATATATAATTTATATATATATATATAATTTTTAAAAATATCATTTCTTCTGATAAAAATTGCAAATATAAATGTCACTAGGCATATTTCAACTATAACAAGAGCAACGTGGTGTGGTTTGATAACCACTAATACTGAATAAATTGAAGAAAACTTGCTAAAACCTTAGGTATATGAAACAGCAAATTAGCTTCTAGGATATATTCATCAAAATGCATTTTCTAGCTAGAACGATTTTCTTCTTACTAACAAGAGCTACAAATTTGCCACACTTTACTCAGTTTACTATATTTTATAATATTTTGCAAATTATAGTTTAGATGATGAGCGCTGCAAATGTTCTCAAAAACAAAAATAGACACATTTTAGAACATTTTTTGTAATCAAATTAATATCATATTATTGTTTTGTGAATTAGAAAACTTCATATTCAAAACGTTTTTTCACTTGCGATTGTGTTCTGAATAAGTCGCAAAAGTGTAATTATTCTAAAATGTGTTTTAATATGCTGAAAAAAATTGTTGCTATGTAGAAATGTGTTCTAAAAATAGTGTTGGTCACTGTGTTGAAATACTGTTGTAAATAGTGTTGACGAAAATATTTTCTTACAATAGGGTTATCCTGCACAACACATTGTCATCAAATCAACTTCACATTGTAAATTCCACACAATTTTCAAGATTATAAAACAACATATGTAAAACACTTTCAAAACATTTTCTACATGGTGCATTTAAAATTACACAATTTCAAAAAGGAAATAAAAAAAAGATTGCATTTTAGAAAAAAAACATGATATTACTGAATGAGTGGACTAATTTTAACAATAAATATCAGTAACTGCATTTCTGAAAAATGTATATAATATTTAACAACACTTTTTTGCACATTCCTTTTTTCTGTCACAACATATTCGCAACGTATTTACAAGACAACATAAATTGATTTTAGTTAGAAGTGTTAATTATTATGTTCAGTAAGTGCTGCTAAAGTTTTTCACGAATTTTCAGTGTATGTGGTGATTCAGGCTTTATAATTAATTTTTTGCTATCTACAATAATATTTTTATTTCTGTTGTAACATCAAACACATTTTTTAATAAGCGTATTTTTGGTGAAAATGCTTTTATGAGGAAATATATTCATTCTAAATGTTTTATATAAAATTTCTTTATATATATTTCCCTAATATATACATCGTATGAAAGGCAAGTTGAACTACATAGATTCCTTTATGGAAAAAACGAATTAATTTGATTTATTTAATTCAACATATTTGAAATATCAGTGTTTTTTTTCAGTCAAAATTTTACCTATGGCTACGCAAATAACTCATATAATATAACTTATGAAGTTTTCTATTTCAGATGGGATTATTATACTGTTTAAATGTTACCTATGACTAAGCAAATAATTCATATGATATAAATTTAGAAAGTTTTTTTTATCTGAGATGGGAGTTTATTAAACTGTATAAATGCCAATATACTGATTAAAAGTTTATTAGAAAGTACGTTGCAATTAAGTAAATATTCTGTTATTTCCTTTACATATATTTTTAATTATCAGTTAATCACAGTTCCATCATTTCAATGGTTATTCTTTATTTATTTATAAAGTTTGAAGAGATTGCAGATCCCTATACATAAATACCAATTCTTTTACAAATATATATTCCTGAAAAACAACCTGTAAACAATTCGGTAAACAAACTTTTCTTACAATCACTAAAGATGCGAGATATAATCAAATATTTTCCTTTCTTTAAGAAAAGAAGAATTCAATTAAGTAATTTGCACCAATTCTTGAATAGAGACTTGTAAACAAATTAATATATGTATTTATTTCAATATATAATGCCCAAAAGTTGCGAAAATGAAACAAATATTTTCACTTCTTTCAAAAGTATTAATTTACATCGCTTCTAAGAAGACATTTCAAAAGAAAATCATTTTTCTAGAGTTGAGAAATAAATATACTTTTAGATCATATTTCTTTTATGTATGCTTTTTTTGTTATTTCAGTTAGTGTTGATATTTAATGTGTAATTCTGAATTATAAAATTATTTTGATATTTATAAAAAAGGATTTTTTTCTACGGACATGTTTGAAAAGGATTTATTGTATATACGCTTAAGGTAAGATTATGCATATTTTTTTTTCTTTCTAGCATATTTTTATAGCAGCTTTTTTCCTTTTTATGATGCGTTTTTTTATCCTTAATGATTTTAACAGAATTCTATTAAATTATAAATTATTTTATATATTTCCCTTTTTATGTATATGCACATGCTTATTCATATACGTAATGTATGGACGGATATTTCGAGTTTCAGAATTATTTTTACTAGCAATATACTCATTTTAATTTATACAGAATCTAAAATTTATATGTTTGTCTCTCTATCGTATGGCAGTATTTGTACGGCAGTTTCTGTCTTTACAAGCTTTAACTTTCACAACAAAGGATTAATTGAATTATTTTTAATCATACACCCAGAAAAAGGAATTGATTAAAACTACAAAAAATGTTTTGTTGAGTACATTTTCGTTTTTTTAAAGTGAGTCTTATAGTCAATCACAAAATCGGGTTTTGTTGCTCAGACAAAAAAAAAAAAAATATTTTGTATACTCTTATATAAAATTTTAACAAAATTTCATAAATTTTATTTGAGTCTTACTCAGGTCTTGGGTTTTAAATTGTAATTCCAACAAAATTTTGTTGTTTTTGTAAAATTTAAATTGGTGTGTAGTAGCCATAACACTCTCATGTAATTTTGTTTGATTGATTTATAATGCTATAATGGATTAACATAATTTTTTATAATAATTTTTTTGTTCAAATTTAGACGGATTATAGACGTTATTATTACGTTATTATATATTTCAGAGGCAAATTATGTACGGAAAATTGTAAAAAAAAAAAAATATTAACAATATTTCTTTGTTAATTAAAAAAAAATTACATTGACCCATATTTAAACGAAAGGATTCGTTGGAATTTGTTGATTCAACTAAACGTTGAATTGACAAATTTTTGTTGATTCAACTAAACGTTTTTCTGGGTGCAATGTTAAATTTAAAAATATTGCTTTGAAATCATAACACGTTACGCTTTAAAAAATATAAATGGTTCTCAGAGTTTATAGAATACGTCTGTAACTTCCAATTTCCTCAATGTGCATTAATTCTACAGAAATTGTCAGTTTTAAATACTTTATAGTAAAAGTTATCGAGTTTCTTAGAAGTTTAATGACGGATTAAAATTAATAAGCGTATACTGCAAATTCGTGAAACATTTGTTACAACACTAACTGAACATAATAATTAACACTTATAACTAAAAATGTTTTCGATTGTGTTGTGTATTTGTTGCGAATGTGTTGTGCCACATAAAAATATTGTTTAAAAAGTTTCTTTTTTAAATTACAAGAGATGAAAAGGTGTTTTCAAAAAATATTTCAAAATAGTCATTTCTAAAATTGTGTAATTTTAACGGCACCATGTAGAAAGTGTATTGAAAATGTTTTATATGTTTTGCTTTAAATTGTGTGGTGTTTACAATGCTTTGTTAATTTGGTGACTAAGTGTTGTGCAGCAAAACACTATTGTTACAACATAATTTTATCAACACTATTTAGAACCTTTTTCAATAAAATTAACAACGCTGATTTTATGACACATTTCTAGATAGAAACACTTTGAAACATCTAAAGAATGCATTTCTAAATAGCGACACTTTTTTGCTACATATAAAGAACAGAATCATAACACAAAAAATGTTTTGTACCTGATGTTTTCTGATTCATAAACACATTTATTTGTTTTTATTTGGTGACAAAAAGTGAAAAATGGGAATGAACAGATGTTATGCATAATCTTACTTTAAACGTATATGCAATAAGTCCTTTTCAAACATGTCCGTAGAAAAAAAATCATTTTTTATAAGAATCAAAATAATTTTATAACTCAGAATTTAAGTAAATAATTCACATTTCAGAATTTAAATGAACTAAAATGTGTTTATTTTTGTGTTTGAGATGTTGCAGTCTACACAGAAATGAATTATCAATAGTTCAGTTTCATAGCATTACATTATTATCAATAAATATATTAATGGAATTTATATTTGTGTGATACGTCACCGCGGAAAATATTGCTGACACATTGTGTCATATAATAATCAACCTATTTGTGTATATGATAAATTTACCGATCAGTTTGATTGTATTAAAATACGGTTATCGCCCAGTTAGCTTAACAGGTAAAGCATTGGCCTTGTAAGCCAGGGATCTGGGTTCGATTCCCGGCCTGAGCAATTTTTCGCTTCATTAGAAAAATGTTCACTTCGTATGATGAATTTACCAATCAATTTGATTGTGTTAAAATATTTGTATATTGTATCAATGTTTACTGATTGAGGGAAAACGAGTGAGATTGGAAGCACTGTAATCTGTAATGGATATGGAATGATCTATCTTGGATTCATCTTCAAAATTTCACTCCCTTGAAAACATTAAAGCGTTCTCAAGGTTTTTAAAATTACGAAAACCTCAACAGAATTCGCTTACTAGCCAAATTGCGTAAGGATTTACGCATATTACTTTAATTTATTTGAAAGGTCAGTGATCTTTTTCACTCAAAATTGTACCCATGTTTACGAAAATAATTCATAATATATGTACTTATGAAGTTTTCTCTTTCATGTATCGAAATATTACACCGTTAAATTCCAATATACTGACTAAAATTTTCAATTAGAAAGTTTATAGTAATCAAGTCAATCTTCTTTACATTTGATTTTAATAGATGTTTTATCACTTCAATGTTAAAACAGATCACCCACTGCGAAGACAAGCAACCAAAAATGGAGAGTCAAGAGAAATTTTTACTATTTTAACGAAGAAATAACCCGTTTGAGCACTAGAATTTCTGTTTGACGCTTTTGTCGGCTTGTCTACTCAATGTGTTATAAGACTCATTCCTGTCTATCATTTTATTTATCGGTCTGGTAAAAGACTGGTAAACCGAATTGGTAGAATACATGTCATACAAACTAAAGGAAAAACTGCTAAAAGTAATAAAAATACACTTAGAAGGTAAATAAATGCTTTTTTATAAGTTCGCCGTATTTTTCATCGCTCAGACGACGATATTCTCTAGATATTTGTTACAACAAACATTTTCGCTTTTTTTTTTTAGAAACAAGAAATTGGTAAATAAAATCACGATACCACTTGTATAATAAAAAAGGGCAAATATAAAACGAAAATGGATATCTGTGAAAGTGAATTAACGTATGCTATTTTTTTCTTATTCTGCAGAGCATCTCTTTCCAAATTTGAGAAAATTCGATCGAGGTTCAGTCATTGCAAATATCATCACAGCGTGTAACTATATATAGTCGAGTCTCTATATAACGAAATTAACCGTTCCAGTAAAAAATTCGTTATATAGAGAAATTCGTTGTATAGAAAATGACGTTAAAATTCCTATTATTTATGTAAATTTTGGAACAAATATTATTTTTGATATGTTTAATTAAGAATTTGGAATGTTTAAATATAACTATCAACCTAATATTCTATTTCTTAATTATTTAAACAGTTTCAAAAAAGAGAACAGACATTTATTTGAGATCTTAATGAAAATCTCATAAAGAAAACTTACAGTAATTTTAGACTGGAAGGAAGACTGCCATTAATGCAAGGTGCGTGGGAAGGGGGAGTGTGAATTGGTTGACCTTAAAGAACAAGGAAATTCAAAGTAGAGAAGTAATATAAAAATCTCTGGACAATATAAATCAGGAATAAGTGATGGGAAAATCATTTCATGGAATTTTGAAGCTTATTAAAAATTGGATAAATAAAGAATATTTTATGGAAAAATTCGTTATATGGTGATAGCTATTTCGGTATATAGAGATTGTTTTTAATGTAATCATGAGGAATGGGGACCGTTCCTACTAAAAATTCGTTATATAGAGAAATTCGATGTATGGAGTTTCGATGTAGAGAGACTCGACTGTATGTCTATATCTACTTGGATACTGCACACTAAATAAAATATGGTACTACTCTGTTATACCGTCGACCAAAATACTATCGCCTAATTATTATCGCAAACAATGCGAAATCGAAGCTATAAAATCTACCCGATAATACAGACATCGTCGTTTTACGTGTGAAAAATAATTTAAATATCTTACAAAAAAAAATGAAGCTTCAAAAACATTTCACTTAAAACTTAACACAAACTTTATTCCAGAATAAATTCTACTACTCTTTTTTTATCATTGCTCGTGAGCATCTGCGAAAAATAAAACCATGACCATTGAGTCACCTTTAAAGTGCGGACACTAAAGCAATTATAAATATTAATCTAATTCGCGACATTCTCCCACCTTGAGTTTTCGACAGTTAAACTCAACAATGGGTACAATAAAATATAAAATAAAATATGACTAATACTTACATTACAGTGATAAGATACAATTCTTACAATATTACATTTCTCAAAACAGGTAAATAAACATTTTCTTCTGCAAAATTCAAATAAAATTAAACATATTATTACAAATTCAAATTAACACTATGAAATATACTAAAAAATAAGAATAAAGTTTTTTGTTGAAACAGTATTTAAAGTTAATAACGTTTTGGGACAGTCACTATTCTGCCACTTCTCGTTCTTAATACTGGATCACTAGAAAGTTCTTTTGGAATCTCTAAATTGTACTGTTTTTGGACAGGTCTCAAAAGTTCACCATTTTCAGTTTTTAATCGTGCAACTCTTGGGTGGCCATCTTTACCAGAAATAAGTTCTTGCACTCGGGCTAAAGCCCAATAGGCACGCTTCTTATCAGACTCTACGAGTACGACATCACCAACGGTAAGTTGCTTGACATTATTTTGCAAAGAACTTTGCTGGCGCAATTGTCCTAAATATTCAATACGAAATCGCTTACGTAAGTGTTCTCGAACATGTTGCCTATACTTAACTCTTTTATTTAATTCTTGCGGGTCAATTGCATCAAAATCTTTCTTATCTGAAGATCTTATGTCCTGTAAAAACATTGATGGTGTTAACGGTGCTAGATCGTTCACATCTTCAGTAACATAAGTTAGAGGTCTAGCATTCACAACTTGTTCACAATCACAGAGAATTGTGGGCAGTTCTTCGTAGGATAATGAAGCTCTACCTAGAACTTTTCTCAGGATGCATTCCACCATTTGTATCAATCGTTCCCACCAGGCAGCGGTAGGTAGGTTAAATTTCCGGCGCATCTTTTGAGCTCTAAATCTTCTGCATCCTACACATTTCTGTACTACTGCTTGAATAGTATTCCTAACTTTTAGTATTCTCGTAACGATGTCATCATAAGAGCCAATCCCGCATGCAAAAGCTCTTGGTGTTTCCAGGAGATCAGGCGGTGGACTACAGGATGGTCAGAAGGCAAAAGAACAGGGTATTTAAAATTGAAAGCATCTTCTCTATAAATAACTTGCGTTTTCACTCTTATAATACCATTTTCATCTAGGATTGGTCTTAAGCTACGTATCTTCTGATTATTTTTCTCGTTGAATCTGTCTTTCTGAATCAAAATTATCAATTTTCTTTCGGCTTGTTCTAATTCCAAACACGTAAGTTCAGAAACTTCTTTTGAATTAGGATTTCTTAAATTGTTTAAGAATCTTAAAATCCAGGCGATCAATCTTATAATTTTCTTAAAAGATGAAAACCGTCGATAATACCAATCACTAGATTCTGTGTTCTTGTTCATTGCTGAAATGACACTTTTCCGTTTTTCAGAGTTAATAATTTCTTCATCGGGAATTTCGGCACTTTGAGGCCAAGTATATTCAGGTTGAGCCAACCAATCCGGTCCCTCCCACCATCTTAATTGTAAAAATTGTTCAATCGAACAACCTCTGGAAGGGATATCTGCCGGATTAAATTTTCCTGCAATGTGTCGCCATTGGTTCTTTTGAGTTAAGAATCTGATTTCTTCTACGCGATTCCAAACGAATGTTCCCCATCTTTCGTCTCGCTTTATCCAGCTTAAAGCTGTAGTTGAGTCACACCAATAAAATATCTTTAAATTTGGAATTCGTAGATCAGATATAACTCGACTTCCCAACCTGGCTCCAATGCAGCATGCTAAAAGCTCCAACCGGGGTATCGTTATGTTCTTAAGGGGAGCTACTCTTGCACGTGACTGTACGAAAGTTACCAGGATTTTATCTTTTCTCTTTACTCTTAGAAAAATGCAAGTAGCATACGCATGTTTGCTTCCATCACAAAATATGTGAAGGCCTACATCATTACTTTCATAATTATCAAGATACATCCATCGCTGCAATTTGATGTCAGAAATCATCTTCAATCCTTGCACCCATTTTAAAAATTGTTTAGCCAAATTAGTTGGGAGTAATTCATCCCACTTAATTTTTAACCTCCAGCATTCTTGTAGAATAAGTTTAGGGAGCAAAGTCACTGGAGAGGTAAATCCAAGAGGATCAAACACTTTCTGAGCGAATGAAAGTACAGCTCGTTTTGTGGGAATAATTTGTTTTTCCTCAATAGAACCGATTTTGCAAGATAGGGTATCGTTTTCCAGATCCCAGTTTAAACCTAATACTGGTGTTACATTAGCTGCTGAATTTTCAGAAATAATTTGAATGGGATAATTTGACAACCATCCCCTGAGATTAAATTTTGCAGAGAATAGTAACGTTTAGGATTCAAATATAAACTTATTTAATTCTTCAACTGTGTTGAAACTGCAAACACAATTATCTACATATAACGATTCATTCAAAATTTCTACTGTAGAAGCAAGATTTTCAGTCGCACTTTCTAAATGATGTCTCAAAGTAGCCGCTAATAAAAAGGGGCTACAATTGATTCCAAAAACAACACGTTTATGTCTATAAATTATGCCATTTTCCCATATAAATCTCAGATAGTCTCTATCCTCTGCTCTAATACCAATTTGTAGAAATGCCTTCTCTATATCGGATACTGCACCAACAGGATATTTCCGAAACCGATGCAATATAGAAGGAATCATTTCAATCAAATTTAATCCCTTATCTAGGCAATCATTTAGAGAAGGGGAACCTTTAACATGAGCCGAAGCGTCAAAAACTGGTCTAACTTTAGTAGTTTCACTCGATTCTTTAAATACAGGTCTGTGTGGCAAATAATGTACTTTAGTTTCTTTATTATCAACCACCCTTTCACTTATTCCTGCATTTATCCACGAATCAAATACTTCGCTATATACCTCAATTTTATTTAAATTAATTAACTTTTTCCTCGTTGTAGCAAGCCGCTTTTCGGCCAATTCTCTATTGTTAGGTAAGCAAGCTTTATCTAGCACCCATGGCAATGCTACTTCGTATCTCCCTTCTGAATCTATTCTTATATTACTCTTAAAATGCTGCATAGTTTCTTCATGAATTTCAGATTTAGTTTCGGATTCAACTGGATCCGTTATACCCATAATATCCAGCTTCCACAAATCAGCAACGGAACAATTGTTCCAAAGTGATGAAATAATC
This sequence comes from Maratus speculifer, assembly GCA_964019185.1. NCBI lineage: Eukaryota > Metazoa > Arthropoda > Arachnida > Araneae > Salticidae > Maratus > Maratus speculifer. Next base: position 20,446,609 of record OZ025298.1, read on the forward strand.
ATAGCAGCCTTATTTGTTTCTGATTTAATACTTGGAATTTTTCCCATTAGAGTCCATCCCAAATGGGTTTTTACCGCAACCGGACCACTTTCTAAAACTTTAATATTTCCGGTGAGTAATTTTCCAGCCACATCAGAACCAATCAATAATTTAATTTCATTTTCGGTTTCACATGAACTATTTTCAACATCAGAAATTTTAATGCCATATTTATTTAATTCTGATAACCAAGGCCCAGTTGGCACTTTTCGTATTTTAGAACAAAAACAGGAACATCTAAAACATGCATATCACATTTATAACTATTGTCTATGCTACTTAAGTGAATTCTATACTTATTATGCTTTGTTTCACTTGTTTCAATATTACCAAATAATGTGTGAATTAATTTAATTTCACCAATACTTTTATAATTCAAATATTTAATTACATCTCGTGATAAATAGGAACGTTCGGATCCTGTGTCAATAACTCCACGCACGATTTTCTCTTTTCCATTGTGCTTTACACGGACACTCAAAGTTTGGAGTAACACAGTAGGATCCGAAGCTTGAGTAGTTAAAACAGTGTCACTACTCCCTGATTCATGTTTATGACTTTCTAACGACACATTACCACCTTCATTTAAAACATTTTGACATAATATTGAAAAATGTCTTTTACCACAATTCGAACATTTAATTTTAGAGTTACAATTGCGTGAAATGTGGTTTTTCTTCAGGCAAACAAAGCAAGCTTTTTTCTTCAAAATTAAGTTACGTTTCTCATCAAAAGAAAGCGAACTAGCTTTAAAACATTTTTCTGATAAGTGACACTTGTCACAAAATATACATAAATCTTCACGTTTTTTAACTAAATTCTTATTAGACTTATTATTTATAAATAAATCTGTGGCAGTTGGCATTGAATTATATTCATTATTACATTTATGATATTTCTTTGGGTTTTCAAAACCAAGATTGGAATGAGCCAAAAGAACCCGCTCTTCCGCAATAACTTCATTTTTCAAAAAATCAAGGATAGAATTTAATTGATTCTTACCTTTAGCAGTCTTCTCACGCTGTCTTTCCCAGATTTTAAGGACATCATGAGGTAGACAAGATTCTACAAGTGGGAAAAGTATGCTGGCATACTTTTCTTCTGTGACACCTAATGATTCTAGAGACCTAAGTTTTGTCTCTAGATTATCATATAACGACGATAAATTGAAATTCTTGCTTGATGATTGATTATTATTTAAAACTAATTGAAGAAGATCTCTAACATATATCTCAATAAGTGTATCTTCTCTGCCAAACCTTTCTTTCAGATGTAGAATTACTTTTGGATAATTATCAGCTGAAACCGGATAACTATTTACTATCTGTGCTGCTTTGGATTTCGGCGTTATCGCCTGTAAAAGATAAACAAATTTCAAATGGTCATCTAAAGTGGTGTCTTCATGAATTTTACTGAATGAATTCGAAAAGGTTAACCATAATCTTGCATCGCCATCAAACGGCTGTAAACTTATCTCTGGTAAGCGAAGTGGTCGCGACAGTGTTCTTTCAACATCCGTATAATTCTGCGATCGGAGTTGTTCTTCGATAGGCTTCACCAAAAATGTCTTTACTTTTTGCTTTATAGCAATAAATTTTTCTGTATACTCTTCGCAAGCTTCAAATTCTTTAGAATAATCTTTTTCTATAACTTTCTCTGTCAACATAAAATTCAAAATTTCTTCATCTACAGCTCGCAATCTTGTGCTTTTATCTTCCAGTTGACACATTAAATTCTCTATTAAATTAGTATCTGGAGTTGCGTCGTTTAAAGCTTCATTTAAAGCATTATAAGTTTTCGTAAATCCAGATCTAAGAGGAGTTCTTTTGATTTTCAAAGCATCCATTTTTTCTCAATGACGACTTCTGATAACAAATAAAAAACAGTTACTTTTCACACGTCCCTATTAGTTCGGACGCCACATATCGCAAACAATGCGAAATCGAAGCTATAAAATCTACCCGATAATACAGACATCGTCGTTTTACGTGTGAAAAATAATTTAAATATCTTACAAAAAAAAAATGAAGCTTCAAAAACATTTCACTTAAAACTTAACACAAACTTTATTCCAGAATAAATTCTACTACTCTTTTTTTATCATTGCTCGTGAGCATCTGCGAAAAATAAAACCACGACCATGGAGTCACCATGAAAGTGCCGACACTAAAGCAATTATAAATATTAATCTAATTCGCGACAATTATATCGATCGTGAATGTCAATTCAATGACATTAAATGTGATGCACGTGTTTAAAACGTCATTAAGTGATTTTTATTTCGACATTTTTATTTCTATTTTTATTAATATTCTACTAATTACTTGATTTTTATTATTTAAAATAAAAATTACGTTAATATGTATAATTTGGCTGTTAGTTTGGCGATTTGTATAATTTGGCGAAATTGGTCGACGGGGTAACCAAGTAGTACCTGAAATATTAATAGATAAAGCAGTTTACTATCTTTAAAACAATCTGGAAAGGTTCTTTTCTAAATAATATGCCAAAAATGCATTTCTGTAGTTGTATTTGATGTCTAGTAATGTAGAATAATTCTGGTTCTAAGTTTTCTGTTTGTCATACCTATATAAACTATTGTAATATTGTATAAACAAAGATCTTGAATATTTTGCCGTTTGAGCAATTAAACGTATCTTGATCTGAATATAGGATGTCATGCCTTTTAAGGGCATTTTAAAACACTTTTAGCATTTTTTGACTTAGTTATCATTATAAATGTTTGTCATAACTAATTTTCTTTCACACACCATTATGAATCTAAACAAAATATTTGTTAACAGAGAAATTTCTGTATAACATTTTTGTGGAAACAGAATACATTTTATTAAAAGCATATTAACAAAAAATACATATTTTTAAATGTTTGAAGTAGAAACTACATTTAAATAAAAAATGTAATTTTTTGAAAGATAATGATAATAACAAAATGAGTTTGAAATTATGAGTTTGAAAAATTCACCTCATATTAAACAGTGATATGTATAAATGTTCAAGCAAAATTTCAAAGCATAATCGTTTAAAAATTTTTTCAAAAAGGTACATCGAAGTTTAAAATAAAACAACATTTTGAGAAAATCAAGTTTAAAAGAAATAAACGCACTTACTTAAAACATACCTGCTCCATAGTGCTTATTTTTTTACATGTTTTTATTGACATTTTTTAGTGTTCCCTTATGTGTGTATCCCTTTTTAAACACTCTTTTTCCTTTACTTTGCTGCAAATGGTCATATTTTGCTCTTAGTATTCGCTCGCGATAAACAGTTTTTAAGGTGTTTTGGCAATATATCCAATCAGGAGATAAACAAACAAATGTACTAAAAAATTGCCAAATTCTGGTTGCCTCAGAAACAAAAGTAATATATTAGTAGAAATATGAGAAATAATAGTTATCAAAAATCGAAAAATTGATATAGTTTCGGTTTTGACCTTCCAATTGTCCTTAATCATGTTATTGTAAAAATGTTAATCACTTGTTTATTCACTTTTAAAAATAAATAGTATAATCTAAATCGTATCTAACTATTCTACATTTTATTAGAAAATAGTTAGTAAACATAAACCTGAAATTATTTTCTGTAAAATAATGCGTTTCGTGAATTTCCTCATTTTCAGCTGTAATAATTGGCCAAAGAAACTAACTACCTTAGGTTAAAAGCACACTGAAACCGCTCGGTTAAGAATCAACATTGCTAATCACCTGAGAAAATAGGTGTATTTTGGGTTCGAATATCATTGTCACCGTTGTGCAAGAAGCTTGACGTCAATTACAGTGGTCAGATGTATGTATTCATTATATCAAACCAAAAAATAATCTACTTTGACCTTAGAAATATTTTACATGAATACTAAACTACAATCCCTATTATTAAAATTGTAATACGACTTTTTTCTAAATACTTTTTTTTATTTGCGTTGATGTTTGCATTTTAAAACTTCATATTTATTTTAACGCATACATTAAATGTAAAAAATATGATTTTAATTTATTGTTATTTACTGAGATGCTAACCGTAAACTAATGTGAAATACTTTTGTTACACTCTTTCAATAAAAGTTTGTTGTGTTATTTTTTATCACTATTTCTAAAGTTATTTACAACACTGCTTAAACACGTAATATTAAAAATGTGAAAAATGGTGTATTCATTTTGTTTAAGTAATTTCTATTAAAATATCAGCTATTGTTTTAAATGTTTTAAAATCAAAACATTCATAGAATTTAAATCTTTGATAAGATTCTCCACTAATGGTATATTAACACTGCGTCATTTTCCAGATATACAGATATAAAAATCAAATGCGATGACATGCAAGATAAACAAGTACAATATTTCATTTGACACAAATTTCTCTTCATAAATCAAAATTTATGCATTTTTTCCTTTATATTTTATTTGTATATCGTTACATAAATGACATACGTCAAACAAATGTGTTCGTAAATTATTTGCAAACCATAGAATTAACGAAATTCGAAAATTGCCTGAATGAAAATGTGCTCTGGCAACATTCCAAAGCTTTGTCTCCCTCCTGACAAAAGAGGCGTAATGCAGATCCGGTTAAGTAATTTAAAATCAGCTGCAGTAATCTTTTCTGCTAATGAAGATTTTATGCATATTTTGCTTTAATAAATTTGTGAAAATATTTTTGTCGGTCTAATTTATAGAATCAATAGTTTACAGACATTTATTGTTATAGTTTATTTTACTATATATTGGCCTTAAAGAAAAATAATTTAAAAATTATTAGCGAACCTTGAGTAACATAATATTTCTACTAAATCAACTATATATAATATCTTTGTCTATGTTTGAATACACACAAGCATCACATATTTAGTTATATTTTGCGATCGGAAAAGAAAAATCATTCAGTTTATAACCCAATATATTTTAAATATTTTATACTGCTTCTAAAAGTATTTTTACCACTTTCTAACATTACATATTTTTTTTTATATAAATGTAAGTGAAGTATGTGTATATAGTATAATGTATGTTAAATATTGTTTTTGGAAGAGTATGAGATTTACACAGTAAATTAGAATATAAATAATTTTAATGCATTTTTATATGTGTATTATAATTGTTAATTCTTTAATTTATAACGTTTACATAAAAATGTAGCTCCACATGTGAAATAGAAAATTCTTTTATTTATTGTTTTTTTTATTTTATTTTTGCTGTTTAATGATTGATTATTAATTAATTAAATAAATGAGATATATGATTGTAATAGGTGTTAAAATTAAACCGACATTTATGAATAATGCAATACATTAATTTTTTTAACGCATATTAATTATCTGACATATTAGCGAAAAAGAAAATTGTTTTCCCTGTATGTTGCTTAAATAATATTAAAAAAGTAAAAAAACAGTATTTTATTTCATTATTTATTTATTTATCTATTTATGTGGTATTAGTTTGGTATCTCCCCGAATGACAATACATTGTTAGTATTGCGAGTTGGAACCCATCTAATTTCGACGAAAAAAAAATTAAGAAAGAAGACTTTTAATTATTTTTTTAAAAAAACACGAATTTTGTTTCTAATAAATCTTATGTTTGTCAGTCAGACTCTCAAATAAGTATCATTATTATTTAAATATCAATGTTCTTCTCCAAAAATGTATTGTTTTATTGTATAACTTTCCATTTTATCAGAGATTGATTTCAGTGATGTTCTCATACAAAATAAAAATAACATTGCCCAGTATGTAGATCTTGAAATAGTGCTATTGCAATACTACATGAATAATGCACCATGGAGGCGCCGCCTATTGAGCGTTTTGCACCACAACTCAATCAGCATCATCTTATATTAAGTACTTACTAAATATACAGTTTTATGAAAATGCAATGACTAGTTATTGAGATATGGCAGTGCCACCAGCTGAGCAATATACACCAAAAACTTATCAGATCTAGTTTATATCAAGGTCTCACAGATTTTAAAATTTTGTGAAACATTTTTTCAGGTTCTTTGACCCCTTAAACGTAAAAATCCGGCGAAAAACGGATTTCGGTAATTTTCACGAATCCAAATATTTCTTGTAAAGATAGAATAAAGGAAAATGCTAGTTGTAATGTTATGCACATGAATGAAATGAAAACCCAATAGAACTAGTCACACGTAGCAATCCTGAAACTTTCTTCTATTTCAAACATTTTAAAATTTCAAAAACGTTTTAAATGAAATAAAGAAATATTTAAAAAAAAGATTTGGACCAATAAAAATATTTGCTTAAAAAATTATAAAATTTCAACGACCATGAATCTGCACCTGCATTACACAGGCAAACGTTTTGTTGTGTCTATAATTTTTAGATGGCACGATGATTTCTAAAAAGTTCGTTCATCTGCAGAACAGTCTTCTAATTCTTGTGAGTCCGAAAGTGATGTGAATAATCTAAATGTTAACACTACACTGAGAAACAAATATGGTTCTGGCATATAGAACCTAAGTAATGGCTCTAGAAAAAATAGTTCCATGTCATCCTTATAAATTTTAGTTCCATTTCTTAGAGAGTTCCAGAGTCTCTTACTAGAATTCAAGTACGTTTTCCGATATTTTTGTTCTCAAATTTATCTAAAAATCTCTTCAAATAGATCCGAACACAAGAGATTTGATTTAGTAACTATAATTATAGCTTAAGAAATCATTCCTAAAATCAAGCGATAATTTCTCGCTACTGAAACGGTTCAATGTCGTTTCGTCTCCTAGAAAAGAAGAGACTAGAAATGTCAAGACATTTCGCCTATTCAGCTTAGTTGTTTACCCTACTCGCATAGTTTGGACATCTATATTTCTAGTTTAGGTATTTAGAAAGTGACTAACTATTCGTTCTAGTTTAACGCGGCATAATTTTTTTCTCAGTGTATGGGAGCAATCTACAAACAAAAATCAACGATTGACATATAAGAAAAAAGCGGCGTCATCTAACATTTCAAAAGCGTTAATATTTCTGTTTTTATCCAACAACTTACAGTTTTGACATTATTTCTTTTCCAGATTGATCCCTCATCACCTTAGGGGCTGTGCAAATATAACCTTATCAACTCTTTGGTAATTTTGGACCCCCGTTCACCATTTCGATATCATACGTTATCATATCTCGAACCCCTCCCTCCCCGGTTATGATATTGTTATCAATGCATAAAAATATTTGATTTCTAATATTTTTTTTTAATACTATACAAAACTGCTTACATTTATTTTTCGCATACTTTTATAATTCAAAGGAAGATAAGTCAATATTATATCAATTTCCATATGACAAAAACTTTATATCGTAATACCTAAAAGAAATAGCTACTATTTAAAAGTATTTTATAATAGCTTTTTGCTAAATAATGCTTTAAACTGTAATAAAGTCCTGTTACACTTGTCCTGAATGGAAGATGGGTGGAAGGCAGATAGAAATTCTTATCAACAAAATAAGTGGACAACATTCCTTCTCTTTCTCTTTTTGTCATTTGTAAATGAAAGTTTCATTTCAAATATACTTCGCATATAATTTTTCGAACCGATATTATATATAACGGCGCGCTCCATCGGCGGTCCTTTCGACGATGTAGAAAAAAATATGCAATTTTAAGCTTTTAAAAAAAATCAATAAAATTTAAATTTAATCATTTGATTTTTGAAAGTGACAAAATGACCTCAGCAGTACATACAAACACGATTGTTATTTATAATATGCATAGATGCAAGCGTTTTATTCGTATTAATTGGAATATTTAATATATTATTCGATTTTATTATTATTATTATTTTCAAATACTTGTGTTTTTTGTTCAAACTGTAAATAAAATTTTCCAAGGGAACATTTTTTCTTACTTCAATTTCCAGTTTCTAAGATGCGTAAACCGCTTGCTTTAAAAAAAGAACATCGTATAATAATTTAAAACAGATGCATAATCAGATATATGAAGATGCGAGTGCGATACAATGCTGCAAAATTGTCAAATGTTGTGCTGTTTAAAGTAAAAAAAGTCGAAAATTCTACGTCAAATATGGAAAATGAATTGCGTTACTATAATTAGTTTTATAACTATTGAAATGTTGTTGCATTAGCTATTTCCCTTTCAAGTAAAAATGCATGGATACAAAATTTATTACGATTATACATATTAAATTCAGTATTACGAAAATAATAGAACTCCATCTTAAAAAGGATGTCAGCACCATAGCATTTCGAATCTTTACCATCGTGTATTATTATAGAATTAATTACATACGATAAGATTTAATAGAATGAAAAAAAAATATTCATATCATTTGAAATTTTGATATGATTTTCACAAAATTTGAAATGACTCGACAAAATACTACATCAAATAAATTTATCTATTAAATTTGAAACCATTGTATTGAGTAGATAACTGTTATACGTTGACATATGCACAAACAGGCTAAACGCCGTGAAAATTAACTTTTATAATAACGATGTATAAAATTGTTCAAATAGAAATTGTTGTTTTTAAAGATATTGTATTTGACTTAGACATATGAACCCAATTTTAAATCTCAATTTTAATTATTTTAGATGTAGAAAAATAGGAAACGATGATTTTTTTCTTTTAAACTTCTAGTCTCCAATTAAATTATTTGAAAAAGTATAATCTGATCATATTAACCGCCAGTGGATCTTTAATGAATACTTAAAGTTTTATTTCACAGACACCGAGATTCCTTTCTAATGATGGTCTCAAAGATGATTAATGATGTTATGGACATAGATCTATGTAGCTGATTTCGGTATAAATCATTATGGATTTTGTATTATTCACTATACGATGAGGAGAAGGATTTGAAAATTAATTGGGAGAATGTATTAGTGCAATCTGCGATAAACAAATTTTTTTTTAATTAACTGAGGTCCAAAAGTATTGCAAATTTCAATAAAACATTATTTTCCCAAAGTGTGTGGTCAGAAAGTCATACACGTAATAAGAAACAGTGTATATTACTTATTCAAAAACCCTGAATAAGTTAGGGCTAGTTTGATTATTTTTTCAAATCAATGGAATCTGTTATTTCAGAGGCCAGCAGGACAAAAGTGGGTCATTCCAAGTTAAGTGAGCAAAAATCTAAAAAAAAGTCCGTGGCCTCATAGTAACCAATTTAAATACAATTTGATATACAGCTACAAATACTATTGAAATATTGCTCTGCAAAATACCTTGACAAAAAATAAATTATTTTTAGTAATTTTGGACATTTTAAAAACTCGTGATGCAGCATGTGTGCGATTGTTCAAAGTTGCAAGCTTGAAGTTTTACATTTTGAAAATTATATAACAGAAATAAATTTTGCTTATAATACTGAAATGCCCCTGAAAATTTAATTATTTATATATTTAATAATAATTATTGATTTTCTAAGTGTGAAAGTTATCATTTATTTCCTTAAACTTCAATAAAATTTAGAAACTTTGAAAAAAAATGCAAAATTATATTTTTTTCTCTTATATATCCAGAAAAAATAAATAAAGGAACGATCCGACATAACAAATATTGCACAGACATAAAAGTTAAGTTCATAATATGCTGGAAAATTTTTCAATTTTGCCTTTTTATTCCCAATATTTAATAAAAATGGATTCGATAAGGTAATTTTGTTACATTCGACGCAAAATTTCTCTTTGAATTTGTGCCTTTTTCTTAAAATATTGCACGATTTCAAGGGGAAAAGAGTGCTGCCATCTACAACAGTTTACAATTACTAGATAATTAATTCTTTAATTCTCATCATTTTAATATAATCCTGAAGCAGAAAAAAAAGAAGTGAAAAGAAGAAAAAGGTGAGGAGTAGCGTTTGAATATTTAAAATAAACACTTTTATCTATAATATCAAGTAATTTGAAAAGATATAAAAATTTTCCTTTATGTGTAAAAAAGAAATAGAAATATTTATTCTTCTCGTCAAATTTTCCCCTATTTTTTTTAGCATTAAGTATTCAAAAAGGCATATATGAAAATTTATGCATTTAAATTACGTACATTTATCTACAATGTCAATTTTTTTTTTTTTACATTTATAACATATGCCCTTAATGTTTAAATAAGTAATAGAAATATTAATTTAATTCTTAATTTTATCCTTTTTTTATTTTAAAGTTTTATTAAGTAATAAAAAATCAATCTTTAAATTACGTCAATCTTTTACATATTATTCATTCTTACCTAAAATTAATTTGTGATGTAGTTTTTCATTCATAAGGCTAATAACCAAGATTGAAATGAAAGCATGTAGACAGAAACTCGATTTTGTATCAACTTTTAACGTGAGTTTCCATACTGTCCTGAAATCTATTACTTTGCATTTACTCATAAATAAACATGCTGTACTTATATGCCAATTTTCATTCAAATCTGTGACTTTGCAGCCACACCTAATTTGCTCATTTTGTATGGAATTATTCAAGAATAAATTGCAAAGTGGTTGCATATTGAGAACAGATTACAAATTTAATTTTCTGTTTTTTATGTTAATAATTTGATTACCTTTTCTTGATATTAAGGGACTGGTCACCCAGCTTCCAAATTTTCTGCTATAATGTTAATTCTATGGACGTTTGATGCAGTCATATATTTGAAATATTTATTGGGGAAATTATTATTTGTATTTTTTTTCTGTGTATTCTTCTTAATGTATGTTTCTTTATTCTCAGTTCTGAAAATCTTTCTAAAATCTATGGTTAACTTAAAGTTAAAAGATGACTAACTGTGAGTAAAATTTTAATACTTCATAGAAAACTATGTTTATATTTCAGAAAAAAATTGAAAGCTAAGAAAAATAGAGGTATCTATAAGAAGTGTATACAAAAAATATGAGTAAAAAATATTAAATTCCCAAGCAGACATTTTAAATATACGAACGCATCCAGCGCACATAGACTTTACATGAGTGTGGGGAATTTGGAATCTGAGTGAACAGAGCCCTTAGTTAATTATGTTCTAAATAAAGTTATTGTGAAAAGGTATGTTATCGGTATAACGAAGTGTGGCCGGTATCAGACCCAAGATGCCAAAACTGATGGTATCGATCCATAAACTGATTCTAAACTGAGACAGCTCACTATTTCAATAGTAAATGCTAGCAGAAATCGTCTAGGTACAAAACCCCTGGCGTACAAAAACACCATAAGATGACAGATGTGTTCCATTAACACCCGACTGAAATGAGTACTGATCGCAAGAGCAATAGTAGCAGAATTGCTGTGTCTGTGATAATAATTTCGCAATAAACTATATACAAACGAAAAAGAGGTGGCTCACAATATGAGTCCCACTTGGTTCTCGTTACAGATGAGATCGAAATCAATGGTGCAGATAGTCCATAGAACGCACCAAAAACCAGTGGAGAAATTTAAGGTTTTCTTGTGTATGCAAGATTTCTTCGCGAAATAAAATTTAAGCATGGTATCGTAACAAGAGAGCTTGGTTTGCGGTATAGCCTAGCATTTATATGTGAATTTCACCAACATATTGAAGTTGATATGCAAATATGATATTGCATTATGATTAATGAAGAGCCTTAATTACATAGGTATTATGTCATATGTTTATAGGCATAAGTTAACGGCCGACGACGCATTCGAGTAATGACCGCAAGAGCGAACTTGAATGCTGGTTCTGTGCTAATAGTTTCGCAACAAACTATATGCAGACGAAATACAGGTGTCCCTCAATATGAGTCTCACTTGGTTCTCGCAACAGATAAGATCGGAATCAATGATGCAGATAGACCATAGAACGGTACAAAAACCAGTAGAACAATTTAATGTTTTCTAGTGTATCCAAGATTTCTTCGCGAAATAAAATTACACGTGATATCGTAAGAAGAGAGCTTGGTTTGCGATACAATCTAGTATTTATATGTGAATGTCACCAACGTATTTAAGTTGATATGCACATACGGTATTGCATTATGATTCATGAAAATCCTTCATTACATAGGTATTATCTCATATGTTTATAGGCATAACTTATATATTTTTCCTTTTAGGTATAACACTCTTATAGAAAACATTTTACATCTTTTTTTCTTCTTTTAAATTAAAAAGTCCTTCCGGCAATGCCGGGAGGAAGAGGTTATCATATACTTATATATTTATTTATTTATTTTAAAGTAAGTTGCATTGTTCAAAAATACTAATCTCAAATTAGTGGAAATAATCTTATAAAATTAGTGATTTTATAAGATTGAATACTAGTTTTTGTCAAGACTTAATATTAATAGGAATTTTTAGAAATTAGTCATCTTTTATTCAATCTGGTTTTATTTTAAGCGATTTAGAGAGTCACCAAATTCCACGATATCATAAAGTGTATGCCATTTTAAAGCAACATTGTGGATCGTTCAGATCAGACCGTTTCAAAATGTCAGTCATAAGAAAAATTGAAAGTGCTATAACTCAATCATTTTGTAAGATATAGACAAAATAAAAAGTGTTCTGGAATCGTTGTTTTAAGTTCTAACACGTAAAAGAAAAATATTTTTCAAATTTAGATTTTTTCGCATTTAATTTTAAATTTTTAATTTTTAAAAAACTTTAAAATGGCCGCCATTTTGAAACAAATTGGCGGATGATGCTGACCAACGAACTCGGTCGAGATATTTGTATGTACTATGTACATACCAAGTTTCATTGAAATAGGTTCATAAATACGCGTGTTATCACGTGACAAAAATCAGATCGTTTCAAAATGTCAGCCATAAGAAAAATTCAAAGTGCTATAACTCAATCATTTTTTAAGATATAGACAAAATAAAAAGTGTTCTGGAATCTTTGTTTTAAGTTCTAACACGTAAAAGAAAAATATTTTCAACTTTTAATTTTTACGCATTTAATTTAAAATTTAAAATTTTTTTAAAAATTTAAAATGACCGCCATTTTGAAACAAAATGTCGGATGATGCTGACCAACGAACTCGGTCGAGACATTTGTATGTACTATGTACATACCAAGTTTCAATCAAATCGGTTCATAAATACGTTAGTTATCGCATGACAAAATCAGATATATATATATATATATATATATATATATGTATATATATAATATATATATATATATATATATATATATATGTCAACATTTGAACGGAGGGGAGTTTTGGGGTCTGGGGGTCATGATCGGTGAAAATATACCAAAATTTTCCGGAAGTGCTTTCCTCCGGACGGCTGCAATAAGTAGCTTTTTAGGTAGATTTCGTAAGAAATACTACCTATTGCAATCGCACCAGTTTATATATCTATCTATCTATCTATCTATCTATCTCTCTCTATATATATATATCTCACTTTTTTATGGACACGATAACTTCTATAATTCTTCACCAATCTCCACCAAACTTGGACATAAAATCAATGGGGATAAAATCTTGGATGAGTTCGTTAATGGGCAAAATCGGACCAAGGGGGTCGGAATAGGGGGCGTTTTTGTGAAAACGAAAAAACGCCATAACTTCTTAATTAAAGTAGATATCGAATCGGTTTAAAGTTTATATTACTTCTTAAAAATGGGCCAAAAGTATATATATGACAGATTTTTGATAAATTTAGAAGTGGGCTCAAGGGGCGAAAAAAACAGGGATTTTGAGAGAAAAAAATTCTTAACTTCGTCAATTTTCAAGATATCAAGTCCAACTAAATTTTTTATAAATGTTCTTAAAATTATCTAAAACTTTTGTATTTACAAGTTTTTGATAGGACCAACTTTTACCGATGAATAAAATTAAAAACGAAAAGAAAAAGGGCGCTGAAAAAAGAGAAAAATCCATAACTCCGTCAATTTTTAAGATATCAAATCTGATTAAATTTATTTTACATGTTCTCAAAAATATCTACAACTTTTATACTGACAAGTTTTTCATAGGACCAATTCGTATAGCAAAAAGAAATTAAACAAAAATAGGAGTTGGAGAAGAAACCTCAAATCCAAACGGCTTATATTCTGACTCATTTTTAAATTCATTTTTGATTTTAAACGCATCCAAATGGTAGATCCTCTTATTTAGAAACTGTATAAAGTGACGCATTGGTCAATTTTCTGATAAAGACAGAATAAATTTTAAAAAAAGGCTACCAAAAAGGGTATTTTGAACAGAATTTCCGAAAGTCATCGGGACTGAAAAATTAAGTTCAAATAAGAAATTATGTTTTTTTCTGACTCGTTTTTAAATCCATTTTTGTTCTCAAACGCATCCAATTTACAGATCCTTTTATTTAGGAACTATATAATGTGATGCATTGGTCAGTTTTTTGATAAAGACGGAATATATTTCAAAAAAGGCTACCAAAAAGGGTATTTGAACAGAATTTTCAGAAATCATCGAGACTGAAAATTTAAGGAAGTGTTCAAATAAGAAATTGCGTTTTTTTTCTGACTCGTTTTTAAATCCATATTTGCTCTCAAACGCATCCAATTTACAGATCCTCTTATTTAGGAACTATATAATGTGATGCATTGATCGGTTTTTTCATAAAGACAGAATATATTTTGAAAAAGGCTACCAAAAAGGGTATTTTGAACAGAATTTCCCGAAGTCTTCGAGATTTGAAAATTTAAGGAAGTTTTCACATAGCAAATTGCGTTTTTTATGACTCGTTTTAAAATCCATTTTCGCTCTCAAATGCATCCAATTTACAGATCCTCTTATTTAGAAACTATATACTGTGACGCATTGGCCAGTTTTTTGATAAAGATAGAATATATTTTTAAAAATGCTGTCAAAGTGAGTATTTCGCACAAAATTTTCCTAAGCAATCATGATTAAAGAATTAAGGATGTATTCAAACAACAAATCGGTTATTTTATGACTCATTTTTAAATTCAATTTTTTTCTCAAATGCTTTCAACTGGCAGTTTTTTGTTATTTAGGAACTGTAAAATGTACTGTTTTGGTCGATTTTTTAATATATTTAGAATCTATTTCAAAATATGTTGTCATAATGGGCATTTGAGCTGAATTTTTCTTAAGATTATTCTGATAAAACCAGTTTTTGCAGGAAAATGAAATAAAAAACTTTTCATAAACGGCCAAATGAAGTTATTAAACTGGGTTTATCTCTAATCATATATATTTTTTTGTTGAAATGAGCACTCTTCGAAATCTACCTCCGCCTATAGGCCCAGCCGACAGGGATTTTTACTTTTTGTAATGAAAGCTACCTAAAAGAGGCTTTTTTCATACATATATAATAATTGAAAATGTGATGATTTTAAAGATTTTAAAATAACTTTAAAATAATTTATTTTTAAATTAGGTTTAACATTTCTTTAAAATATTTTTTAAAGAAATTATGAACATATAAATTTCTTTCACTATAAATTTTCAAATTATGAAAGCAATTTCTATAAAGTATTAAAATTAACTAAGTTAAAATATAAAACAATCGAATAAAAATATTTAATATTATATTAAATATATGATACCATAGAGCATTATACAATTACTTCCTAAAAAATTCTGAACTATTCAATATAAAATAAAATTGAAATAATTTTCTAAAAATATAGTAGAAACACAGAAATGGAAGTAAATTTCAATTAGTTTTTATGTTTATTTCTATTTGAAATTCTATTACTCGGAATAATTTCACTTAATAAAATAATTTTAAAAATATTATTCCATTAAAATTCAATTAAATATAATATCTCTCTTCTCCTAACTGAAAATGTAATGACAGTTTAATTATATAATATACTAAAATTTTATTATCTGGCTAAATAACGTCGTTTCATTAGAATAACAGGAGGAATTTAGAAGTTTTTATAAAAATATTAATTGATTCCATTAAATTTTATATGGATATGGATATGGAACAAAGAAATGCATTAAATCTGATAAAAAGATTAATCGCAAAAAATTTACATGACTTTTAAATTAATGAAAATAGTTGCTGTATAAATTATCAGTTCATAATATCGATGTTTTAATTTCCTTTGATGTACTAGAGTATTAAACAATTACGATTTCCCAATGAAAATTGCATTTTAAATGTAGGTAATTTTCTAAAAGATTTTATACATGGTATTGTAGATATGCCCCCCACATTACTCAAATCAATAAGAGAAGTTAAATTATTAAAGATTGGTGAAAGTACCTTGTACTTAATACGTTGTAAATAAATAGAAGCAAAAAATAATTTAACGACGTAAAATAAAACTTTAATGCACAAAACTTTGAGGCAAATAAATGTAAAACTACTTTGAATGTCATTTGGATCGTTTAAGGGCTGAATTTGTATTAAAATTGATGAAAATAAATCCATTTTCATTTTTAGTATTTGATGAAAGTCTGTTTAATTGCGAATATTTTGGCATGGCATTTTTATCCATACGGTAATTATGTCGCAAGACACTAGAAAATTTGCTATACATTCACCGCAATTACCCGCACAAATAAAAACTAAAATGCATTTTCCTCCACGCTTTGTACATGTGTTTATTATATATATGATAAATACGAAATAAATATAACACAATTCATAGCGTTTTATGTAGACAGACGGCCACACCACCTATAATTAAAAGCTTAGTGTCCGGAAACTAAAATGAAGTAAATCTTTTTTTTTTTTTTTTTTTTTTTTTTTTTTTTTTTTTTTTGTGGTTGTTGTTCAAATTTTGTGCTTAAGAAGTGTGCAGACGAGAATGCGACAGTGAGCTGCAAGTGTAATATTCTTTTTTATAAAGTGATTAATCAAACCAGTGTCTCTGTAATAGTTGGTAAAGTTTGAGTTTAATTCGTCATGGTCCGTCTAGCAGTGACTAAAATTATTTTATCTAATTATAATAATAAATATCCTTAAATTTGAAAAATCGAACTATACTGCGATGTTGTATGAGTATTCCGTAAATGATGTTTAGAGTCTTCGTATAATGTTGTACCTAAGACTATTGTGTCTAAGAAAATAAATAAGAGAAGTATTGTTTTTTAGGAATATCATTTACGTGTTATAAATGTGCCTACTTCACTGTAAAAAATCAATAGGCCAGATTACAACACAACGTGCGGGTAAAAAAATCGCCATCAACTTGTGTTGTAAATTTCAAGTATGCTGTAAATGAACGTTGTTAATTTTAATTCTCTTTTTATCTCATTGGCTCATTGATGCCATGTGATGCTTAAGTATAAGGTTAAAAGTACAAAATACTACACGGTTTGCTTGAAAATATTTTACTACGCGTGTGCTGTATTTTTTCACAGCAAGACTTGCTTGATTTTGACTGTAATTTTACAACATTTTTTTATAGTGTTCGTTATTGTCGCATTGATTTGGGGTAAGAGCAATTTTCGAAGTTTTGATTTTGATAAATTATGTCTATTTTTAATAATTTAAATAAAGACAAGCGCATGATTGGGGAATTGCGATTAACTTCTTCTGAAAGAAGTAAGATTATCGATTTAAGGGATATTATAGAAAAAAAGAGCATTATTCAAAGAAGCAGTTACTAAACAGCGTCGTCAATTCGGTTGCTGATAAACGTAAATCACGAAAGGAAGCTGAGAAAACAAAGCTAGAATTTAAAAAAAATAATGCAGTTAGAAAATAAATTAGAAATATGAAATGTTCTTAAAGAACCATCCAAAATTTTGAATTTGAAAGAAATAAATTAGCTCAGTTAGTGAAAGAATTAAAATTGGCCGAAGTGCGTGAGTCCCTGGAAAATTTGTCGTCCTTAACAGAAAAATCGAAAATGGAAATAGGGGGCACTAACCTGGAAAATTTAATAAAAAGTATCAAAACATTAACTATCCGTATATCGTCGAGAGCTGAGTCATTTAGTATTTTCTTTCATTCGCTTGAGAAAGCGTTCCGAACCAAAACTGTAGTTAAAGAGATTATGGCAGAAATTCTGTTAAATATTCTTGAGGAAAAAGCGAGTAATTTAATGATCTACTTCTAAGAAGAAGATTTGATTAGTTATGATAAATTGAAAACTGGAGTCTTAGGGAAGTTTCAACCTACCGCCAAAGAGTGTTTAATACATTTTAAAATAGCTTAGAAATTACCACCGAAAAGTTATTTTCAGTTTGATGATAGACTGAATTCCAATTTGCAATACTACTGTAATCTGCTTGATCTAAATGATTTAAAATCATTATGTGAACTGATTGTTTCAGATAAAATTTTCAATTCATTCGATCGCGAATTAATGACTCATGTCGGAATTCAAAGAAGCAGAGAAAGACTCATATGTTAAGCCACAGCAACTAGAAGAAAATGCTATACCTTTTTATCGATTAAAAATAAAACTAGAATTGAATCAAATGTGTATTCGAGAAATAAAATAAAGGGAAATAATTGTATAACGAGAAATAAATTTGAACATTTATGGACTCAAAAGAGCGTTTCAAATGCATTTTTTTTTTCAAAAACGAAGAATTTTGAATGTTTTTGTGTAAATCTAATGAACATCATGGCTTACATTCGTGTCTACAATTCAGGTTGGTTGATTTTTGTCGTCCGATTATCTACGCTAGGGATATAGGACCAGGGGGAGTGCCCTCCGTGGGGGTCTTTCTAAGGGAACCTAACCCGTATTTACGCAAGGTTCGAAGAAAACCACGGAAAACTCCGAACGGTTAGGCCGACAGCCGCGATCGGGTTCGAACCCAGCACCTGCTGTCTACCAGTTGAGAGGTCCGAACCTCTCGACCACTGGTGGGGCGTCTACAATTCAGACTTTCCATAACGGATAATTAATAGATAGAAAAAAAATTGTGAAACTAAACAAATCATTGAAAGAATGAATACAATAAACTAAGACAAACTTGAATACACTTAAAAAATTAGAATTTATGTACAAGAAATAAAAAATACCAAAAAATATTTAAAAATATAGAAATTAAATATTTCGCTTAGCTATTCGCAAAGCATCAACAGTATAAATATAAATTGCATACAAACAGTGAAACAAATCAACAACACTTACAGTTAGTTGTTTTTTAGAAATAGATAATATTCATTAGGAGTAGAACGAGCATCATTCACAGTCGGTGACTGCAAATATGTGAACTTACCTTCAAGAAATAATCTACCGTGAGAATTGTTACAATGAGATTTTAAAATACTGGCGTTTGAGAACTGCGGGATGTGTTTCGTTTGAAGGCAATTCTGGATAATTTTAAAATTTAAATTACCACTTTTCAGATCACTGGTCACAGGTCCTTCAGGCACATCTGTAAATCACTCAACTAGTTTATTTTACTATTGTTACCCATAGTTATCTCATTGTTTCATTATCTCAATTATTTTTTGTTACCTACCTTTATTTACTGTATATTTGTTCTGTAATTATTTTTTTATTAAACATTGCTGGGTGGGGCTTGATGAGCTCAAACCAATTGGTAAGCTTCCCCACCTGGCTGAATCTGAATCTGTTCTTTCAGGCAAATTTCAAAAGATCTGCCAGTTTCATCAATGTATACACTTTCACAATATCCTCAAGGAATGACAACACTGGACATAGACAACACAGGGTAATTTAGACTTATCTATTGAAATTTATGCTTATTGGAGAAAGAACTAAGTTTATTAATTGGTTTTAAAAAACACCAACATTGAATTGCAAATACCAATTTAATACAAAAATACCAATGCTCTGAAAAATGGTAATTTAAATTCTAAAAATTATCCAGCATTGTCTTCAAGCGAAACATCGCGCTGTTTCCGAACATTAGTATTTTAAAATCGGGTTGTAAAAATTATCGCGGTAGATAATTCCTCGAAGGTTGGTTCATATATTTTCTATCGTCGACTCTGAAAGAGGCTCGTTCTATCCCTGGTGAATATTATCTATTCCTGTAAAAATAACTGTAACTGTTCTTGAATTTTTCCACTGTTTGTTATGAAATAGATATTTGTACTGACGATCAGGCCCGTAGCCAAGATTTTCTTTCGGGAGGGGCTCAATTTTGGAATTTTTTCTATTCTCACAAAAGTAATTTGTATAATTTTCAGCAAGCATTTTTTAAATAATCGAAGCTTAACCTAATGTGTGTTCCTGCATAGGATACTTGTTAACTATGTCAAATATTGTTACTTCACATTTAGTTTTTTCAATTTCTGTTGCAATTTTTAACTTTTAAGAGCATTTCCAGTTTCCGGACCGGTTCGGAAACCGGAAAGTTTTTAGGAAAAAACTTCCACGAAACTTAAAAAACTCAAACTAACAATGTTTAAGATGAACCTCAATATTAAAATGTAAACAAGTAATATATATCGATTTAAAACATAGGATTGATATTAATATGCGAGAATATGACATTACGAGTTCGAGGTCTTGAAACTAGTGATCGACAAATGAAATTAATTACATACATTATTTTTTCCAAAGAAATATTGTTACAGTCATATGTAATCATAAAAATTACCGTAATTTCGGGTGTATAAGCCGCGGATCAAACAATTCTTTTTTGGACCCAGAAAACTTATTTAGTGATTGAAGACAAATATTTACGGCGATCTAACTAGTTATATTTGTTTCTTAAAAAATTCTGGGTCGAAAAAGAATTGTTTAATCTGCGGCTTATACACCCGAAATTACGGTATGTTTGTATTTCATATTCTCTGATTATAATAATTATATATGATACTCTTGGTACAATGAATTTACTTGTGCAACAGAAGCAATCATCACAATTTCTTCTTAGCCACGATCTGATTAACTTAAGATCTACTGTAATGTCCAAATGAATGGAAATCATTGGAAAGCTACTCAGTTTGTCATCGAGCATAACGCTTCGAGTCAAAGATTTAATTATCTTCTTTGTCGAAAAAGATCTTTCAGCACTGACTGTCAAAGATCTGTCAAACCAAACCTGGTCCTGTCAAACCTGGTCTTCAACCAAAACTGTCAGCAAGTGTTTGATATTATCTTAATGCGTCACATTCCAGTACTAAAACTTTTAGGACCTCTGTGTTGGTGTCAACATTAGCAATTTGTTTGCACCCTAATTCCTATTCAGTTTTCACTTGTTATATTGACACTTTATCCTTGAAATATTGCGTCAGAATCTCTAATTTGCTTGCTTTTTCCAGTGAAGCATATCCTGGAAGATGTAACTGGGACTGGGAATCTCTTAGAATGTCTTCATTCGAAATGAATCGATAATTTAAATTTTGAATAAGACTTTCTACATTGAGAATTAAGACCATAATATTGTAATACTTGTCGGCGGATGTAATTTGAAGTTTTGTACCTTTTGTCTGTCTAAATGTTATTCTTGGGATCTTTATTTCAGTTTGGAAGATGTCTTCCCGAAGTTTTGATGCATGATAAAAATCTTACAAAAGATTTCTACTTCATTTTTCTGTATATTTATGTAAAAACAATTAGGACATCTTTAAAATGGGTAAAAACCGATATCATATCATGATTTTTTTTTTTTTTTTTTTTTGAAGAACTTGCAGGTGACGGTGCCCGGGCAGGGTTCGAACCGGAGATCCCACGGTCAGTAAGCGAGCGTCTTATCCGTTTCTCTTAGCAATTGCTAGGAGGGGGGTACTGCAGCAGCTGCCTGATTTTCCATATAGCAAACTTTAGCTACTCAATCAACCGATAGATGGCAGCACGCCACACCTTTACCTAAGACACTTACCTGTGTGGCACCAGAGACTTTCCTGACATTCACTCACCTGCCGGCTCTGGTAATGATCCTACGACAGATCTCGATGTGCTGTAAATCATGACCAACTCTTCATGTTAATTTAATTTTATGTAAATATTTTGTTCAAATACAATATTGTGAAAAGTTACCCTTAGCAGTTTATTGTATTATCGAGTACATTCAATTATCTCACTGATTAAATGAGATTAAAAGCAGATTAATGGAGAGGCGTTTTACGGCCCCTCCAAACTTATTATGACTTTGTCAGATAGAAAACCTTCTGACAAACAGACAGGCTTATGAAAAAATCATTCTTTTCCCTGACTGCCAAAAAAAAACTCCAGCTGTTGTCGAAATCTTCCATGTGTTTTTCGAAATATTTTCAGAGCTAATACAAATGTAGACCAACAGGTATCCTTAAAAGTCTGCGAAGCTCGTCTTAGTGTCGCCCACATTCTGCCACGGGGAGGATCATCATCGTAGATCGTAAAGTGGCTATTTTGTTCTGCGCAAAATAAGATTGTTTCAAATATTAATCAAAAACCTGTTCTAATTTCTCCTTTTCCTGAAGCTCTTTAAAAACCCGACAATGAAAAAATCTTTTTCCTATTTTCCTGAAGAAATCTAAAATTTGTTAACTAAAATAACGTACGGTTTGTGATAATCTATACTGTTAAAAATCTTGTCCTAGTTTGAACCGAAGTTTGGTGCTCAGCAGCTGCCACCATAAGATGGTGAAAATCTCGTACCAACATTTAGAGCTTCCTATTTCAACCTCGTTCCAACTATTGGAACTATATGCTTCAACAGGAGCTCGAAATATTGGTTCAAGATTTCACCATCTTACAATAGCAGCTATTGAGCATCAAACTTCGGTTCAAACTAGGACAAGATTTTTAACAGTGTAATTGTATATGTTTCAAGAAAACATTCAGCCTTTTTCCAATGACTGAAACATGTAGAAAATAGTCTTCCTAACTTTTTGTGATCTTTCTTATGCCGTATGCGTATTATACTTAATTTTTCTTTGTCAACTTAATAATCAAAATTACACTTGATCGAATTTTACTCCGCCTAAAGAGAGTAAAAATTACTTTTTAAAAAGAATTTATATTTTTAGTGATACATCCCTATTAAAAAAACAATATATCCAAATAAACGATATAATGAAGGATTACCGTAACTGTAATTGAATAAATGGATATTATTACAGCTAAAAATGCAATTGATTTTAATGAAATGGAAGATAAAAACAAACAAAACTTATAATAAAATAATAAAAATCACAGAAATAATTTTGTAACGTATTCTCAAACTTTCGGGAGGGGCTTCAGCCCCCTTAGCCCCCTCCCTGGCTACGTGCCTGCTGACGATGCTTTTCGAGTAGATTGGCAAAATGTTTACTTTTTTGTATTTTTATTTTATTTTATTTTTACTATTTTAGTTTTTTGTATATAAATTTTAATTTTTTATATGCTTACAAGTCTCTCTTTTATTAAATCTGTATTATATTTTATAATATCTGTAACTTATTTTATTCAATCCTTTTATAGGTTTTTTTAAATTCCGACATTAAATGTATGTATATTGTAAACGAAATAAAGCATGTTTCAAATGTTTAAATTATAATTGTTGCGTACATAAATGCAAACCTAAGAATTACTGTAAAAGTAGTCAATCGCGCTGTGCACTCATACATTTTTCGAGAGAAGAAAATGACTTAAGTAATCAAAATAAAAATGTAGAACTTGTATTTCAATCGGGCGGCTGCAGGAATAAAAAATTCACAAAGCGAGGAAATATTTTCCTCTCCCCCCCGCCCCGTGCTAGACTATCTACTCTAGTTTTGTGAAAATTTAAAAAAATCTGTTTATCGAGTACGGCGAGTATTCTCATAGATAAATTTTCGGAATGGCAGGAAGTTAGATGTTTACCATGTTTAGTAGATGTCGACTCACAAGCCTGTATGATTTCTTTACAGTGTGCTAGTCAATTGCAGCTAGGAATTAATGAAACGAATACTTTGATTTCGTGTTTGAACGATATGTGACTGTAAAAGGCTGCGTAAATACAAAAATCACGAATAGATATAAATGTTTTCAAAGGGAATTTACTATTCTAGTAGTAAGGGAAATTACAGATTTAACTCCGCAAAGGGAGATTAACATCAATGATGAGGTTCTAGATTTCATTATGTCAGCAGATTATCGATTTAATTTTTCAGATAAAATTGATATTTTGTTAGGAGAGGAAATATTTTATGAGTTATTAAGACCGTATTTGGGTATGTGGCTAGTAGATATTTAGAACAGGGGAATGAATGATGCAAGAGTTCATTGTGGGCTTTTCGGACAGATAATTTTGAGCGAGAATTTTTTGGGGGGAATTAGGAGACATTAGCCGCTTAAAAAAATTAAAATAAAAAAAAATATATTTATACAGTGCCCATCCAAGTGAACCTCGGTTGTTTAATTGTACATAGGCATTTTTAGGATGATTGTATATTTCTATTAACTTCAAGAATTTTTTTTCATTTTTCCCTCATTTATTTAGATTTATTTTCCGGTTCAAATAGCTTATTTTCCTTACATTTTTATTGCCCTTTTTAACACTTTCCGACAAAGTTAACAAGCTTTTTTTCCGTTTTCTAACTCTTGTACATATGGTCGGATCTCCCTGAAATTTTTCGAAGCTATTGACATGCTTACCCTAGCACGAACTGAATTTATAATGAATGTTCTAGCATTATTAGCTTATTTACCTGGACAGTAAAAAGTTTTCCGTTACATTACAGCCTGTTGGAAAATTCGTTTCAAATAACTTTTAAAGATGCTACACCGTATCAAACATAATACAATTTACATGAGTTTACGAAGTTAACTAAAATTCACATTCTGTAAAACATGCGCTGAAAAGAATAATTATTCATATACAGAGCCACACAATAGAAATCCATTAAATAATGGTATAGGGGAAGGGTAGATTGTTTGCGACATATTTTTATTATATTAAACTATTTCATGTATAATAAAATTGATATACGTCACTAAAACATGAGTTATTTCACGCATAATACGAAATACCTAGCATTTAAAGATAAACACAAACGATTTCAAATAATATATTATATCCAAACTATTGTACAGTATGATAATTGCTGATGGATGGATGAAATACATTTTTGTTTGTGATATGCCTTTTAAGCTTCACTAAATTTATGCATATTATATGATGTGTATAAATTCTATAGTTGATATACAGGATTGATATATACTTCACATCATACAAAGATCTCATAAATGTTATTGAATATGAGCATAGTTTACTTACAAATGGTTTTTAAATAGAATATGTATTTTTACGCTGATTATTCTTCAGTTTACAATTTTTTTTAATAAAGATAAAATAATATACAATGTCACGCAAAGAAATGATACATGGTCGCCTGCGTATGGCAATTTCTGAAAATGTGATTTCAGTAGATTTAAGTGCGTGTCTAGTTTGAATTAAATTTTAGTTAAAACTGGCTTATAATAAAGGTACGATGTAAATTATAGGGCTGAACAAAAGTACTCAAGTATATTTCCATCTATTAGTATAAATTGCTGAAAGAGAAATTTCAACCTGTTAGGCGTTTTCTTGCTACATTAATTTCCTTATTATACAGTCACAGCAAAAACAATCTTGACATTTGCGATTTCAGATGTTTTGTTAAATATCTAGAAATATACATAAGTAATGACTCTGAAACTCCAAATGTGTAAATAAAATAGTACAGGTCATATATTTTCGAGAAGATTTTTTTCAAAATACAAAAGGACACAGTAAACAAATCGCAAAACAACGAATATCTTTTGAATAACTCTGTCAAAACTAATGTAGCAAAAGTGTTTAAACAGCAGATTATGATTAAGTGACTTATGGTAATAAGTCACTTAATCATAGTATGGTAATAAACTGTGTTCATGTTTATACGGTTAGAATGTAAACTCGTAGAAAAAAAAAGGTTCTTATAAAAACGGTCCCAAATTTTGCCAAGTTTTTTCTTATAATTTGCAGAGTTCTTAATAAAAAACAATGTTGTTTTCAGAAAATATGACTAACAACATTGTACATAATACCTTGTAATCAAAATTAAAAATTATTAATAATTGTATAGAAAATAAGTAGTTATACTAAATAAATTTTCACTGCGGATTCGTCAAGACAATAACAAATTCATTTGCATTTTGTATTAGCTAAATATATAGAACAACTTTTGTTAATGTTTCAAAATCATAGCTTGAAAATTCTCAAAATTATCGTCGAAAGAATAAGATCAAAATCCGATATTCAAAAAGTGAAACAAAAAAATGAGGGGCTGTCTCCATATTTTATTGATTAGTGTCTACACAATGCTGCACGTACTACTATATTTGGATGCAGCTCTTCATCTTTTTTGCTTCATTTTGGGAATAACGGTTTTTGACCTCCATCTAACAATGATAATTTTCAGAATTTTCAAGGTATGATTTTGAAACTTTAACAAAAGTTGCTCTATACATTTAACTAACACAATATGCAAATGAAAATTTTATCGAGTTGACGCATGCGCAGTGAAAATTTATTTAGTAAAACTGCTCATTTTTCACACAATTATTAATATATTTTTTTTAATTTTGACTACAGAGTATTATGTACAATGTTGTTTCTCATATTTTCTGAAAAGAACATTGTTTTTTATGAAGAACTCTGTAAATTATAAGCAAAAAACTTGGCAAAATTTGGGACCGTTTTTATAAAATCTCTAACATCTCTGCGAGTATACATGCTATCTGCTTAAAAATGAACACAGTTTATTACCATAAGCCACTTAATCATAATCTGCTGTTTTAACGCTTTTGATAAATTAGTTTTGACAGGGTTATTCAAAAAATATTCGTTCTTTTTAAATTTGTTGACCGTCCCTATTGGATTTTGGAAAAAAATCTTCTCGAAATATATGACCAGTACCATTTTGAGTCATTTCAGAATAATTCCTCATGTATATTTCTTGATATTTCACAAAACGTCTGAAATCGCAAATATCATTTTTTTTTTTTTTTTTTTTTTTTTTTTTGCTGTGACTGTATTGTAATGATATCAACCGATAGATCAAAAGTTTTGAAATATATATTTGGCTATGAACAGTAACACCTTATTTCCCTAACTAATGAAGTTTTTTTTTTTTTGGGGGGGGGGGAGGGGGTTACAGATTTCAGGAGGTGGAAAGTCTTTCATAATCTATACTTAAAGCCTTTTTTCTGACTTGTTTACTTTTATTTTTATTCCCCCTGCCTCCTGCTATTGCTACCACTCAGGTTTTCAGATTGCTCTCAGACGTCTGTCTCTAAACGGGTGTGTGTTGATGTATCCACATGCTACTTTGTCAAACCATTTTTTAAAGTCGATGTCGAGGTCAATAATCCAGAAAATGCAAAAATAAGACCTAAAGTTATTTGGTAACAATTCGGAATTTCTAGTTTAAAAATCAATCTTCTATCATGCCGTACGTCATCATTAAAAATGACTAAAATTGCACACACGTCATTCTCGGTAATGAATAATGTAGTCATAAAAACAGTTATAATAAAAATCGATTTTTTGATTACTTGTAATTTAAATGATATGTTAATGCATAATATAAGAAATTAATAAAAGCCTTCTGAAGTAAACAAGACGATAACTTATTTTTTAAAATAATTATTTAAACTCAAAACAAATATTTATGTATGATTAGATATTAAAAAGACTGTCAAATTAAATAATTTTATTAAATTCATTTTTGGAAGTTTAATTATTTAACAATTTATTTTATTGTTATTTGATTAATAAACCTTTTTATTTCAAATGGAAATTGTAAGAAATATTAAATTGATATACAAAAATTTCCATAATTCAACTAAATATCTTTGTTTAATTAGAATCCCATGAATAATTTAGAAATTTTGATAAAGATAATAATTGATTCCTTTAAAATTTTTCTGCGAAATTATAAAAGTGAAATCCATTAACTTTTACTGAACAATTAATTACAAGAACTTTACATTACATTTAAATTAAAGTGGACATAAATAAATAAATAGTTGAATAAATCATAGAAAATTAATATCGATTAATTAATTTCAAAGCTTTTAACAACATTTAAGGCAAAATCGATTTGAAAAATTAAATTTCATTTTCATGAACTTATTATTTTTTATTTTTACATACATATTTTGTCATAAATCAAAAATACCAACAAACGGCAAAAATAGTTATAGATCAAGGAAAAATAAATATAATGTTATTAAAATATCATTTATAAATATATCTTACTAATTGAAAACAAAATTTTAGTAGTCACAATTAATAAAAAAAGGAAACAATAATGTAAATAATAAAAGCAATTTCCATCACCTGCTGTTAGTTACTGCATTTGAATAGAACCTTTGATTTTTTTTTTCTGCGAGTTTTTAGTTAAGCTTGATTGATGTTTTGAAATGCAAGCATGAGTTAAATTGAATTAACTCAATGTATGCGTTTGTATCAAAAACAATGTTAAGCTCATTTAATATTTTTTTTATGAAAGACTAAAAAACAAATTATTGGCGTTAAGAACACATTTAAATGCTTTAAATGCCATTTCTATAAGTAGTGGTAATTTCCATAAGTAGTGGGAAGTCAGTGTTGAGTTCTGAAAAAATACATGTTTTTAACTTGGCGATATGTTTAT
The DNA here is from genome assembly GCA_964019185.1 of Maratus speculifer. NCBI lineage: Eukaryota > Metazoa > Arthropoda > Arachnida > Araneae > Salticidae > Maratus > Maratus speculifer. The sequence goes on from OZ025298.1 coordinate 20,475,034, forward strand.
AGTGTGACAGATTGATTCAGATTGGATAATCAACAAACAAGTGAAAAACATGAGACAAGAGACAAATTCTGGTGCTCAAACTAGTTTCTTTTTTGTTAACATGGTGAAATAGGTCTTGACTTGCGTTTTTTTTTTTTTTGTGACTTGGACGAGTTGCTAGATGAAGTCCGAGAAGAGAATGGCCGGGTTACAAAATACATATCCTCGCCTCTTGGCGAGAGTCCAAATTTCAGACATGCATAGGAATTACAAAAAGTATAGAACAGACAAAATTACAGAGTTTCACTTGCGCTCAAGGCTATGGGATACAGTTAAGTTGCTTATTTAGTAGCAGAATTTAGGCTTGTAGTAAAACTGAATTCCTGTGGTAAGGAGAGGGAGTAAGTTACAGATATTCAGTTGTAATTTAGAAAATGTTAAGAAGAGGACTAACCGCTGAATTACTCACAGAGTCTGGGATTTATAATGATAGCTGACTTCGGGTTGTTCAGAGTTTAAAGGAAGATACTTCTGAAAAGCAGCATGATTGATTTAATTTACTTCATTTCTGTAATACTGACAATAATTATTGCAACGCAGTTGAGAATTATTGATACACATATCTATATGTGAAAATGAAGAAATAAAAAAAGGTCTGAGAACGAAAAAATGTTTTTTTTTTTTTCATTTTAACAGATGAGGAATTCCTGATTTATTAACATGTGAGGAGGATGAATAAGCATAAAAGTACTTCTTTAAGTGTAAGCTTAAATTAAATAAAAGAATTTATTTGAGGAGGAGGAGGGAATCCCAAGTTAAAAATTACCAAGTCTAATTATTCGTGTTTTTGAAGGGAGGAAAGGCAAGATAATATGTCACAGGGGTTACTTTTGGGACTGCGGTACATTAATTTCGATTGGTTTTCTGAATTACGCATTATTGAGTTTGTAATAATTTGCAAATTTTTTCATATTAGAAGTGTTAAATTTAATTGGGTTATGAGTTAGCCGTTGCGACATCTGTCTTTTGGTTATGTTTTAAGTTTCATGTTTCTTTTTATTGTTTTTTGACTTTCGTTTAATTTTTTTTCCTTTTTCTTCCTTATATAACAAGTATCTTCATTTTTATTATTTATAAAGTTAATCTAATTCATTCTTCTATCTTCATTTTTATTATTTATGAAGTTAATAAAAATGAAGATAGAAGAGTTCTGTAATATCTTACATCTTTCAGTATCATTAGATATAAATAAAATGAAAGAATTATGTATAATACACTCTAAATAATAAATGTATATATTTACACATTAAATCACATATACTGAAGATACAAAAATATTTAGTTTATATGTGTAAAATGCCGTACAAATTGCCAAAATATACTGCCTGGTATATTCATTTCAAAATACACATTTTATTGTGTAGGCATGAAGCGGTTTAAATATACAAAATATAATCATTTAACTCAGATATGCGCTGCATCAACGTGTTACTTGCATTTTAGTATACATACATAAGTATCACATACAAAAAATGTGTCTTTGTGTTAAAGTTGTTTTGAAGCTCTAAAATATTCTAATAATAATTTATGAATGGAATCTTTATAATTTTATTGTATATACTGTGAAATAAAATTTTGAAAAATATGAAATTCGTGAAGTTGATATTAGTTGCGGATTTTGTTGGATATTTTTATTTCCTATAAAATTCAATTACAATTTTTGAAAGACGTATAAACATCAAGAGGAGAAATTCTCATACATCTGTGTAATATTCTTACGTATATTTCTGTGTATTATACAATATATACAGATGTTTGTGCAATATGTATCATTTGTAAATTTTGCTAACACAGCAATTCCGGCGAATTTGTAACCTTTTCCGCCATTTACACACCTGTTTGAGTTTTTGAAGAAATAACAGTTCCATTAAGCCAATAAATATAGATAAATTGTAACGAACAAGTTTGTGAATTTTTTGACAAAAATTTTGTTTTAGAAATTTGTACATAAACATATGTAAAATTCACTAATTTACATTTTTCCCTCTTTTTATAAGCATATAACTTTACTTGAAGAGCGGCATAAATAACTGAAGTTTAAGATGAATTATTTTTTTTTAATCTGAACATGCGTACATATTATTAGGGAACTTTTCACATGATCTAATATCAATTAGTTAATAAATAAGAAAAAATGCGATTTGTTAAAAGATGATGCTAAATAATTACAAAGATCTCTATGCGAAGAACTTAAGAAATATATATTCTTGAAAAAGTATCCTTTGTAAAAATATTACACTTTATTTAAAGAAAAGGGATGAAAGAATATTTTTTGAATATAAAATTAATTCTCTTTACTACAGAGTAAAAAACTTAGATCGATTTTTCACCTTAATGTAAACACAGTGAAAAGCCACACTTGATTAATAGTGAGAGGTTTGTACAGGGAGACATAAAATTATCTTTCTATAATACAATAAAGGGATGGCCTTTGGCATATTCGAAAAAAAAAAAAAAGATAAAGTATACAAAGTGTACACGTAAGGGAAACCAACGCTGAAAGTAAATGTTAAAATCTGATTACAAGTTTTTTATATTAGTGTAAAACAAATTTAGATATTCCTTTAGTTGAATAAAAAATGCCGGGCATTTAAGGATGTAACTTACATGCGCAAAATAAATTTCATTAGAAAATAGGAAGTTTAAAAAATAACAGTCCTGGGAAAGAAATAGCACTTCTTTCTGAATTTTTCTTTCACAAAAATTTTATAAGAGAATGCAATATATTTTTAATGTTAAAAGAAATTTAAAATTATTACTTGGAATTTATCAAACATAATAATGGCTTCGAAATATTTGAAGTATTGAACTTGTTTTGTTTAACTACCAAATTTAGTTACATACATAGAAAAAAGCAGAAATGGGGCATTTTAAGAAATATTGGATTGAAAGTATGTACATATTTAAAAAATATACATTAATTTTTCCTTGAATATGGATCATAGTTTTTTTATCAAAACATTACCCTAATATCTACCCTATATACAGGGTGTCCCTAAACAAATGGTATAGACGCTAGGAGGTGATAAAACACATCAAGACGAGTAACAGTAAATAGGAAACCAAGGGTCCCAAACGTTTTCCAAAGGAGATAGCCGCCATTAAAGTTTGGGGTCCAAAATTTCAAATACACATAAAAAACGGAAAAATTGGTCGATTGATTTGCGGATTTTACTAAAATTATTCTTTATGTTGGTATTTTCTTGAAAATAAATTATGAAGATAAATTTCGAAAAATGCCGATAGAGGGCGCTTTAGACTTTGAAGAAATGAAAAACTATTTTTTGCATCTCATTAAATGGTTTCGTAAGCTTAGACTTAAACTTAAATTTTGAGCTAAAAACGGAATAGTTGGGAGTGGTTAAGTAGCACGAACTGAACTGTGTTCAGAGGGCTTAAATTTCAAACGAAACGGAAAACTATAAAAAAAAGGAAAAATTAGTCGATTCGTTTGCGGTTTTTGCTAAAACTACTCTTTAAATCAGGGTTTTCTTGAAAATAAATTTTAAGGATAAATTTCACAAAATGCCGATAGAGGGCGCCTTAGACATTGGAGTAGCCTACAACTATTTTTCACCGTTATTTTTTTTTAAATCTCATTAAATGATTTCAAATGCTTAGATTTAAATTTTGAGATCAAATTCTGAGTCGTTGCGAGTGTTTAAGTAGCGCAAAAGTGAACTGTGTTCGAGGGGGGGGGGGGTAAATTTCAACTCCTGAACACACTTCAGTTTGCGCTTCTTAACCCCACCCAACGATTCAGAATTTGAGTTCGAACTTTAAGTTTAAATCTAAGATTTCGAAAACATTTAACAAGTTTTGGAAATCATTTAATTAGATACAAAAATTAATGGTTAAAATTTGTTGCTGGTTATTCTGAATTTTAAGGCGCCTTCTAGCGAAATTTTTTGAAATTTATCTTTAAAATTCCTTTTCAAGAAGATACTGACTTAAAGAATAGTTTTATTTTAAGCCGCAAACGAATTGACCAATTTTTCCGTTTTTTGTTATCATTTGAAATTTGAACCCTCTGAACACAGTTCAGTTTGTGCTACTTAACCACTCCCAACTATTCAGATTTTGAGCTCAAAATTTAAGTTTAAGTCTAAGTTTACCAAAACATTTAATCAGATGCAAAAAATAACGAAAAAAGTACTTGTTCATTACTCCAAAGTTTAAAGCGCCCTCTATCGGCATTTTTTAAAATTTATCTTTATAATTCATATTCAATAAAATACCGACATAAAGAATAGTTTTAGTGAAAACCGCAAGTCAATCGACCAATTTTTCCGTTTTTTATAATCATTTGAAATTTAAACCCTCTGAACACAGTTAAGTTTGTGCTACTTAACCGCTTCCAACTATTCCGATTTTGAACTCAAAATTTAAGTTTAAGTCTAAGCTTACGAAACAATTTAATGAGATGCAAAAAATCACGGCAAAAAATAGTTTTTCATTACCTCAAAGTCTAAAGCGCCCTCTATCGGCATTTTTCGAAATTTATCTTTTTAATTTATTTTTAAGAACATAAAGAATAATTTTAGTGAAAACCGCAAATCAATCGACCAATTTTTCCGCTTTTTATGGTATTTGAAATTTTGGACCCCAAACTTTAATGGCGGCTATCTCCTCTGGAAAACGTTTGGGACCCTTGGTTTCCTATTTACTATTACTCGTCTTGATGTGTTCTATCACCCCCTAGCGTATATACCATTTGTTTAGGGACACCCTGTATATAAATCATAACGAAACGAATTAATGAAACGATATTATTAAAACGACTTATTAAATGACTGATTTTGATTTACGGCAATTTCTCCTAAGATACTGAATATTATGCGGTAAAATTAATACTAAAAATCCATAATGATTCGCACATATCAAAACAATTATTAGAATTTTAAAATTTGAATTAGCTTTCAAGATATTAATTTTTTTCTAATTTGAATTAGTTTACAAGATATTATTTTTTTTCTAATTTGAATTAAATTCCTCTAATGATGGTAACCAAGTTATTTAATTTTTGTGAAAAAAGGTAGAAAATGGATAACGATAGGGATTATAAGATTTCTTTTTTTTCTGTCATTTATAAATTGAAGTAATCCGAAATAACTTTTACTTCAATCAATAGTGAAGACATTATAATATTTAAATTATGTTTTTCAATAATATTTGACAAACCAAAATCTTATTTTTACTTACATTCTAAAAAATAAAAGTGTAAATTAGACAAATTTACATATATATGTGAGTAAATTCCTAAAATTACACACCTGATATTATAATTACCCACTTCTTGCAAAGTTTTACCTGTTATTATGTGTATTTTAGCTTATAATACTAAGTATGTATTTTGTTATCACTTGAAAGACACAAACAAATGTGTAAATGTTGAAAAATGCCTGAATTTACTCAAATTGGTACGTTAGTGCAATTTATATATAATGCTATATACACAGGTAAGTGTGTAAATTTCTAAAATCACCCACTTGGCATAAAATACACTTTTCCTATAAAAAAATACCTATTTTAATGTGTGTTTAGTTTATGGCATTAAGTTTGTAAGTTGCTATCAGTCCATAAACTCAGAAAAATGTGTAAATGTAGATAACACCTGAAATTACACTAATTAGTGCATTACAAAAATTATAAATGCGTGAATTTTAAAGTAGACGTTACGAAATGGATGGGAGGTTTAAATATTATTTAGAGCTACAATTTTTATTTCATTAACCCCCTTCCATAAATAACATGATTTCATTGCATTTTTGTAACAGCATTTTAAAATAGCAGACAAATATATTTATTTATTTTTATAAAATACTCTGACCACCTCTCTCACTTTCCCCATTTCAGCAGCATATGAACATTTAAAAGAAGTTAAAAAAATTAATCGTGACAAATGTAACAATATTTCGTTACATGTAACGTAAAATTTACTTCATTTAATTAGTTAATTTTAATTTCGTTTTCTGAATTACCTTTTGAAATAGGTACATCAAATATAAAAATGTTTGATTTTATAATTCTAGATTTTGGTTAAATCGTAATTTCTTTCAGCCGTCTCGCTGACCGCTGTTTTTCTCACAATTTTACTTGTAATTTTCAGTAATAGTGTTAGATATCATTCTTAAAGCGAAATTAGGAAGACTTTATAAAGAGGCATTATAATAGAGATATAATCCCATTTTATGCTTATTCATAAATTTAAATTATATTTTTTATACTGTAGGTAATTTCTCTGCTGCCCTCCCCCCTCCTTTTATTTAAAGGATAGTAGTTTAACCTTCAGTAGAATCTAAAAACTATTTTGGAATTATTTAATATGTAACATAAAATATAATTCATGTAATTAAGACAATTATTAATTAGTATCTTGAGTTATTTTTACATTTAGTATATCGAATATAAGTATACTTGATTTTACCCTAAATTATTAAATCCAAATTATAAAGTCTCATAGCTTGTAACCTTTTACCCATTTCAAAGTTATCTTGTAATTTTATTTTACTTCAGTTCGCAGGACAATTTATGGTCATATTCATGAACTAAACGGATCTAGTATCGAAAACTAAAATCATAATCATCGCCGACTTGGCTTCATCAAGTTTAAGTTGAAAACTAATGGTGGGTCCAGTAACTTGACCTTGATCACGCCGGGATCGAAAATGAAACTTCTCAACCAAGCACGCTTAGAAAGCAAATCACGTACAATGTGATGGGCAAAGAGGCAATGAATGCAAGCACTCGCGTTGAGAAAAATATGGAAGTTATTCTCCTATAAAATAAAAGATACGTAATCTCATACGTTCGTATTACCCCCAATTCTTTTTATCTGATTTGTTTATATTTATGTATAAATGTATATTCTATATGTTGGATACTATTTTACACATGGGAATTTTTTACACGAGTAATTTACTTGCCTTAAAAAATGTCAACATTACCTAACTCATAATAAATATCTATTGAAATAACAACTGTTGTATCTAAAGTCATTTATTTCTTGAAAAAGTGTCATCAAGTTCGTTAACATCATTTTTTATGAGGGGGGGTGTTAAATTTCGGGTCGGTTGTGTCAAAGATATTATAGTTTATATATAAACTATTATGCAAATGTATATCATATCTATAAATTATATATTCAATTTATAAGCTAAACAGTTCATCTGAGTTTTATTTTTTATTGAAATTGAATTTGCTGAATTTTTATTGAATTTTTATTGAAGTTTTTTATTATGAAATTTATTATATGTGTTATATTATTATACTTAATTATATGTTAACTAAGTTTATCATCGATTAAAACTATAGCGTTGTTTTTGAATTTCTACGTTACATTTTCCAATTTTGAGAAATTTGAAACATTTTTTTATCTTAATTACATTTTATTTTCAGCTGTGTTTTAATTTGAAATTATTACATCAGAAGAACTACGTTCAACTAAAATAATCATAGTAAAGAACAAATAATGTTTGCTTGTTAATAATAGATTTAATAAAAATACACAGAAATAAATTGCAAAAGGGCACAAATACGTTGATTTAAAATAACCTTAGACCAAAATTTCTGAAGAAAATTTTTATTAAAGTAACGGATTTTTCTTCAAATAAATATTTTTCCATTGCAATTTTGCCTATTATTATAGAATTAATATGACCTAAAACGTATTATTGTATGTATATAAAAAATTGTAACAGTTGTGTCATAATCCATATTCAAAATGGAACTTATTAGTCCCCCCCCCCCTACATAAATATCCCCCGACGGATGAGTTTTATACACTTAAAACACAAATTTAATTATCAAATAAATTCTACGAGCATTAATTTCGAAAATTCATTAGAGTCAATTGATGTTTGGATATAATCACAGAATTTCTTATTTTATTTTTTACTATAGCTGATAAATAAAAATACTAATTAGTTTGATGGCTAAAATTTTAATTAGAATACCTGAAATTTTCATTTATGAAAATACGAGTCATTTCATTAATGCTAAAATATATTTGTATTTTTTAAAGACACTAATTTCTAAATATAATCTTAAATGCAAAAGATGTCATTTTAATGATTCAACAGCCTTTTTGTTAGTCTTGATAATTTTCTAAGGTAAATTCTTTGTAATGATGAATATTTATAAAAAGAAAACAATTCAACATATAATATAGATGATTTATGTATATATAAACAAATCAGCTAAAATTTCTGCTGGTAATATGTGTGTGTGTGAGATGAAGATTACATACCGTTTTCTATTTTTTATAGTATTTTAAATTTTACTTTTATAACTGTATGTAATACAGTATCTTGAGTATAATTGACTTTGTATTTTGAGCCTGAAAAATAAAAAGTAAAAAATTGAGTCTGAACTCTGAAAATAAAAACTGCAAAAATTGCAAGTTTACCCTCTATCACTATTCCATCTGACTAGTCTAAAATCTATCATTAATTATTTTTTTCTTTATCTTAATTTTTAATTGCATGTACTAAATAATATCTAAATGAAGGGAAAATAAAATTAAGAAGCAAGGAAGATTATAGAAAATAAAACAGCAGTTTTTATGTGTATATTTAGAAGAGAGTGGGGAAGAATGAGACACTTTTTACAAAAATAATAAAATCAGCTTTACTTGACACAAATTCCAAAAATTTGATTTATAGAATTCTAAATGAAACTCTAATGTCCTTGAACAATATAGAAACATAATTTGAAGAACCAATTTTATAATTAAAAAAATTGTAAATTTCAAAATGTGTCCCATACCTCCCCATTAACAGAGAAGTAATATTTGTACTACGATGGTTGATCAGGAATATCGAAAACTAATGTCTTAAATGGCAATATGCTTAATTTTAGAACCGTAGCTGCTGTAGTAACACAGTTTTAGAGGGAGCGGTGAAGTTCTAAAAACCTATTTAGAGGGAGTTTTAAGAAGGCGGAGGTGAGTGTGATAGGCTGATTTGGAGCTTATAAGACTACACTTGTGACAGTGGATGAGAAATGGGTACAGCACTATGATCCCGAGTCCAAACAACAGTGATTTTATCTTATCCACTGTCACAAATCTAGCCCCATACGCTAAAAATCAGGCTTTCAACTACACCCCCCCCAATTTCACTCCTCCATCCAAAACTATATGAATAATGTAGATACGGTTCTGAAACTAAGCATAAAATTAACTCAGACATTAGACTTCGATATTATGCATCACCCATTGCAGTACAGATATTCTATATACACTACACACAATAGTTATTAAACCTCCATCGAATATGAGTATTTTACATATTACGCAAAGAAGTGTGTAACTTACAATAACACAATAATGCCTGTTTTTTTGCATAATACGTATTTATCCGTGTGATCACCGAAGATTACACAGATAAAAGAGTAAGAATATTACACATATATATGTGTATTCTTGCGCAATTTACACATTCATGTGGGTATTTCATGAGTGACCACTATAACTTTTACACACTTAGTGTTATCATCAAATTACATGCTGAAATGTGTATTTTGAATTTACACATTAGGCGTGTATTTTGGCAATTTACAAACAAATTTACACATCGTTACAAATCGTTTTTGTATCATCGATTTACTCATTTTTTTGTGCAATTTTACACTTTTATTTTTTAGAGTGTATTCAATCTCCACGTATCAATTTACGCCAGAAAACTAAAAATCGGGTGTCATTTTAATCGCTGAAATAAATTCCATTGACTTAAAAAACAAGACGGAAAAAGATACCTAGAGATGCCGTATGCTCCAAAAGTGCTTTGCAATATGATTCACGTTATCACTGAAATTTAAATGCCCTCAATTGGCTCTAACAAAACACGGACGTATGGAAAAAATCCCGAAATCTCTGACATCATCCGTGCTCACTTTCTTTAAATGAAAATGATCTGGACATATTTAAGAATGCTAAATTAAAAATAATATTATTAAAAGTTTTTTTTTATTTTTTGCGAAAGCATGTGTTTGTGTTTGGGACGAATGAGCGGATTTTAAAGTCACCTTTTTTTTCGCACTTCATTTCTTTTTTTTTTTTTTTTTTCTCACTTTATTCTATGCATAAAAATAACATTTCCGCTGTAACTTTCATGAAGTTTTTTTAATTGTACAATAGCGCATAAATCCGAAGTTGTTTAGAAAGAAAATATACAATTGTTTTATATATTTTTTATTCCTATACCGAAAATTTTTTGAATCATATTCCAAATGAAATATTTAAGATACATTAATTATAGTTTATTGTAAGTTATTTGTATAAAGTTAAAGAAAATATAAAAAGTAAAGAAATAGGGATTATTAATATTAAAAATCATTTTGTGATTTTTTTTTAAGTACAATCTTGTTCACCGAAAATACGAAAACAATTGGTGGCAGTTTGTGACATTACGCTAGATCCCTCTTTCGTATCCCATTCATTTTTGCATTTAGAGAAATATACTATTCTTGTGAAACGAATTTATAGAAGCGGATATGTAAAACGAATGTATAAAATAAAAATTGATAGCAATTCTCTGATGTCACAGTTTGTAAAATGACGATTTTTATAGCCTCGAACCAAACGGAAGAATATAGTCTATTTCTTTATTAGAAGTTATTAGTAGCCGGAAATACAGTGTCAGCCAAAATAAAAAATCTTGACACTTGTGATTTTAGACGTTTTATTATATATCTAGAAAAATACACCAGGAATTATCCTGGAATTGTAAAACTTCATAAGGGATCGTCAACAAATTGAAAAAAACAAAGATCTTTTCGATGACCCTGTAAAAACTAATGTAACAAAAGCGTTCCATCTACAGATTATAAATACGTGGCTTATTGCAATAAACTGTATTAATTTTTATGAATATAGCATGTATACACAAAGAGAAATTAAGGTTTATGTAAATAGAGTCTCACATTTTACCAAGATTTTGCTTATAATTTGCAAAGTTCTTAATAAAAGAACAATGTTCTTTTAAGGAAATATATGAAGCAACATTATATCCAACACCCTGTTGTCAAAAATAAAAAAAATTAATAGTATGAAAAATGAACAGGTCACTAAATAAGTTTTCTGCGCATGCGTAAACTTAATCGAAATATAATTTGCATAATATGATAACTAAATATAATGAGCAACTTGTGTGAAGGTCTCAAAATCATAGCTTGAAAATTCTAAAAATAATCGTCAAGAGAATGAGATCAAAGTCCGTTATTCTCAAAATCAAGGAAAATTATGAGGAGCTGAAGTGCATGCTATATACTGGGTAATGTATAAGACAAATTTAACAAGACAAAAATTAAACTCTCCTTATCCTGTACAACATCTGTAACAAATTTCCTCATGTATCACACATTAGACTGTGACTTCATCTATCAGCATCTGTTTCGTGAGAGCCTTTGTCAATTTTGTAAGATTTTCTTAGACTTGAATTGTGAATTCTGATGTCCCGATGGTCTCATTTTACTGACAACGTCCTTTCCTGCATCATTATTATCGTAATTATCGTTATTATAGTAAATCGTTATTATCGTAATAAAAACATTACTGACTGGCAGAATCGTTGGTCTTACGTGGATAAAGGTAGGAATATCTATAGAGTATAACTAAACGTTTTGATTTTGTGTGTTATTACTATTACCAGGTTGCTGCTTACTTTGCGCTCGGCACATGTGCATTTTTCAATATATCCAATATAATATATATAAAATAGACAAACATCAAAATGATAAATGTATCGGTGGTAAACGTGGCGGCACACAACACTATCTCTCTAATAGATGTATTATTTCTGATGTGTTTTTTGATTTTATACAGAGAAGAACTTTAGAATGGAACATTCGTAATATGTAACTTTCACAGTAAAATTATAATTGAATTGTGTGCAATCTACAATGATTTAAATAAGATTTTTTTTATACGATATAATTTTTGACAGTATTTTGAATTGTGATGATACCGTGGAATTGACTCTGTAAAATTCACTGTGATAAAATAAAATATTCACTGTGAACTGCTAGACTTATAATTCCTATTACAGTTTTATCAGTTTTTCAAAAAATACATTCTTTAATTTCCAGTTATATATATATATATATATATATATATATATATATATATATATATATATATATATGATTGGTAGTGGGGATTTTCCAACAGGCATAAAACAACTATGCCTAATTAGGTGGATGCCCTGGGTTATCAAGTCCTGAAATCCTCTCCTGCATTACACTTTTGCACGTGAAACTTCAACGACTTTAAATCTCTCCTTACATTAAACGAGAATTACCGGGCGATAATCAAGAATACGGCAATTCGTAAAATGAAGTGTTCTTTGGCCAGTCTGCCAATGGCAGTATGCCTCTTCATAATTTCGATTAGTCAGGGCTCTTACATGTTCATATGTAACAGAAAAGGATTCGTAAGTATGGTATACAGAGTGTTATTTTCTCTCTAATATATTTTCGCAAATAACTAACGCATTCTGTATATTTCCCTAAATCAAGAAATGTTTTTACGTTATATTCATACGGAGTGTCCACGAAAGCTGTTGTTGATTTTAAAATGAAAAATCTCGAAAACAAAGATTGATGAAAGAATGCAATGTACACTCTTTTTATTAGTAAAGCTGTAAAAATTTCATACTGCAAACGCAGAATAAAGTTTGACATTACAATCCGCAATCGTTCATGAAAATGGATACGGAGACCCACAGATCAATTATTGAGGCTCTTTCAGCGTACATTGTAAAAAAAAAAAAAAAAAAAAAAAAAAAAAAAAAAAAAAAAAACCAGAAAATTTACTGAACATTTTTTAGGAATGTAGGATTCCTCGAATTTTTTATATAACGGTAACAGCAAAAATTCCATTAAAGGAATCAGATATATGTATTTGTGCTATTACGCGGATAAATAGTTCTAAGAATCCCACTTTCCTTAAAATAATTTTGGTAACTTTATAGATTTTTTTTACGATGTAGTTTGATGGGTTAGGTAGACAGTGTCTTTCAATGTGACTTAAAAGCAGTCAAAATTTGTGAAATTGGATGAATAAGGACACCTATCTTTGCCTTTAGCATTAAATATCGATAATTCAAAGAACTTCGAAGCATTATTTGTAGACATATATATATTGCGATTATCGCGCCATCGATTACAACTTTTGAAATTGTTTTTTGAAGGTGCGTATGAGATTCTTAAATCTTTCACAAGGCCCTCCGTGGATGAGTGGTTAAGACATTACGCCGCTAATCGTGAGGTTGTGGGTTCGAATCCCACTGGCTCCATTGCACACACACTTTGTGTGAAGCTCCTGGTTGTACTTCTCTTGTGTTGTAATATTTCCTTGTGTGCTATCTCGTCCTTGTATATTGACGATGGCTTATAAGCAGGCTTCATGTCGAGCACACAAGTCAGATGTATGTTGTTCAATAAACAATAAACAAACAATAAACAAAATCTTTCCCAATGAATAGGCCCTTTATTCGATTCTTCTGTCGATCTTCTCTTTCAATTTTGATCTTCTCTTTTGCATTTTTTAATTGGCGACTTTTTTCGTACATACCATGTACTTTTAATATAATCTATTGTAGTGTTTTATAATTGTTGACAAAAATGTAAATACATTACAGAAATTTATCCTTTCCTTTTTGCCTCATTTATACTGAAGAGATGCAAATTATTTCAAAATAAACATTTTGCAAAATATAAATGCAGATTTGATGTATCCGCAAAATTTCTTCAAAGAAGTTATTTAAATACCAATGAGTAAAAACTAGTATATAACAGAAAATGATAGCTTACTTTGCAAACTTACATATTTATGAGCACATTTGCTATTCATGGAGTTTTCAACTGCTGTTTACACATCAAAGTTTGATTTACGAATCTGGAAACTGTATACGTGATCGCTTAATTTCGTATTTTATTTATGTATATGAAAAAGTGTTCTTAAGAACAACACTTCACTTTTTTTTGCACTTCTATAATACATCAAAAGAGTTTTATCAAGATTCATGTTCTACAAAATTCTGCATAAAATTTGTATATATCACTAACTTTTATGGTTTTGCGAATAACTGAAGCGAAAATAAATACCAAAATTTTCAGAATTTTAAAAATGTCATTAGTTTTCAATTTTGTAAGAAAAATATTCGACATCCTTTTCATTGTAGGCCTTTCATATTTAAAAGTGATTAGCGGAGTACGATTTTTTAATTATCATTTTATTTCTAATTAAGTTTGAAAAAAATTAAGCACATTTAATTTTTATGGATTGAAATTTAATATGATATAACTATAAAATAAATGTTTTATTGTTATCCTTTGAATGTGAAAATGTTATCCTCCGTGTCAATGAAAAAAAAAAAAAACTCTTTTACTTACTTTTTTCCAAGTATAATCAAAAGTATATTCTATAGGGACCATTGATCAACTCTTGAATTTTATGCATATTCATTAATTTTAAAAATCAAAATTTTAACAAAAAAAGATTTCTTTCAAATTAGCACAATTTTTATAATTTTCAAAAATTTAAAAATTTGAGCCAATAATCTTTATTTACAAACTTATTTTACAACAGTAAATTAAGATTTAATTTTCTGTCCACATAAAGGTAAAATGCTGCCAAAAATGCCCGAATATTTCGGGGAATGTGTTTAAAGATCATTTCTAGCATTATTGCCTATCAGAGGTAATGTGCTAGATTTTTTTAATCCCTGTACATTATATATTTATCTGTCTGTATATTAACATCATATTCTGAAAATTATATTACTTAAGAGACGCTTAACGCAAAAGACAATTCATTTTTGATAACTTTCTCCAAAAGACAGAAATTCACTGGAGCAGCTTTGTTCTACCCCTTTACTTTCTGCAGATAATTATATACTCCTCAAATTAAAATATAATTTAATTCAGACAAATATACAGTGTGATTTAAATCTTATTTTTATCAGCTATTATCCAGAGTCTTTAACGTATGCAGTTCGTTGCATAGTCTTGTATATGATTTTATATTTTATCCTAAAAACGACGTTTTTAAAACTGAGTAAAAAATACTCAAATCTAAGTGCATCACTTAATCAAAATGTTTCCAAATCAAAATTACTCAAGTTTGAAATATGCATATACGCATTTCTGAAAGCATAAACATGCTAAAGTATGTGCAAATAATGCTTTATTAATGAGATTTATTCACGATGTTGATTGTACACATGATGTTTGCACTTATACATAGTTAAAACTTAAAACTTTTGCTCCATCTTCACTATACGGCTTTCAGAGAGTATCTCTTTTTAGACCAATGAGAATGCTCCATAATACAGTAATTTAATCGTTTTCTACAAAAGCGGTCGAGTGACGGTGCAGCAAAAGTTTAAAATTTTTAACAGTGTGTGCTGTTGAAAGGTATCAAATTCCAACTGCAAAATCTTTCGTTTACGAATTCATCCATTCTTTGATATCGAGAGCTGAAGATTAAAATTTATGATTTCAAAATTATTTTACGACTAGCTGACCCGCCCGGCGTTGCCCGGGTCCGTTATAATAATGTTAAACGAACTTGAAATTTTTATGATTTTATCTTCAACTCAAAATATGTGTTAATACACTGTTAAGAATTTGACCCTTTTGCTGCATCGTCACTCCAACGCTTTTATAGAAAATGATTACTTCAGCCTATTTTGGAGCATTGTCATAGGTCAAAAGAGATATATTCTATAAAAGCGGGGGAGTGATGATACAGCAAAAGGGTCAAATTTTTTACAGTGTACATTATATTAAATACGTGCCCCCTGACTGTGTCAAAAATTGGTTTTTAAAAAAAACTAATATTTAGCTGCAAAAATAACCTAAAATGACTGCAATGGGAAACGCAGGAGGGAATATGTGTCCAACGATTTCGTGTTGATATTTATCCTTAAAATTACTGTTAAGTGACTTAACTAAATACTTTTTTCACATAGATATCCCAAGTGAAATATTTTGAATTTCAAACTAATTATATATCACTCTTAAATCTGACTATACCGCGAATGAAATCGATTCTCGATGATTCGCTAAAAGGTTAGTATATAATATTATAAATTCAGAGCCATTTTACAAAAATAGGTGTATATTTTTTTATCAAACATGCGTAATGCTCATTCTATGAACAAAATCCTAACCGTAACCTAATTGTATCGGAATCATAACTTGTCTGTAACTTAGCTGTACCTTAACAGTAACCTAACTGCAAGTTAAATATAACATAAATGTAACTTGGCCGTCACCTAATCATAACCTACCCATAATCTAACCACAACCTAACCGCAACTTAACCTTAACCTAACTGTAACTTAACCTTGACCTAACTGTAACCTAACCGGAAAATAAAATAACAAAAGGGTCACCGGAACGTAATTGCAACCTAACTGTTATCTAACCGTAACCAAGTTCTAATTTAACATTTACTATAAACGAAATATTTTAACCATCTCGCGCTAAGTACTTAGTTTCACTTTCCACCGCTACGGAGCGCATTATGTTTTGTAGAACATCCGAATTTTAGGTTCGGATTGGATTCAAGTTCATGGAAATTATTTTGTCTTCTTCGGATACGGTTATGGTTGTTTGGAATATTTGTGTTCAGTTTAGATTCGGTTCAATTCAGATTTCGTGGGGGTTTTTTTTCCCTTCAAATGGGATTTTTAAGTTCGGGTCGGGTTGTACTTATATGAAAATTATTTTACCTAGTTCCAATGAGGTTATACTTCACTGAAATATTTTTGTTAGGTTCAGATTAAGTTTGGTTCAAATTTCGGGATTTTTTTTTCTTTTTTTTACAAATTTTTTGGTTTGGAATGGGGATTATGTCCATGAAAATTATATTGTCTTGTTCGTATTTGGTTATAGTTATTTGGACTATTTTCGTCGGATTCAGATTTGGTTCGATTCAGATTTTAGGTATTTTTTTAAATTGATTTTTAAGGTTCTGGTTGGATTCATGTCCAGCGAAATTATTTTGTCTTGCTCGGATCGGGTTTTGGTTCTTTGGAATATTTTTTTCGGGTTCAGATGTCGTTCAATTCAGATTTCGGCTTTTTAATGGAATTTTTAGGTTCAGGTTGGGTTGCGCATCAACGGAAATTATTCTGCATTGTTCAAATAAGGATATGCTTCTCTGGAATATTTTTGTCAGATTCAGATTTAGTTCATTTTTTAGGTTCGGATTGGGTTCATGTTCATGGAAATTTTTTTGTCTTGTTCAGGTCCGGGTATGGTTCTGTGGAATATTTTTGTCGATTCAAATTTCAGGTATTTTTTTCAAATGGAATTTTAGGTTCCGATCGGTTTCATGTCCACGAAAATTATTTTCTCTTATTCGAATCCGGTTATGGTTCTTTCGAATATTTTGATCGGATTCAGATGTAGTTTGCATAAAACTTCAGGCTTTTTTTTCAAATGGAATTTTTTAGGTTCGAGTCAGGTTTATGTTCATGGAAGTTTTTTTGTCTTGCTCTTATCAGGTTATAGTTCTTTGGAATATTTTTATCGATTTCAGGTTTCGTTCTGGTCATTTTTTGGGTTATTTCAGAGAAAAATTTTAGGTTCGGGTCGGGTTGCATATACACGAACATTATTTTTCTTTGATCGAATTGGGGTATGCTTCATTTGAATATTTTTGTGGGATTCAGATTTGATTCGGGTCAAATATCAAATCCATAGTTTTTTTTTTTCAAATGGAATTTTTAGGTTCGGGTCGCGTTTATGCTCATGAAATTTTTGTCTTGCTTGGATCGGAGTATAGTCTGTTTTTTTCTGGTTGGGATCGGGTTATGTGTTAATACGCCTAAACATTATGTTTTGCTACTATTCTTTTAGTGACTATTTTTTATATATAATTTATTTTGCTATTTGATAATTTATTACTGTGTATGAATCGTCTGCCTATTCGAAAAATTGTACGTCAAAGAGCCATTTCATTTTTGTTTTAAAAACAAATTAAAGACTTAATAAAATTTTAACTTAAATAAATGCATTCAAATTTAATCAATGATTTAAAAAAACTGCTAAAAAAGCCTCATATATACATATACATATATTAACTGCAACTTAGCCAACCACAAATACATTCTAATGTACGAAGTACCAACGATATGACGTAATAGCTATGTCCAAAAATCCTAAGTTAAACTGACATTTTGCCAGTCTATGAATTTTAAAGGTCTTTGGAAAAAAAACAGTCACTTTTGAAATGTCAAAATCTCAAATTGGTTTCTTTTATAGAGTAAAAAGAAATTAATAGAGTGGAGGTATTATCTCTGGAGATGATGCTTAAGATGTAACCCTACATTAAGTCCAATTAAGTACCAACAAAAGCACCTGCTTTGACACGCCTATCAATTGGCGAAATTTTAAAATGAAGGGCCAAAATCACAGTCAAGTGAAATCCAGCCACCCCATTGGTCGTGTGGTAAGTGTGAAAATCACGAACTTGTTTCTCCATTTGAAAAAGGTGAGGGGGAAAGTATTTTTTAAGCGATTGTTACCGCCTGTTCTTATTTAAGATAAACCATCGAAATTAACTCAATTAAGATATTTTGATGCCATTTTATAAAATGAGAGTGAAAAATTTAGATTATAAATGAAAAGAGATAAGATTTACTTCAAAACTGCCGCTACGATTTTTTCTCGGAAAAAGGAGTATGACAACATTTACCCAACTGCTAAGAGATTGTTCCCTGAAAAGGACGCGGCTCAATGACCAATGAGGTGTTTGGATTTCACCGGACTGTGATTTTGGCCCTCCATTTTAAAATTTCGCTATCAATTGAAACAGGTTTAAACCTGTATTTTTTTTCTCTCGTTTTTTAAAAAAGAACTAATTTATCGCTTCACCGGTAAAAATTTATTAATTATTTTATCATATGTGTTTTAAATATCAATATAGAAAATTATTTCAACGTTTTGCTTGAAAATATAACATTATTTTGTTAGTACATTAAAATCGTCTGCAGTCAGAAATTTATATTTTAGATAAATATTTATTACTTACGTTTTCATACATGATTTTAAAAGAATTTTTTCATCATTATATTTTAAATATTTATTTACATGCAATTATTAAGTCATAAACATTTTTCATCTACGTTATAAAGTATTGAAAATTACATTAATGAAGGAAACTTTTAGTTATACAATTTTTAATTCGTATCAAATGTTTTCAATATCTTATTTAATTTTAATTTGATATTTAATTATTGCTAATTTTCCAATTTCCTTCATTTTAAAAGCGAATATTTATTCTAATAAATATAATAGAACGAAGACCATTTTAAAAATTTGCTATTTCCTCTTGAAATATGCTTCAACTGTAATTCATTTCTTTCAATTCGTCTTATAATACAAAATCTCTTCCACGTCCTTTTGTTTGCCACATTAAATTTGAGCGATAAATGGTTTCATATCGCAAACCTTTTTTGAGCTTACTTCACCTCCACTTATCTTATTCCTCCATGGGTTTCTTTAATTCTGTCTCAGCTTTCTTATTACTTCTGCGAAAATTTTTACACAACCAACCAACCGTAAACAAATGAAAGAGAAAAAAATTTGGAAAAAGATGATTTTTTATGAGAGTGACCTCTTGATTTTAATTAATTACTCAGTTAATAATTGGAATTTTGAAATTCTGAAGCTCAGGTGCATCAGGAGAGATATTGGGCTACTCTCAAAAAAATTTTGAGCTTTGTACGTGCTGTAGATTTTGCTAGCCATCGCAGACACACACACAGACACACACACAGACAGAGCGTTTTGTTCTTTTATTAGTATAGATGGCCTTTCTGTGTTCTTCCATAAACACGATAAAAATACAGTTCGCCCCATTTCATATTATAAAATATTACCGAAAGGAAAGTTTCATTTTAAAATATAATAAATAAACTTTTGTGAATAAATTCAACTACTTGGTAAAATTTACTACTTTTAACCAATAACACGTGTCTGTGTTGAAAGATTTAGATCATCAAAAAGAAACAAAAAGTTTTACAAGAAAATGTAAACAATGATCTACTCATATTTGAAAGTGTCATAATTCTCAGTGTTGTTTTCTTCAAAAATCTTTTAGTATACTAAGTAATGATCAACTGCGAAATGTATACTTCAATAGGCTTATGCAATTCAAGCTCATGCTGATGAAGGCTTACGAATAATTTTGTTTAGCCTTATGCAGGATGAATAGAATTTACGCAGAGCATAAAATACGCAAAATTTAGATAAACATAAAATATTCTGATAAACAAATCTAAACGCTTGATCATCACATACGATTCAGTAACAGAAACATTTTATGACCAATAACTGTTATGTGCCTTTGGTTCTACAGCAGGCATCTAGTAGTGCACCAAAAATTGGATGTAAATTTCAGTTGGTGTGACGCTTTGTAACATTCTTTAAATGCGTTTGATGTTGTATCTAATTTTTTCTACAGTATAACAATTGTTTAAAAGTGGTTTAGTATTTCTAATACATTCTGAAATGAACTTTAAAGAAAACATATTCTTAAAAACTTATTCAAAGTAAGTGTTCTCAAAAGCTCTGTGTAAAAGTTAAATGTAAAAATTTAATGTATCTTTTTTTTGTACAGTGTAATTTAAAAAAATCGGAATTCAGAAATCGAACAACTTAAGAAATCTGATATTACAGGCACTCCTGACTCCACGACATTCTTTTTTTAACAACTTAAACTTACAGGAGTAAGAAAAAAAAGAGATTGAAAGCGATCGATTAGCAGACGGCAAGTTTGGTAACGGTATATTAAATAGAACTTCTTATGTAATTGCAGCGATACAAATTCACGTAATAGATACACCTTTGCATTGTAAATAAAAAAAGCTGTAAGGTAAATAAAAAAGATTTAGTAAACTGGGATACATAGAACTTTTACTGCTACCCGGCATACAGGTGACATTTTACTAAAATTACTGTTATTTAAGTAGATACTTTTATAGCTACAGATTTTTGGAGCTTTACAAATATTAGTTTTGTAGATTTGCATCTTTTATTACAATGTATATGTAACTTTTTTGTAGCATTACATTTGTATATATATATATATATATATTTAAAAATGTAGTTTTAGTTTAGATTTTCTAAATTATGCTGTATATATCTTGCGTCCACTCATAATTTTTCAGAAGATATTAAAGATTATTCAATCACAAGATATTAAATGTAAACATTTTAAAATTTATGTTGAATTTTTTTAATACGGATCTGTTCTATCTAACAAACATACAAGGCTTTAGTCCTCACTCTATAATCACTATCTTTTAATAATTAAGGAAAAACGTACAAATGTCTCTAAATCCACTAATGTACAATTTTAGGAAAACACGGATGTTTTTAATATTCATTTTTAAATAATTAATTCCACAAGAACAAACCAGAAAAAATATCTTTTAAACAAACATTATAATAAAAAAGAAACATAAAATTTTAAAATGTTGCTGAATGTAAAAATAAAATTTTTCGTGCATACTGTTTAAAAAAAATAAAGCTATGTAATATTATATATATTACAGAAAATTCATATCAAAGTATGAATCTGTATCGTAGTGTTATGTATTTTTTGTGTTAATTAGCTTTTTTCATGTCACTTACACTTTAACATACGCATTTTCTATGTACTTTTTAATCTTAAAAATAGATAAGACATTTATATTTAGTAAATAATCCAAATAATCTTAAATATATATTTGTCAATTTAAATTCTAACGTACATAACACTATATAATTTTTACAAATGCAAGATGCAGGATGATCAGCTTTTTTTGAAATATTTATTTAAGATGTGACATTCGTTATACATTGTTAAAGCATCCAAATAATTTCATCTATAATTTTAATCAGAATAACTTAATCATATTTTTATCTACATGATAAGCAATACATACCCTAGTAGCCAAACAATATTGGACCAATATCGGCTACATCTTTGAGCAATATTGGCATAAAATATTGCTCCATTATTAGGATGTTTACATTTTGCTGTTATTTAGCCAATATTTGCAGCCAATATTATGCAAATATAGGGGTTTTATTGGAAATATAGCCAATAAAACGCCAACATTTGCACTATATTGGTGTTTTATTGGCAAATTTTCCAATGAAACCACAAAACTGGCATAAAATTGGCTGCAGATATTGGCTAAATAAGGTGAAAAAGTAAACATCCCAATACTGGAGCAATATTGACGTTTTATGGGCAATATTTCAAATAGATGAAATATTGGGGCAACGTTGGACCAATATTGCTTTGCTACTAGGAACATGATTTTATTAATTTTAAACAGTCAAATGCATAATATAATGAAAATTATACTACTACTACTAATAATAAAAATAATAATAAAAAAATCTTAATAATAATAATAATAATAATAATTCTACAAGTCTACCGATGTAAAATTGCAGAAATCTGCATATTTACTAAATTTTTAACTGTTTACTGTCCAAAAACATATCTAAATCTATAAAACTAGATTTTTAAACGTACATAAATCTCTATCTTTACAAAAGAATCTACAAAAATTAGAATTCAATGCCAACTAAAAGAAATTTTTTTTTTTTTATAATTAATAAATTTTTTTGAAAAAACAATCCAAACCACTACAAGGACGGAAAAAATTGACAACATTGAGTCATTTCAAGATGAAAGGGGGCGGGGGGCACTACTCCATGTTACCAACACGTGATTGAAACTCTGTTCCGCCTCTTCTATTTAAAGCAGGAAGAAAACCTTAAACATCTGAACATTAAAATTGTGGTTTCAGTGACAGGGTTTTACTTGCTGGCTCTGTAATCTTATAAAATTTTTATTTGTAATCTGTTCTGCAGCTACATAAAAAAAAAATTAGACATTTCATTCTAAAACAAAATTCTTACACTGTAAACAAATCAGTTACAGTTACGGCGCAGCAATATTGCCAGGATATTTTGCCGTAAAAATTAGAGTAAAATTAGATGTAATAAAAGTGTACTAATTTTAATGCAATTTTTATTGCAAAAACTGCATTGCAGCCAGTAGTTTTTGCTGTAAATTTATCTGATTTTTTTTCTTACAGTGTACAGATATTTTTTATTACCTTTGCAAATGTGTATCTGTTACAAGATTTTTTGTTGTTGCCGTTACATAAAAGATTTTTGGAATCCCATTTTCAGGAAAAATTAGAGTATCTTAACAATTTTTTTTTTTTTTTTTTTTTTTTTAATAGTGCGCTACGCATTTTTTTATAAAATGTGAGAAGAAGAATTTTTTATTTCTCTGTATCTATTTGTTTAACATGTGAAATTCATTATATTGTAAATGCATTCGAATAGCTGACAATAAATTCGAAGATTATATAGCTGCATGGTTCTAAGTATTCTGCATGCTTTTACTGAATTTAAACAGTAAAATGCATAAGATATGATTTTCAAGCGAAGAAAATCTGTAAGATATTTTATTTTAAGCAATTTTTAAATGTAATTTAACCGTTTTTCATTTTTAATGATTTTTTATTCATATAAGTGCCACAAAAATAACATACCACAAAAACATCCAGTAATTTTCTTCGATACTAGTGAGAGAACAAAGTGCAAAATTCTAAAAATGAAATAGCCCTGGCAAAGTTTGTTTTGTTTTTTCTTTAAAAATGTAACCCATTAAATATTCACGAAATGCGTTTAGAATCCTTTCTATTATTGCTATTCTGCTAATAAATATTTTCTACATAGTTAATTTCGTTAAACTTATTTTTTTTTTCTTGAAGAAATTTATAAAAGCAATATTTTGAACCGATATCTTTTGAGGGTGAAAGTAATTGATGTATCTTATGATAAAAAGGAAAACGTATTAATTAAGTATACAGAATATATAATATAAGTAATATACGTCTCTGGGTTGTACGCTTTTATTTATTTTCAGACCAGGAGGCAGCAGCAGAGACTCATCGCATTAAGTTAGTGGCAGAAATTTTAGAACTTGATTTGAATAGAACTTGACTTGCATATTAAAATTGTTTTAGTCTGCCAAGTGATATATCGCTGGAAATAACTAAAAACGCGATTTCAGTTATTGACTCGTAGGTTTACCATTGGTTTTCTTATTTTTCTTTTATACCTATCGGTGCAAGAAATCACAATGGTAAACCTAGGAGTCAACAGCTAAAATCGAGTATTTAGGTGTTTTCCAGCAAGATATGACTTGACAGAAAAAATGCATTTTCATAGGCATATAGAATTTTAATTAATGCAGAAATTTTAACTGCAAATTCAGTGAGATAATCATTTGTGCTGCCACTTTCCAGTATGATATACATATACATAAAATAGATTAATGTAAACGACTTTAAAAATTCTTCGCACTTATTAATCTTTAAAATCTTTAAAATAATATAAATTGAACATAAATATGAACATAGATTTTAAAATATACATAGATTAAACGCAAAAATGATTTACAATAAAAAATGCACTATTGGTGTAAAAGTTCATCCTTGGTGAAAATAGTGCATCACTATATTTTGTAGTAAAATGCCATAGAAACATTACAAAATTGAGTTCTAATAAGGAATATGTCCATCCCTGACTTGGATGTATCGGCGGCATCGGCGGCATCGGCGGCATCGGCTTTCTATGCTGCCAATTAAATTGTCAGACACCGGAGAAAAAATTAGTCACAGAACAAGCTTTGTTGCAGCTTGTCTCACGACTTTGGAGTATAAAAAAACATACTTCTCTGTCAAGATAACTGCAAAGATGTTCCATTGATTTTAGGCCGGAGAGTGACTTGGTCATTCTATTCGCTCCAAACAATGAACCTCAAGGTAGTCCTCAACAATCACTACTCGGTGAGGTATTGCGTTATCGTGCATTACAATGAAATCGATACCAACAGCACCTGTATATGGTCGAACATATTGATTAAGGATGGCATTTCAGTATCTCACACATGTCAGATTTCCTTCATGAATCATACTGAAAAAAAAAGAAAGAAAATCCGTTAAATTTACGGCGGCAGCAATGTTGTCAGTTTTTGCCGCACAAATTTCAGTAAAATTAGGTGCAATAAAAAAATTACGTCTAATTGTTGTGCAAGTTTTACGGCAGAAACTGCTATCAGCGATCTTGCAAGCAGTTTTTGCCGTAAAAATTTCAGTAAAATTAAATGTATTTTTTTTATTACGTCTAATTCTACGGCAACATTGCTGCCAGCATTTTTTGCTGTATACTTAACGTTTTTTTAAACAGTGAATACACAGGTCACAGTGACTACCTAGTGATATCCCAAAACCATGATTCAACCACCTCGGTACCTGTGGGTTTCAACAGAGATGGATTGATGGTATCTCACGTGTTGTACCCTCCAGTTCAGCAGACTTCCTGAATCAATCTCCAACTTTTTTCTGGACTTGTCTGTGAAGAATGCAGAAGCCCATTACTGTCTAGTCCAGGAAACCTGTTCACTTGCACTACATAAGCGGGCCCTTCTCTGCCGTTGTTTGAAGGGGACATACACAACTACTCTTCTTGCATAGAGACTTACATTAAGGCGCCTTTGAACTTTAATGGCGGGAAAACTTTGAAACTCACGTCTTGAAATGCAAATTTTTAATTTTATCATTTGTTTAAATTTTTTTTTAAACTTTTGCAGAAATTTTGAAAATAAAAAATACATATATTTATATCTTTATGTGAGTATATTTTTGTTAAATTAATACTAATTAAATAAGAAATTATTTCGATGCAAAATTTTTGGCAAAATTTAAAATTTAAAAAACAAAAGTTGACAGATGGCCATTTGCGCGTGCCAGAATGTTTCATTCAAATGGTAAAATCTTTTTTCTGCCCATACTATTATTTAATCTGTAATTTTTTCAACACATTCTGACCGATGTTATTGAATGGAAAAATCAAATTAAATAAAAATGAAAATCACATATTTAAATAGATCTCACTTTTTGTTTAAAGTTTCAGTACTTTTTCTTTAAATCTTTTTGAAACCGACATAGACACATACACACACAAAACTATTTGAGCAAAGCATTTTCAAGAGAAGTGAAAATTACACATAGAATTTAAAAAAAAAGGAATGTATTTTCAAAATTTACTACAAATCGTTAATTAGTAAAGAAAAATTAAAAGAAAAAAATTTGGTCTATTTTTGTTATATTATTTTATATTTATAACCCAAGTTTTGATGTTTTTATGGCCTAAGCTGAAGGTTTTTTAATAACGTTAGTTACATGTAATATGAGCGAAACAAAACATGAATCACTTTTAAAATTTTTAGTCCCTTAAAATAATACTTTAACATTTATAAATTTCCAAGTGGGTGAAAAAAAATCCGTTTTCATATACGAATATGACTGAGCCATCCCGGACGAATCTAGAGCACTAATTCACAAAAATTATCTTTTACGAACCCAACATTTAGTCTTATCTTAATAAATCAAAGACTATGATTTATGATACTAGAGATACTTAGAGATATGGTACTATCTGTTTAGATCGTTAAAGGTTAATTGAATGAATTACATCAGGAGATTCTTCCAGAATAGTTCAGTCGCTATAACCACACGGAAAGAACTGTTTTGTTGAAACTATTAAATTTTGGTTAATGCAGCCCCCATCAAATATTTTGTTTGGAATGACAAAATTGTGGTTAGATTAACCATATGGTTTTGTTAATTTAACAAAATTTTGGTTAAAATTTAGTTATTCCAACGAAAATTTTTGGTAGGGGCTATATCAACCAAAATTTAATGATTTTAACAAGACAGTTTTTTCTGTGTAAGACAATCCCTGGTTCTTGTCATGGAACAGGAATTTTTTTCTACCCCCACTAGCAAATCATATAAGTTTGGATTCATTTACCAATTGGATAATTGTATCAAAATTAAGCTAATGTACCTTTATACTATTCATTAGTCGTAAGAATTAACATTGATAAAGCTTGATGATATCTGTTTTTCTTCACATTTAACCAAATAATAAAATACAATTAAAAGAACATATTTAAAAAGTAAAAACCAGTAACAACTGTTTTTCTTGACCTCTAACTAATTTATTGAGTTATATTTTTTAAGTGAATATTTATGCAATTTTGGGGATAATGATTTTTATTATCTGTACAACAAGTGAAGGTCAGACACAATACTCCATGATAATTAACAGTTTCTGAAACTATTTGGAAGACAGCGTACGTTATCTGATTACAAAATGATTAGTGACTATACTGAAATTGGATTTCTCTGACATCCGTATTATTTTAAATAGAGAATGAAGTCGTAATAAATTGAAAAGACATTTTGAATATTCATATTACTGAAACGAATAAGATAACCTCTAAATTACTAAGAATTTTTTGTTGAATAGTAATATTATAAAACTTAACATATATAAATCTAGAAATAACAATTATACAAGATTTTAATTAATTTTTTTTACAAATCTTTTGATTGTTTACTAATAGAGAAATCAATTATAAGTTAAACAAGAAAGAAAAAAATCATGATTAAAGCATGATTTTTAATGTTTACCAGATTATTGTTATTAAATAAATTAAAAGCATGATTATGCAATTTAAAACTTTATTGAAGTTGAAGGAAATAAATGGTAACTTTCAAAGTTGGGGAAATCGATCTTTATATGTAATACTACATATAATACTGTTATTGTATACAGTAACAATAATCAGTATATATTATGAAACACTTTCCAAA
Source organism: Maratus speculifer (assembly GCA_964019185.1). Lineage (NCBI taxonomy): Eukaryota > Metazoa > Arthropoda > Arachnida > Araneae > Salticidae > Maratus > Maratus speculifer. The sequence continues at coordinate 20,502,828 of OZ025298.1, forward strand.
GCACTTGATTTGTAAATGCCAGTATCTTTAACATGACTTATGGGTCATTCCACGTAAAATGAGCGAAAATTAAAAAAAAAATTGTGGCCTCATGGTAACCAATTTTATAAAAATTGATACACATGTTAAATTGATATTCAAATAGAGCTATGCAAAATATCTTGACAAAAAATAAATTATTTTAGCAGTTTTGGACATTTAAAAAAATTGTGATATAGAATGGCATGTGTGCAATCGTCCAAAGTTGCAAGTTTGAAGTCTTTTAGCTTGAAAATGATTCATCAGAAATAAATTTTGCCTATAATATTATAACCTGTGGAAAAATAGTTTCTTATTTATTTAATAACAATAGTCTGGTAACGGCACAGTTAATTTTTTATTCGTTGCAAAAATTGAAACTGCTTAAGTTTTTAGAAAATTAGAAACGTTTTAAAAAATAAAAAAATAAAAAACATGCGGGAAATTGATGGCTGATGTAGTATTACATATATACATATCGATTTTCCCAAATTTTAAATTTACCATTTATTTCTTTCAGCTTCAATAAAAGTTAGAAACTGTTTAAGAAATTGCAAAATCATAATTTTTCCTCTTCTTTATGCACAAAAAATAAATAAAGGACCGCTCCAACATTCGCAATATCGTTCAGACATAAAGATTAATAAATCCATGATATTCTAGAAAATTTTCAATATTGCCTTTTTATTCCTAACATTAAAAAAAATGGGTTCAAAAAGATAATTTTGTTACATTACATACAAAGTTTCTCTTTAAATTTGAGCGTTTTTCTTAAAATATTGCACGATTTCAATGAAAAAATAATGCTGTATTCTACAAGAATTTAATGTTACTGGATAATTAATTCTTCAATTCTCATCACTTTTAGTATAAACCTGAAGCAAAAAGAAAAACGAAAAGAAAAGAAAAAAAAGTCGAGAAGTAGCGTTCGACTATTTAAAATATATACTTTTAGCCATAATATCAAATAATTTAAAGAGATATAAAAGCTTTCCTTCTTATGTAAAAAATCAATAAAAATATTGCCTATTCCCGTGAATTTTTTTCTTATTTATTTTTTCAACATTAAGGATTCAAAAAGGCATACATAAAAATATATTCATTTAAAATACGTACTTTTATCTACTACGTCAAATAATTTGACATTTATAACAGATGTCCGTAATTTATAAATAAGTTATAAAAATATTGAATTTTATCCCTTTTTTATTTTATTTTTTTTATTAAGGAATAAAAAATCACATCCTAAACTACGCCAATCTCTTACTTATCATCTATTCTTACCTAAAAATAATTTTCGCTATAGTCTGTTCATTCTTTAGTCTAATAATCAAGATTGAAAATTCAAGCATGTAGACAAAAACTCGATTTTGTAACAACTTTTAACATGAGTTTACATATTTAAATAAACTGCCCTGAAACCTATTATTTTACATTTACACATAAATAAAAATAAACATGTACTATGCCGTCAATTTTTATTCAAATCTGTGACATGGCGGCCATAGGTAATCTGCACATTTTGTAAAGAATGACCTGTATTTTACTTTAAAATATAAATATTCTGTAAAAAGATTTCCTAAAATAAATATGCATATTATAGCCCATACATAAAACAAAGGAAACTTTGCATAAGTTAATTTTTTAAAACTAATTAACTTTTTTTATATATTTTTTAAATATGTGTCCTCGATACACTTTTTCAGAAATCTATTAAAATTATCATCTTAAAATTTATTCTGGTGACAGAAAGCATAATATTTGAGAATACGAGGTAATGTTTATTTTGGATTAAAAAATATTTATAAAATAAAAAGGAAAATATTTTGATAAAAGACTGGAAAATCTTTAAAATATTAAAAAACATTTTTTCATTAATTTAAAGATTTTTTTCATTCAGACCTAAAATGTTTATCTGAAATAGATTTTTATAAGAATCTATCAAAATATATATAAAATACATTAAAAAAACAAAAGAAAAAATATATTTACACACCGACAGTATTTAAAATGTATATTTTTAAAATCTTGCTTCACCACAATTCTTTTAGCTTTTTTTAGTTCGATAATTGTCCGAGCCCTCGTGTAAAGGTTAAAAACTTAGAAATTTCAACAATTTTAAGTTCCTTGTGCTAAGAAAGCTATTTTTTTTATTTTACTTGCTATCCAAGCAAGTAATGCTAGTTAATGCTATCCAAGTACATACTATATGAATTGTGGCATGTATTCTTAACAACAGAATATATATATTTTTTTAATTGAAAAAAAGGTTTTTTTCTGAATATTTTTAGAATTGTGAACTTTTCAACCCCTGCGCATTGCATACCAATAAAAAGCCTGATAATATTTTTTATGAGAGTTTCTATTATAAATACAAATAGGACTGTGCTTCGAATTTTGCACATTAGATTATAAAGGTAAGAATAAATGTTTATTTCTAATTTCATGAAATTTTCAGTTTTTTTTTTAAATCTTATTTCTGCACTTCTTATCTTGGATTTTTCGGATTGCATTTAGTTTTAAAAATATATGCATAGGTTTATTTCTTTATACAAGCCAAAAAGCATAAAATGTATTGATATCATAACTGATACGGTAAGAGCGTTGAATATTTTGAAAGTTCTTCATAACCGTTAACATATTTACGAAAATCCCTTTTTTCTCCGAATTATTTAATCTCTTCTTTAATAAACATATGCAATAATTGGTAAAATTGCTTTTTCAAAAGTAGTTAAGGGGATCACGGATACATTTTTTTTTTTCTAAAAACATTTTATAACATTAAAAATTTCTTTTTTTTTTCATGCTTGAAATGACGTTTAAATCACGTTTCTATCTTAATTGGAAAATGAAATATTTTTCCCTTTTATTTTGTTTTCAAAATATAGCTATCAAACAGTGGCTGCCATGAAAACGATTTCTTGTGAAAATGCGTTTTTCTTCATGATGGATTTTTCATAATTACGGAAATTTAAAAAGTTACAAGTCAAGAACCATTGAAGTTAATTGGTTCAAACTTGTAATCTGTCTTTTACAAATGTTTTAATTTGATTTTGATTCAACAAATTAAAAAAAAAATACTTTTGTAAATGTGATTTTTTGAAGAAGGTTGCATTTTTAAAAATAAATGTATTTTAATTAATATTTTGTTAAATGTTGAATGAAAATTAAAGTGTAAATATTTCTGTTTCTTCAAATGACAAAACAATCGAAAATTATACAAATAATATTTCGATTTATAAAGTTTTTAAACTCCCCACTTTTTAAAGAAATTTCCAATAAAAAATAATTATATATTAAAAGTTTTATAATTTGATTTAGTTTACAAATACTATGGTTAATCAAAAATGTAATCCAAATTCAAACTTAATAAGTAACTATTATTTTAAAATGTGTCCTAGACTCCTTTAAACTGCGATTGAAAAAGTATATAAAAATGAGTTTGACATTTCCTTGTCCCCTTAATGTTAACAACTTAAGTCTGTTGCGTTTTGGTATTGGTGTTGTTTATGGCGGATAATTATCAACATAACATATATTTCAATTAGAGGAGAAACTGAAAATTAGATACGGAACAACAACAATTTAAACAAAAATTACGAAAAAAACAACAAAAATTACGTGCATTGTTCTCAAATATTTATTATGTGTAACGCTTTTTCATGGTAAAAATATTTGTCTGTTTATCCTGTATGTCACACCCGCGACACAAAATTAAAATTTCCTAAACACAAGAAAAAAGCATCTAAATGTATTTTGGAAAATAATACATAACCCCACTAAAAAAATCTGTAGAAAATCTGTAAGTAATTAGCCCAAAATACTGTTAGAAAATCAGTAGGTATTTGTCCCATTCCGCAGATATTTTAAAGAGTATCTCAGAAAACTCCGCAAACAAATCTGCAAAATTTCTTTAGATTTCTGTAAAATTTCTGAAGAAAGTGAAGATTTTTACAGATAACCTTAAGATTAATTTTACTTGGGAATGAAATGTTTTAACGCAAGAACTTCTACAATATACTACATGGATCCGAAATTCTTCTCCGCGAAAAATACATATCACATTTCGCTTTCGGGTGTGACACAAATTAACATAAATTATATGTCCTGACATTTAAAGATGGAATGCCGTGAAATATTACACCTTAGGGATATTCTACTTTCAGAGACAAATTATGTATGCAATAGTGAAATGTCGTAACAAAATCTGTAGCTGCATTAAATCTTGAAAATTCATACAATTGAGAAAAAAGGTATTTCGCAGATATAATAAGGTAGTTTTAATTAAAAATTTCAGTTTTAATAAAGCCATGACAATTATTTCTCTTTATTATTATTTTTGTTATACTTTTACGAGTTAATCGCAATTAAATAAGTTTATCTTATATTTTATTAATTTATCTATTTACTTATTGAAAGCATTACAAATGATCCACCAGACGGTCAATTTTAAATGAATTGCTAGAAGCACATAGCATATAACGCAGAAGTCGGTGTGATGTAAACATATCAAATATATGAAAAATAACATTTCTTTACATTTTTGTTTTTGAAATTGCTGTTTTTATTTATAAATTTTCATAATAGTGCGTTTTAAAAGGTTTCACTATATAAACATTTGGCATATAATTTTAAAAAATATAAAAAAATACAAACGAATTTTTCAATTTTATTTTTTTTTTTAATTTTCCTTTCATTATTTAAGGGGGTCCGGGGCCCCCCAAAAATTTTTTTTTTGCTATTGAAGGTAGGAATTTGAAATTTCTTTTGGAAATCAGGCATGTACTGAGTACACCAAAACACATCATAAAAATTTTCTAAAATTTAAAAAAAATTTTTAAAAAAAGTGGGGTAGTTTAAAATTGATATAACTCAAAATATTACTGATGGAATTTCAAAATTTTTTCACCTAATTAAACAGAATTATATTTTTTTTAATTTGTCTTCGGCGTTTAAAAAAATAATTATTTAAAAAAAAAATAAAAAATTTTATAGTGAAAATTAACATTTTTTCAATGTAATTTTTTTTTAAATTTTCATATTTTAAAAAATATTCATTTTTTTTAAAATTTGCCGAAGATAAATTAAAGTAAAATGTTTGAAAATATCACGTTTGAAATTTCAAATCTCTATCTTCATTGGTTTTTGAGTTATATCAATTTGAAGATGACAAATCGTCAAAAAACACATCATGGAGAAAAATGCGTTTAAAGGTGAAAAGAAAGAATTACTGTTTATAAAATGTTCAAATACCTCTCAGAAGCTTTCAGATGCATGACTGATTTATTATCTCACTTTACACTTTTGATTTAATAGAATTTTAGCAAATTTACATTTATTTTTAAAGCATTTGAAAGCCTCTGTGGACGTAATACTTTTTGGAGATGACAAGCCGTCAGTGAAGAATAAACAAAGTTTTTCCATATTCTTTCACAATTTGCATAGACAAAGTACTACAATATTTGAAAATATTATGTTTATGCTTTAAATTCTCTATAATTATTAGTTTTTAGTTGTTATATCAATTTTAACCCTTAAAATACAGAAAAAATAAAAAAATAAATAAAAAAGAAAAAGAAAAAAAAAAACATGAATAATAAACAATGTTTACAAAAAGTGCATATACCTGCTAGAAGTATCCAGGTGCATAACTAACACCTTGTTTTACTTTGTATTTTTGATTTATTTTAATTTTAGCAAGTTCTACTTTTTTTCTGTAGTTTTTAAATGCTTCTGTAGATTTAAATAATGCTTTTCTCACATGTCGAGTTCTTATGCGCTTCAGTGCAATTAACGAAGTATTAGCAGGTGATAGAAAGAATGTTTGCAGTGCGTTTACAGATGATACCCTAACACCATGATTAAAATCAGATATGCCTCTAGCTGCAGCAATATCTACTCGCATTTTTGATGCATTAGAAACTTTGGGGCAACGTCCCCAAATCACATTGTGCAAAGATTCATTACGGTTTTGTGTTTGACCTTTTGTACACTTTTCTAATAAAGCGTCTGAAGCTAATCTTTGGAAAATCGGCATCATTTTATCTACAACATCTTCTCGTAGAGGTGTTCTAATAGAAATTTTATGAGCAGGAGGCTTTTGATTTAGAAAAATTGCACGATTATAGAAACACCATGAATCTTCTGCTAGAGGACACTTTGAGTGTTTTGGTTTTTTATCGGTTGAGCTACAGTGCTGCAAAATTGCATATATATCTTTTTTCATATCGGAAATATTTCCCCTATTACGTATTATTGCATTTCTATAGTATCGAGTAACTTTTTTAATTGTTGCTTCTGAAAGGCTTCCATGTTTTTTTCCTCCGAGTGTAACACCTCTCGATTTTTCCTCTCTACAAGTTTCCGTAATGCAGTCCCCATTCTTTTTCCAACATGATTGATGCACTCTGTTTTTGTTAGAATAGTTTCCTCGCCGTAAACTTTTAAAGCTTGAAGATCATGAAATGCTTTTGCATCTCCATCTGAAACGATTTCTGTATAACGAAAACCAAGATTCTCTGAACGACGCCACAATCTCACTGCCATTTCGCTTTCCATTCCACCAGATGTTCCTTCATAGTTTTTATCACAATATGGAGCATGACCTTCGTACCATGCCATAAATTCTGCAGAATCTTTTCCAAGAGCGTTTGCAGTTTGTGTGCAGTTATAGCAGATTTTTGATAACACTTCGTAATCTATCACAAATCCAGTTAGAACGTCTATTATGCAACCAACCGAATAGTTTGAAGTATGTCCTCTCTTATGCCAGCTTGCATCGTAACTCACTGCAATATCTGCAACAGCTTCACTCGAAACAAAGTGAGATTGTTTTACTTTAATGCGAACATTTTCTAAGAGCTCACATGTACTCTTTACACATGAAGAATGAACCAGTTTTAAATGTCGTGTAAAAACTTTCGAATCCATGCAATTCAAATTCATATTGTATGAAAACTTTTCCAATGCTGCATGACCTTTACCGATTTCTGTTATTGCAACTACAGCTCTTCGATTAATATCGAAAGCATTTTCTTTATCTGATACTTTATTTGAGGTGCTATTTGTAAATCTAAATCTACAATTGTTACAAATAACTTTAATGTTTTGTGCAAACCCATTAGGTTTACTAAATTCAACTTCTAAAGATGATTCAGAGCATTCTTTACAACTAACATTTGATATAATAGATTGTAAAACAGTTTGTTTTATAATGATATAATTTTCTTCTTGGGCTTCAATATAGTTTTTTTTTGTAGGCGATGGCATTTTTCTCTCATCTAACCGCTTTACTACAGTCATTGCAGGTTCTGCATTAAAACAAACTGATTTATTTCTCTTTTTTTGCATAGCTTCAGATTTCTGAGCAGTAGATTTTCGTTTTCTACCCATTGCTATAAATATTGTTTTAAATTTTCTAAGAAATGAATAAAAATGTTCAATTTTATGAAAACATATGAAAATTTGCTTCTGTAATCAACACATAAACAATGTCATTATTTCAGGCATAATTTCAGTTATCAAAGTCTTATATTCATTCCATATTTACAATATATTTCTCCTATAATTTCTAGGAATATATTGACATATTTATTAAATTAAAACATCTGCATTTTAAAATAATTTAAAAAACAAACACGATAAGATGCAAGTCACCAGAGTCAGCGTAATAAAAGTTACCATGAGGAAGTTAACATTAGCAATTTGCTTTTTTTTTTGGCGTTGATTCAGTCTTTATAATAAACTATTTTTACTTATTATCTTATGCTACAAGTATATTTCTTAACATCCAATATAAATCATTTAAAAATCTTGACAATATTCCAATTAATTTCCGTCCAAACAACACATGAAAAATGAAAAGCATGCGGAACCGCGGAACAGAAAATATTGTTTACATTTCTCCCTCCTTTACATCTCATAGAAGTAGAAGTAGAAGTTTATGTGAATGAATGAATCAATGAATAAATCAAGATAAATAATTTAAAATTTGATTCACAAAATAAATAAATTTAATTTTAAAATGCTTGTTTACATTTTACGGATTATTTGTTTACGAAACCAAAGAAGCTCCATAGCAACCGCGCAGGCGCTATGGCGATAAACCACATCCATCGCAGTGAATCAGCTGAATTTGCAAAACAGTACTTAACAAAAACTACTATATCTTCGGTTCTAATTAAGATAGAAACATAATTCAAACAGCATTTTATGCAGAAATAACCAGAGAATTTTTTAATAAAATAAAAAATAAATCAAAAATTTGAAGATTTTTGGGCCCTGGACCCCCTTAAAATAATTATGTCAATTCAATTTATTTTATTAACTTTGTCTAAAGCACCACATTAATACTTAATTTTACAATTAACGTCTCCCTTCATAATTAAATTTAATGCAATGAAATTATAATCAAAAATTTTATAATAAAATCTTTTCCTATATTTATTAATGATAATGATACTTGTTTCATTTAAAAGAAATTATAGAAAGTTAAAAATATAATAATAATTGGTTAGTTTGTAAATGTGACAAAAAAAGAAAATAATTGAAATTTAAAGAGAGTGGTTTGTAAGGGGAAAAACATTATTTAATAAAATATATTAGTTAATTACAATATGTTTATAAAAGCACAAGTATAAATTTTCAAATATCGCCCTTAAGTATATTTGTCTAAATCAAAATCCATCAATTAAATTAAATATTTCTCTGAGGTGTAAAAGAGTTTAAAAAATTATAAATGTTTTACAACTGAAAAATATTTTTGTTAGTAAAGCAAGCAAGGTACATGTTATAGAAAAAACGTAAAAAAAGGAGTAGTATTATTAGTCTTTTAAGATATCTGGATCTCTTTCCATATAAGAAAGAAAAATACACATATGTTTTTTAAACTGGCTTCAAAACATTTGAAATGAACACAATGATGTAGATGAAAATCCGCACTAACCAATTTCAAGACTTTAAGTTTCGGCACATTGTGATAAAGTCACAAGTTAGAATGTGAACAGTGTGACCTACCTACCTTTAAGAATGTGTCATCTGTGACTAATATGCATTGGGTGAAGTAAACAGGTTATAATCGAATCCGGAACATGTTATTGGTTCAACTATTAATTTGATATAAAGGGTTACATAGGTTTGAAAATTTGATTTCTTTCTTTCTGTTGACAAAAGTCGCTTTTGAAGCAGCGTTGAATATTGGTCCTTGAGCTTCGAAAATAACATATAACTAATTCGTTATTAAATCGCAACACTAGTCACAGAAAAAGACTTGGATGATAATGTAAAGTCTATGGGGGCGTTCTTTTCATATATCTCGCACAAATTTAATTTACATGAATTTTTTTGCATTGGATAGCTTAGGATAATTTAGTTTAGGAAGACCTAGTTTTTAATTTTTTGGTTTTGCTTATACATTTTTTTTATATTATGATAGTTTCTATTTGAGAACCGGTTTAAACCGGTTTTTAAATTCAAAGAATTTGTTTTTTAATCTGAAACCAAAATTGAAAAAGTAAATCTAGGTCGGTTGTGGGTCGTCCTCAGCTATCATATTCCATATAAATCATGTAAAAATGTTAAAATTTGTGCGAGATATCTGTAAAGAACGCTCCCATAGACTTTACATTATCATCCGGGCCTTTTTCAGTGACTCTTGTGGGGCCTTAATTAAATATTTCAAGAAACAATCAACACTTTTCTTTTGCATTATAGGTAACCTTTCAAATCCATGTGATCAGTGCTTAATTCTTTGAATAACCAATGCTAAATATTTAAAAATATTAGGAAAATATTTAACGGCAATACGTTTCCAGTAAACTATCTTTTGTCATAGGCTGCCTGTTGAAATTCTTGTTGTACTATATTAAGATAATCGATATTTAAAAGACTCTATTTTTTCTTACACTTCCCTTTAAATTTAAATTGAGTAAAAGTGACAGATCAGATGCTTTCAGATTTCCGTGTTATTATTTTGGTAAATCTTTATTTATTGTTTGATAACGAATCAGAATTTTTGAATATATTTACATTCAATCATAGTGAGATTTTAAAAAAATCTTTGCAGTAGTTATTTAAAAATATCTCATTATAGGTCTTCTAATTTTTTTTTTTAATTTGAAATTACTCAAATGAAAAAAATAGTCCATTGGTATCTATATTCCGCAAGTAGTAGAGAAATACTTAAATTGTAAATTTGCAATTGATTTGACTTTTCGATCTCTTAGCAAAAACCTCCTTTGAATCAATTCCAAATATTATCCCCGGAGCATTGAGATTAACATTCAACTAATTCGTAATTAAATAAATATTTCACGAAACAATCAATTGTTTCATTTCAAATTATAAGCAATCTTTCAAATTCATCGGACAAACGCTTAATCGTTTTAACATTAATAGTAAAGATTTAAAATATATTTGGAAAATCTTTAATTGCAATACATTTTCAATAAATTATCTTTCGTCGTAGACTTCCTGTTGAAAATATTAATATAACTAAATGTTTAATGTTATCGCCGTCAGCGCCACCTATTGTTTGATATGCGAACTAAAATAAAAAATTACGGTAAAAAAACCCTGCTGCAAAAATTATTTAAATAACTATCACCGTTTGCAAGTTATTGAATTTTAAAATCCCTCAGTCATTTTTGGGACACCCGGTATATATATATATATATATATATATATATATATATATATATATATATATATATATATATATATATATATATATATATATATACAGGCTGTCCCTAAACTCAAGGTATATACGCCAAGGGTTGATAGAATACATTAAGACGAGTAATAGTAAATAGGAAACCTAGGATCCCAAACGTTTTCCAAAAGAGATAGCCTCCATTAAAGTTTGGGGTCCAAAATTTCAAACACAAATAAAAAACGGAAAAATTGGTCGATTGATTTGCGGTTTTCACTAAAACTATTCTTTATGTTGGTACTTTCTTGAAAATAAATTATAAAGATAAATTTCGAAAAATGCCGATAGAGAGCGCTTTAGACTTTGAAGTACTGAAAAACTATTTTTTGCATCTCATTAAATGGTTTCGTAAGTTTAGACTTAAACTTAAATTTTGAGCTCAAAATCTGAATAGTTGGAAGCGGTTAAGCAGCACAAACTTAACTGTGTTCAGAGGGTTTAAATTTCAAATAATTTTAAAAAGCGGAAAAATCGGTCGATTGATTTGCGGTTTTCACTAAAACTATTCTTTATGTCGGTATTTTATTGACAATGAATTATAAAGATAAATTTCAAAAAATGCCGATAGAGGGAGCTTTAGACTTTGGAGTAACGAACAACTATTTTTTACGTTATATTTTGCATCTGATTAAATGTTTTCGTAAACTTAGACTTAAACTTAAATTTTGAGCTCAAAATCAGAATAGTTGGGAGTCGTTAAGTAGCACAAACTCAACTGTGTTCAGAGGGTTCAATGTTAAAATAATTATAAAAAACGGAAAAATTGGTCGGTTTGTTTGCGGTTTAAAAAAAACTATTCTTTAAGTCAGTATCTTCTTGAAAATAAATTTTAAAGATAAATTTCAAAAAATTCCAATAGAAGGCTCCTTAAACATCAGTGTAACCAACAACTAATTTTAACCGTTATTTCTTGTATCTACGTAAATGTTTTCCCAAACTTATTAAATGTTTTCGAAGTCTTAGATTTAAACTTAAATTTTGAACTCAAATCCTGAATCGTTGGGACTCCCAACTTGGGAGGGGTTAAGAAGCGCAAACTGAAGTGTGTTCAGGAGTTGAAATTTAACCCCCATTCTCGAACACAGTTCACTTTTGCGCTACTTAAACACTCGCAACGATTCAGAATTTGATCTCAAAATTTAAATCTAAGCATTTGAAAGCATTTAAAGAGATTTAAAAAATAACGGTTAAAAATAGTTGTACGCTACTCCAATGTCTAAGGCGCCCTTTATCGGCATTTTGTGAAATTTAGCTTTAAAATTTATTTTCATGAAAACACTGTTTTAAAGTGTAGTTTTTGCAAAAAACCGCAAACAAAGAGATTAATTTTTCCAATTTTTATAATCGTTTGAAATTTAAACCCTCTGAACACAGTTCAGTTTGTGCTACTTAACCACTCCCAACTATTCAGATTTTGAACTCAAAATTTCAGTTTAAATCTAAGCCTACAAAATCATATAATGAGATGCAAAAAATAAAAAATACTTGTTCTTAAATCCAATGTCTAAAGCGCCCTCTATCGACATTTTTTGAAATTTATCTTTATAACTTATTTTCAAGAAAGTACCGTCAAAAAGAATAGTTTTAGTGAAAACCGCAAATCAATCGACCGATTCTTTCGTTTTTTATATTTATTTGAAAATTTTGGCCCCAAACTTTAATGGCGGATATGTCCTTTGGAAAAAGTTTAGGACCCTTGGTTTGCTATTTACAAAGAGACATCTCGTCTTGGTGTGTTCTATCACCCCCTGGCGTATGTACCATGAGTTTAGGGACACTCTGTATATATATTATATAATATGTATATATATATATGTGACGAACCCGATCTTGGCATACGTTCATGGGATTACCGTCACCATCCGAGGAGAGGGAATTCATGTAGTCGTGGAGAGATTCGGGACTTCAGGCGACGAAGCTCATAGATCCGTCGCATCAAGCGTGTAGGTGCCGGGGAGAGAACTTTGGCGATCGCGCCGAGTCAATCGTCCGAATGGCCGGGGAACGATTTTGGTGTTCTACCATCGATGAGCCGATATTTTGTTGAGTCATGAGGTGTGATTGAGAGACAAATAAAGACACAGTATTTTCACTTGGGGCCTGGTTTATTAATCCTTTTTGGCAGATCTTTTGGGTGAAACCAGGTCCCTGGAACCTGACGCTTTCTTTTTAAAAGTTCGTTTCTTTGGGCCGCATTTTATTAGGCAAGTGTTAGGGTCAAAAAAGCCGCTTGTTTTAGGCGCTCCCGCTATTTAAAGGACGTTAATTCGCATTATTTCTACCAGGTCGCGATACTAAACAATGGGTGTTACTTTAATTTTAATTGGTTAAGAAATATCTGGGCAGTATGACGTTGTTAGGCGCGGTTTTCCAGGGCTTCCTGCTGATCCTACAAATTAAGAATTGCGTTTACGTCAGCTTTTTTAATCTTAAAGAACATCCAAAAATGATCTCTGAAAGTAATAAATGTTAGGTTGGGAAAGAACATTAACAGGGGCAAAATAGCTTTAAGTATTAGAATTAAAGTTAAAAGAAGGGGCATTTAAATTTTAGATTAAAGTTTAAAATATTAATTGGGAAATTTAAGTTTTTGAATTTTAATTTTAAGTTTAAATTTTAAAAAGGCTTTAGGTTTTATCCTTTCATATATGTGATTGCGTGCTTAGAGTATTTATTCTAAAACCATAATATTTATAAACAATAAAATGATGTATATTTCAGAAGTGACATTAATGCAATTAACTGTTTATTTTAAAACCATAATATTTATAAACAGTAAAGAAATCAATAATTCAGAAGTGACATTAATGATGTAAAACAATTCATAAGTAGTTGATTGCTCATGATTGCGAAATCATTTTTTGATTATCTCAAGGACAACGTATTTTACTGTGAGCGAACTGACTTCACTTTCTTTTATGCTTTGTAACAGCATGCATCGTGCTTTCATATTTTTTCAGTCCTCGCATATCTACTTGGATAATATATGTTACTCACTGGAGTACACCACAGCAGGAAGCTGAATTCCTGTGTTTTGTTTGTGAATTTACTAAATGTGCTTTAATATAATACAAAAGATTAATCTGCTTCAATTTATTTACAATTAACATACACTAAGGATCTACTTTGTGAAACATAGACAGTAACAATATATATATAATTATATATATATGTGCATAAAAATATAATTTTATCGATATTGAAATAATTGATAATATATGCAAGAATATAACTTCATCCGTTTTTAACACTTTCCAACAAAGTTGAAAAGTATTTATGCTTTCGGTATATCTGTCCGTCCCTCCGGGATATGACTCTCCTAAATATACACTGATTGTCATGAAATTTATCCATGTTATTGACGTTTACCTTAGCACGATCCATATTTCAAATGAATTTTCTAGCATGTTTAGTTTATTTACAGGAACAGTCTAAATATGTTCGTTATATTACGCCCTATGGGTAAAAATCGTTTCAAATGAATTTTAAGATTGTTACATTCTGTCAAACATATTTATATTTACATAGATCCACGAAGTGAACTAAAACATGCCGAGAAAAGAATAGTTATTATTACAGTTCCACACGAAATAATTCAATTACATAATGGTAAAGGGGAGAATTATTTGCGACATATTTAATTATAATTAACTGTTTCATGCATAATAAAATTGATATACGTTGTTGAGGCTTAATGTAAGTTATTTCACGTGTAATACAAAATGCATGACATTTACAGGGCTTATGAAATATTTCAAATTGTACATTCTATTCGAAGTACTGTATATTATCGATGATGGTTGATGAATGGATGAAATGAATTTTTAAATATGATATGCCTTTTTAAGTTTCACCAAATGAATGCGTGTTGAATGTGTATAAATGCCATAGTTGATATACAGTGGTGCATTAACTAGTTTGTAAAGGTTGCTGAATATGAGTGTAATATACTTAAAGGTAGTTTTAAATTAAATTATGCATCTTTTGCGCTTAACTGCATTTAGTTTAATAACAAATGTTTCTAGAATATAGATGAAATGATATACTGTGTTACGCAAAGAATTCGACTCAAGGTCGCCAATGGATGATAATTTCTGGAAATATGATTTAAGTAGTTTTAAGTGTGTTTTAGATTGATCTAAATACTGGCCTGTAATAAATTTAGTAGGTAAACTACGGGATTTTACAAAAGTATTCAAGTATGTTTCCATCTATTAGTATCCCCCACTATATAGTGTTGGAGACAGGGGGGCACGTTTGAACAAATTTTTAGAAAATCAATATATTTCTTATTTAACTTATATTATTTCGTTTTAAATATTACATAATAAAAAGAATACATTTCTTTATCATATGAACCAGAAATTAAATGTTTTTCATGTAAATTAACTATGTTGTAAGGTTTATAAAAATGGAAGATTTCTGTTCAAACGTACACCAAGAAGGCCTACACCAAAACCTTGAACAAGAAAGGGGCACTTTTGAACAAATGAACAAAATATGAAACTATATGTAGTTTTTATTTAAAAAACTGCATATGATTCAAAAATATAAAGCAATATGATTAAAACTAAATAACTGCATTTATTTAAATTACTATTTTTTTCATATTTATCAAAACTTAAATCCATAAGAGTTGATGTCAAATCTCATTGTTGAAACATCACGCAGTGCCTCTCCCAGTGAATGTGAAAATTTTTTACAATATCATTGAAATACACCAACGTAATATTTGATACTTATGGGAAATTAATTTTTTTTATTCATTCTTTTTATGACGAAACATGATGTAAAATTCCGTTTTATAAGTTATAAAAATCAGAAATAGTGTTTGGGAAAGAGAAAATGAAACAGGATTTGTTAGACAAAACTGCCAACTAAGGAATGATTGTTTTGTATCCAGGATTTGCAATTATCCAATAGTTGAATGCTATGATCAATTTAAATTTGAAATTTCCATCTATGGTACATCCAGATGCTGTAATCTATGTGTGTATTGAAGGGGGATTGTTAACGGTTTAAGTTCATTTTATTCGACATTCTTAATTAACTTAAAAAAATTCCAAACATAATAATATTTAGTTGCATCCTAAATTCTTTACTTAAATGTTCAATGGTGTCCGTTGATATGTGTTTCAATATTACAACTGTTTATTTAATTCGGCTGAAGAATTTAAAATAAAACAAAGCTTATAAACTAAAGCTAACGTCTTTATTTAAATATTGAAAAATTAACCAAAATTTTAGGGATACAAAATTGTTAACAAAAATCTTACAGCTTTATTTTCTTAAGCGTAGATTCAAGGGGGAGAAAAATACATTCTTTGCTTACAAGGAAGGTCTCCATTCGGGCATACCCCGAAAAATCTGAAAAACTTACAAAATGTTCTTCTCGTGAGGATATATACGTTTATGAAAATAAAAAAAAATCGGCGGAACCTCCATTCAGAAACCGTAAAAAAATAATGAAATTTTCGTTATTTGGCCATTTATCGCCGGTTGGCAATGGGATGTAATTTCAAAAAAAATACTTTACGTCAAATACACTTCAAAGGAAAGAAAGTTTCAAGTTAAACTTGTTTTGATAAGTTTAATTTAAATAACTTTAGTTTTGTAAGTTTTAGTTAGTTTTAAGTATAATTATGTTATATCGAGATTTATATATTTTTATATTCAAATTTAATCATCAAAATTTGAGATTGTAAGCGAAATTTATAATTTAAATTTAATTCAATTTATTTCAAGCTCAAAGTCCATTTGAGAATTGTCGATGAGATTTTGTTGCTATGGAAACATATAACGTTTATTTTTGAATTCGCTTCAATGTATGAAGATAATTTTTCTTAATATGATTCTTTTTAGCTGTGAAAACATTTTTTCCAGCGGTTATTTAAATAACTACTTCATCGAGTACGATATGTATATGTAATACAATATGTATATAGATGTATATAAATCTTTCATTGTTTATGTTTAAATTCATTAGATACAATTTACACGCAAACTAAATATCTAACAGTTTTGAGTTTCATTATAATCGTTTGCTTTTGGCGAGGAAAAGGGCTTCTCGCCAAATCGAGTGACTCTTTAGACTTTTCACGCCAGATATTCGAAAATATTGTATTTTTTTACACAATATCTAATGTGATTCCGCCGCTAATTTTGATTGATCCTTTATTACATACATAAGTACTTTAATTAGTATTTTTTTCATAAAATTCTGGGTATGCCCAGTATGGAGACCTTCCTTGTTAGTGTCGTGAAGATAATGTTACGACATCGCTTAAATATATATATATATATATATATATACATAAATGGAATAGCACAACCTAAAAATATATATATATATATATATATATATATAAGAATTGAAGTAAAATTTTGAATTTATTTTATTCAGTAACTATAAACAAATAATAATAATTTTAATTTTAATTTTAATTATTAGGAAAAAATAAAAGCTAATTTTATTAAATCTGTAAGCTTTATTCATTTACGACGTTTGGGGAAATAAAAAAATTGATCTGTAAAAAGATCACATGTGATGAGTTGGGATCTTGTCACCATAAAACTTCCAGACAGTGAACAATACTAGAATTGCCATAAAATCAGCTCGGCGCCATTTTTGTCGTAACCTCGAAGAGTCAACAATAGAGGATTTACATCCAAATATGTGACTTCCATGTGCAGGCAGTGAACCCCCATCGATGCATTCGTGGGAAGAGTTCGAGTAGTGAGACAAAAAAGAAGGGGGAGATACAAAAGAGGCGTCCTGCCTTCTTGCACAAGACAAATCAAAAATATGCGTGAATTTACCTGGTACCAATAGAGATTGTTTATAAGTGGACCAATTAAAAATAAGAAAAATAAGGGTTGCAGAAAAGTAAACAAAAAAAAAACTAATCTCCCTCTCTGAAAATCATTCGCACTTAGAGTGATTGACACGGGAATCACTGCGTGTTATGAAGAAGGAACGGGTTTCGAAGAGAATTTTATTTTGATTTGATTTGTGAACGCCTAAGATATTTTCGGTGGGCTTCTTTTCGCGACGAAATGTGCAGTGTCTCCTTATTACAAATTATGTTCATCTTTGATATATAAACTGTATGCCTTTATGATCTGGACGTGCGACGAAATGTGCAGTGCCTCTCTGAGAAACAGTATGCCTCCTTATTACAAACTATGTGCCTCCTTGCTATAAACTATTTACCTCTATGATCATGAATGGATACAAGAATAGCGCCCCAGAATTTTTCATGAACTATCTGCTTGCATCTTACAATGGTGAGAAAATTTCAACTAATTCCCATGTGGATGGTCATTTTTTTAAAATAATTTCCTTACTCATATTTTAATATAGAAATTTACTATTGAAACTCAATTAATAATTTAAAATTAAGTTAAAGAATACTCAAAATAAAATTTAATGCATAATTTTTGGCTATGCCTTTAGATTTGTGCTGTGTGAGCGAGAGTCAATGCTTATGATCATATAAAAAATAAATAAATAAATAAATAAAGAAGAAAAAATATTAAATTGAATAACTGATTATGAAAAAATAAAATTTTTGTGATAATATTTTCAATTATGTGTTTTAGTGTGCATTGAATTATGCAATTGATGTGTTTGAAATAAATATATGTATGAGAGGACCCCAGAAGCCAAGGGGTATAAGTGACAAAATTAAAAAAATTGAGTTAAGTGCACAAGGTATCTGGAAATATGCTTTTTTCATTTCAGGTAAAGAAATATAGGTCATTTTCTGATTATTTGGGGAGTTATAGAGATAAACCACTTTTTTCGAAAAACAAACAATATTTATTAATTATACATTTAAAGAAAATTGTACTCTATTTTTTTAATAGTTATTGAAATGAGAGTTCAAAGATTAGAATGCAACAAGCAGATGTTTCCAATTTCAATTTAGTCAATTGTTATTGATGTTCCAATTTAACATCAATTATCTTTAAACTCAATTTACTCCAAATCGACATTTTGTCACTTGTACCCCTTGGCTTCTGGGCTCCTCATATGTATGTATCTATGTTTTCTTTGAAGTTTTCTTTTTTCTTTATTTATCTTTAAGTAAACTTATAGATGCAGATTCTTTAATATTAAAAATAATTTTGAAGACCGTTAGTTTAAACATTTATTTATCCCATTAAAATCCTAAATTACAAATTTAAACGTTAAATAAGTCGATCCGAAGTTATTGCATTTTTTTAATGTAGAGTATTGTGCCAAGGATTTAAATTTATTAATTGGTAATATCCCCCTCATTCCTTCAGAACGCCGAATGGGATATTATTATTATAATTATTATTATTATTTTTTGTACTAACCACGTCTAAATCACGAACCAAGTATGTGGTGTCATTTTCCTCACCACACTTAGACAATTTTTTTAATGCAAAATACTGAATCTTTGTATACTTATTACATTAAAGCAGTAGTAATGCACTGCCATATGTTTTTTTTTTTTTTTTTTTTTTTACTATAACTTATTTTAAGGAAATATTTAGAGTGTTCAATGGTGCTCACTGTTGAAAATTGCCCCCCTCATCCCTAAATCAACCGACCGTTCAAAAGTATTGGAATATATATTTTTCTATAAACAGTACCACCATATTTCCCTACATAACGAAGTCTTTTAAAGCTTTCAAGGAGTATTGGAAAGTGTTTCACAATCTATGCTTAACGCGTGATTTTTCACTTTTCTTCATTTCAATTTTGAGGTAGACTGTCCCTAAGAAAGTTAGGATGCCTAATGAAATCAATAATTCATAATATTTGATACATAGAAACATGATTGAAAAAAAACAAACATAGAAACATGATTGAAAAAAATTAAGAATGAATAAGACATAAAAAAATTTAAAATTTATCTTTCATAGAATGACATTATTTATCACAATTTTTCTTTCACACCTTAATCGCTCTCTGAATGTTCCGATTTAGTACACTGTAAAAAAAAAAATTCTGTATCGTTATTAAACTTTTTCTAGGAAACTGGGATTCCAAGAACTTTTCATGTTACGGTAACATGAAAATTTCATGTAATCGACTTTAAAACTTGAATTTTTGCTGTTACCGTCACAGGAAAAGTTCTTGGAATCCCAGTTTCCTAGAAAAAGTTTAGTAACGTTACAGAATTTTTTTTACAGTGTACAAATTGAACATCGTGCAAAATAGCACATGAGAAATTATACGTATAACATTCGAAAGAAAAATATTAATAGCATTCCTTTTTACTTATTATCTTAATTAAACCAAATACATTAATATTAATTCAATTATATACTTGAAACCGCAAACAAAAGGAATAAATAATTTTACACTTTTATAATTATGTCACTTTAAAAATACGGAGAGAGAGTCATCTCCAAATAACGAAAAACAGATTCTAATAATATCTGAAACTTCTTAGCAAGCACCACTATATCAAACAATCTGTTAAAGATTTTTAATTAAACGAAACCTTGTTAAACATATGTTACAAATAGAAACATCGTCAGATAAATGAAATCATTGCCAATATTACATGATTCTTACATCGTTAATCTCATGTGACCTACTTTTATGTACTCCTTTTATACGTATTTATTTGTAAAACAGTATTATTTAAAGAAGGATGTATATTATCAACATAAGTTCCACAATGTTTATAATTCATTTTCATTTCTATTTATTAATTATTTGTGCAGTAATTAATCATATTTTTTTAGAGAAAATGTGTTTAATCATTTTCTTTTAAGTAAAATGCATAGAAGAAATACATTGATTAAAAAAAAAGTAAAGCTTTTAGGTATTTGAGAAAAAGAAATATTTTTAGAAATACTTTAATCTTAAGAAACAATTAAATGTACACATTTTTAAATTTTTAATGCTAAAAATGTAAAAAGTATATACATTTTATAAAATTGCCAAGAACGTAACAGGATAAAAATTGTCTCGCAGTTGAGAACTTTTTAAAACGATATAGAATCACTATTTTTAATCTTAGATTAAAGCAGTATAATTAAAAAATTGCAGATATTGAAAGAATGTTTTTGAAAATACATTGTATATCTATATCTATCTATCTATCTATATATATATATATATACATACATATATAATTTCAGAAAAATGCATTAAATCAAGTCTGCAGATTATTTAAAAGTGTTGGAAATATTATAAAATGATACTATGGGGAAAATGCCAATAACATGATTTTTAAGTGATTTCAGTAAAAGTAAAATATTAAATAGAAGTTACATATTGTTGCGAAAGACTTCAAAATTTAATACATATACTGTACGTGCTACAAATAAATATAATAAAAATATATCTAGTAGATAAGACCTTTTTAGAAACATGTCAAAAATATTATTTTCTCTGATTAGATTTAATCAGTATTTTTTAGGTGCGTTCGTAATTATGTAAATACGTAGCACATATTGTTGTCGCTCAGTCCGTCCTTCTGTCTGTCTGTCCGTCTGTCTGTCTGTCTGTCCGTCCGCATATAACAACGCAAAAACTACCCAACCGAATCGTTTGAAATTTGAAATACATAATTATTACATAACTTTGTCGAGTCATTTCAAATTTTATGAAAATCGGATCGATAGATCAATTACAGGGACAATCAAAAGGATTCCGTTACATTACGGTCAATGGAGAAAAAAGTTTCTAATGCATTTTAATCGTTTGAAATTTAAAACGTATATTTATTACATAATTTTGTCGAGTCATTTCAAATTTTATGAACATCGTATGGATAGATCAATTACAGGGACAATCAAAAGGATTCCGTTACATTACTGTCAATGGGAAAAGAAGTTTCAAATGCATTTTAATCGTTTGAAATTTAAAACGTATAATTATTACATAATTTTGTCGAGTCATTTCAAATGTTATGAAAATCGAATGCATTGATCAATTACAGGGACAATCAAAAGTATTCCGTTACATTACGGTCAATGGGGAAATAAGTTTCAAATGCATTTTAATGGTGTTACATTCATTTGTATATAACAGAATTGACATAAATCTATGAAATATGTACTAAAAAATACATTTTGTTCAATCTGTGATGCAAGGAATATTTATTATTAAATTACAGAGCCACACAAATGTATTCCACTAAATAATGTTATACGGGGAAACATTGTTTGGGGGGCGTTTTAATTATATTAAACTACTTCACATTTTATGAATAAGATATACGTTAATGAAGTATAATAAAAATTACTCCCTGCATATTTACAGGAACACAAAGATTTCGACCACTATACTGTATCCAAAGTACGCTCTACTATATCAGCAAGATCTGAATATTTTAAAACTTCGTTATCAACGAACGCACCTCATTTGCTACGCTTTACGTGCAATTTTCAACTTGTTAAATAATGTACCGAATATATTATAAATAACATACCAATATTTTTAATAGTATTGTTATTTTTAAAAAACAGACAAGTACATTGTTATATTGATCTTTCTATCTATCTGTGATTGATCTTTCTGTGTAACTTTGCTTTATTAAGAGTCCAATGCATAATTTTTGACCTGTTGGTCTTCAACATAAAATGATAATTGCAAAAATGCTCAAAATTACTAAAAGATTATCCGAGGCGTAAAAAAAGGCATTTCAGAAATTTTTAAAAGTTAAACTTTATATGACCCTCCTGTTAGTTATGTTTAGTAAAATGAAGTTTTTGATCAGAATATAATATGCAGTCATTTATGTTTGAAAATAGATAAAAAAGTTTGAAATTTTTTCCTGTCTATACAATACGGAAAAACTCCTATAATCTAGATGCAATTTACAGTTATTTATACAAATAAGGTGAAAATTAATGTAGCTTTTAAGAATACACAACGGTTCCACTGCAGAGGATTGTGGTTATAGTAAAAGCTTGAATTTATACTCTTAAACAATGAAATGTGTTTTAAAATTAATTCTCTGAAATGCATTTTTAGAAAAAACTAATTACAGCCAAATGTAATAAAGTTTCATGCAATTAATTTTTTTAAGAAAAAATTAAATACATAAAAAATCGCTTATTCAATTGAATTAAGTGATAAATATTACAAATAACTAGTTGGATGTATCAATCCCGAAACTTTCTTCTATCTCATAAATACATGAAAAAAAAAAAAAAAAAAAAAAAAAAAAAAAAAAAAAAAAAAACGTGGTGACCCCAAAGTTACCCATTATCGAATTTCCTCGAACATTTGACCTAGCCTAATGAGATTCCGGTATCCGAAAAGCCTAAAACGCAAAATTTAATTAATATTCTGAGAAAATGAGCTTAGTAGTACCTCTTGGTGGGTAATTTATACTAAAACCTAATAAGCATCTATTGATGTCAAGACCTAACAGAATCTGAAATTTGATGGAATTTCGTCCATTAGTTCTTGAGATATAATTATAACAAAAAATTTGCAAAACGTAGCACAGCAACACCATATTTTGGACAGTTTATGCCAAAACGTAAAAAAGCGTCTAATTATGTTATGGTGTAAAGAATCAGAAGTTTGATGAAATTCTGTGCATTAATTCTTGAGATATAGCTAGTTTAAAAAAAAAAAAAAAGTGTAAAATATAGCACAGCAGCACCATCAGTTGAAGGATTTATAACAAAACGTAATCATCGTGTAATTATGTTATACGTCATTTTGTAACAAAATCTGAAGTTTGATGAAATTCTGTGCGTTGGTTGTTAAGATATAGCTATCGGAAAAATCGTGCAAAATGAAGCATAGCTGCACCACCTGTTGCAACGTTAATACCAAAATGTAATCAGCGTCTAATTATATTATATATTCTAGTGTAAAAGAAACTAAAATTTGATGAAGTTCTCTGCATTAGTTCTTGAGATATAGCTATCGCAAAAATCGTGCAAAATGTAGCATAGCAGCGCCACCTATAGGGCAGTTCACACCAAAACCTTATCAGGGGCTATGTATCTCAAGGTATCGCGGAATCTGAAGTTTGGTGAAATTCTGTGCGTTAGTTCTTGAGATATAGCTATCATAAAAATCATGAAAAACGTGGCATAGCAGCGCCACCTGCTGGCCAATTTACACCAAAAGTTAATCAGCGTCTATGTATATCAAGAGGTCACAGAATCTGAAGTTTGGTAAAATTCTGTGATTTAGTTCTTGAGATATAGCAATCTTGAAAATCATGAAAAACATAGTATAGCAGCGCCACCTGCAGGCCAATTTTCACCAAAAACCAATAGGCACTAATTCATATCAAGGTCTAACTGAATATAAAATTTTACTA
Source organism: Maratus speculifer (assembly GCA_964019185.1). Taxonomy (NCBI): domain Eukaryota; kingdom Metazoa; phylum Arthropoda; class Arachnida; order Araneae; family Salticidae; genus Maratus; species Maratus speculifer. Next base: position 20,526,837 of record OZ025298.1, read on the forward strand.
AATTTCGTGCATTAGTTCTTGAGATAGAGCGCCCACAAATTTTTTGTCACATACAGACAGACAGACTCACAGACAGACACACAGACTCACAGACAGACGGACAGACTCACAGACAGACATTTTCTAAAAATAGTCAAAACGTGTTCAGGACCTTCTAAAACGTATAAATCCGTCGAAAACCGGAAGTCGAAAATTTTCATGAATCCAATACTTTCTTCTTGTAAAGATAGAAGAAAGTAAAAAAAGGTGGGGGAATAACAATCAGATACCAGGGGGCTGGTAATCGATATGAAAGAGAAATCTTATTTCACATACACTGTAAAAAAAAAAAAAAAAAATCTGTGAAGGTACTAAACATTTTCTAGGAAACTGGGATTCCAAGAACTTTTCATGTAACGATAACAGGAAAAATTCATGTAATCGATTCTAAGACTTGAATTTTTGCTGTTACCGTTACAGGAAAAGTTCTTGGAATCCCAATTTCCTGGAAAAAGTTTAGTACATTTGCAGATTTTTTTTTTTTTTTTTTTTTTTTTTTTTTTTTTTTTTTTTTTTTTTTTTTTACAGTGTACTGCTTGTAATAAATACATCAAAATTCATTTGTTTTACAATGGCATAAATGTCTTGTATGCTTTGTATACAAATTACACCATGCTTATTATCTGATCTTGTGGTGTGAATAGCTATTTGTATAAACTATGTCCAAAATTACACAAACAGAATCTAGTTAATATAAATGTTTATTAACTATTAAATGCACAATATAAATAAAATATTTAAGCACAAACATTTTCTAAATGCAAAGAAATACCAAAATTTAAAATTTACATCAATGAAACATATTGTAAGTAAATAATTAAATAAATATACAACTTTATAAAAGCAAAACATTAAATGCTGTAACTAATATTCAAAATTATACAAACAGATTTTAATTGATATAGTTTTTTAATTAAGTATTTAAAATATTTCATGTAATTATAAACAACATAAATTATATGCAAGAAATTGTATCTACACGACTATACAAATGCAAAATTTTATATACTTGGGTTGATATTCAAAATTACGCAAACAGCATTTAATTGACGTAATTCTTTGTCAGATATTTAATGTATTTCAATAATAAAGCACAATATAATTACATTTAAGAAACAGTAACCGATTGCAGCGTGCACCTATTTAAGAGTCAGTACATAATTTCTGACCTGTTGGTCTTAATTTTATATACTTGGGTTGATATTCAAAATTACGCAAACAGCATTTAATTGACGCAATTCTTTGTCAGATATTTAATGTATTTCAATAATAAAGCACAATATAATTACATTTAAAAAACAGTAACCGATTGCAGCGTGCACCTATTTAAGAGTCAATGCATAATTTCTGACCTGTTGGTCTTTAACATACAATGATAATTTCAAAAAATGCACAAAAATAATAAATAATTATTCCAGGCACCATTTGCGTCAAAAAAGGCATTTTAAAAAAGTTTTAAAAGTTAAACTTTATATGACACTCCGGTAATTTATATTTAGTAAAATGTAGTTTTCGATCTGAATAACAGATGTAGTCATTTATGTGTGAAATAGAAGAAAAAAAAGATTGAAGATTTTCCTACGGAAAATCTTCTATAATCTAGATGCAATTTACAGTTATTTATACTATAAAATGAAACATAACCGTGCATATGATTGTTATGCTCTTTTGTAACTTAAAAAGTATTACATAATAAATGTATGGATTTATGAAATCAAAAAAAGAAAATTGAAGTTTGCTAAAAGTACACTTTAAAAAAATTCTGTAAAGTTACTAAAAGTTTTCCAGGAAACTGAGATTCCTAGAACTTTTTGTGTAAGGACAACATGAAAAATTCATGTAACAGATACAGATTTGCACTGAAAATCAAAGAAGTTGGAAATTGCACGTGAACGTAGCAAATGAGGTGCGTTTGTCCGATAACGAAGTTTTAAAAATATTCAGATCTTGCTAATAGATTCAGATCTTGCTGAAAGGATTCAGATCTTGCTTGTAGGGCGTACTTCGGATACAGTATAGTAGTCGAAATCTTTGTGTTTCTGTAAATATGCAGGAAGTAATTTTTATTACACCTCAGCAACGTTTATCTTATTCATAAAATGTGAAATATTTGAATATAATTAAAACACATCCCAAACAATGTTTCCCCGTATAGCATTATGAAGTGGAATACTTTTGTGTGGCTCTGTAGTTTAATAATAAAAATTATTTGCATCACAGATTTACGGAATGCATATTTTAGTATATATTTCATAGATTCATGCCAATTCTACTATGTTCGAATGAGTGTAACATCATTAAAATGCATTCGAAACTTTTTTCCCATTGACCGTAATGTAATGGAATCCTTTTGATTGTCCCTGTAATTGATCGATGCATTCGATTTTCATAACATTTGAAAGGACTCGACAAAATTACGCAATAATTATATGTTTTAAATTTCAAACGATTAAAATGCATTTGAAACTTTTTTCCCCATTGACCGTAATGTAACGGAATCCTTTTGATTGTCCCTGTAACTGATCTATCCACCCAATTTTCATAAAATTTGAAATGACTCGACAAAATTACGTTATAATTATGTCTTTTAAACTTCAAACGATTCGGTTGGGTAGTTTTTGCGTTGTTATATGCGGACGGACGGACAGACGGACAGGCGGACTGAAGGACGGACAGACAGACGGACAGACGTTCGGACTGAGTGACAACAATAGGTTCTAAGTATTTACATAATTACGAACGCACCTAAAAACCTGTAAAGTTACTAAGAATTATTAAGGAAACTGAGATTCCAAGATTTTTTCATGTAATAGCAACCCAAGTTACAGAAAAAAATTTATTAAGATAACTGTAATTTTATCAGGCTCGTTTGTAAAGTTACAGATTTCTCTAACTTTACAAAAATTTGTTTTGTAGATTTACATTTTTCTTGTAAAGGGTACAGATATATATTAGTAACCATACAGATTTCGGCAACTTTACAACTTTAGGATTGCAGATTTTTTTACAGTGTATAAATCTAAATACATACGATGAACTTACATGAGGTACAGAAATTATTCTTTCAAAATAGATATTTTAAATGGTTTGATTGTTTACGATTACATAATAAAAAGTAAAAAAATAACCTTTTATTTTTTTACTCTTTTTAATCGTCATGCACTGTAAAAAAAAATTTGTAAAGGTACTGCACTTTATCTAGGAAACTGGGATTCCAAGAATTTTTCCTGTAACGGAAACAACAAAAACTCAAGTTTTAGAATCGGTTACATGGATTTTTCCTGTTATCGTTCCATGAAAAGTTCTTGGAATCCCAGTTTCCTAGAAAATGTTTAGTACCTTTACAATTTTTTTTTACAGTGTGCTAAATACATGTATGTGAAATTGTCGTTTACTCCAGAAATTCATTTCTTAAAATACAGCAATGAGATTACCCAAAATTGTTATAAGACTAAAGCAAAATATTCTATTTAAAGAATAATCTTACTGAAATTTCCTTTCTTTTTTTTTTTTTTTAATAAACTTTAAGAAATTTCATTTACATGAATTTCAGATGCTTACAATAACAGCTCATCTTTGATTTAAGTAGACACAATGTTTGATTATAAAATTTTCTTGACCCTTGCCTTCCTTCATATATTTCCAATATATTTTCTTTGCATTTTTGCATTGACACAGAGAATGATCGAAATTGGGATTTTTTCATACCTAAGGAAAGAGAAAAAATTTTTCTACGCCCAAAACTCACTCATTTTTAATAGTTTGAAGTATCCAAATTTTTTGGATTCAACACAGCATTCAAATTAATATGTGTTTCCGACCTAAGCGTAACTAATTGCAGTTCAGTGTTGAATGACGAAAATTTCAAAATTTAAGACTTACATACACTGTAAAAAAATTGACCCTTTTGCTGCATCGTCACTCCACCGCTTTTATAGAAAACGATTACTTTACTGTGTTATGGAGCATTATCATTGGTCACAAAAGAGATATTCTATAATAGCTGTGGAGTGACGCTGCAGAAAATGGGTCAAATTTTTAACAGTGTATATTAAAATGTTTTGATCATAGAAAGGTTTATTTTCAATTTGGATGTCATAGCACCAACTTCATTTTCTTCGCCGCGGTGAGCTGCCAATCATCGTCGGCGATCAATACCTACAACCCGAACGGTCTTACTCTCTTTTGCGATAGAAATGTATCCCATAGGCGACCACGGATAGCCGTTTCTTACGACCAGAATGCCTTGGACTCTAAATAGAAAAGAAAAAAAAAAGAGAAATTGAAACCGGACAAATTTAACAGAAAAAGTAGACAAAATAATGATATTGAAAAACGGTTAGTGGGTGGGTGGGGTGATGGAATAGCGATTTCCTATGCCTACATCACGAATATAATTGTCTCGGACGGCGGTTGGGAATGGGTAGGTCAACCCCCGCGGTGAGGGGCCAATCTTCGTAGGCGACATCTATCTACGTCCAAAAAAGTAAGAGACTCTTGCGCGAAAGCGTTGTTGCCAGTAGGCGACCACGGATAGCGTCAAAACTCTTTACTTACGACCCAAATGCCCTGGACTCTAAATAGAAAAGAAAAAAAATAAGAAAATCTAACAGAGAAATCTAACAGATAAAGTAGATAAATTAAAGTTATTGAAAAACGGTTAGTGGGTGGGTGGGGTGATGGAATAGCAATTTCCTATGCCTACATCACGAATATAGTTGTCTCGGACGGCGGTTGGGAATGGGTAGGTCAACCGCCGCGGTGAGGGGCCAATCTTCGTAGGCGACATCTATCTACGTCCAAAAAAGTAAGAGACTCTTGCGCGAAAGCGCTGTTGCCGGTAGGCGACCACGGATAGCGTCAAAACTCTTTACTTACGACCCAAATGCCCTGGACTCTAAATAGAAAAGAAAAAAATAAGAAAATCTAACAGAGAAATCTAACAGATAAAGTAGATAAATTAAAGTTATTGAAAAACGGTTAGTGGGTGGGTGGGGTGATGGAATAGCGATTTCCTATGCCTACATCACGAATATAGTTGTCTCGGACGGCGGTTGGGAATGGGTAGGTCAACCGCCGCGGTGAGGGGCCAATCTTCGTAGGCGACATCTATCTACGTCCAAAAAAGTAAGAGACTCTTGCGCGAAAGCGCTGTTGCCGGTATTCGACCACGGATAGCGTCAAAACTCTTTACTTACGACCCAAATGCCCTGGACTCTAAATAGAAAAGAAAAAAAATAAGAAAATCTAACAGAGAAATCTAACAGATAAAGTAGATAAATTAAAGTTATTGAAAAACGGTTAGTGGGTGGGTGGGGTGATGGAATAGCGATTTCCTATGCCTACATCACGAATATAGTTGTCTCGGACGGCGGTTGGGAATGGGTAGGTCAACCGCCGCGGTGAGGGGCCAATCTTCGTAGGCGACATCTATCTACGTCCAAAAAAGTAAGAGACTCTTGCGCGAAAGCGCTGTTGCCGGTAGGCGCCCACGGATAGCGTCAAAACTCTTTACTTACGACCCAAATGCCCTGGACTCTAAATAGAAAAGAAAAAAAATAAGAAAATCTAACAGAGAAATCTAACAGATAAAGTAGATAAATTAAAGTTATTGAAAAACGGTTAGTGGGTGGGTGGGGTGATGGAATAGCGATTTCCTATGCCTACATCACGAATATAGTTGTCTCGGACGGCGGTTGGGAATGGGTAGGTCAACCGCCGCGGTGAGGGGCCAATCTTCGTAGGCGACATCTATCTACGTCCAAAAAAGTAAGAGACTCTTGCGCGAAAGCGCTGTTGCCGGTAGGCGACCACGGATAGCGTCAAAACTCTTTACTTACGACCCAAATGCCTTGGACTCTAAATAGAAAAGAAAAAAAAAGAAAATTGAAACCAGAGAAATCTAACAGAAAAAGTAGACAAATTAAAGATATTGAAAAACAATTAGCGGGTGGGGCGGTGAAACTAGCGATTTCCTCTGCCTACACCCCGAATATATTTGATCAAATTTTATATTTATCTACTTGTAGATAAGGCAGGACTTAGTCAAAAGTTGCATCAAGATTTAAAAAAAAAAGTGTTCACACATTCTTACTCAGATTTCTTGAAAGAGTTTACTAAACGGTTTTACGGTGCTATTTCGGATTTCTTTGCCAGTCGCGAAAACTAGGTCAAAATACTGAGTTCTTTTTTTATTAGAACCTGCAGATTCTGTGAAGTTACGTAAGTAAAAAATATGAATAAAAGTAATATATTGCACAGCTTTGCATAAATTTAAAGAGACCATATTGATCGCCGTAGGCGCGTACTGATTTAAATGAAAAGTAATTTAACAAATATAAAAATATATATTTAACTTCGCATATCCAAATAGATGAGAAAGATTATGTAACATAATAACATAAAAATAAATAAGCGCGTTTTTAACGGGATTTATTTAATACGTTATGTTACATACATAAATTTTTTTATATCTATTTAAAACATCGTTCAACATTTAGAAAGAGCAGATGATATTAAAAAAATACTTTAATTAAAATATTAGTCTTTTTTTCAAAATTTATGATTTGTTGAGGTGACAAGAAGTATTCAGCTGTAAGTACACAAAATTTGAACTCTCTGACATGTATAGTTTTTGTATCCACAGCAACAGTCTGTGCTTTGTGTATATAGATTTCGGACTCTATTCGTCTCTATCAAGATAGGCAGAGGACAGAGAAGAATATGATTTCGTCAGATTATCGGATCCCTAAAAAGAACTTTATCATATTATTTCACTTTGTTTTTTGACATGTATAAACAATAAAAAATAATAATAAAATGCAATTTTTTTAAGTACTGCAAATTCAAATGTGAATTGATATACCGGCGTTTTTTAAAAGGCTTTATTTGAAGAAACATTTAAAAATTTAAAACCATTCAAATATATTATATTCATGAATTATATTTTATGGAAAGATTTGCGTTGTTTGGAAAAAATCACAGCATTTAATAATTACAAATGTTATTCGTTTTCTTTGAATATACTGCTTATTGGAATTATTGTATTTACTTTTGATAGAAAAAATAAATATCCATGTCTGATTTATAGTATAACACGTGTCTTAATATATATTCTGAAATATTTCCATAATTTCTGAAAATACTTTTGAAAAATCTGAAAAGAAAATAAACTTTTCTCTGTACAATAAATTCTCTAAAATAAAACTCTTATAAAAACGCAGAGATTCAAACATAAATTTTTAACTGTTGTTTTGTGCTCTAAACTCCAACAAACTTTTATAGCAGTTGATCGCAAAAGCTAACAATAACAATGAAAATCACTCTCTAACAAAAACAATAGAATAATTTCCTAAATTAGCAGATGGGAAAACGTTTTATTGTGTTTGTTATTTTAATGATGCTTATTTGCAAAATGTGTTTATAGCCAAAGTAATTAATATCAAACTATTAATGTATAAGAAGGATTATTTAAAAAATTATCATTAACTTTTGGATTAAAATGATGTCCTGTAATGTTTTAGAAAAAAAGGAATACATCCTTAAATATTTTATTATAATGATGTTTTCGTCAATGATGTTTTTAATTTTAGTGAGAATATTAGTGCTAATTCTGAATATAAAACTATCTGAAAAATTTAAAAGATTTCTGAAATACTTTTCTGAATAGTATATAAGATTAAATAAGAAAAAACAATTATGGTTTTTTATGCTAGCTATTTTGGACATAAAGGATGGAATAGATTCTACTCCAGAAAAAGTTGTTTCCATTATGAATGATCCTGTTTCTAATAATGTGCACAATTGCGTTCCCGTTTGAGCTTGATTTCTTATTACTTTCTTCTATCTTTACAAGAAGAAAGTATTGAATTCATGAAAATTTTCGACTTCCGGTTTTCGACGGATTTATACGTTTTAGAAGGCCCTGAACACGTTTTGACTATTTTTAGAAAATGTCTGTCTGTGAGTCTGTCTGTCTGTATGTGACAAAAAATTTGTGGGCGCTCTATCTCAAGAACTAAAGCTCGAAATTTAATAAAATTTTATATTCAGTTAGACCTTGATATGAATTAGTGCCTATTGTTCTTTTGTGAAAATTGGCCTGCAGGTGGCACTGCTATACTACGTTTTTCATGATTTTCAAGATTGCTATATCTCAAGAACTAATGCACAGAATTTTACCAAACTTCAGATTCTGTGGCCCCTTGATATATACAGACGCTGATTAAGTTTTGGTGTAAATTGGCCAACAGGTGCTGCTATGTCACGTTTGTCATGATTTTCATGATAGCTGTATCTCAAGAACTAATGCACAGAATTTCACCAAACTTCAGATTCCGCGATATCTTGAGATACAAAGCCGCTGATAAGGTTTTGGTGTGAACTGCCCTATAGGTGGCGCTGCTATGCTACATTTTGCACGATTTTTGCGATAGCTATATCTCAAGAACTAATGCAGAGAACCTCATCAAACTTTAGATTCTGATACACTAGAATATATAACATACTTAGACGCTGATTACATTTTGGTATTAACCTTGCAACAGGTGGTGAAGCTATGCTGCATTTTGCACGATTTTTCCGATAGCTATATCTCAACAACCAACGCACAGAATTTCATCAAACTTCAGATTTTGTTACAAAATGACATATAACATAATTACACGATGATTACGTTTTGTTATAAATCCTTCAACTGATGGTACTGCTGTGCTATATTTTACACGGTTTTTTTAAACTAGCTATATCTCAAGAACTAATGCACAGAATTTCATCAAACTTCAGATTCTTTTACACCATAACATAAATAGACGCTTTTTTTACGTTTTGGCATAAATTGTCCAAGATAATGTGTTGTTGTGCTACGTTTTGCAAATTTTTTGTTATAACTATATCTTAAGAACTAATGGACGAAATTCCGTCAAATTTCAGATTCTGTTATGTCTTGACATAAATAGATGCTTATTAGGTTTTAGTATAAATTACCCAACATGAGGCATTACTAAGCTCATTTTCTCAGAATATTAATTAAATTTTGCGTTTTAGGCTTTTCGGACACCAGAATCTCATTAGGCTAGGTCAAATGTTCGAGAAAATTCGATAGTGAGTAACTTTGGGGTCACCACGTTTTTTTTTTAAATATTAAAATGTACTTATGAGATAGAAGAAAGTTTTTTGATTGACACATCCAACTAGTTATACAATGTTTTTGGCAAATATTTTAGATACTTTAGAATTCTTAATTAGTTTATTAGATAATGATGTGGTGAGAAAGCATACATGAAGAGAACACATGGTTAGAAAAAAAAAAAAAAAACATGAAAAAAGATTTTCAGAAAGTTATTTTTTATATAAATCACCTGTTTAAAAAGGTTTAGTTTAAAACTGTGATGCTTCTGAATATAATTGTTAGGAATTGATAAATTAAGTTATCCCAGTTTATTCACAGAAAATCGTTTGCATATTTGCAATTGTGATATTTAATTTATTTATAAGACGCGACTCGTTGCTATGGAAGCGAAGCTGTTTTTTCGTCTGCTTTGCTTTTTATATTTTTTATCTTATGAGATGAGTTAAAAGTTTAGATAAAAAAGTTGGCATCAATTTTTGAGGGAATGAAAAAGAATTTTTTTAGAGAGAATGTTTATATTTTTTGTTTGTCGTGCGTGTCTTGAGTTTTATTGAAGAATTATGTTAATTTTATGAAAAGGCACGCAGAAATGCATAAAGGATCATCTTTCCAGTTTTTAGTATGATGATCAAAAATTATCAAGGTAAAAGCATTTATATTTTGTACATATTATACATTTTGTACATAGTATGTAAATAATTTGAATTCAATATTTCTTTATTCTATAATTCTAAGTATGTAATAAAATTTTTAAAAAGAAAATTCAAGAATATTTAGAAGATTTTTGAACCCAAATAAGTTTTGATTGTTTACAAAACAAATCTGGCGCCCCGAGCACGGACATTTGAATAATACTGTTGAGATATTGAATTGTTTTTATAGCGTATAGTGTTTTCATAAGCTGTGCATTACTACTTAATTTTTCGATGATGAATAAGCTAAAGAAAAAGCGTACGCCGCTACGTTCGTCATTTACCAGAACTTTAAATGTTTTGAATGAAGAAATTAACAGCGAGTCATTAGATAAGGACAAAATTTTAGACGGTTTTAGTAAATTAGAAAATTTGATTCATGAAATTAAAGCTATTGATGAAGCTATAATTGAACTCATGTTAGATGATGATAAATGCGATGAAGAGGCTATTGAAAATGAAGTAGTGGAAAATGAAAATTATTCAGATCAATTTATTACCATTAAGCGTAAAGTTAGCGAAGCATTGGGTACAAATAAACGTAATCAAGATGATAGTGAAAAAAGCACAGATCACGGTTATTCCAAATCAAAGCATTATAAATTACCTAAATTGAATATTAAGCCATTCGATTCGCAGTTAATAAATTATCTTTCATTTTGGTCCCAGTTTCAGAAAATTCATGAAGACATAGATTTGGATAATAGTGACAAATTTCAGTATCTTATCCAATCGGTAGAACCTGGAACCAGTGCCAGGCGTTTGTTAGAGAGCTATCCAATGACTGCAGTTAATTACTCCAAAGCTGTCGAGGCATTTCAAGAGCGTTTTGGAAATAAAGATTTACTAATAGAAGTGTACGTTAGAGAATTCCTAAAATTGATTGTAGCTAATGTACAGGCGCACGGCAAAGATAAACTTCCCTTATCAGATTTATTCACGAAAGTCGAGGCATATTTAAGATCGTTAGAATCAATGGGTTTAAGTTTAGAAAGCAATTCGGCGTGGCTCTATCCCATGATAGAATCTAGCTTATCGGAAGATGTATTAAAAGCATGGCAGCGATATAATATTTCAATCACATCAAACACTGTTAGTAATAATAATGCATTGTCAACAAAAGCAAATATAGTAAGTTTGATGGAATTTCTGAAACAAGAAGTTGCAAACGAGGAAAGATTCAAATTAGCCAAATCGAGTTTTATAGAGCTGGGCTTTAAAGACAAACCTAAAGAAAAGTTAAGAAAAGCAGAAAGTAAAATACCTACTGCGGCAGGGCTATTTAGCGCAAAAGAACGCCTTTGTTTATTTTGCAGTAAATCTCATGAAAGCAAGGACTGTGTTAGGGCTAGATCTCTTTCCTTTAATGAACGGAAGGCCAAAATTAAGAATAAAAATTGCTGTTTAAAATGTCTTCGTTTTGGTCACCACGCTAAAGTTTGCAAAGTTTTTATTCGTTGCCACGTTTGTTCTAAACCCCATACCGAGTTATTATGCCCTGAAATTTCAATGTGTAAAGAACCAGAAAATACAGTTAAGACCCCAGAAGTTATTCAAAGCACCATAGCAAGTAAGCAGTGTTCTGCTGAAGTAGCCCTTATGACTTTAGAAATAGTTATTAAAGGTCGAATAACAAAGAAAGTACGAGCGTTACTTGATTGTGGGTCGCAAAAGAGCTATATTTTAAAAGGTACAGCTGAAGAGTTAGGTTTACATCCCATTTCTTCTGAAGCTATTGTACACACTTTGTTTGGTGGTACGCAAACAGAAGCTAAATCTCACAATAAATTCCAAGTTGAGTTAAGTTCTTCTGATAGACAGAAACAAACGAAAGAAGTCTTAGAACTTTTGGATCAAGATATAATTTGTAACTATATTCCTCGGATACCAAAAGAATCAGTAATTAAAGAGCTTAAACAAAATAAACTATGGATCACAGATTTAGGAGCAGGAAGTCCAAAAATTGAAATTTTGATTGGAAGCGATTACTACGGACAACTTCTTACAGGTCGAGTAAAACAGTTAAAGAGCGGTCTTACAGCAATAGAGACAAAGTTTGGATGGACACTTTGTGGTCGTTTAGAAAGTACATCACAGTCTTGCCTAAATTATGGAAATATGTTTATCACGAACCTAGCTTTAAAAGATATGAAGATTCCAGAATTATGGAAGTTAGAGACAATTGGTATAACAGATCCCTGTCAAACTTTGTCTAAAGCAGAAGAAGAAGAACTCGCTCATGATAATTTTATAAAAGAAGTTGATAGAAATATAGAAGGTCGCTATATTGTAGGTCTTCCTTGGATTAACGGCAAACGTGAGATTCCCTCAAATAGACACATAGCTGAACGAAGATTGATAAATTCAACAAAGAAATTAAAATCAATGAAAATGTTTGAAGAATATGCTAAAGTTTTCTATGAATGGGAAGAAGAAGGCGTTATAAGTAAAGTACCAGATGAAGCACTCAAGATTCCAGGACATTTTTTACCTCATCATCCCGTCATCAAACCAGATAGTCTTACTACAAGTGTTCGACCAGTTTTTGATGCATCGTGTAAGGTAGGGAGGTCTCCTTCTTTAAATGATTGCCTCTTTAAAGGACCAAACCTCATCGAACAAATTCCTGCAGTGTTAATAAGATTTCGTGAGAAAGCTATTGGGGTAGTAGCCGATATAAGAAGAGCATTTCTTCAAATTGAAGTCAAAGAATCAGATCGGCATTTCTTGCGATTTTTATGGTGGAAGAGTCCTGACGAATTTCAAGTTTATCAACACAATAGAGTAGTTTTTGGAGCAACTTGTAGCCCATTTTTGCTAGGTGCAGTTATAAGATATCATTTGAGTAATGTTGATGAAGAAAACAAACAGATAGCTGAGAAGCTTATGAAATCATACTATATAGATAACTGCGTTACTTCAGTCGACAATGTGCCTGAACTAGAAAATTTTATTTCAAAATCTACAGAAATCATGGCTGATGCGAAAATGGAATTAAGAATGTGGGAATTCGGACCAATTAAAAGTGAAGACAGCAGTTTCCTTAACGAAAAGAAGGTGCTCAGCAAAAATGTAACAACGATAGTTCCGGTTTTAGGGTTGAAGTGGGACACAATGGAAGATAGTTTGAAGATCGCTTATAAATTTAGTGATGAGATAGAAAATCTGTCGAAAAGAAAGATATTAGCTGTAACCCAAGGGATCTTCGATCCAATAGGATTTTTAGCCCCAGCATTGTTGCCAGCCAAACTGATAATTCAAGACGCCTGGTCGACGAAATTAGATTGGGATGCTCCACTTCCAGAAGAAATCCGGAATAATTTTCAAAAATGGTATAGCGAACTCAAGTATTTAAATGACGTGAAGATAAATAGACGTGTAGGCTATGGTTGTAAAGAAAAATGGTCTATTCATACATTTTGTGATGCAAGTACCAGAGCTTATGCAACAGCAGTTTTCTTACGTTGTGAAGATAAAGACGCAGTCTTTGTACAACTTTTAGGAGCTAAGTCTCGTCTTGCACCAAAGAAAAATATAACCATACCACATTTAGAGCTTCTTGCTTGTATTTTAGGAATAAGGTTGACTAAATTTGTTTTGAAAGCCTTTAATTGTATTTCCATACCAGTAAAGTATTGGACCGACTCTTCGACTGCTCTCGCTTGGATTCGAAGAAATGATCAATGGGGAACGTTTGTAGGCAATAGAGTTAGAGAAATTTGTAAATTTTCCGAATCTCAACAGTGGAACTTCGTACCTGGTCATCTCAACCCTGCTGATCTACCTTCTCGCGGATGTAGTCCTAAACAGCTGCTGAAGATGAGATGGTGGGAGGGACCAGAATGGTTGAAGTTATCAGAAGAAAATTGGCCACATTCAGAAACAAGCCCCAACGAAGAATTAGTAATGATGGAAAAGAAGAAAACTTCAGTACCTACTCTTTTATGTTCTAATTCACATGAATTTATGATATATAGTAGAATTTCAAAATTTGGTAGATTTATTAATGTCGTATGTTGGGTGAAGAGATTCATAATGAAGTGCAGAAACAGAAATATATGTTTTCCATCAGAATTGTCAATTGAAGAAAAAGAAGATGCGGAAAGGTCGCTCTGGTCAATAATACAATCTGAAAGTTTTGGTAATGCTACTGATGCAATAAAAGGATTAAAGGTTATGAAAGATCAAGAAGGTTTGTTAAGAGTAAAAACAAAGATATTAGAGCGAGATGACGAGTTTTCTTTCAGATATCCAATTTTATTACCATCGAAACATCATGTAGTGAATTGTCTGATTCAAGAATGTCATTTAAAGAATTGTCATGCTGGACTTCAAACAGTTGGATCCATTTTGAGAGAAAAATATTGGATAATTTCTTCTAGACGCATCATTAGAAGTCAATTGTCTAAGTGTTACAGATGCAAAAGATACTCTGCAAAGCCATATACTACACCTCCAATCCACCTACCTCTAGATCGAGTCAGAGATTCCAAAGTTTTTGAAGTTGTTGGAGCTGATCTTTTTGGCCCTCTTTTCGTAAACCAAAGATCCAAAGTTTGGGTTGTACTTTTTACATGTGCAGTATATAGGGCAATACATTTGGAACTTGTATCCAGTCTCTCAGCGGAAGGATTCATTCAGTCACTTCGAAGATTTATATGAAGGAGAGGAAGGCCGACTACTATATACTCTGATAATGGCTCAAATTTTAGAGGAACCAATAACCTTTTAAAATCATTGGATTGGAATGCAATAGTTTCTTCAAAAGAACTGTCTCCTATTAAATGGAAGTTCATCCCTCCAGCAGCAGCTTGGTGGGGTGGATGGTGGGAGCGTCTGATTAGATGTGTTAAAATTCCCTTGATCAGAACACTCGGCACTTCAACTTTAACTTTTGAAGAACTCATGACTGTTCTATGTGATGTCGAAGCAACAGTAAATAAAAGGCCTCTAACCTATATTTTTGAAGAAACAGATAAATTTATACCTTTGACTCCATCATCATTTTTGCAAGACATTGAAGAAATAGGTGTTCCTGATTTAGATGCAATAGATTCAAAGAAACTTCAATCTAGATATAAACACTGTCAAAATATTCGGCAACAACTTAGAAATAGATTTAGAAAAGAATATTTAGCTGAATTGGTCCAAAAATCAAAACAGAAAGGACAAGCTGTCAGACTAGGTGAAGTAGTCTTGATAGAACTAAACCAAAAGAGACTTTATTGGCCTATAGGAAAAATTGTAAAGATTTTCCCAAGTCGAGATGGAGCAGCTAGAGTGGCTGAAGTTAAAACAAGTTCAGGGACCTTGGTGCGTCCACTTCGTAAGCTGTACTCATTAGAGATATCAAGTCCTGATGACCCTGTAATCCAGACTGTGAGTAACAGTAAAACTAGAAGTGGTAGAGTAGTACAGAGACTTCTGAAATGACTTTTTCTAGAACTCTGAAATGACTTTTCTAAAACCCTGAATTGATTTTTCTAGAACTCTAAATGTTTCATTATTATTTTATTATTGTTTAGTTATTATCTTTATTTATTTGCATATTTTTTATTTTTTGAATTAGGGCTTAATTTGATCAAAAGTGATCTTAAGTTTAATTTGGCTTCCGCCTAAATTAAAGGTGGGAGTATGTTAGGAATTGATAAATTAAGTTATCCCAGTTTATTCACAGAAAATCGTTTGCATATTTGCAATTGTGATATTTAATTTATTTATAAGACGCGACTCGTTGCTATGGAAGCGAAGCTGTTTTTTCGTCTGCTTTGCTTTTTATATTTTTTATCTTATGAGATGAGTTAAAAGTTTAGATAAAAAAGTTGGCATCAATTTTTGAGGGAATGAAAAAGAATTTTTTTAGAGAGAATGTTTATATTTTTTGTTTGTCGTGCGTGTCTTGAGTTTTATTGAAGAATTATGTTAATTTTATGAAAAGGCACGCAGAAATGCATAAAGGATCATCTTTCCAGTTTTTAGTATGATGATCAAAAATTATCAAGGTAAAAGCATTTATATTTTGTACATATTATACATTTTGTACATAGTATGTAAATAATTTGAATTCAATATTTCTTTATTCTATAATTCTAAGTATGTAATAAAATTTTTAAAAAGAAAATTCAAGAATATTTAGAAGATTTTTGAACCCAAATAAGTTTTGATTGTTTACAAAACAATAATGTTTGCGTTTAGTATGCTGCTACATTTTTGAGGATAAGTAACACTAATAGCTATTTATGCCATAAATTTAAATAAAACAGAAATAAATTATGCAATATTAGTTAAAGGAGTTTTATTTGTAAAATTCGTAGTTCCTACATTTATGCAATATTTAGATGGCAAAAACTTCAAATTTGTAACACAGCACATTCCTTTAATTTGACTGTTATATTCTGTTGTTGTACTCCTGTTAAAAATATTTCCGATACATTATGGCCAAGAATGGTATGAATGTCGTTAACGTTAACAGTTTATGATTATGCTCTTGAGTATAATCATAAAATGATAAAACTGAAGATACATTTTATTCTAGGAACTGTACATGGGGTAAGTAATCAATATTAAATAATTCTTCTTTCAAATAATAATGATAGACCCTTTTATTCATAAAATATTTTTTATGTCTAAAATAATAGACAAGTGAAAAAACATCAACAAAATAAATATTAATGTAATGTTATATAGATGATCATAAAGACATAATCAATAAAATAGCAATACTTTCGTAGATTTGAGGGTGTTTTATTTATAAAAGACATGCGTTGTTGATGAACAACTTAGAGCGTAAAGCAGTCTTATGATGCTGTCTTATTATAATTTCAACTTCCGTAAAATTGGTGGGGGGGGGGATTGAATCACTTTTAAAATTTAACGTTAAAAAAAGAAACGACTGATTTTTTTTCTACTAGAAACTTTGGTCTTGTTTTGTTCTTTTCTTGCAAAAACGAAACTTTCTTACTGTTTATATATATATTATTTATTTTTTTAATAAATGTTATAATCTTTATTTATTCCGATTCAAACTTTAAAAGGGTTAATAAAAATTGGTAATAACGATAAGGGAGGAATACGGACACGTAGTTACGATGAAACCAAGTTTTTATTTTATATACATGTAAAGATATGCCATTTGGAAATTGGAAAACAACTTTGAAGTAAAAAAAATTAAAATTTATTTTAAGAATTTTTATGCTTTTTGCAGAAGTATAATTTAATATAAATTCAGATCTGTTCTGTGTTATCTTTTTTTAGTAGTCATTGGGTAAGTGAATTTATTGAATAGCCCCAATTGCTGCATGTATAAATAGGATCTACTAATACGCCCACATCCCCAATCATTAGTACTGTTTACATACCTCTCTTTTTTCATTAGTTTTTCATTTTGAGATGTTTGTGTAATGTTGTGGATGTCAGAGAATAATTCTGTGCAGTTTTTCTAACACATTTGCTATTTTTAAATTCTTTTATTGTAGGTTCCATGTCTGTTGGATTAGGCGTTGACTTTTTTGTTTAACCAAGTAATTTCTTGGCCCCTTTAAACTCTTCAAGTAATTAGAACAAACATAATATTGTTACAATACATATTCATACATATGTTTTTATATATTAGATGAAACTATTACTGTACAGAAAAGAAACCATAAGAGAAAACGTTTTCCGATTCCCCCCGTAAACCTTTAAACTCTGATGTTTCAAGCCATTTTTTATTTTTTCATTATGTAGATTAGAAATAAGTCGAATTTAATACAGCATATCGTTTATAGGTCTATCATTAATTGAAAATCCCCTCCCTTAGGTTTAAAATACGAAAAATACTGCTGTTACATAGAAAGTTTTGAAGACGTTAAAAAAATGAGGTTTTTGAGGATCCTCTTGAAATATTTTTATAATACCCCAGTAGTGGTGCCAACATAATCAAACCTGAATTTCTCAACTCTTAATGTTATTACCTTCTTATAAAAAAATTGGCAACTAAAAATATCGTCACACATATTTATAGTGAATTTATTTGTATGACCGGAAAGTTTCGTTCGTATTCATCCCGCTGTTCCTATTCACCCCAATTTACAGTAAGCATTAAACATATTCCAATGCCTCATGATCTTATGCTAACCTGAAAGCTAACTATTTTCAAATGAAATAACTGAATAGATTTAATCACAGAATATCAGTCATTTTGTTAAAAAAAAGCAAAAGAGCTACATAAAATAATAATATTATTATTAATAAAAAGCTTAAAAGTATGCTCTTATCAAACGCCTTTGGATTTTTTTCAGAGTTTCACTGGTTCATTTCTAAATTATTGTCTTAATACTAAAGAGAATTCAAATAATTATTTCCTTATCCGAAATTTTCTGTTCTGCAATTCCTCTTCCCATTTCTTCTAAATAAATTTTAAGTTATTAAATAAGTTATTAAATTAATTAGAAAGAACTTAAATAAATTATATATCAGAAAAAAAAAATATAAAGACATACAAAAATTCTAATCATATTGACATATTCGAACGTTATTTTAAATAAGAATACATATTTTTAAAATTTCACAAGAATTTGTGCTCAGGTTAATTGAAGACTTGATAAATATTTTTTGATATTATAATGGTTATTTCTATTGGAAAATAAAACAAACTTTTACTTTGTTTTTATGTGGTGATGGCACTTTAAAAATATCATGTGATTCATGCAGAAGTAGACTTTTGTTTTCAATTTCAATACTAATAATTAGTCAAGTAAAGGAAACGACTTTCCAAAGACGAGAATTTTACACTTATAATATTCTTAATCTCTTCTATAAACCTTAAAAATCCTTAAACATAATATTTCCATCAAATTACTTTCCATCAAATTTGCTGGACTTATTCCATTTAGCTTACATCTTTACCAAATATAAATTATATAATTTAACAATTCTTCTTAAACGATAGAGCTAAAATACCGAAATATTTACGTTATTCCCATAGAATAGAATGGACTTCTTATATTTCAGTCGTTAACTTCTTATATTTTCAGAGTTAAACGAAGTTCTTATTTTGCATGCAGCATGAATAGACGTATTACCTTGCTAAAATCCATACTTTAGATCAGCTAAAATTTCCCAAATGACTAAAAATTAATCTCCAACATATATACGTAGTCTTGTGTTGCTTGGCAACCAATGAATAACTCCACAGATATCGAACAATAAAGCAAATCATTAATAAATTTTTCTACCAAAAATTGAGCCGACTTCAAAAACTACTGCAAAGTGAAAAATAATTATTTTAGATAATAGTAATAAAAAAATAAATTATGAGCGTAGTATTTACCATGTGTATTATTATATAAAAACTATGGTGAGCCATCACCGTAGTATGTCGCGTTTTGCGGAGCTCATCATGGAGGGCTAAAGGCTTAAGAACCAGGTCAAATCATGTCTCATTCTTTTCCTAAAGTGCTGTTGAGCATTTTGGCACTTGTTTGATCAAAATCGGTGCAGTGGTTGCCGAGATATAGCTATTTAAACTTTTAAGCTTTTTACTTACTCTCGTCCCCAGGTAACCAGCCATTGCAACTACACTGATAACTTTCTGTGCTTATATTCTAATTATGCTTAACTATTTTGCTATCTTGTCATTTATTTATGATACTCAAATCTTTTCTGAACATTTTGAGGTATAATTTGCTTTTCTACGTAACATATTAACGATGTTATGGGTACTTTATTAAACTGTTGTCAATCCCTTCCGTTGCTATCGCTACGATAGACGTCAATCTTAAAGTTTTTTTTTATATATATTATATTATCTTAAAACCTCATATTAGGTATTAATCGTCGTTAATTATAGTTTCTTCATTGTCTTAGATTGAGTTCTTGTAAGTTTTCTATTTTTTTAATATGTTTAAATAATCTTTTAGTATAGCTTGTTAACGCAATGGCGAGTGCTTTTAAATACCCCCCATTGAAAGGTGCTTTGTTTACATTTTTTATTTACCTTGTAACATACTAAATTATAATAGTATTCTTTGCAAAAGTGGTCATTATATGTAATTTAATGATTTATCTTTGCTCCGCCGCTAATCCGAAAGCATTTTGTCTATTTTAAGTATTACAAATAAATTTTTGAAAAATGTTTTGAGTACGTTCTTTATAATTTGCTTATGCGGTCCCAATAGGGAGTAACTATTTTTTTAAAAAATCAATTAAAAATATTAAATCTTCTTTTAACTTAAAATAATGCATTTGTATGTCTACAGTAATGTTTGAACTTTGCTCCGCCATGCTTTTTATTATCTTTTGAATATTTTAAGTGTCTTTAATAGTGTTGTTCATAAAGTGTTTATCATTGTTTTTAAATGTCTCCCATTGCGACGCTTGGGTTTAGCAGATCCCGCCCAAGTTCAGTACAAGTTGAGAAGTTGATAGCTGGCCCCCCAGCTCGTAAACTATGGTCCGTTGCTGTTCTAAGGGATCAACTCAAATATAAACTTAGAGATCTTAAAGATCTAAAGTGTAGAGAGGCAATGTCCAGTTGCCATCTCTTGTTATTCCTTATTAATAGTTAGTTTATTTATTTAAAATAGTTTCAATGGTATTAATTGCTCTAGAGGCTCGTTGTATGGTGTTGCCATACAGTTATTCTCTAGATTTATTGAATTTTGTAATATCATGGACATCTAGTAGTGTAGCTGCAGGTATGAAGGTCTGCGGGTAACCATCACAGCGTGTATTATACACTTATAGCATTATTCCTTGTTTTTATTAACTTATTCCTCTTCATTCTATCTTATAGTTATCCATTCTGATTTTGTTTCGATCTATAGGGGCTTTTAGGGCTGCTGGGGCCTCCCAGCCCTCTTCATTAAAAGATCTTTTCAAACAGTGATGAAATGATTATTATTATTTTTTTTTTTTTTTGAGTTTAAAGTGTTGTCTTTGAGGGCCAGTCCAGGGGGGGATAGGGTACGCACCCCCCCCAACATATACCTTAAATTTTCGCTCGTTCAATTTTCTATCACCTTTATTTAAAAATTTTTATTATTTTTGCACCCCCGGGGCTGTAGACCCCCCCTGTTGGTCACTCACTCAAAAAGGCTCATTTCTTCACTTCTTTTCAAACTTTAACAGCTTATATCTCTTGTTCTATGGGAGCTACAGTGAGGAGAAATGTTTTGGCTGGACTGGTTTTGTACAGACTTTTTTCTGGCTTTTGAATTTCCCTGGTAATTGCAAGGGGTCCGCCCCTGGGGGGGGCAGGGGGGGGGTCTTAAATTTTTGGTGTAACATGTCTACTGAAAGCTACTGACCCCCACAGTTCAAATCTACTCTCATTTGGTCTCTCTTACTGTTTTGGGCCACGCCCCGGCCCCTTATCGGGTTAATTTCATCTTTTAAACTACTCTCGGGGCTCTTCTAAATTATCACCGTAATACAGGCATGTTGTACCTCTATCTTTTTGTCTCTAAGAGCGTTTGTCACTAGTTAACTTTCATGCCTCTCCTTCCCCTCTCCCCGCTCCATGGAGCATTTTACAATATAGGTGCCTGGAGATTTTCAGCTTAAGCGCTGCTAGGTAAACCTCAAAAACAGGTTAGGCCATAGGAGGTCCCTCCTTGTTCCAAGTATTGCAATTCTCCTTAGGTCTAAATATATCGTATAATGTTTAATGTATACTGTAAAGTAAAATGGTGATCATTATTTAATGCGTAGTATGTGGCACGCCATTATATCTTACATTTAGCTCCTATTACTGTTTTTTTTTTTTTTTTTTTTTTTTTTTTTTTTTTTTTTTTTTTTTTTTTACTATGGCGGAGAGTGAATTCAAACAAATTTTAATCGTTTTACTGTATTTATTTTGAAATAACTGTGCAGATAACTGTTTATATATTGGTATATTTACTCAAGTTTCATATATACGCTTATTTTTCATACCAGGATATTTTTCGGTGTATATATATATATATACATACATATATATATTTAAAAAAAAACTTTATATTAGTATTAAAAAATATATATATATGTGTGTGTGTGTGTATGTATGTATGTGTGTATATATATATGTATATATATATTTATGTGTGTATGCATGTACATATATATGTTCATTTGTGATTAAAATTGTATATTTACTCAAGTTAATTCATTACACATTTCTCACTCTGGTATATATGTACAGTAGTACATGAGAATATCAAGTGCAGGGATCGACAACAATAAGCACAGAAACAAACTAAATTTTACTCTTTTTCTTAGCAGCACTACTTATCATTTCAACTACGTATTAGTTATTTCATTACATTCTTCGTTTAGACCACTTCCATTAAATATTCCCCTCTTTATTCCAAAAACTATTCAAAATTAGTCTATATATATATATTTTTTTTTTTAAATATTAACTTAATTTTAATTTTTATCTTAGCTATTTACGGTGGACAAGTTCACCGGTTTATGCTATAAACTATCTATATTCCTTTCTTTCAACGAGACATGTAGTGGGCTCTGATGAAGCCTAGTATTTTGCATACAATACTCTTGAAAATTTTTAAAAACCTTTTTGAACGTAGCTATTAACAAACCAAAATATGCCTTCTTCAAGAACTTACTCCTCGATAAGTAAACGTCGTAAAGGAGAAAATAATGTTTGTCTATCAAAATCACGTAAAAGCTCATCCATGGATGATTTGGACTTGGTGGTGACAACAACTCAAAATACAATTAAAAAATCAAAATGTGAATCAGCGTTACAAGGAAAGAATTTGAAAAACTTTGAAATGGTAATGGAGGAAAATATGAGCTTAGAGGACCAATTGGAAATGATGTATCGCCATTTACAAAAACATGATTCAAAACATGCTAAGGAAGCAGAAAAATATTATAACAAACTACTAAAAGAAATAAAACTCCTTAAAAGCACTAGAACAGCTCAAAATGAACAGTATGTCGAAATAGAAAATCTAAAAACTCAAATAGAAAATCAACAACTAGAACAAGAAAATCTACAAACTCAAATAGAGAATCAAAAACAAATCCATGAAGATACTTTGAAAGCAATTAATAATGAAATGGACAATTTAATCACAGAAAATCAAGACTTAAAACATCTGATGCAGGAAAAAGACAGCAAATTACAATTTAATACTAAGGTTGATCTAGAAAGGGATCTACAAGAAATGAGTATGGAAGAAATGAAGACTCAATGCCACATACTAAGACTATCTTACCAAAAACTCCAAATGGAAGTAGAAATTAAAAATGAAATATTCCAACAACACAACCAAACACTAAACACGATGAGAAAACTATATGAAGAGTTGAGTAATAAATTAGGAATACTATGCAGTAATCAAGAACAATTAAAAAGTACCACTCAAAATGAACCAAATCTAGAAAGAGCGAAAGACCTCCGAAATAATTCCACATATGCCTCGAAAATCTCTGCACCTGTACCGCTTTATTCAAAATCAGCTCTTCTGTTGACCCGAAAATTAAATACAAAGCTCACAATGTTTGGAATCAGGGAAGAACTTAACAAAGCCATAAATATCAAAGCAAACAAGATAAAAATATTCAGTACATTGGCAAAAGACAAAAATACAATTATAATAAGATCCGAAACAGAGGAAGACATAGACAGATTGTCAGACCTCCTTCAAGCAAATGAAAAAATAACATCATTAGTTACATTAAAATATGCAGCAGAGAAAAGGAAAAAGATCATAATATTAGGTATTCCAAAATCAGTTACAGTAATGGAAGTGAAACAAAAAATAAGTGAAAACCTAGACGAAGATGTAACAGATAACCAACATAAGGAATTCAACAGGGATAAACTAAAGTCATACCAGCTAATGCTAAATCTAGAAGATTCATCGGCGATAAAGCTCCTAAGACAGGGAAGGCTGCTAGTGGGCTTTATTTCTTGCCCAATAAAGCCATACTCCCCCATCATACGCTGTAATAATTGCCAATATTACGGGCATACAGAAGGTACATGCAGGAAAAATACTATTTGTGCATATTGTGCAAAGAAGCATGAATCGGAATATTGCCCATTAAAAGATGAAATAACCAAACACACTTGCATTAATTGCTTAAACTCATATGATCAAAATGGCTGCCCTTATGAGAAAAATCACGCAGCTAACTCCACATATTGTCAAGTTTTTCAAAACATACATCACCAGAGAAATCTTACAATAAATAAAAATTCTTCACTTTCGCGTCCATAAACATAACAGAAAACATCGTTTCATCAGATAAATTATATTCTTCCCTATCAACGTCAATTAATGGGTTAACAATTGCCCAATTAAACCTGCAAAATAGCAAATGTGCGACGGCGGACTTCATACGCTACGCATTGGAATAAAATATATCAATAGCTTGCCTTCAAGATTATTATAAAACAGAAAATCGACCTTTCGGACTTCCACTGTCAGCTCCTTATTACTCATCACTAGAAAATAACTGCTGCATTATAATCTTAAATCCCTTAATTCGTCATATACAAATACAAAAGAACATCCATTCAATATTCATTAACATCCAACTTGAAACAAACTTTTTAACAATAGGTTCGCAATACTCTCCTCCATCCGCAGATCTCCAACACGACCTTAACGAGTGGTCAGAAGAAAAAGGCTTCAGCAATCTTTTCTTCTTGGCAGGTGACCTGAATGCGCATAGCGTGCTATGGGGGTACAAAAAAGACGACGACAAAGGCCAGAAATTAATTTCACACATGGCTAGCAAAAGACTCATAATATTAAACGAACCACATAGTCTACCAACATTTGAGTTATTAAACAAAAAAGAGGAAACTATAAGGAAAGGTTGGCCAGATATAACATTAACATCAATGGCGCTATTTCCTTCAGTGGAATCCTGGGTAGTAAAACCTGAAATGGATTTCGCTGATCATAGGCTTATAACATCCAAATTAAATTTAGAAATCCCAGATCAACCATACAGAAGATATCGGACAAAACACACCTCATTTAAAAAATTCAACATGCAGTTAGAAAAATCAATAAAACAACAAAATTTTCACTTCAAAAATGTATCCAACGAAGAAGAATTTGACGAGAAATATCAAGAATTTCAACAAATATTAAAAAACATATGTGATTCAACTCTCAAAAGACGTAAAAGCACCCATCAACCAAAAATTACATGGTGGACAAATAAATTAAAAACAAAACGTAACTTTGTTCTTGCATTAAGAAGGAAAGCTAAACTCGCAACAGCCACAGCACAAGACATAATAAATTTTAAACAACAACGAGCATTATATAAAAAGGCATTATTAGAAGCCAAAAAGCAAGCCTGGATAAATTTCTGCAACCAATCGAAAAATCCCTATGGAAAAATTAAAAAAATTGCATTCAAAGATTTCCATAAGAAAGAAGTATATGCACTGTCAACTCTAGAAGAAAAAACCTGCACAGCAGAACAATTTTACGAAGCACTAACAACCCAAATTTTTGGCGAATCAATATCCCCAACAGGCCAAAATCCTTACACAGGAGAAGAAGGAAAACCTCCAAATTTTACTGTCAAAGAGTTACAAAATGCAATTTACACTTTTAATAGAAATAAAGCTCCGGGTCCTGATGAGATTGATCATAACATAATAAGACAACTATTTAAAAATCAGAGAGAAATTCTTTTAGACATGTTTAACATCTTGCTGCACTTAAATTACTTTCCAAAAGCGTGGAAAGTAGGTGAACTTGTATATTTTTTAAAACCAGCAAAACAGCCGGACATAGCCTCCTCATATCGTCCGATAATTTTATTACCGATACTCGGAAAAATTTATGAAAAACTTCTTCTAAAAAGAATAAATTTTTCATTACGTAATTCAAAACAACTTCAGCATCCACAGCATGGATTCCAGGAAGGACGCTCCACAGAATCGGCGATTGCAGAACTCTTTTCTCATATAAATCTAAGCAAAGACGACAATAATTATACATCGCTTATTTCTCTGGACTTTAAAAATGCTTTTGACCGACTGCCATGGTCAGATACATTAAATGAGCTACAATATTTAAATCTTGAACAAGCCTACATAAATATTATACGATCCTTTCTCTCCTTCAGAGGCGCCTTGCCACATTGGTTATCAAGAAAAATACATTGGTTTTACAGAGGCTGTCCACAAGGCTCTTGTCTTGGCCCCTTTCTATGGAGGATTTTTCTGAACAAGCTACTGAGACTCTTGAAGGATCTGGGATACAAGGTAATTGCCTATGCGGACGATCTCCTTTTAATAATCTATGGTCAAACACGACAAGAATTAGAACAGATGGGCAATGATATGCTACGGATTATTAGTGACTGGGCAAAAAATACAGCCATGCTATTTTCTTATGATAAATGCATTGTCTTAAATCTCCGCCGCCCACGATTCTTAAAAAGAGCACCAAGTTTTAAATTAGATGGATATTCACTAAAGAAAGACAATACAATAGATTATCTAGGAATCACTATAGATAATACTTTTTCCTTTCTACCACACCTGCACAAGAAACGGTCTGAAATTAACATAATTTCACAAAACCTATTAAAATTTGCGTCTGCCTACAGAGGTTTATCAAAACAAATCCTGAAAATATGGTATCTTCAAATATTAGAAAAAAAATAAATTATGCCTCACCTTGCTGGTTCCCTTATTTACAACCCTCACACGGTAAAAGACTCTTGTCATCAATTCAAGCTCAATGCCTCCTTCTTGTGTCTAGAGCCTATAAGAAAACTTCCACAGCAGCGCTAAACGTGCTATGTGGAATAATGCCGCTTGCAATTCAACTCAGTACATTATCAACATTAGGCCAAGTGCTACCTTTAGGAATCCCTAAGGATGAATATCAGTCGCATTTCTTTCAACCAAAAATATCTTCCTCATTAACTGCACCATATGTTAATTATCTACACATATTAGAAGGGAATCCAGACACCACCTCAACGCTCATCTTTACAGATGGTTCTAAATCTGACCAAGGAACTGCCTATGTCTTCTGTTCATATAAAAATAAAAAGTGCATTCACACACATCAGGTTAAACTACAGCATAATAACTCAATCTTTCAAGCTGAGCAGTTAGCTATACTAGATGCCATAGAATGGGCAGATTCCTCAATAATGGAGAAATATATCATCTTCACTGATAATCAATCAAGCCTGCACCTAATGGAAGATATTTTCACAACAGATTTCATAAACTCACAAATAATTAAAAAGCTTCAAGAAACAAAGAAAAATATTCAATTCCAGTGGATAAAAGGTCATTCGGGATCATATGGCAACGATCATGCGGATGCACTAGCAAAGAACGCAATAACACAAGAAGGTGTGCAAGAGAAATATCATCCACTCCCAGCTTCTTTTCTTAAAAAAATATTAAAGCAGAAAGCACTTTCCCAATGGCAAATGGACTGGGACTATTGCAATGTAGGGAGATACACATATGACCTTCAGCCAAAAGTAAATTTAAACACTATATTACCTCTTAGAAATCTTTATATATTTGCAACCAATCATGGACCTTTTCCAACATATCTTCATAAAATTAAAAAAGCTCCAACTCCATTCTGCACATGTGGCAAATTAGGTACTTCAATTCATTATCTAACTGATTGCACATTAACTTCCTTATTTCATATTCGAAAATCCAGAACCATACAACTACAGCAGTGGTTCAACATTGTGCAAAAAACTCCATCTCTCTACTCCAAAATAATAGAATGTGTCAAGATTATAGAAATTAATGAACATATTTTTCAAAGTACAAACAATAATTATGAGGACTCTGATCCCGAACCATAGCTACGGTAATCTGTACAAAAAATTTCTACAACTCTCTCTTGTCTTATAAAAGCAACTCTCAACAAATTACGTGTAAATAGAACATTTAACAACTATTATATAGACTTGTAAATAGAACATTCAATAACTCAGCTATAGAGTTGAAAATAGTCTTTTTTTTAACAACGTTAAAAACTGTAAACATTATTGTCATATTGTTAAAAAGATTATGCCATCTTTAAACATTGTTAAATAATGTAATTTTTTTTTTTTTTTTTTTTTTTTTTTTTTTTAATAAAGTTGCAACGCGGGATCTGGAAGCCTATGCCGATTGGTGGGTTATCCCGCGCTGCTGAATCTGATCTGTGTATTATTATATTTATGTACATTAATTTGATTTTTTGGAGTCGGTGCCAGCCAAGCCAAGTTACATGTAATTATGTAACCTTATTGTTTTACGATTTGCACTGGATACTTAATTCTAATTTTGAAACTGACTTACAAAACTGACATACAAAACCAAATTTTTCGTTTGGATAGTTTCGGGGTAATCAGTGAACATACATAGAATAAATAATATTGCCCAGTTAAACTGATGGCATTGAGCTCACAGGCTACAAATACTAATTGTACATTAAAGCCTTATATTTTCAAGGGTTAATTCCGTTCGAAAAAAAAAATTAAGAAGGGGAAACAGCTCTCCCCTTTCCTCTTTTTTTATACTTAATCATTGAACCTCCTATACTATCAAAGACATGCTTTATCATATAAAAAAATCTATATCCAAAATTCAGAGCAAATGAGATAATTCTTAATAAAAGCCCATTTAGCATTTATATAATTAAAAAGGAGTTATCCCCCTCTTTTATACTTAACCATTAAACTTCCAAAACTATTCAGAGATTTGAACGAAATCTGAAAATTCTGCTTGAAAACCCCATTTTTATAAATTAAGGGGGGGATTAGAACCCCTGTTCCCCTTATTTATACTTATTCAATGAACACCTAATAACAGTCATGGAATCGCCTCATCAGAATGATCCTAATCTAAATTTTGAACGAAAACTTAATTCTGCATGAAAATCCCATTTATATCAACTAAGGGGAGGGGCATCAGCTCCCCGTTCCCCATCTAATACATATCGAATGAACTCCAAAAACTAATCAGGGAAGCGCCTTGTCAGGATATACCTACATACAAAATTTCAAGTGGATCGGATATTTTTATCATGAGTTATCGCGTTACGCAAGGACGTACGGACGTAC
Organism: Maratus speculifer; assembly: GCA_964019185.1. NCBI lineage: Eukaryota > Metazoa > Arthropoda > Arachnida > Araneae > Salticidae > Maratus > Maratus speculifer. Next base: position 20,555,757 of record OZ025298.1, read on the forward strand.
ATACAGAACGGACGGGCACATATGCTCTCAGGCTATGATAGCCTGCATTATTTGTCCATTCATCACATTGTTCTTCATTTTTTATCGATTTATCTTTTTATTTCATATATTTTTTTTCTTGTATTAATTCGGCGCTTGTACCCTTTGACTTCCAAGCTGTTTTCATCACTGCTTGGACGCCAAAGGGTACAAGTACCAAATGCTGATAAACATTGCTTAGTTATACATTTAAAACAAAATTTAATCGGCTGTTTTTCTAAACAGCTATTGAAATAAGAGTTCAAAGAACATTAAGAAATAAGCAAAAGATTCCCATCTCAATTCATTCAATTACAGTTGATGCTTAACTTTGAACTCAATTTATTCGAAATCTAAATTATGTCACTTGTACCCCTTGGCTTCTGAGGTCCTCATATATTATTTAAATTTGGATTTCAAGTGAACTTTTTGTTATTTCGGAGTCAAATATATAGGCAAGAAAGCAATAAATCGCCAATTATTGATTGAATGGATCGACTTTGACAAAGAATATTTCCTTTAAGCCGTACAAAGTTTGATCCTATATTTAAATTATTTTTTTTTATCTTTTATTATTTCTAATTGATTTTTTTATTTGTATTTAAAATAAAATCACTAATAGTTTTTTTTTTCTTATTGGAATGTTTGTATCTTTTAATTTTGAATTAACATAAATGTTAAATGCTTAATGGTAACCCTCTTGTACAAAATAAAATAGTTTACCATCATTATAAGTAAACTACGTAGAATGATGTACTATACATGAGAATCTTCCCGGTAATAATATCTATCTAACAGTATAAGTTTCATCAAAATACCTTATGTGGAACTTTAGGAGTAAGCGATAAACCTAAAACTTCCGTTTGTATTATATGTATATAAGTAGATTAAATTAAACATTTTGCCAATAAATTAACTTCTTAAAATAGAAATATTTTTATACAGGTCTTTTTAACACATAAGCTTAAAAAGGAAAAGAAAAGCATTTTTTTGTAAATGTTTTGAAGAATCTACCAGAGAAACAAAATTTATCTACAACATTTTCTTCTGACAAAAATAAATTAAATTAAACTAGAACATTAAAAATATAATTAAAAAGACATATTTGAAGCATTTTAATAAAAAAAAATACCACCTTGTATAAATTTTTCAACAGAATTCTTCTGAAAACAAATGTTATGATACAAACTTTGAATGTCTTCTAAAATTGAAATATTTTTAGTCAAGTGTGGTATCAATGGTTAATGATGTTAAAATATTAAATTTCGGGCAGATGATTTTAATTACGATGATTAGTCAAGAATAGAAAACGACGTTTTAAAGACGATAAATTATTGGCCCTTATTATTAAGGAATGGAGAAAATATTATCGTGAGTGAAAAGCCATTCATGCTTAAATAAAATGCGATTGATTATTAATATCATTATTAGTCGTGCGAATTGAACATATTTTGTCTTTTTTCACTTCCACAGCTTTATAAATAAAAAAAAATAGTATTATAAGGGGTTTTTTTTTAGTTAACCTCTTAAGATCCCGGGCATTATTTATGCACTTTTTTAAATTTTAGTTATGGATATACATGGCGAATTATCAAAACGTGGGATCTTAAACATTAACTATTAGGGTTTTTTTTTTTTCAAATTTCATGCCATTTTTTTTACAATACAGTATATAAGTTTATAAACGTATATACAAACATTAAAAAACAGTAATTATTCTATAAAATTAATTATTAAAGCATTTTATTAATCAATCTACACGTCAAAGTTGAGCGTGTTTCTAAGTAAATTTATATTACTACAGGAACTAAATACGCTTTAGTTACACAAAACACATAATTATTTATAATAAAACATTGTAATGAATATGTTATTATACGTTTCAGCACATCAAATCATCTTTAAAAATAATTTAAGGAAAAAAAATCGGTGTTTAAATCGTTACGCAATTCGGACATTTCAGTTTCTTTTTTGAGAAAATTACATTCATTGCAAAAAAAGTTACGACAATATATATAGATATCCTTTCAAATTAAACAAAAATGATTTTAAAGATAGATAAAAGAGATTAAAGTACTTACTTAACGTATTTTGCGTTAAAATAACAGCATTGTTTCGATCGTTACTTTTAGACATAAAAAAGTACAGAAAAGTCTTTCTAGAAAAGTCTTTCTAGAAAAGTCCTTCTAACTTCAAAAAGCAATAAATTGGTAGTGCCATTTTTTAACAATAAATTAAAAAATAGCTAAAATGGGCACAACTACAAATAAACAGCTTTCATTTTAAAAAATAATTATCAAAATCGGTTGTGTAGAAAATTCAGGGCTGATGACTAAAAAAAAACAGCCAGGTCTTTTAAATATATTGATAAAACAATCATCCATTTCCTTTATGCATTCGCTGTTTATCACTAGAATCTCCTGGAAACAAGTTAAAACTTTTTTCTTGTTAAATTGGAACAGTTAACATTATGAATTTCCAAAATTGGCCCCTTTTGTAAAGAAAAAAAAAATAAAATTTTACTATATTTAAACAAAATTTTTAACATAAATTATACCAATATTTGTCTCTGAACATAATTAAGAATTCAGTGAAAATATAAATTAAAGTCAATGATGATTAGATTTATTTATTCAAATATTTAAAGTTATGATGTGTGTATGATGTGTGCCCAACTTTTGAGAACGTCCCATATATAAAGAAGTTGGAAATTGCACGTGAAGCGCAGCAAATGAGGTGCGTTCGTACAATAATGAAGTTTTAAAAATATCACTCTCATATATCAATCTCATAAAAATGCAGATAGTTAATTACAATTAAAATGCGCACCAAACAATGTTCTCCCTATACTCATTATGTAATGGAATATTTTTGTGTCGCCTTGTAAGTCATTAACAAATGTTCTTTGCTGCACAGATTATGCAAAATATATATTATAATATGTAATTTATGTTGCATATCAATATTGTTACATTCGAATGAGTGTAACACCCTTAAAATGCATTTGAAACATTTTTTTCTATTCACTGTAATGTAACGGAGTACTTTTGATTGTCCCTGTATTTGATCTATGCATCCTATTTTCAAAAAAATTGAAATGACATCACAAAATTATGTAATAAGTATGTATATTAAATTTCAAACGAATAAAATGCATTTGAAACATTTTTCCTTATTGACCGTAATGTAACGGAATACTTTAAATCGTCCCTGTAACTGATCTATCCATCCGATTCTCATAAAATTTGAAATGACTCGATAAAATTATATAATAGTTATATATTTTAAATTTCAAAAGATTCGGTTGGTTACTTTTTGCGTTGTTATATGCGGATGGACAGACAGACGGAAGGACAGACGGACGGACTGAACAACTATAGGTGCTACGTATTTACATAATTACGAACGCACCAAAAAAGGGATAAGTGAGAAAAAATGAACAAAGAGAAAAATTAAAATTTATATTTTGTACATAAAATATGATGATACATGGGGCACAGAAAGTACTTTTTGACAATTTTTAAGGGTTTTTTCTATTTTATTTTAAATTTCTTCATTGCAAAATATTGCAAAATATAAAATAAGTACATAATTAATACTTTTATTAATAATAAACCCTACAGTGGGTATGCAAACGCACAGTAAATTTATTTACGTTATCTATTTATCTCTTAAATTTCTGTTGCAAGTCATTTTTATATAACACGTACACTGTAAAAAAAAATCTGCAAAGGTACTATACTTTATCTAGGAAACTGGGATTCCAAGAACTTTTCCTGTAACGGTAACAACAAAACTCAAGTTTTAGAATCGGTTACATGGATTTTTCCTGTTATCGTTACATGAAAAGTTCTTGGAATCCCAGTTTCCTAGAAAATGTTTAGTACCTTTACAGATTTTTTTTTTTTACAGTGTAGCTCACAAAAGAGCACTATAAGAGGCAAATCGCTATTTTGTTTTATTTTGCTATCTATCAGACTCAATTTACACCAATTTATCTTTTTTTTAAAAAAATTTTATACACATGAAACATAATTGTAATGATGTGTATTCTATATGATTCATCAGGTCTAAATAGATTAAGATAATTTATTTCGTGTATGGAAGGATATAAATTTGTATTCTATTTTTAGCTCATTTCCTTGTGTGCTAGATTTCTTAAATGTATAGACACGGATGAGTTTTCTGCAACAACGTGAATTTTGCATATTTTTAAAAGGCAATTTAAAATTAATAAATTGGTTTAAGAAGCTTTTTCAGTTGCCTCTCACGGGTTAGAATTCATTAGCAATAACTTTTAATTAATATTTAATGAAAGATAATTTTTTTTGCCATAATACAAAAAAAAAAAAAAAATCGCTTAACCCATTTCCTGCTGGTTGCGCATAATACTCGGAAATAAAATCTGTCTTTATTAGAATGTGATATTTGCAGTCAGGCAGTTGCAATAAAAAATAATAATTTGGTGAAATAATTTACATCTGTTAATTTCCGGATTTCTTTTATTGCCAGTAATATCTGATAAAAATGTTCGTTTTATTTAATTGCAGAAATTGTGAGATTGTGCAAATAAAATATTTCTGTATAAAAATTTTGGTGCTATAATAATTGGGATGTTGACAACTATAAATTTTCATACGGATGTGACATTTGAAATTCCTAAATTTTAATAACCATTTTAATATTGTTCCAAATCAAACTATAATATGAATAACAGTGTTCAGCACAACTTTAAACTACTTGAGAGAATGAGCATTGGTTTTAGATTCGTCTATTTGAATCTCCTAGAAGTATATTTCTGATAATATATTGATAGGTTATATTTCATGTTTTTTTTTTCGATATTAATTTAAGAAACATATTTTTGACAAAAACTTTAACTTTGTACATTTGAATATCCAAAACTAGAACAATGAATGTTTTTCTTGTTGATATACGTGTTCAGTTAATAATACTCATATTTGCACATTTTCACTTCAGTAGCAATTTCATTGTTTTCATTTGAATTGTCGTTAAATTAAGTTTCAATTTTATAATAGAGATAGAAAAAAAATCATCAACATCCATTTCCTCGTACAAAAGGCGACATTTTGAAAATCGTTCTTAATAAAAATATTTTCGCCTTTTTAAAAAAAACTAGAAATTGTTAAATAATATCACCAAACTTCATTCATAATAGAAACCAAGTGCAAATGTAAAATAACAATAGGTGGCGCTGACGGCGATTGAAGGCCAGGTGATTAGTGCTGAGTGAAGCGCCGACCTGGCCTTCAATAGCCGTCAGCGCCACCTATTGTTTGGAATTCGAACTAAAATAAAAAATTACGGTAAAAAAAAAACTCCTGCCATTATACGTAATCCTCCTGCAAAAAAATTTTAAATAGCTGTCACCGTTTGCAAGTTATTGAATTTTAAAATCCATCAGTCATTTTTGAGACACCCGGTATATATATATATATAACTATATAGTTTGACTTAATTATAAATGACTATTAAACATATTTTTATGTTGTCATTGTTTCATGGTTTATAAATTACTTTGAAAACAAGTTCTTTTTTTTGAGCTCAAATAAATAACTTTACTGAAATTTTAAAATTAATTTAAATGCAAAAGTTTTACATCTTTGGAACAAGAATAATATAGTAGGCAATAGATTAACTTGACAGATAAAGAAATATCATCCAAAATCATTTAAAAATCATGTTTATAAATTATTACAACTTTTTTCCACAAAAGTTAGTTTTAGATTTCAATTAAGTCAAGGTATACTGAAAAAGAAGTAATGTAAATTTATAAAAATAAATAGTTTTTTTTTTTTTTTTTTTTTTTTTTTTTTGTAAAGGCTTAAAAAATCTCCATGTTTATTAAAATTGTATCTGCACTGTGCACGGAAAAGGGTGGAAATCTACAAAACTAGGTTGATAAAGCTACACAAATCTGCAAGATTACTAGAATTTTATCTCTAATCCAGGATATGTAATTAATCTGAGTGATGAATTATTTCCTTTCTTGGTTTCTGAATTCTCATTTTTATCTAAATAGTGATATTTCCTCCAATTAAGGGTTTCGAAACACCTTTTTTATACTCAATGCCGTAAAATGGTTTTTTTTTTTTTCATACAAATAAATGAAGTGAGACAGGGATTGTAGGCACGTGTTAACAGACAAGACATTAGCATACAATGATTATTTGAATTCATTTTCCTGATACCAATGTCGCGCAACAGACATCCTGCTAAAATATATTGACATAAATGTAAGGTGAATCAAGTACAAGTGAGATAAATGCCATTTATTATTCATGATTTTTTAAATAAAAATCAGAGGCTGTTAAAATTTCTATAAAAACACGCAACCAAAAACAGGATTCTCAGTAAACTTATACCATTTCTGGAGTAAATTCTATCGAATTTCGCAGTCATTTTTTTACCTACATTTTCCTTATATTATGTCTAATTCCCTGTTGTGATTCCGTCTTTATTTAGAGATATTTTTAGCTTTGTTAATACTTATAATTCAAAATTCATACTTATAAAGTTATTTTGAAATTTTATAAATAATATCAATGAAAATCGCTCACTTGTTTTATTTTTTTTTTAAGTTGGAATAATTTACAAAGAAAAAAACATCTCTTGGGTGTTTCGGGGGATTTTGTATCGATTTTTGAATCGTAAAAGCATAGTTTGAATAAAATAGCAGAAGCTCGTACAGCTCAGTTGTAGGGTGCCCATGTTCTGTGAAGATGTCTGGTGTATATACCCTAGAAAGACTAGAAACAAACTGCGTAAAACCTAAATTAAATGATCCAGCAGATAAATATAACACAAATAATTCAGATTATTTCAGGCTCACTGAAGATTGAATGATTTACTGATTTTCGAAATTAAATAAAATTATTATCATTAAAAATAATTTTAAAGTTTCTATTGCAAATTCACCGAATAATTTCTTTGTTATTTAACATAATCCCTTTTTTTAATCTCTGTAATTTTACATAAAACTTTAGATAGTAAATTATTCGTAGACTCCTTGTAATTTCACAGAAAAATGTTGACCAGTGTGCGGCTCTCAAGCTATGGATATCGACAAGCGCTTAGGTGGGTCAAAGAATAATCGATGTTTGTCATTAAAATGCGTCTTTATGTCATATTTTTGAAAAATACAAAAAATTTTAACAGCAAAAATTATTTTATGACAACATCCTTAATTTATTTCTGTAATTAAGAATTTCTGTAATTAATTTTTTTATAGGAACAGAATATCCAAAAATATCTAGATCAGCTTTGAAATTCTTGATACAAATCAATCAGACACACTTATGTTAATATACTATTTTCGAAAAAAAAAACGTATGGATGCAAACCACATGTAAGAAATGATTTAATGTTAAAATTAACTTGTTTTGATTCCTGGTGTAGATTACGTTATTGATGAATAAAAATCTTTCTCACATAAAATTATAATTATATAATTTTTTAAAATGTTTATTATTATCTTTGTAGTTTGTGTGTTGCTCTAATTATTATTTTGCTTACACACATTGCCATAAAAAATCTTGTTTATGGAGATAACGTATCCTTAGTTGGAAAACGTGCTTTTTCGTAAGAATGGACAGCAGATAGATTGTAATGTAGAAGTAATACAACAATTCCCATACTGGCATACACACATTTGAATAGCAATTTCTTGTTTATGGAGATAGCGATTTTCGTCTGAAAGCTAGCTTTTTTGTAGTAACGGACAGCAGCTAGATTGTAATATAGAAGCCAAACAATAGTTCTTATACTTATATACATCTTTGTATTATATAAATTGTGAAAAAAATAATAATTAAAGATACGTCGCATAATACCAGGGCTCGAACGGACCTTTTGATTCAGGGGATATTAGATGTTTTATTATCAGGATTATCACAATATTTGGACAGAGAAATTTCTTTAATTAAATAAGGCATATATTAGTCTACAAAAGTTTGTTTAAAATTTGATTCCTAGTGTAATTACTAAATAACAGAACCTATGAAAATTTTGAGATTAACGAATGTCATTTCCAAACTACATATATACAGTTCATTGTAAAGAAAATGGGACAACATATGCATAAAAAAATATATTTTTGTTGAGTACGCTAGATGGCGTTTATAACGAAACAACCTTGAAGTTTTTGACCATGTGTGTAGCGGACAAAGGAAAATTAGCGATTGCGAAGCATTTAATTACGATAAGCCGCCATGAACAAAATAAGCAATATTCTCCCAATTTCAGAGTAGATATTTATTTTCGTTAGCTTATAAAAAGTATACGTGCACAAATACTTTTTTTCAAAATGAAATTTAATTTGCAAATTAAAACTTAATTTAGAAAAGCTTTGTAGCTGAATATTTTTCATTATTTTTCTTTTCTCTCCAACACTGGGAGTAATGCGATAGCCATTGTTTCGAAGAAATTTCATTAAAAAAATTTAATTAAAAGTAGTATACAAAGATAAAAATAGTGTAAGCAAATAACTAAAAAGTCATATTTACTTATGAACAGCATTTTTATATATTTTATTTTTTCTTCAAAATCGGTCCACTAGAGTTCACAGGGCTGATGACTAAAAAAATGCTGGCCTTTTAAATATACAGATATTAAAAATGTAAAACAACTATAAAATATATATATATATACATATTTATATTAATCAATTTCTCAATTAATTTTCAGCTGTGAAATTACGCCTGAAATAAAAGATACGTGATCATTCATACTTCTACTAAGTATAATACCAACTTAGTGAAAATTTTTTAACCCGGGGATCGACCCGGAACCCTTAGAATAGTTTGGACATTTTTCACTAAGTCGGTATTACGCTTAGTCGGAGTATAAACATTCACATATCGAGAATTTCAGGCGTAATTTCACTGCTGAAAATTAATTGAGAAATTGATTAATACCAAAATATATATATGTGATTTACTGATGCTGGGTCTCTTGTGTCTCATGTTACGCCGCAGAAGTGTATGCTTATGAAGACGGATCTAGTGCTGCGATTTGCAGCTTAACCGACATGTGAAGTGAAAAATGCTAAGCTGGGCATCGTCCTTGTAGCGTAAAATGTAGAGCTCGTGGAGCGCTATGACAAGGGTTCCGGTTTCGATACCCGGGTTGGATATTGTTCAATAAGTTTGTATTACACTTATTAGATAGAAGAATATTTACGTATCAACTGTAAAATAATTTACTCTTCAATATGCATATAAAACTACAAACAAGAAAATGACGTTTTATTTTAAATGCCCAAATAATAAGATTGTCAAATAATTAAAATTAAAAATTATATTTATACTTGATTTTTTTTAATTTCAGCATTCAAGAAATTTCAAATTAGAACTAGGACATCCCTGAGAGGGATTTGTTTTAGCGTTATTGCTGAGAAAAAAGAACCATATGCTGCGATAAATTGAAATGATGAAAATAAGCTAATTGAATAGCAGGATTACAAAAGTTTCAAAAAGATATAATCAGCTATGATCACAAACTTGATGAACGTTTATGTTTATTTTACACATAGATATGACACATATGTCTATATGCACCAAGGAACCTAAATGGCGCCAAAAATAACGTTTATTTGCCTGACATAATAAATATTATTATAAATTTTTTTCAACAATTATCATTTATTCAAAGTTATTTCCATTTTAAAATAATAGAAAATGTTTCGTTAATCACTTTATTTTGTTTTCATTTTGAAATAAAGAAATAACATGCTATGTGTATCTGGTAATTTGTTTCCGCTAAATTTGCCTAGCAAATCACGCCAAACGTGGTACTTATTTACCATCTTTTTAAATATAATATGTATCTATATATATTCTAATATCTTTATTTTTAATGTGCAATTTACTTATTTTTTTATAAAAATAGATAAGTGGCTTATTTATGTAAAATAAATTGCGCAGGTCTTTAAAAAATTGCTTGAATATGAAAAAGTCCTTCCGGCAATGCCGGGAGGAAGAGGTAGCTTTCATATACTTATATATTTATTTATTTATTTTAAAGTAAGTTACATTGTTCAAAAATACTAAGCTCAAATTAGTGGAAATAATCTTTAAAAATTAGTGATTTTATAAGATTGAATACTAGTTTTTGTCAAGACTGAATATTAATAGGAATTTTTAGAAATTAGTCATCTTTTATTCAACCTGGTTTTATTTTAAGCGATTTAGAGAGTCACCAAATTCCACGATATCATAAAGTGTATGCCATTTTAAAGCAACATGATGGATCGTTCAGATCAGACCGTTTCAAAATGTCAGCCATAAGCAAAATTCAAAGTGCTATAACTCAATCATTTTTTAAGATACAGACAAAATAAAAAGTGTTCTGGAATCGTTGTTTTAAGTTTTAACACGTAAAAGAAAAATATTTTTCAACTTTTAATTTTTTCGCATTTAATTTTAAATTTTAAATTTTTTAAAAAAATTAAAATGGCCACCATTTTGAAACAAAATGGTGGATGATGCTGGCCAACGAACTCGGTTGAGACATTTGTATGTAGTATGTACATACCAAGTTTCATTGAAATCGGTTCATAAATACGCGTGTTATCACGTGACAAAATCAGATCGTTTCAAAATGTCAGCCATAAGAAAAATTCAAAGTGCTATAACTCAATCATTTTGTAAGATATAGACAAAATAAAAAGTGTTCTGGAATCGTTGTTTTAAGTTCTAACACGTAAAAGAAAAATATTTTTCAAATTTTGATTTTTTTCGCATTTAATTTTAAATTTTAATTTTTTTAAAAAAATTAAAATGGTCACCATTTTGAAACAAAATGGCGGATGATGCTGGCCAACGAACTCGGTCGAGACATTTGTATGTACTATGTACATATCAAGTTTCATTGAAATCCGTTCATAAATACGCGTGTTATTACTTGACAAAAATCAGATCGTTTCAAAATGTCAGCCATAAGAAAAATTCAAAGTGCTATAACTCAATCATTTTTTAAGATATTGACAAAATAAAAAGTGTTCTGGAATCTTTGTTTTAAGTTCTAACACGTAAAAGAAAAATATTTTTCAAATTTTAATATTTTCGAATTTAATTTTAAATTTTAAATTTTTTAAAAAAATTAAAATGGCCGCCATTTTGAAACAAAATGGCGGATGATGCTGGCCAACGAACTCGGTCGAGACATTTGTATGTACTATGTACATACCAAGTTTCATTCAAATCGGTTCATAAATACGTTAGTTATCGCATGACAAAAATCAGATATATATATATATATATATATGGTTATATATATATATATATATATATATATATATATATATATATATGTCAACATTTGAACGGAGGGTGGTTTTGGGGTCTGGGGGTCATGATCGGTGAAAATATACCAAAATTTTCCGGAAGTGCTTTCCTCCGGACGGCTGCAATAGGTAGCTTTTTACTTTTTGTAATGAAAGCTACCTAACAACGAGTACGTTGCGAGAAAATTTTTCTTGTCTCACCAAATCTATTCTCTCTACCTCGAAAAGGCATACTTGAATAGTGTCGATTTAATTTAAAATTTTAAAAAGAAATAATTAAAAATTCATTTTTTTAACAAATTTAGTTTAAAATTCTTAAAAACTAAATAAATAAAAATCGATTTTTCTTAACTTTCTTTCATTAAAATTAACGTGATAAACACTAAAACGTACACTAAATTTTTACATTATGATTTACACTAAAAAGTAAAAAAAAATCTTGAAAAAAAAAAAAAAAACCTTAAAAACATTGAGTTAAAATTGAACTTCTGTGATTATGGAAGTTATGTGGATAATGGAAATTTTGCCAAATTAACCAGTTATTGGTAAGTTGGCTTCATAAATGGCAACGTATGTTTGTCGAATATTTGGATATATTTCAAAAAGTTAGCTAAAAGTTTAAGCCATTGTGATAACCCTGTCATGAGTATTTTTTAACGAATATTTGTTGTTGAATCCAATGCAAATTTCTCCACTGGAAATATAACTTAATCATTAAGTATCTGGGGACAAAAGCGACTGGTTTATATGCCACTCGAGGTGCCCAGAATACTTCATTATTCCCACGAATTATTTTTTATTGTGAAATTAACCTTATTTAATCGAAATACATTCGTGATACATTTACGGAAAATTCTCTGTTTTGAAAAACCATTGATAAAAGTAATAAGTAAAGGACTCTCATCCGAAAGCTTTCAGCAAATCCCCCCACCCCAAAATTAACACACTTAGGGATCTATTAAAAATAATCAGTATCTAATTCGTGTTTTGATTCCAAGAATGCATACATATCTCTAATTTCAAAGCTCTGTATCAACCGGAAATGGAAGAAAATTGGTGCCGATGTCATGTATGCACCAAAATTCTCAAAATGGCATTCAAAATGGCTTTATTTTGCCTTTTATGGTGACTCGTGTATTATTTTTTTATTTATAAAAAATTTCATTTACTTTCATTTTTTATTATATAAATTGTTTGATTCTATTGTTATTGTTAATTTTTTACTGATTCTTAATTTCTTTTTAAAATAAAAGAAAATTATTTAAAAATGTATTTGTAACCAGCATTCAAAAGTAAGGTTTTCGTGAAATGGGCGTTAGGAAAATAATTGCGCCAAATCTGGTGTGCGTAAGACATCTGTGTAAAAAATGAGTCACGAGAATTGAGTTCCACACACAAACAAAATCTAAGTTACTAGGGGGCTCTGCCTCCTACGAGCTACGCTCACCAACCCCCGTTCAGATTCCTAATGTTGTAAAATCACGTTAATTTCACCAGCTTTAAAAAAATTGAATTATAATTTAAATGAAAAATAGTGATATTCCTGTACGCGTGTTTCTATTCAAAATCCTTTGCTTGGAAAATTTTAAAGCAAATTAGCTCTATTAAGAGGTATAATGTTTGTTTTCGCCTTTAGTTAAAACAGGTAAAATTTTTAGATTAGCTAATGTAAAATGAATTAAGTATGCATAGTTAAGTAAAGGTGTAAAATGAAATTTTCGCAGTGCTAAGCGATGTCCACATTACGGTAGAAGAGTAATCCTCTTACCTTTTTTTTGAAACACGTTGTATGTCTACCCAAGATCATCATGAGGAAATAATATTGGAAATGTCATGGGATCTGCATGTGTGGAATGCATGTTATAAAACTTAAAACATGTTCTTGTCAAACAGTTCTAGATAATTCATGCAACAGTCTATATTTTTGGCATATGGATTTATTTGTTTGTGAAGTTCACAGAAATGCAGGTTACATAAATATATTTTTATGAATTGTGTAAATAGTTAATATTCGTTCTTAAAAATAATGTAAATAATCTTATTAAGTTTTTTTCGTCAGCTATTATTAGTTTTTGTTGCATTAAAATGTCTCATTTTGTTCATTTTCTGGAAACAAGCAATCTTATTAGTTTTCATTGGATATCTATGGAAACTTGGCGGAATATTAGAGATTTCACCAAATTGGCGTCATTTTTTGTTGACTAATTTCAATCATAAAATTTGGCGATATATCGTCAAGTTGGTGACATTTAGTAGCATAACTGAGTCCTTTCCCCTGCGTTATCTATGCAGACTATGCAGGACTGTACAGTCCATCGGTTATTTACGCAGAATTTCATTGTTTCATTTGGAAATCATTCGTTTTTTATCTATATTATAAAGGCCAAACGTATCTGTCATACCGGCGGCAGTCGCACTTTTATGTCATAAATGTACGGCTACCACCGGGTTCCGGCAGGATAGGACCTGGCAGCCAGTGATATTCTTAATGTGCACATTTAGACCTACATTTTGATGTATGTCCGGTCTTTGTACTCGATACATAGGCAAACACACAAAATTGACGTCATAAAAGTACGGCTGCCACAGGATTCCGGCAGGATAGGACCTGGCAGCCAGTGATATTCTTAATGTGCACATTGAGACCTACATTTTGGATGTATGTCCGGTCCTTTTACACGATACATAAGTAAACACTCATAATTGACGTCATAAAAATGCGGCTGCCACCGGGTTCCGGCAGGATAGGACCTGGCAGCCAGTGATACTCTTAATGTGCACATTGAAACCTACATTTTGATGTAAGTCCGGTCTTTGTACTCGATACATAGGCAAACACTCAAAATTGACGTCATAAAAGAGCAGCTGCCACCGGGTTCCGGCTGGATAGGACCTGGCAGTCAGTGATACTCTTAATGTGCACATTGAGACCTACATTTTGATGTAAGTCCGGTCTTTGTACTCGATACATAGGCAAACACTCAAAATTGACGTCATAAAAGAGCAGCTGCCACAAGATTCCGGCAGGATAGGACCTGGCAGCTAGTGATATTCTTAATGTGCACATTGAAATCTACATTTTGATGTATGTGGCAGCCAGTGATATTCTTAATTTGCACATTGATACCTACATTTTGATATATGTCTGGTCCTTGTACTCGATACATACGTAAACACTCAAAATTGACGTCATAAAAGTGCGGCTGCCTTGGGTTCCGGCAGGATAGGACCTGGTAGCCAGTAATATTCTTAATGTGTACAATGAGACCTACATTTTGATGTATAACCGGTCCTTGTACTCGGTACATAGGAAAATTGACCGGCTCCCTTACTATTAGAGAAATTAAGGTTTTTATAAAAACAGTCCTAAATTTTTCAAAGTTTTTTGCTTATGATTTGCAGAGTTCTTAATATAAAATAATGTTCTTTTCTGAAATATGACAAACAATATTGTGCACAATACCCTGGCATCAAAATTTAAAAATAATAAAATCTGTATGAAAAATTAGTAGGTTTAGTAAATAATTTTTCATTGCGCATGCGTTAAAAATATCAAAATTTCATTTGCATATTGTGTTAGCTAAAAGTGTAGAGGGTCATTCCATGTCAAGTGTCCTAAATTTTGGCATGGTTCCCGCTCGACCCCCTTCGATTTTTATGAAATTGATACAGAATATACATGTGGGTATATGATGAACATTTAGAAACTGTTTAGCGCAAAAAATTGTATAGTTGGAGCACCAGGGGTCCATTTGTACCAATCACTATTTCATGGTTGGAGAAAAAACGGCCAAATCATGAAGTTTGGCATCATATTGCTCATGATATATGAAACCTTACTTATTAAAAATAGGTGTTTTAGTACAACTTTTTATGCTAAAAAATGTAATTGCGGTGTTAAAAATCACAAAACAAAACTATCGGGATTATTAGGCCTCAAAGTAGGCCGTACGGCCAATCTGGTTGAATTTTACCCTTACTTTAACATGATGTGACTACTGCAAATATTATTTTAAAAAATTGTCGCTTTACAGACTAATTACTTATGGATATATCGTAAAGCCGCTGTAGTTGTTTTTTGATTGCTTAAATATTCATTAAATTATTGATGTTCAAAATCTAATAAAAAATTAAAATCGTCGATTTTGTCCCATATTCAAAAGCGTATATCTCAAAAGGGACACTTTTGTTTTGGTTACAATTACTACCACTAAAAAGAGCATATCTTAATTTATAAAAAAAACTTTATTTCATTTTGGGCCTCTTAGATACAGAAGGAAAGTAATAAAATTCAAAAACCTGTTGTACGAGATAATCCAGATTCATACAAGAAAGGTATATTACGCCAGGTCTTTCAACATATTTTGAACCATTCTTTTTTATTACAACGATTAATGCACAAAATAATTATCACTTTTTCTGGTCACAGTTGCTTCCCCTTTACCATTATGAGTGATTTGTAACCGCATTGTCAATGAGTTATATCCAATAACCAGGCAAGACTAGCTCCTAGTTGGGTATTGCATGTTTAACAAGATTTATACAAAAATATTCCTTTTCTCTTTCAGTTTATGCTTTACATTACTGTTAAAACATTCTGTATCAAGATTTTAGCTCTATGGATTCTCATGATTATGATCAGAGTCAATGCAGCATTGGCTGTGCTGATAATTCTCATTGCCATTTGACGACTCATTGTGCACATAAAGGTTTTAAGCTTTTTAAAGAATTTTCCTCTGAAGAACAGGAGTTAATTAATCGCCGAAGTTTATTGCATCTTGAAGAAAATTCTCAAATATGCTTTCATCACGAAACATTGCTTTTGCATAAACTTGAGTTTCTTCAGCGAACATGCTGTAATCTTTTCACTAAAGACAATCATTGCGTACGAAAATCTTTGTGGTCCATCAATTTAGAAAGTTCTAATCATTTGACAGACTAAGAAACTAAGAAACTAAGAAAAATGTCAAACCAGGCCCAAAAATATGTAGATCATGCAGAAAAGAATTCGAAGAAATAAGAACAACATGGTCCTCTTCTTCAAGCAAGATGAGCAAGATGAAATAGATGTAACAGAAACGTTGAACAAAAGTCTAACAGCTATTGATTTATATCCTTTAAAATTTCAACGAACATCAGCAAGAGATATTAAAAGCTGTGCAAAGCGAAAGATAAATGAAACTGAAGATGTGATTTCAAAGAAAATAGCTATTGTTGCTGGTATAGATCCATGTAAATTAAGACAACCTACTACATGAAAGCAATGTCTAGACTGTTTAGATTACAAAAAGCTAATTAAAGAATTGAAGGAGAAGTTACAGTTGTCAAAACGTCCAGAACAAATACAAATATTAATAATGGCACCTCAAAGTTGGACAATAAAAGAAGTTATGGACGAGTTTGAAGTTTCAGAAAGAATGGAAAAAGCAGCGCGAAAATTAAAAGCAGACATCGGGATATTGGCTTTACCTAGAGCAAAGTTTGATAAAATGTTGCCAGAAAACATAAAAGAAAGAGTATTAAATTTTTTTCCAGATGAAGAATTTAATCTAATATGTCCAGGAATAAAATATTTCATTTCTGCTCGGATAGATGGAAGGAAAGTTCAGATGCAGAAGCATCTATTACTAAGCAATTTGAAAGAAATGTTTGCAGTCTATCGAAGTAGTAATGGACCAGAAATCGGATTCTCCAAATTTTGCGAGTTGAAACCAAAATGGTGTGTGACTGTCGTTGCAGCAGGTTCACATTCCCAATCTGTATGTAAAATGCATCAAAATGTGACGTTGATGCTAGCAAGCTGCCCAACTTATGTAAATTATAAATTCCTTATATAAAACACCTTGTGACTTGAATTTTGAAGATTGTATGCTTCATCGCTGCGAAGAATGTTCTGGAACGGATGATTTAAAAAAAATTGGAAAGTATTTTCGAAGATAGTGATCCAGAAGACGCCATTGAATTTAAACAATGGGTTCACACAGATCATGGCACGTTAGAAATGAAGCAGATGACAATTGAAGATTTTATTGAATGAATTGGTATTGAAAATCTCAGCAACGATGTCTTAATAAATTTTATGCACCCTCGTGGACCTTCGAAAACATTTTATTAGCCCACTAGACAAGACCTCTGTTGGATTCCGGAAGAGCATATAATTACTGCTCCATTTCCAATAAAAACAAAAATTAGTCAGCAATACAATTTACCGAAAGCTGTTGCAATCGCAATCAACAAGAAATTTGACAAACTGAACCAATGAGTAACGTGTTTATAGATTGGGGATCAGAAATCAACATAATGGGAGCTTGAAATAATCAAAAGATTTAGTCTATAATATTCTATAAATCACGTTATGTACCCGCATTTAAAATTTAAAACATGCAATACCCAACCAGGAGCTAGTCTTGCCTGGTAATTGGATATAACTCATTGGCAATGCGGTTACAAATCACTCATAATGGTAAAGGGGAAGTAACTGTGACCAGAAAAAGTGATAATTATTATGTGCATTAATCGTTGTAGTAAAAAAGAATGGTTCAAAATATTTTGAAAGACCCTGTCGTAATATATACCTTTCTTGTATGTATCTGGATTATCTCGTACAACAGGTTTTTGAATTTTATTATTTTCCTTCTGTATCTAAGAGGCCCAAAATGAAATAAAGTTTTTTTTATAAATTAAGATATGTTCTTTTTAGTGGTACTAATTGTAACCAAATCAGAAGTGTCCCTTTTGAGATATACGCTTTTGAATATGGGGCAAAATCGACGATTTTAATTTTTTATTAGATTTTGAACATCAATAATTTAATGAATATTTAAGCAATCAAAAAACAACTACAGCGGCTTTACGATATATCCATAGGTAATTAGTTTGTAAAGCGACAAATTTTTAAAATAATATTTGCAGTAGTTACAGCATGTTAAAGTAAGGGTAAAATTCAACCAGATTGGCCGTAAGGCCTACTTTGAGGCCTAGTAATCACGATGGTTTTGATTTGTGATTTTTAATACTGCAATTACATTTTTTAGTACAAAAAGTTGTACTAGAACACCTATTTTCAATAAGTAAGGTTTCATATATCATGAGCAATATGATGCCAAACTTCATGATTTGGCCGTTTTTTCTCCACCATGAAATAGTGATTGGTGCAAATGGACCCCTGGTGCTCCACCTATACAATTTTTTGCACTAAACAGTTTCCAAATGTTCATCATATACCCACATGTATATTATGTATCAATTTCATAAAAATCGAAGGGGGTCGAGTGGGAGCCTCTAGGCCAGTTGACATGGAATGACCCTAGAGCAACGTTTGTAAAAGTTTCAAAAACATAGCTTGAAAATTCTGAAAATAATCGTCTATAGAATGAATTCAAAATCCGGTATTCCCGAAAGGAAGCAAAAAGATTAGGGTTTTTATCCAAATATATTTGTACGTGCAATATTGTGTAAGCACTAATCAATGGAATATGGATACAGCCCCTCATCTTTTTGCTTCATTTAGGGAATAACGGATTTTGATCTCATTCTAACGACGATAATTTTCAGAATTTTTAAGCTATGTTTTTGAGATTTTCACAAAAGTTGCTCTATACATTTAACTAACAGAATATGCAAATGATTTTTAATAGCTTCAACGCATGCGTAGTAAAATATTTTTAGTAAACCTACTCATTTTTCATAGAATTTTTATTCTTTTTAAATTCTAGTGGCAGGGTATTGTGTACAATGAATTTTGCCATATTTACAGAAAAAAAAAACATTTCTTTATATTGAGAACTTTGGAAATTATAAGCAAAAAATCTTTGAAAATTTGGGACCGTTTTTATAAAAACCTTAATTTCTCTACGGGTTTACATGCTATATTCATAAAAATCAACACAGTTTATAAAAATAAGATACTTAATAATAATCTACAAATTGAACTCTTTTGCTTCATTAGTTTTGATAGGGTGTTCCAAAAGATCTTCTTTTTTTCAATTTGTTGACGTTCCCCTGTTGGATTTCGGGGAAAATTCTTCACGAAAATATATGCGGTGTACTATTTTGTTTACACACCTGGAGTTTCAGAATAATTCCTTATGTATATTTCTAGATATTTAACAAAACGTCTAAAATCGCAAGTGTGAATATTTTTTTTTTTTTTTTTTTTTTTTTTTTTTTGCGGTGACTGTATCATATATTAAGGTAAATGAATTCAACACAATGCAAAGTAAGTAATAATCTGAAGAATTAAAAAAAATGTAATCACACCTGCAACTGTACTGATGGTGTAAAGATACAATACAAAATTTCTTTGACTGTTCGTTTAAACGTAGATTGTTCTGATAATAACGTAGACTGAATAAACAGAATTTATTAAAATGAATGAGTTGGCTGTAATTATAAAAGATTGTTATGCGCTTTGAACATTATTTTTAAGATCAACTCGGTGTGAAATAGATCGAAAACATGTCCTTACTTTTTAATTCCTATGCTACGTGTGGGCTTCTTTTAGCAATTTTCTTATTGTTTTTAAAGTACTGCAGAAATACTTTAAAATTGTATAAAGACTATAGAGTTCTACACTTATTCCCTATATTTTTATATAATGAAGTTTTCGGAAAAATTCCAAAGAATATGCCTCTGACAAGTTGTAAGTAACAAACAGTATTTTACTTTGTTAATTAGTGTTTTAATTCAATATATATATATATGTAATCGTGTATGCGTATCCGTGATCGAGTTAGCTTGGATTAATTAGTTTTTTGCTATGCTGTTTCATTATAAAGAAATGCTTGAAAATTCACGTAGAATTCCTAACTCTTAGAATCTAATGCAGTTGAAGTGATTTTCCTTTTTTTACAAAGCATTAATTTTGTAAATAAATTGACATTTAAAAAATAAATAAATATCTCTCTGTTTTAAAATAAAAGTAACAAGCTGTCGTTGCAGCTGACAATGATTTTTTCTCCACGTCACTCAAAATAACGTACAGTATGTGGAATTCTTCTTGCGCTTACGCATGACCATTTGTTTAACAAGTTTCTTCTTGTTGTTATTCCATTAAATTGCGAAAAGTTGAATGTCTCCGTAATTAAAATAATAGAGCTTGT
Organism: Maratus speculifer; assembly: GCA_964019185.1. NCBI lineage: Eukaryota > Metazoa > Arthropoda > Arachnida > Araneae > Salticidae > Maratus > Maratus speculifer. The sequence goes on from OZ025298.1 coordinate 20,576,181, forward strand.
AAAAATAGTTTTTTTTCGCATTATTATTAATATTATTAATTTTCATTTTTTCATTATTTTATTTTACTTTTTATAATTATGTAAAATGTTCTTTAATATTTATTTAATTTCATTTATTATTATTTTATAGTTATTTCTTCTGTTTTTTTTACTTCCATCTTTTTTCTCTTTTTTCTATTGGCATCACTTGCGTCTTCAACTTCATGCCCTTACGAACACGTATTTCTTTCATTTGATGACGAGCTATATTGTTTTTATCTCGAAACGCGTCTTGATTTCTTTTTATTTTATAGTTAGTTTTACGAAGTCTGTTATTATAATTATTAATTATTGTCAGTGTATTCCATTTTTTTCGTTGAATGTCTTAGTACTTGCAAAACTGTTTTTATTTATTATATTGTAAGATGGATTTGGTAGATTTTATTTACCAGTTTTGAACGAGAAATATTACCAAGTAGGAATTTTCTAAGTAGGAATAAAGCATTTTGACTATTTATTATAATACTAAAAAGTAATGATCATATAAGTATTTATAACAATGTAATAATTTACTTAGTAATAAAAGTTAAATAAAATTTTGGTACTACTCTGTTATACAGACGACCAAAATACTATCGCCAAATTATAAGATTAAATGCCAATAATGGATGATCGTGAATGTCAATTCAATGACATTAAATATGATACACGTGTTTAACACGTCCTTAAGTGATTTTTATTTTGACTTTTTATTTGTATTTTTATTAATATTCTACTAATTTGTTTTTTTTTATTATTTAAAATAAAAATTACGTTAATATGTATAATTTGGCTATTAGTTTGGCGATTTGTATAATTTGGCAAAATCGGTCGACGGGATAACCAAGTAGTACCAAACTTTTAAATATGCAGATCGAGAACAGAAACGTCAGCAATTAAAATCGTTACCTTACAAAGCCCCTGTTGCATTATATAAAACATGCTACAATTCATATTTTATTTATCTTTTAATTGCACAAATTTTTATCTAGATACAAATTTCTTGGAGGATTTCAAAAATTAGACTCATTAAATTATACACAGTATGTAGTCTTATTAAATTTAAATTAAATAATATACCATTAATTGGAAGAGTGGTTATAGTGTATCTTGAATTTCGTATTAATATTAATTTTTCTTGGGATATGCAACAGTTTGAATAAGCCTTTTATTTAATCGTAATATGCAAATAACAATATTTATATTTAATATATGTGTATAATATTTTTATATTAACATTCATACTTAAGCTATTATATTTAATTGTTAAAATGTTTTTAGAAATTTGTTTCCGAAAAAATGATGATAATTCTTTATTAGTTAGACAAAATATCTCGTATGTTATTCTTCATTTTTCTTTGAATTAGCAACAGTTTGCACAAGCTTTTTATGTTATCATAATATGCAAATAGCAATATTTATACTTCATATTTTTATATAATATTTATATATTCACATTTATAGTTAAACTATTCTATTTAATTATTAAATTGTTATTAATTTTGACGTGACAACGTCTTGTAAATTGGTTTGCCGGGAGACACTTCAAGAAACTGCGTTACGTTACGCTCCGCTCACGATACGCGCTCACTTTTCTCTTAACTTTTTCCGGTCACTTGTGGGACCATTTTCTGAACGTGAATGTGAATTCGGTGCAAGGAAGGGGCGGTGCTTAATAGGAATTTTAGATAGTATCAAACTAAGACGAAATACGTTATGTATTCGTTATTAGTATAAAGTACAAAGAAAATAAGTGTAGTTTATTTCGTAATTCGGTGGTATATTATGGAAAACTAATGATATGTGATTAGTGAAAGCCATTTTACTTTAGTTATATTCTGCTCATTGAAAAATTCTTTAATATGCTGTTTACAAAATTCAACATTTGACATCAATAAACATGAAGTAAAATGTGTTTAACAAACACAGTGTATTGCAAGTTATTGTATGTATATTTGTATATAAATACGTATGTATGTGTAAAGGTAAAAATAAAATTTTGTTAATATGAAATTCAGTGCGAGATTCTTTGTATAAATTAATGTTTTAAATATAATTCTTTGTATAAATAAATGTTTTAAATTGTTACTATTATTTTATCCTTCTTCCTACTATACGAATGAATATTCACATTAAAATTATTTTACAACTCAAAGTCGTTGTCACGTAAAACTTTCGCCCGTATACCGACTTTACAGGCAACCAATTTTTTTTTTCCAAAAAAAAACGATGATAATTCTATAGTCGTTAGATAAAATATGTAGTATGTTACTTGGATAGAAGAATTATGGATAGGTTATATAATGTGCGAATAAGGATAAATTGGTAAAGTTAAGGCTTCGCTTCACTGAAACTCCCCGATTGCGAAATCCCATGTTAGCCTATGGGAAAACTTTTAAGCGCGATTACTCATTACCTAATATAATTATTAAAATACTGTTTTCACCGTCAGAAAGTGGACGTCAGATGCCGATGATGTGCGTTTTTCAAAATTGTCTACGCAAATTTTAAGTATCTTTAAAACGGATGATAAAATTTAATCAAATGGAAATTTCAAAGTTTACAGGGATTTTTTAAATACTTAAAATTTGTGTAGACAATTTTTAAAAACGCACATCATCGGCATCTAACGTCCACTTTCTGACGGTGAAAACGGTATTTTAATAATTATATTAGGTAATGAGTAATCGCGCTTAAAAGTTTTCCCATAGGCTAACATGGGATTTCGCGATCGGGGAGTTTCAGTGAAGCGGAGCCTTAAGAATTTCGAATTTAAAAACACAAATGAAAGAATTTAAAATAAACCGAATAAGATGAGTTTAATGTTAAAACACAAATATTTTTTTCCGTTGACATACATCAATATAGATGAGACAACATGATTGAATCAAGAATTTCCATTCCGAAAAAAATTAAATATTACACTTCTTAATTGACTTTCCTGGCAGGCTCATAAGAATACGACTTTGATCTGTTGAATATCATGATTGAGATTTTGACCAAAGAACATGACTTTTCTAAATCATAATAAACTTTTTTCACGAATCAAACTTCGGGCCTTGTCAGTAGAATATGTTTTCAAGCTGAGTAGAATAGCATAAAAAAAAACAAGTTGGAAATTGCACGTAAAGCGTAGCAAATGAGGTACGTTCGTATGATAACAAGGTTATAAAATATCACTCTCATATATGAATCGCATAAAATTGTAAATAGTTAATTACAATTAAAATGCGTACCAAATAATATTCTCCCTCGACCATTATGTAATGGAACACTCTTGTGTGGCGTTGTAAATCAATAACAAATGTTCTTTGCACCACAGATTATGCAAAATGTATATTATAATATGTACTTTATAGATGCATATCAATTTTATTAGGTTCGAATGAGTGTAACACCATTAAAATGCATTTGATCCATTTTTCCCCATTAACCGTAATGTAATGGAACACTTTTGATTGTCCCTGTAGTTGAACTATGCATCCGATTTTAATAAAATTTGAAATAACTCGACAAAATTATGTAATAATTATGTATTTAAAACTTCACACGATTAAATTGCATTTGAAACTTTTTTTTCCCAGTGACCGTAATGTAACTCAATCCTTTTGATTGATTTTGTAATTGTTCTATGCATCCGATTTTCATAAAATTTGAAATGACTCAACAAAATTATGTAATAATTATGTATTTTAAATTTCAAACGATTCAGTTGGGTAGTTTTAGCGTTGTTATATGCGGACAGATGGACAGAGAGACGGACAGACGGACGGACTGAGCTACAACAATAGGTGCTACGTATTTACGCGCCTAAAAAACAGAATTATGCATTCATTAGAATCGAAAGATTTCGTCCGTAGAATCAACGATCCATATGTTGCCAAAAATGTTTTTTCTTTTTGTTTTTTTTTGTTTTTTTTTTATGAAAAACAGTTGCGCAACGGCAAACGATACAAATAAAGAAAAAATAAAAAGAATATTGCCCAGTTAAACTAATGGCATTGAGCTCACAGGCTACGCATACTGATTGTACAATACAGCCTTATATTTTCAAGGGTTAATTCCGTTCGAAAAAAAATTAATAAGGGGAAACAGCTCTTTCCTTTTATTTATACTTGATCATTGAACCGCCTAAACTATCAAGGACATGTTTCATCGTAATACGGAAATAGCAATAATTATATTTAATCTTTGTATATAATATTTATATATTGATATATATACTTAAACTATTATATTTAATTGTTGAATTATTTTTAAAATTTTTGTTTCCGAAAAAATGACGATGATTCTATAATAATTAAATGTCTGAACATATGCTATAACAACTGCAGAAGATAATCATTTTTTGTCATTAAACTAAAGCCATAACTTGCTGAAAGTAATTTAAAAAGTTGATTTAAAGGCGTATAAATACTTTTTAACAAATGGATTTATATGTTCTGTATACACAACTAGCAATTTTCAAAAAATAAATGTTGATTAAAAAAAAAAAAGAAAAAGATAAAAATAAACGAAAATTTTGAAGAATTTTTAAAAATAAATTTTGTAAAATAACAATCCCGAAATTTAAAATTATAAGAAAACACGTGCTCTAATAAAAAGATTCATCAATGAACGTGAATTATTTTATTCTATTGTTTCAAATTTTGTTAGGTATCTCTTACTACTTTCTTCTACCTGTACAAGAAATAAGTAGTGATTTCGTCAAATTTTTCAAATTCCTTTTCCGGATTTACACATTTTAGGAGTCAAAGATTCCAAAAAACAAGTTTTACAAAATGTCTGTCTCTCAGTCTGTCTGTCTGTATGTGACATAAATTTTGTGATCGCTCTATCCCAAAACTAATGCTTGGAATTTCACAAAATTTAGATTCAATTGACCTTGACATAAACTGGTTCTGAATATTTTTTGTGTATATTGATCAGCAGGTGGTGCTTCTATGATGCCTTTTATGGATTTTTACAATAGCTGTATCTCAAGAACTAATCAACGCATTTTTAGATAACTTTAGATTCCATGTTACGTCAGTACCTTGATGTAATATGTTTCTGATCAGTGTTGGGCACGCTCACAAAATAAACGAACTAGTTCAAACTCAAAATCATTTTCTCAGAAATAAGTTAAGTTCGCGTTCAATCTCAGAATTTTTAAAAAGAACTCGTTCAGCTCAAACTCATCTATAAAAATGAACGAGGTTCATAAAAAACTCACTTTTTTATTAGAATTTTATCGTCCAAATTTACAAAATTTTGCAAACTATTCCTTTAGTTATTAGTATATTAATATATTATTTTACAATAATTTTAATAATAGTCATAATAATAACTATACAATATGTAAATTATTACATTTAATTAAAATTATAAATAACATTAAAAAATAAATATAAGAGATAGATTCCAAATTTGTAGACCTCCCACCCCACTGTAATGGGAAATTATGAAATAAAGACACATTTTTTGTGCTAGGCCGAGATCGCAGTACTATACTGTGATGAATACCAGGTCGATATTTACATTTTTTTCTGGAATCAAAGAGTGAAGACATTTTCATCAAGGAAAATCAGTTCTCAGAGATATTCTTGACTATTTCTTTATTTTTCAAAACACAAGAAACTGAACACCTATAAACATTGAGAATGCAGCACGCTAATATAAAATGCCTTCGAACATTATATAGAAAACATTAGTCATAGTTGACAACAGAGAGCGTGCATCTTTACTTCACCATGACAAAACGTAAAACTGACAAAAATTTCACATTTCACAAACGCCAAAAAAGTCTTTTGGCTGAGAATAGATTCCAAATACGAGCAAAAAATGTTCAGGTAAAAAAGACCGTTACATGATAAGCAAAGGGGAAATTTTAAAAATGAGTGTTGTCAAGAATACAGCAATTATCGCTCGTGGCAAGAACGCACAACACCCGGCAACCCTAAACGAAATTACACAACCGGTAACAAATTAAGATCTTTATACAAGACAAAATGAAATGATTGGGAATTAAAAATAGCAGTTATTTAAAACAGAAAAAATATTTAATTCGTTTGATATTTAATCAACTGAAGAACAAGAAAGAAAAATCTAGAAATGGAATGATATTTTAAAACTAATTTATTATTTGTTTTTTTATTTATTATTATTTTATATGCACTTGGAGACGAACACACAATAACCATAACTATAAAAAAATGCTTTTCTTTTAAAATTAAATTTTAAAAGGGGGGGGGGACTCACATTTGAAAAATTAATAGAAATATATATAATAGAATATGTGTTACATCACACCCACCTCAATGAAGAACAAGGTCGACTGAATTAAAAAAATACATTTAAGTATACCTAGTGTTTATATTCTAATTCTTTGTACCATACAAAATTTTTTCATTGAGGCAATGACCGGTTTCAAGATAACTTTTAAAGCCCCCTGAAGAGAAAATTTATGTCCATATCAGAAGGTTTTCTTGTTTCATAATAAGTTTATTCAAAATATGATGAAATATTTACAAATAAGTACAATACCAGACATTCTGGTATTTCCACTATTATTCAATTAATATAAAATTCCAAAGATCCATTAAATTCAACTACTCTCATAATAAACTAAACTAAAAAAACATTCCAAAACACTAGTCGTCAAGGCAACGAAACTAGTTGCCACTTAGCATCATATAAATACATTATAATTGTTACATTATAAATACATCGCTCGCTCGCAGACGAGAAACAAACGTCACTTTCATCGGAGGAGATTTCGCAACACCCCCTCCCTCCGCCTCATCTTAGTTCCGAGAGAGTAAAGTCGCTCAAATTTCAAAAAAAAAAAAAAAAAAAAATTATCTCAATACGGTGTTTCTAATCAAAGATTAACCTTGTGTATTATTATCAGACTTACGCAAATATGTGATAATAAAAATAGATGTTATAAAAATGTGCGCTTTTTCCGGGGGCGATTTTTTCCGGGGCGCTTTTTCCGGAGCGACTTTTTTTCTGCCTACCAGTTATTATTCTGTTATCCTTTAGCTTTATTAGGAGTATTAGTATTAATTTACTTTCTAAGAGTCTTCATGGGCCCAACCCAATTTTCCTTCTCATACTCGGTCAGATTGGGGTTTGAGGATTACATTTTGTAGAAGCTCGTATTGAGATGAACCGGAATTGGAATTTTTTTCCGGCGCAAGTTGGGGGTGGACTGTTTTCTTCTTGAAGTAAACAGGTAGAAAATTTCAGTATCTTTTGTAACACATTTCATATGAAAATCATCCATTAGACCTGTACGCTCTGGCTTCTTCAGTAAAAATGTCAGAAAAATTTGGCTCTGCATAATTTTTTTTTTCAAAAAATGCACTTCATTTTGTTCATCAATTAAAATTGATTTATATATTATTATTATTATTATTATTATTATTTAAAATAGGCAGAGGCATTTTTAACCAATGAAATATTGAAATATGGTAAAACATGAATCAAAGAATCTACCTATGACGGAATTTCATGTTAAAAAAAAAAAAAAAAAAAAAAAAAAAAAAAAAAAAAAAAAAAAAAGGGGCCCTTGAAAAATGAGGATAAAAATACTTGTGAAAAGAATGTAATGTACTTGTAACAGACAATGAGCCTGCTCATAGGAGAACCTATGCCCATAACGAACTTTACTGCTTTCCTATGCAATTCCGTCTTTGAAGTTTTTATTGTATAGAGTTTAAAAAAAATTAAATTTCGAAGCCATAGAATGTGCATCAACGATCTCAATGACAACTATGACACTTACACGTAATCAAGTTTATTTAAATAATAAATACCACCGCATATAACTCTTAAAAAGTGTAAAACATAAAAGATGAAGTAAGTATTTTTAGTTTAGGACTTCCTGTACAGTTTTGACCTTGTAAGTGTAAAAAAATTTGTTCAGCTAGGTCGAACATGGTCAAGTCTGAACCACAGCCACGGGGGTGCTATGGGCGACTCAGTCCCTCTTAAACATTTTGAGCGTTACCCGGAAAAAGATTCCAAGGTCACTCAATGAATTTATATTCCGAAAATACAAATGAAATTCTATTCAAAAACCTAATTTGGTTTTGAGGTCTTTTCACAGTTTTGTAGAAATACTAAACTGTAACTAAAATAAGTGTTTCCCTCGTCCATCATCATAAGACATTCGTTCGTCCTATTTGCGCATATGAAGCTAACATGACGCTTAATATTGCACTACTTATACACTCGAATTTTTCATCATCCTATTATTTTCCTAGCATACAAATGAAGTTGTTACAATAATTTAAAAAGGAACATAGTACCTAGAGTGTGAATATTCTCTAATATATATTTCTGAGTCAGAGAAATAAAAAAAAATATGAGCCTCCCCTTCTCACATTTTTTTAGCCCCTTACCTATTATCCATTTCTAGCTGTGGCCCTGGATCGGGCCTAGCCAAGCCAGTTAATTTTTTTGTGCGGGGTGGGCCAAAGGTTTGTTTGCTTGTTTTCAACGGGCCGACTTGTGCTGGGAGCAGGTCTGACCATATACCTTAAACTTTTATACCGGTCCAACAAAAAAATGTCTACGGGTCGAGATCGGGTCAAAAAAATTTTCCCTTACCCCCCCCCCCCCCCATTTCAGTCCCAAAAACGCAAGTACGCTTTTGTCTGCCTACCAGAAAGAAGAATTAATTTTTACGAAATCTTTTTTTGTTATTTGTGTTTAATATTTTAAAATATAATTTTTCTTTCCTGCTAGATTATCAAAAATTTAATTTTTTTAGCTATCAATAAAATATTTTAAAAATAACTTGTAATATTTAGTTGCTCAAAGCCCCACTTATATGAAGACGTGGACAGTATTCTCGTAGAAGTTCAAATATACCAAAAATACAGGGTGTCAGCAAATAAGATATTAATAAGATAATAATAAATTCTGATTTTGAAATTAAATTTCTCAAAAATAAAGATCGACAGAATTGAATTATGCGGTAAAAAGTTTGTTTATTAGGTAAGCTGCATAAATATTATACAGAAGTTTCGAACGATGGATATTTTAAAAAGATTGTGTTCTAATTGCAAAAAATACTTGACTTAACATTTTTCATATTTTAGATTGCTTGAGGCGAAAGAAGTTTTCGGCGCACAGTGTCATATTTTAACGATTTTTGGAACTAAATTTTGGAAATTTTAGAAATTATGTTCAAATATTGTGAAAGTATGGCATTGTACACCGCAAAAATCGTTTTCTGGTTCCTAGCAATTTAAAACAAGAAAAATTCAAATCAAACATTCATTGTAATCAGAAAACAATCTTTTCAATCACCGTTCGAAACTTCTATATAACATTTTTACAACTCTCTTTATAAACAAACCATTTACCACATAATTTTATTGATCTTTGTTTATGAGAAATAATTTTGAAATCAGGGTCTTATTTGCTGGAAACCTTGTATATTTTTATGATGCAATCTGTTTAAAGAAATTTTTGATAGATTTGGAATTTTTATCTGTTCGATTACAACGGCACTGACATAACACAAATATTGAGGTGGTGAAATATATATTTGATTTTTACAGAAAATTAACTGATTAAACGGGTCTGTTTCCGGAAAAACCTTTGTTAATGAATAACGCAAGAATACTGTATTCCAGAAAAGTACCTAGTAAAAGTCATTTCGCTGTGGGGGGTCAAATCGGCTGACTTAAAAAACATTTTTGAAATAGGAGGAAAATAAAAACAAGCAATCGCCGGAAGCATTTCTCTTAAGCAGTACAGAAACGCTTTGTCTTTGTATGGGAAAACATATCACACGAAATCAACAACATTGTATCTCAAAACCCGTATGACTTTTTTTTTCTTTTGAGCCACCCAGAAAATGGACATAAGAAATTCATGGCTTCTGTTCTGTTCAACAAAACACAAAGCAACTGTCTGGCACCCCCGTCTAGAAATTGGAGACATATTGGCTTTTAGAAGATGTATTGAGCTTTGAATTAACATACGTGTGTGATTCAAACGATATAGTGTAGAATCATTCTTTTATGATCTCTTTCTTTATCCTTTTTTTTTTCTTTAACTAGTCTGGGACCTCAATAAACATATCACTTTGTCAAATTTTCTTCTTTTTTTTAAGAGATAGTTATATATTCTAAAGATAAAATTTCCTATGGCGTTGTTTATAATAAACTGCGAAAATTTGAATCCAGTGTTAGCGGCAATTAATCTTTTATATTTTCTCTAAATTAAATCTTAGGGGGCCTAGGATAAAAAAAAAGGGAGGGAAGAAGGAAATGTCTATTGTAAAGTTATTTCATGTTGCTTATTCACATAAAAATTCAACGCATTATTACAAAAATTCATCACGAATTATCAGAGTTTAAAATTAACGTATTTTCGTACGACAAAATGCACGATTGTAACTAGAGAACAATTAATAAAAAAAAAAAAAAATCTTCATTTTTGAGGTATCAAAATTTAAAAACTTTTGATTTAATAGTATTTATATATAAAATAAAAAAATAATATGCAAAATTGCTTTCTGTTTTTTTATGCTTTAAGAAATTGAAAATGATTTTTTTATAAATAAATAATACTTTTGATAGATGATGAAGAATTGAATTTGGTATATAACTGTGTAATTAATCGTTACCATATCATATTTTGATAAATATGAAGAATATTAAAGAGTATGAAAGAAAAGGTATGCTTTGATTTATTTTTTTAAATATGAAAGATATTAATTAAAATTTTATTTTAATGTTTTGCTTTCTTATACGTAAAAGAGTTATCATTAAATAAATTTTGTTTGCCACTGGAATCCTGCATCGGTCCGTGGTTCTGGTCGGGTCTGACCGGATATTTGTTATGATATTTCGTTGCGGGTCGGATTCGTGTCGATGTCGATTTTATTTATTTGTTTATTTTTTTTTTATAATGCAGGCCGGATTCAGGTCGGTTTGGCTTTCGCTGTTTCAGGTTTACTCTTACGTGTTTTATTAAAATTATACTTTATACAGGCTCACATACAGTGTTGCTAAATTTGGCGGAATTTTCATTCAGTAATTTTGAGATCACACCATAAGATTTTTAATACCAATTTTCACTCCTTTTATTAACAAAATATTTATAATTTTAATATATAAAAATAACAATTTAAACTTTCTGGGATGTATTTCAAATTTCTTAATGATAGTTTTTATAGTTGAGTATAAATTCATCAGTAATCTGCATTGTATATGTATTTATTTTTACGTTAATATATTTAAATTTTTGCCTTATGCGGCGAATTAACTTTAAAATAAACGTTCAAGTGCGAATATTACTCGCGTTCAGAGGATTTCATACAATAAATATATGAATTATTAGTTGTATTATTAAAACAAATAATTTCTAAAAGAATTATAGGTCTTTTAAAAAATATATACAACGTAGCCTTGAGTATAGCTGGATGTACGAGAAAAGTATGTATGGGTGTACCGTAAAAGTTCAAAGAGATCTGAAGCCTAAATAATATCAAATATTGCTATCCTGTATAAGTTTTCCGTTTTTTTTTTTATCTTATCTTAATATTTTTTTTTTTCTTTTTGATAAACTAAATTCGATACTCACAGTAAAGTAGTGAATATTTAAACTTCATTTGGAATTTCATAAAAGTAGATTCAGCTTAATAATTTTTTTTTCAGTGTAGCTAAAGCAAAAGCTACATTCAAAGTTTAAACTTGGCATTGTGTTAAGCGTTCTTCGAAAAGAGGTCGCAAAGTTTCAACGCCACGTTTTCCAAAAGGTTTTAAACTAACATTTAAAGATACAGGAAGCGCATTGAAAGATTCATTCAGTGCAAAGTAGTCGCGAATCCTTTAGTATTTATGTGATATTTCTAATTAAACTAATATGTTTTTAACAATTTGGTGTTTATTGCTTTTATACTGCTAGTTGGCATTGCATTACACAAATATACTGTTAAAAATTGTTATCTAGGATGTCCAAATCGTCCGTGTTGTTAAAGGTTTATAACTCGGCTAATTACCGCTTTTTTTTTCTATTAACAATGTTTTCATACTTCTTCTGCAATAAGTACTTCCAGCGCTGCTCAACACTTTGGCTGAATGTCCGCAAATCCATATTTGCGTGTAATAGAAAAATGCTACTTTTCTGAAAAACTATGCGACATAGGGTTAATCGCTATACTTTTCCAGCAAATTTTAAGTTAACGTCTACTATCTCTAATTTTTTCACAATTTTCAGTAGATTCGGAAATAGATGGGGGGGGGAGGCAATTATTGGCACAACATTTTTGGCGATATCTCTGAAAATATAATACTTAAAATTTTTAAAAATGTGTTTTGGAAGTTACCGTTACGACAGCTTTCATATGATACCCCATACGATGTACCAAGAAATTTTTTTTCCCAAGTAATAAAATTAGTCCCTCTACATTTTTCCTAAATATATTTGTCAATGTTTAACAATCTGTAAATATGTATGTCAATAATCCTTATTACTTCCCCCAATTTTAACTTTCCACGTTCCATAGTTTACGAGTAAAACGGTTGCGACAGACAAAAAACAAACACAAGAGGGGGATCTTATAATGGTTTCGTTTAATTTTTTAAGTACGGAACTCTAAAAAATACTTATTACAGTTTCCCTTTCATAGTTATGTTTTTCATTTAAAAAAAAAAAAAAAAAAAAAAAAAAAAAAAGGTCATGGATTGAGTAATAGGCACATTTATTCCAAAGTTTTGGCCTTTCCAAATTTCTTTCTATACGTCCCATTGTAAACTAAATTGACTTTAAAATGAATCTTTAACTGAAACATTATTAAAAACTTTAATGCAATTCCACGGACTGGAGGCTTAAAAGTACGAAAAATTCTATACCGGTGAACCTTTTAAGAAAAACCCCTGAAAAAAATCATTGTAGACAGATTCTTTATTAAGAAATTCGCCGTCTCTTACAGATGTGTTATTTCTTTTCTTTTCTTTTCTTTTTTTTTTTTTTTTTTTTTCATACGAATTATTCTATTTATTTGGCACCGATCTAGAAATTGTTTCGTTTAAGACAGGATTTCGTCATATACACATTTTTGTAGCACCTTTTATAATACTGTATCCCGCTCCTCTAGCTTTGTATATGTACTGTTCTTTAAAGATAATTTTAATTGTTGAATTACGATAATTTAAAAATACAATAAACTCTGGCTAAGGTGGAATCGATCAGGATCGAGAAAATTAGTAGACAATATCCCGTCTCAGACAGATTTTACTCAATGTCTGCGGATTCGCAGGAACTTGAAAATCTTTCCGATTTAGACATATTTTCGCCTTACACAGTAGGGTGGATCGAAAAATCGAAATTCGGATAATCGAATCGGCGCGGGGTGCAAAAGTTGCCTTTTATGCATACTTATTCACATATGTTTTTTTATTGAAATCCATTCATATCTTCCGGTGCCCCAAACGCCTCAAAAATAGTTAAAAATTGAAATTTTTATAAATTTTATGTATTTTTTTTGCTTCTTAATATTTTTAAATTTATTTTTGGCGCGGGTTGCGAAAGTTGCTTTATATATATATTAGTTCAATCATTTTTTTATATATAAATCCATCCATATCTTCCAGTGCCCCCAAGCGCCCCCAAAATGGTAAAAAAATTGAAATTTCTATAAAAAAATTATAATTTTTGTTTTTTTAATTTCTTTTAAATTATTTTATCAGCGGGATAAAAAAGATGCATTTTATAGTATATTAGCATTCATTCAAATAATTTTCGACTTTGATAAATTTCTTCCAATGCCCCAAAACTTTTAATTATTTGCCGAAAATCGAGTTTCATGCAAATTTTGACCTAAAAAATACAAGTAAAATTAACAGTTAAAGAATAATTTATCTAACGTAAAAGGTAGATCGAGAGGATGAGAAATCGTTTATCGTATTTTATGAAATGTATAAAATAAACTAATTTTATAAATTTAATTAACCAAATAATTTCTTATTTGGAAGACAACATAGATAGAAGAGTTCTCAGCAATGACCAGCAATATTTATATGATATTTGCATAGCAATATCACGTGGTGAATGTGGTTCCGATCTGGCATTAATGAAACCTGGTCCAGTTTATCACTCAAGATGGCTAACAACTACGTGTAGAATTTTAAGGTTATAAGTGGCTACAGAAAATCCTTCTGATAATCTCATTATTCTTACAACATACATTATGAAGGCACCTGTATAGTTTCATGTCAAAACAAAGCCATCCATAACTGAAGGAGCGCGTCATATTTGGAAACTTATCACATATTATAGATATTTGAAACCGAATTTAAGAAAGATCGTAGATGCTTTTATTCAACGGAATAGTTTTTTTTTTTTTTTTTCTTGCCATTCTGAAAATTTGCTATTGTCAATGCTCACAGATAACAGAGAGCATATCAGATCGTTAGCAATGCGAAAGCTAATTTATGCTAGAAATAAAAAGAGAAAATCATCAGAAGTGAGAATTTTCAAAGTACCCCAAATATACTTCAAAGCGAAGGATTATTTTGAACTTATTGACTGGCAACCAGTTGGACGTTTTGAACCACCTCTTTTGATGAATGTGCCTTGCAAAGAAATTGAGAATATGATAAAAGTTGTAAAAACGAATGAATGGTCAAAATATCCATGCCATACCCAAGCGGTTGAAAGATGCGTTCGACTAGTGTCTGAGGCATCAGAAACTGTATCTGGGTAAGAAAAGAGACACGGTTTTATATTGAATAGAATAAAATCAAGAAGCCATATAAAACACTCTGATACCAAAAAAGATTACAAACTTTAAGAATATGTAAATTTCCAAATTGAAGGATGTAAAACTTTTCTCTACGTAAGTTCGATTTTTGTAATTTTTATGATTTAATGCTTTGATTTTTAAATTTATATGTCACTTATTATTGCAAAATTAATGTTATTTATAACCTTATACATTATTAATCAAACTGTTTAAAAAATTTTTAAGTATATTGCGTAAATTATAATTCTTAATACATTTTTGTAAAAATTTCAGTTTTTAATTATAATTGGTGCATGAAAGATGTGAATGGATTTTGATTAAAAAAATATATGGGAACTGCAGAGTTATGTAGTATTGTAATAACAACTTAATAATAAATGCCAAATAAATTTCAAAAAGTAAAATAAAATAAAACAAAAAATATTTTTTTCAAGAAAATTTCAATTTTAAACTATTTTTGGGGCGCTTGGGTCACCGGAAGATATGGATGAATTTTATTTTAAAAAAATATGTAAGCTAAGATAGATAAAAGATAGCTTTTGCACCCCGCGCCAAAAGTAATTAAGAAAAAAATAAATAAACAAAAAATACAAAAAAAATCATAAAAAACTCAATTTTTAATTATTTTCGGGGCGCTTGGGGCACCGGAAGATATTAATGGATTTTAATAAAAAAAAATCCTGTAAACTAGTATGCATAAAAGGACACTTTTGCACGCCGCGCCGATAGTAATTTCTAAAAAAAAAAATTTTCCTATACTTTTCGATCCACCCTATTACACAGTCCACCTTGTACAGAGAGTTTACTGTATATATCTATTTTCGGCGAAATTGTATACAGCCCAGGTCCGGTTCGGCGCGACCCGAGTCTGCGGAAGAAGTAAGACTAAGATACTACCCAGAGAAGTGATATATAGACTTAACCCGTCCTGAGGCTCGTGTAGGCCTCTAAATGGCATTTGAAAGAGGGAAAAAGTGTACTAAGGTTTGGAAAATTTTTAAATAAATTATAAAAAAATTGAACGTAAATTTGAACGTAAATTTCGTTCAAACTCGTCTATTTTTTGAGTTTCCGTTCAGTTCAAACTCGTTTATAAAATAGTGAGCGAAATTCAGTTCAAAGTTCACAAATAGTGAGCGAAACTCGTGAGTTTTCGTTCAGTGAGCGCGTTCATACCAAACACTGTTTCTGATAACGTATTGGTTTTAACGCCCAACAGGTACTGCTAGTATACGGCATTATTCTCTGTTAACGTAATAGCTCTATCTAAGAAACTGATGCACGAATTTTCATAAAATTTCAGTTTCATTTAGTCTTTGAAATAAATAAGTATTCTTTAGATTTTGGAATAAATCGCTTAACATGTAACACTGCTATGCGGAATAATTCATGATTATTACAATAGCTCTATCTCTCGATATAATGCACAAAAATCCATCAAACTTATGATACAGATAGTCTATCATAAACATGAGTATTACTTATTTTTGGGAGTAAGTAGCACAACAGGTGACGCTACTATGTGGCATTACTGATGATTATCGCAATATCTCTATCTCAAGAACTAATGCACGAATTCTCATGAAACTTCAAATACAGGTGGACCGAGATATAAATTTGTATTCAATAGTTTTTAGAATAAACTGCCCACCATGTTGCACTGGTATGTGGCATTATTTATAATTATCGCAACAGGTCTATAATAAGAGCTAATCCACGAATTTTTATTAAACTTATATTCAGTTAGTCTCTGATATATATTAATTTTATTTAGTTTTTTGAGTAAATTGCTTTAATAAAGGCGCTTCGTTCCAGATTTTTTTTTTTTAACATTTCTTTAAGGATTCTATCTCAAATATTTTCATCATATTTCAGCTACAATTAGAAATGAGTTGTTAGAAAAAAGCAGACAAATATATTGACAAAATTTAAATATAATAGAAACTATTTAGAACTTTATTTCAACGCCTATATTTTACCATTTAAATAAAGCAATTAAATGCGCCATTTTTGCCATTCCTAATTTTAATATCATCTAAACCTTCATTATAAAAGAAACATGTCACAAAAGAAACTTGTCTGTATTTCACAAAGAATGTGCCAAATTGAAAAAAAAAAAAAAAAAAAAAAAAAAAAAAAAAAAAAAACTACAGAGTTAAATCAGGGGACATCGATAATATACCTTCTTCATTTCAAGAATTTTTGCGTTGGAAATATATTTTACATTTAAGAAATAATTTCACTATAAATATGATCAATTTTGACAGTTTTACCTTTAATTTTGAAACAATGCATTATTAAATATATCTATATAATAAAAAATTGTTTTAAACGCTTTAATGAGCAACTCAACTGAGAACGGAATTTTAGTAATTCCAAATTATGAAGAAGTACATTGAATATATAATGCAGAATTTCATCTTTGCACACAAAAAACAGGTTAGATCAAATGAAACATGCGTAGAAAAACACGCTTTGATGAATTAATAGGTTGATATTAAACAATATGTTGAAAAGTCAATATAGAAATTATAAAAAGAAATGTTAAAATGAATCATCACTTAAACTATGTTTGCTCTTCACAACGTGATTTTTTTTCTAATTTATAAAAAAAAAAACGAAAAAAAAAATGTTTGAAATCTACATATCCGTCTAAAAATGGGAAAAATCTTTAAAAAAAATAAAAGAAAATAACATTATATACAATTAATTTCAAATTTGAAGTTTTTTTTTTTTTTGGTGTTTTCCTAATTTACACAATTAGAGTTGTGAAATATTGTATTTTTTATTTATTTATTTATTTGCTATTAAATGAGCTTAATATTATATATTTCAACTGCTTAGCAACATATTTTGTATTAATGTTTTTAAGTATTTAAAAAAATAACAAAAGTTAATTTTACTTTAACAGCAGGATGAAATAGGTTTTTTTACTTTCTTCTATCTTCAATAGAAGAAAGTATTGTAATCGAAATTTTTTTCGACTTCCGGTTTTCGACGGATTCACATGTTTTAGGGGTCAGAGATTCCAAAAAACATATTTTTACAAAATGTCTGTCCGTGTGTGTGTGTCTGTGTGTCAGTCTGTCTGTATGTCGCCATTCTACCATCAAAAAGTGTATGAAGTTATGCATAGAATTGAACCAAATTTTTTGTGAATGTTTTTGGCTGTGCAAGCAGGTCCTCCTTCAGTTTTGAAATATTCCGCCGAGAGGGGGCACTACAATCGCGATTTTTGTGCCATTTTCAATATTGTACCGACCAAAAGTATATGAAGTTATGCATCGAATTGAACCAAATTTTTTATGTAAGTGTATGGCTATGGCTAGTTGGTCCTCCCTGACTTTGAAAAAAAAAATCCGCCGGAAGGGGGCGCTGCAATCGTGATTTTTGTGCCATTTTCAATATTGTACCGAACAAAAGTACATGAAGTTGTGCATCGAATTGAACGAAATTTTTTATGTAAGTCTATGGCTATGGCTAGTTGGATCGCCCTGAATCCGAAAAAAATCCGCCGTATAGGTAGCGCTGCAATATCGAATTTTTTGCCATTTTCAATATTGCACCACATAAAAGTACATGAAGTTAGTTCTAGAACTGAACTAAACATTTTGTATATGATTATTTTTTGGTAAGGCAAGTAGGTCCTCCCTGAATTTGAAAAAAAAAAAAATCTGCTTATCATTCTAGTGTCCATCGGCTCATGCAGAGACGGAAATTCGTGTTTACTCCGATTAATTGACTGAAGTAGCAATTTAAGATGAAAATCAAAGTTGAGGTATTGAATTAAAATTATTAAAGCATTAAAATGAGTAACTATTTTTTTTTATATTAAAATGTATGTATGAGATAGAAGAAAGTTTTGGGATTGGCACATCCAACTAGTTTCCTTTCCGAAAAACATTTTTTTTAGCAATTTGAGATAAACAAAATAAGTGTTATTCTATTATTTGGATTGTTCTTAATCAAGGACAGAAAACGCAAATTCATAACAGACAAATAAAATAAAATAAAGAAAGAAAAAAAATAAAGAAAAAAAGTGAATTCTTTGTAATTGATTCCGGCAACTGCGCCAAGTTAATGCATTTTATGTAGAAATAAATTATTCCTGATTTTGAAGACCACTATTTAACGCTTTTAAAACAGTCTTTATAAAAAACATATGTTTCTGCTTTCATATTTAATTTTTGGTACTTGCTTATCCCATCGGTCACTTTCGCCAAATTGTACAAGAAGTCAAATTCTGTTCAAATTATACAAATTATCATAATATTTATTATAAAAAACGAAAGAAGACCAAATTACCAAAACATTTATAAAGATATAAATAAAAAATTGAATTAAATATCACTTGATACCGTAAAAACATGTGTTTCGTGTTTATTGTCAAGTGAATGTAATTTTAACGATCATGCATTATGATCGCAGATAGTTTGACTAATGCTATGTCCATGCGAATTTATCACATCTGTCACGCAGCTGAAAATCGATATACTAGTTGAACACCGTAATTTTCGAAAAGTTGGCTTCCCCTTATTTAATCGATGAGATATTTCCAAGAAAATGGGTCTCATTTTTCTGTTTTAAAATACTTGTAGTCAAAAAAATATAGTATTTGACAGACATGACAATCTCGAATGGAAATATCCTTTAACGTTTCGCAAATAGTATATTGATTCACTCCCATCCATGAAAATACTATCATAGATTCTCTGTAAGGGATAATCAGGTAGGACCTACTTATTCAATACATGTAAAAAAGTGAAAGTTACTTCATGTAAACCATCAGAAAATCATGTTGGATGTTTTAAATTCTACAGCTCTTAAACTTAGCCCAGCCGGAATCAAAAAGACACTGAAATTGGTGTGGCAATGTTTCACATATAATAAAAAAATGTTTTTTTTTTTATATATATATAACATCATTTTTAGTGGAGTAGTAAGGAGTAGAATTTAAATTTTGTATTTCAAAGAATTTTGTCGGAAACATATATTTAAAAAAAAAATGGATTGTAATTTAAAAACAGAAGGTAGAATCCGTCGAATTTGGACGAAAGAAAATGTTTAAAAAGGAACTGTTTCATTGATTTGTAACAAACTTTTAAAATTAGTTTTTAAAAAAGTGCACTTTATATTGGTGAGTCTAACTATTAAACAAACGATATTTAACCTAAAGTTAACAGAATACCATTTCTATAAAACTCAGTTGTAGAAATTGTTAAAATTAAACTTTAATTGTACATGTAAGCAGTAAAAAATAATAAAAGATTTTTTATGATAAAGTTATCAATTAAGGCTCTTAAGCTAGCATTCCAAAATGAAAAAAAAGCAGAATTTATTTTGCTTTGATAAGTCATAGAATTTTTGACCCTTGAAATGTAAATCCGATATCATTTTCAGCGTATCAAAATTTAAATATGCCTTTTCATAAATGTATTCACTTTTTTAACGATAATTTTGATAATTTTGAAGTCATTTTAATTTAAAACTTGAAATCTTGATACTGTTAATTGAAACATATATTAAAATATTTTTTAAAAGTATAAATGAAATTTTATAAATGGAACCAAAATTCGCCGGGTTTTATAAAATATTATATTCTTGATACAGCCGGTACTTTAATTTTCTTTTTTTTTACTTTAAATGAGAAAAAGCAACATAAATCTGCTTTTTTCGGTGTTTTCCTCTTTGCTTACGTAATATATGAATCTGTTATTTAGTAAGTAACGTCTAATCTACTATTTTCCATAGAGTAAAGAGAAATTAATACAGTGGAAGTATAATGTCTTGCAGTGACGCCAAAAATGTAACCATATAATCCGCTACATTAAATCCAATTAAGTACCAGCAATACCACATGCTTTGACACGCCTATCAATTGAAACTGGTATTTCTTTGTTTTTGTTTTTTAATGGTTAAACTGTTATTTAACGATGATTAAAATTTCGTTAAAAAATGGCGATTTGTGCTATTATTGGCATAAAAGGCAAATAGATCACATCACAGCCAAGAATTATTTGATAATTTTATCACATGTTTTTGAAATACCATATAGGAGCGTCATTTAAGATTTTGCTTGAAAAAATAACATTCTTTCGTTAATGTTTTAAAATCGTTTGCATCCTTAAATCTAGATTTTTTAATTAATATTTGTTATTTAAGTTTTCATACATGATTTTAAAAGAATATTTTCATTAATATATTTTACATATTTACATGGAATTATTAATATGTTGTTAGGTCATAAACCTTTTTCATCTATATTAAAGTATTAAAAAGTACTGAAAAAAAGAAAACTTTTAATAATACAATTGTTTGTTCGAATCAAATGTTTTCGATATTTTATTTTATTTTGACAGTTAATTATTTCTATTTTCCCAGTTTCAACTATTTTAAAAGCAAACATTTATTTGAGTAAATAATAATAGAGCAAAGACCATTTTAAAAATTTACTATTTCTTCTTAAAGTATGCTTCAGCTGCAATTAATTTCTTTCAATTCGTCTTATTAATAGAAAATGCTTTTCTTTGGGACATTAAAATTCGAGCGATGAATTGTTTCATATTGCAAATCTTTTTTGCGACGTACTTCACCTCCACCTACCTCATTCCTCCATGACTATTTTCCCTTTACTTTCAACAGAAATGGCTTACATCTGTTGCCACATTCAGAAAAAATGGAATTAAAGACTACGAAAAAATTCATATTTCAAGATTAAATTAATTTGCAGTTTTCAAATAAATTACATTTAAAAGGAATTTTTTTTACTCTATCCGACGGCGTAAAAATCGAAATTGTACGATGTTCAGAAGTTTAAAAATTTGCAGTAGCAAAAATTGCAAATCATAAATTGCATTTAAAATTACATATAATTGCCATTCGCAAAATGACGTATGTGTTACGCACAAGTACGTTTGGCCTTTTTAATATAGACAAAAGACTTAGAAATGCGTTTAACTCAAACAAAGCTGGACTACATTCTCTACATGACACAAAGAATCAAAAGATTATTCTTCAATAATCGTTGTCTATGTCATTTATTGCCGGCAAATGAGAGCAACTTCTCAATCTACGCGTATGTGGTATTTTCGGAAGGGAAAATGTGTGCTTTTAAACTTGCTGCCGATTTTTAGCCAGGGTATCTTGCACTAACCGTGCATCAAACCGCTTCCTTGCAACATGTAACTGGCTTTAAATATAACGTAAGTATAATAGCAAAAATCTATTGAAGAACATTACCATATTTACAGAATACATTTGAATGTAATTAAAATATTTACGGAATCAGAATTTGGAGAAATTAATCATTTTTCCCCTTTTGAACGAAGTTTTATGGTAATTTTAACCTAAATAGACTGTTATCAGGTGCAAAATCCTCTTTAATAAAAAGTTAATTGTTGATGACGACTGGCTTTCTTAATAATCATTGCATCCAATTGACCATAAAAATTGAAAAATTAGAAATTACTGAAGAAATTAATAGCTCGAAAAGTATATGTCAGAAAATTGTTAAGCAACCGGTGTTATAAATATAAAAAACAACTGTATTTTTCTTGATATAAATTTCAAATTTGATGATTACGCCATTTTTCAAGTATTGAGTTTCAAAAATTACCAGTTTTTACAATGGTAGAGTTACAATGCGGTAGAGAAACTTTCACGCGTTAAAATAATTATAAAGTGTCCTGACATGTATACTAGGTATAGCAAGAGTCACAAATTAGTTCACAAATAGTCGACTGTTCGCATTGTGCTGAAACTACTAGTCGGATTTCAAAGAGAAAAAGTGATGTATAATATTATTATATGAATACTGGATAAATTTTTCAATTTTTTTTCAACAAAATTACGAGTTCTATAATTTTTTTCTTCTTTTTCATTGAACATATTAATTAAGAATCGATTGAAATGTTTGAGTGACCACATCAGGATTTTTTCTTAATATACTACGAGATATGATCAATATTTTGTATTAGTATAAACCGGTGCAACATATAAAAAAAATTAAAAACACATTCCGGCGTGGGGGAGGGAAATCAAGTGCATTTGATACTAGTTTCAAGTCATCGCAGGGTACATAGAATAATGTAGAATATATTAATCCCTGAATCATAACTGATTGTTATCGTTAACTTAAAAAAATATGTAAAAGAAGCAATAATAATTATTTTTTTCACTGTTTTTAGAAAATGATTAGCAATCTAATTCTCTCACTGTCTAAGAAGATGTAAGGTAAATATACCAGTAGTGGGCCACTTAAGGACATTTATCTAATTATTATTAAAGTATTAGTGATTTTCAAAAAAATATTTTTTTAGCCTAGTCCTTACCTTTATCTAATATAAACATTCAAATTTTTAAAATATATTCTGTAGAAAAAAAAATGTTACCATCCTCAATGCTCCAGTAGTGGGACAAGTAAATTTCTGATGCTCCACTAGGAGCCCCCTTGAAGTGGGCTTCTCCATTCTTGAGTTTAATGCATACTGTATAGAAGTTATAACTTATTTTACATATTTACACTTAAATATACACAATAATGAAATCACATTTAGAAGTTTTGATGATTACGCAAAATAATTTCAGCTTCAATTTTGTTTTTTCGTATAGTCTGTAAAAACACCCTTCTAGCTCAAAGACTATGAGAATAATGAAGTTGTTCCTTTGCATGATAACAGATAAGGGTTCCAGCCAATCAGAAATTAGTTTGTTATCTGACAAGGGTGACTAGAAAACTTGCTTGTTCAACTTGCAAAACTGGTGGCCCACTATTGGTACATGGCCCACTAATGGTACATGGCCCACTAATGGTACATGGCCCACTAATGGTACACTTACCCTATATTTAATGAAAGTTTCAAATTTCTACACTGTGTACACAATATCAAAAAGTTATAAAGCTATTCTAAGGAGAAGAAGGGAGGTTTTACGAGTTGCGTATGTTACTGAAAGCAAGTGTTCAATATTATGTACAGTTTAGGAATGGAGCTATGATGTTAGCGCTATAAAAAATTAACGACAGAAACCACCAAAATAAACTGTAAAACAAAATCATTATACGCTATCAGCAAGCCTTTATTTGGCTAACAGATTAAAAAAAAAATTCTTAAATTATTATTCTAATATCGACAGAAAATAGTTGTTTTTTTAATGTTAAGTTTTTAAAACTAAATTAATGATATGCGTTTTAAAAATAGATTTTGTAATGAATGAAAAAATACTTCAATTAATTCCAAAGCACTAAAACACGTGGACTTAAAAACTATACGAATTTTCAATATAATATCTAACAGCTAGCCTATATACCGTAATGTAATAAGCAAAACTTAACTAGTTGCAAATAATCTAATATCAGTATTAAATTCTCTGTTTTGTTATGCCCTAAGTACATCAGATTCTGCGTGTTAAACAACTTACGCAACCAATCAACCTAATTACATCTACGGTGAAAACAATGAATATTATAGATTTTTTTAACATAAGAAAAATGTTTTTTGTAGTTAAAGATAACAATGAGCTATGAATTCAATGTTTATATATTCCGCAATATTCTATGTACCCTGCGATGATGTGAAACTAATATCAAATGCACTTGATTTATAAATAAATGTGAGATTGGTGCGAGACACTCCCCCTCCCCGAAATATGTTTTAAACTTTTTCTTATATGTTACACTAAACGTAGAAAGTTCAAATTCATATAAAATATGGATCATTTTTCGTAGTATTTTAGACATAAAAGTTAAGATTGTCACTCAAATATATTAATCGATTCTAAATTAAAATGTTCAATTAAAAAGAAAAAAATCTTATAGAACTCGCACTTTTGCTGAAACAATTCTGATAAAATTATCTAGTATCCATATAATAATATTATATGTAAATTTTTTCCGTTGAAATCCGACTAGTAAATTCAATAGGTAGGCACAATGCACCCCTTTTTAATATGGACATTGGGGTCATAAGCTCCCCCCCCCTATGGACTTGACATATAAGCTTCAAGCTGGGCAGAAATGCGTTTGTTTTATAGGGTATCGATTCTTGTGGAACTCGACGTGGTTGCGTCAAGGGCATATTTTACTAAGAAAAATGGCCATACTCTTTTATACAAATATATAAAAAATGAAAAAGTAATTAAGAGATAGGTATGCTAATTATTGGAAAGCCATATTGTATAAATATATATGTATATAGAAAAAAGAGAAGTCAATATGTGTCATTGCAAAAATTACAGCACTTATTATTCTTTTTTCTTTTTTTTTCTTTTGTGATGACCAAAGATGTGACGCTCAAATAAAAACATGTAACCTATGGGCATTTTATTCATGATATGTCGTATTTTTACTCAATAACGGCAATTCTATATTCTGAACATCATCTTTTATTGGAATTATAAGCGTTCACCTCTGGAAAGTGTCACTCGGTAGATCGCAGTAATAACATTTTGTGCGTCTCTTGAAGGGCGGAAAAAAGCAACCATTTTAGAAGAAAAACTCTAAAAATCTCACTTATATATCCTATCGAATGATTATGCCATTTTCAAATATTGAATTTAAAAAATCCCTAACTTTTACAATAGAATGCGATAGCGAAACCTTTATGCTTAAAAAGATAATGATAAAAGTTATGCGTCCTGAAACATGCATTGGCTACAGCGGGAGTTACAAAATAATAGTAGCCTCATAATTCTGCTAAATTAGAGAGAGGTAACAAAGAGGTAAAGGCAAAGAGGTAGATATGCTAATTAATGAAAATTCATATTTTACTAGTATTAAAAAATGCTCTGACGAGCGCCAAAAAAGGTTAGTATGTTTTAAAGTATGAAAAAGTGTTTGACAAGAGCTTCTAATTGAGAATGAGAAAGAACAAGGGGTCCTTTCTTGGCTGCAATTCACTGTCAATGCCAAATTTGAAAAAAACATATTTGCGCTTTTTCCATATAAAAGAAATTTGCGTAAAACTTTCTATCTTTACTTTTCAGTAAAACTTTCAATCGTGCTTTACGTGTTAACTGCATTGTTGACTCTGCACTGTAACTGCACTACAAATCAGTTTTCTGTGCTGTTTTACACTGCGACAGTTTATGGTAGGACTGCGTGAATGTGATACGCTGCAGGCAGTGTTGAATGCAAGAGGTGGGCCGGGGGGACATTCCCTCCCTAAAGTATCAAATGCTCCCCCCCCAATAAAATTTAGATTTTGTGTTTTTAATGGTAAAAAAGTATAATCCCCTTAGAACTTGCAGGGCTATCGTGTCCCCCCCGAAACCACAGAAGACCCTCCTGGAGAAAAGTGTCTGAATTCAACACTGGCTGCGGGAACTATGGTTTCTGGCCCTATTTTGCTTTACATTCATGTTTAATCACGTGGTGTCTTTTCTAATTATGCCTTTACACTACAAAATTTTATCGTAACAGTGGCTGATTTCTTTTATATGGAAAAAGCGCAAATATTATTTTTTTCAATTTTGGCATTGACAGTGAATTGCAGCCAAGAAGGGACCCCTTGTTCTTTCTCATTCTCAATTAGAAGCTCTTGTCAAACACCTTTTTCATACTTTAAAACATATTAAACTTTTTTGGTGCTCGTCAGAGCATTTTTTAATACTAGTTATTTAAATTTTTTGATAATTATATATTGAATATAAGAAAACCTCAGTTGCTTTTAAATATTCCCAGTACTTTTTCTTAATTCGCTCAATATTGAACTATTTAATCAATGGACAAAAAACGTGAAAAAATGAAATTAAATTAAATTTATTCGTACAGAAATTGACAGATTTAATTAATTTTAGATAATACATATTTTGAAGAAAATAATGCGAATAGAAATTTTTATTCTTTTCGCATAGGATTCGTGGCATTCTTATCTACTTGTTTTAAAAATCAGATGTTATAAATATGAAATATTTCCGCTATTAGCGCGATTTTTGTGATGATGGCACCCAAAGGTCACTAAACATAATTTTGTTTTCAATGCACATAAAAACGAATTTTTCCATTTAAGTTTAAAAAAAAATAAGTGAAATATTTTTATTTCTCCTTCCTGATATCTATTGGAATAGCTTACTCCAAACATTGAATAATATTCTAGGACTTTTTCAGGAAAATTATTGGTTAAATTATCTTCCTTGGAGAAAGTCGCTCGAAATACAGCCTTAATAGATTTGCGCCAAACCAAGGATGAAAATATACTGAAAATTCATTTCTAGTATTATTTGTAAAATTGACATTGATATCACCAGCTGTAATTAAATTTCATATAATATACAGTAGAACCTCAGTTCACGATCATAATCCATTCTCGTATCTGACTTTCTATATGTGATATAAAATTTTTAGGCGCTCTATCCAAGAACTAATGCATGGGATAAAAAAAAAAAAAATTATATTCAGGTAATCCCTGATATAAATTGATGCTGTTTACTGTTTACATTTTGATTTAAATCGTTCAACAGATGGCTTAACCGTGTTGCATTTTTCATTATTTTCGCAATAGTTCTGTCTCGAGTGTTAGAGTTATTTGTAATTCATCTTTGAAATGTGGCATCACATAAGTGTAACTATAGAAACGAAAATCGTCTGTGTTTTTAGTTTTGTTGTTGTTTTGATTTGCTAAGAGTAAGCAACGCTTTCGCTATGTCAAAGTCATTGACTTTGTTAGCAGAAAATCCACACATTTGTTCAATGTGTAAAGGCAATCACATTTTAATGAGATGTTCCCAATTCTTAAATTTACCTGCAAAAAAAAGGTTTAATATTGTTAAAATGAAAAAATTATGCTTCAACTGTTTATCATCAGTTCATAACATTAGCCAGTGCAAAAGTTTAAGCACGTGCAGAAAATGCAACAAACGTCATCACACACTGATCCACCTGGAACGCGGTGAGGAAAATATTGATACTAATCAGACTATAGCAATCCAAGATGAAAATAATATTAGTAGTAATTTATCGCCAACCGCAAACGCATTTACTCCTCATAGTTACACAAATAATCCGATGTCTGTTACCGCTTTGGGTGAAAATACACATTCATTTGATAACACGCATTCAACTATTAACAATACTGTAATGAGTATGATGTCCTCTTCTAGTAAACAAGTACTGCTTTCAACTGCGATAATATATGTACAAAATGCTAGACGAGAATTAGTTCCTCTTAGAGCATTGTTAGATTCAGGATCGCAAAATAACTTTATAACGAAGGAATGTTCTGAGTTATTGTTCTTGAAAGGAAGGAAAATAAACGTATCAGTTTCAGGGCTAAATGGTTCAGTTATGAATATAAAGGAAAGTATTATAACAACCATAGCAAATAAAAACAGGAGTTTTAATGAAACATTGCAATTTTTTGTTGTTCCTAAAATTACGCGCATAACACCAGCTACATATCTAAACATCATGCCTATTAAGCATTTACAAACTTTTCAGTTAGCTGATCCACAATTTGATAAACCAGGTCCAATACATGTTTTATTATCAAACGAAGTATTTTTTAAATTAATCGGACAAAATAAAATAAATATGCAAAATTTGGTTTTTCAAGAAACTGTTTTTGGCTATGTTGCCAGTGGTTCTACGTCTATTCCACAACAAAATTTTTATAATTATTGTGGTCTTGTTCGATCTGTGGATGATTTATCCAACACTATGCAAAAATTTTGGGAAATTGAAGCGGTTCATGATAAAAGCCCAATAAAAATTAAAGAAGAGCAGTATGGTGAGGAACATTTCCTGCGTACACATACTAGAAGAGATAGAAGAGATGATGAAGAAGTAATTGTGGAAAATTCTGAAATGGGTAGTTTGCTGTTGCAAACAAATCGTGAAAAGAAAATTGCTCAATCTATAGATCGAAATGGAAAAAGTCTCTATTCATTTGAATCAAATAACAAGAAAACTATCGATAAGTTTCAAAATATGAACGTGAATAGTTCATTACCACAAACAAATCCTGAAACGGAAATCATATTATCTTTAGAACGAAATGAACAGAATATTTATTCTTTTGTTTTAAATGAAAAGAAAAGTATCCAGTATCAAAATACAAATATGGACAGATCATTGTTGATAGCAAATCGTTTAACGGAAAATAAATCACCTTTAAGAAGTAATGAAGCAAGTACTTTTTCACATACATTAAATGAAAAGAAAATTGACCATAAGTATCTGAATTCAAATTCCGATGAAATACAAGGAGAAGCACCAGTTCAACATCAGGTTGATGATAATAAAATGTTTATTGACGGTAAGGTTGAGCCTTTTGATAATTATACAGTGGGTGATGCAAGTAAACAACATGAATTACCTAATCTTCTCAATACAAACATCCTACAAGCAGCAGTTGTATCGAAGATTGATTCTGGAAAGAATACTGAAATTATCACGCCTAAGAAAATGATCGCTCATGGAGAAAAAATTCAACATATTCAAACCAACGATATTCAAAATAAAGGCAATATTAGTAAAAAATCTCCAGTAGGAATTCAAGCCGACAAAATTTCGCATTCGCCTGTGATATCTTCTCCGAAAAATTCTCAACCTGAATTCAAAGTACCGACCCCTCCGAATCCAAAAACACCATCACCAATGGATTCGAATCTCAAGACACCCTTAACAAGACAGTTGCAAAATTCTGGGGAGCCACAGGTTGATATAGAAGGTTCAAATTCTGCTCTTTTCAAAGCTGATTCTTCTTCTCCAGGATTTGCCTATACTACTCAACTAATGTACCCAATGAATGCTGTAAATACCATCAAACATCCAGCAGACCTTGTGATTCGAGGACTATCCTTTGACAAATTAATTGATTATGAACTTTGGTGGCATGGCCCTCTCTTCTTGAGAGAAAGAGACAGTGAATCCAAACACAGCATTGATTTAGAACAAGTGAAAAACAATATAGACTTTTCATCAGAATTAAAATTGAAAAGCAGTACAGCATTATTGAGTTTAAATTCTAGTGAATTTGTAAATGAAATTTTAAGTATTAGCAATAATTACACTAAAATATTACGTATTTTAAGTTATATTTTCAGGTTCTTAGATAACACAAGAAAATTAGATGAAAAAAGAAAGGGACACGTAAGTATGGAAGAATTATCACGAGCAGAAATATTTTTAATTCGGGAAATCCAAAAACTTGAATTTAAGGCAGAATATACTGCATTGTTAGAAGGTAAGCAAATTTCTAAAAAAAGTAAATTGCGATTGTTAAACCCCTTTTTAGATGCAGATAATGTGCTAAGAGTAGGAGGGCGTTTAGATAATGCAGACCTAAGGTTTGCTCAAAAACATCAATATATTCTGCCAGCTAAGGATAAATTGTGTAGCCTAATTGCAATTTACTATCATAAAAAACATCTTCATATAGGTGCACAAGCATTGTTATGCTACTTGAGGCAAAAATACTGGCCGCTACGGGGAAGAAATTTAGCTAGAAAAATAACGCATGAGTGTGTAACTTGTAGTAAAAGCAACCCCATAACCATACAACAAATCATGGATTCCCTACCCACTGAGAGAGTACGTCCTAGCGCACCATTTAATTATGTGGGAACAGATTTTGGTGGCCCCTTTTTCATAAAATATAAGGGACAGAGAAAGGGAATTCTTAATAAAGTGTATTTGGCAGTCTTTGTTTGCTTTGTAACTAAAGCACTGCATCTCGAACTAGTGTCAGAATTGACTACAGATGCATTCATTGCCACCTTAAAAAGGTTCATTGCTAGGCGCGGAAGGTGCGCAGTAATCTTTTCAGATAATGCAAAAAATTTTGTTGGTGCTAACGCCGAGTTACAGAGACTCCATAATTTACTAAGACATCCTGAGGAGAAGTTAGCGAATTACTTGTCAGAAGAGAATATTATTTGGAAATTTATTCCACCCAGGGCACCTAATTTTGGCGGGTTGTGGGAGACAGGAATAAAATCGGTAAAATATCATCTAAAGCGAACGGTAGGTAATGCAAGTCTAACGTTCGAAGAATTATTAACTGTAATTGCTAAAATAGAGTCTATATTAAATTCACGGCCAATCACTCCATTGTCTTCAGAAGTGAATGATTTGGAGGCCTTAACACCAGGCCATTTCTTAATCGGAAGGCCTATGACAGCCATCGTTGAACCAGAATTAATTAATGTTAACGAAAATAGACTCTCTAGATGGCATAGAATTTCAAAATACATTCAATTGATATGGAATCGTTGGAATAAGGAATATTTAAATACGCTCCAACAACGCTCCAAGTGGCAGTTTGAAAAAAATAATGTTAGCATAGGAACCCTAGTGTTGATAAAGGAAGATGACCTCCCTACAAATAAATACTTACTAGGACGCATTATAAATATTTTCCCTGGTGCAGATGGGAAGATTAGGGTCGTCGAAGTTAAAACCGCTAGGGGAATACTTAAAAGAAGTATTTCAAAAATTGCGTTATTGCCACAACAAGTCTCGGAAAATTTATTACGAAATGTAAAAAAAAAAAAAAAGGGTTTTGTTATGTATTTTTATTTTTAGTTTTCCTATTATTGTATGTTCATAATTGTATTTTTCATGTCAAAAGAAAATTGTTGTATTGTATCATATTACTTAAGCATTTGTAATGTTAATATTTTGTACTGTATAATTTATTGAAGTTGACCCTTCAATGTCGGGGGGTATGTTAGAGTTATTTGTAATTCATCTTTGAAATGTGGCATCACATAAGTGTAACTATAGAAACGAAAATCGTCTGTGTTTTTAGTTTTGTTGTTGTTTTGATTTGCTAAGAGTAAGCAACGCTTTCGCTATGACAAAAAATAAAGGATACAGTCTACTAAAGTATGTGAGTTTATTAATTAAGTTAATACGCATCGCCGCATCACACATCGAGAATTAACGCACGGATTTTCATCAAACTTCAAATTCAGTTAATCTTTATATGAATTGGCTTTGTTTATGTTTTGGTTTCAATAACCAAACACATGGCGCTGCTATGTTGAATTGTTCTGATCACCACAATATATCTATCGCAGTAATTAATGCACAAATTTTCATCAAACTTGAGATTTAGGCACACTTTGATTTATATTATTGCTCATTGCGTGTTTTGGGTAAATCTCCCAACAAGTCTTGCATATATGCTGTATTTTTCCCGATATCCGCAACAGTCCTATTTCAAATTTCAAAAACTAATCTTCGGAATTTCATGCCTTTAGAATCCTCACGGTGAGCATATGATTGTCATTTGACTTAGGCACTGTAATAATGAATTTTGACTCATTAAATGCATGAGATAGAAAATAGTTTTGGGGTTGCCACATCCGACTAGTTTTTTATAATCGGAGTAATCGA
Organism: Maratus speculifer; assembly: GCA_964019185.1. Taxonomy (NCBI): domain Eukaryota; kingdom Metazoa; phylum Arthropoda; class Arachnida; order Araneae; family Salticidae; genus Maratus; species Maratus speculifer. The sequence continues at coordinate 20,608,286 of OZ025298.1, forward strand.
TGGTTCATCTACACTGTATTGTTTAGCCATTTTGATTACACTATCATCGTTCTTAAGTTTTGTCACTACTTCTTTTCATAATTGATCAGTAATTCGCTTAAGCTTCTTACTACTGCTATCACTAAACGCTTTTTCATTCTTAAAAGTCATAAAAAAGACTAAAAATTTCGCAAAACTGATTAAAATTAAAACAATAAGTTACTTTTTTTACTGTACTGAAGGTCACAAAGCACTCTGATACGCGCACTTTACTTCAAACTTGACTTATAACAAGAGTTATGTGAGGGTTTCCAACTGAACTATTCGACAGCTTTGGTCCCGAATCGAGTTATCCTACGCCGAAAGAGTAAAATTTTGATCACTCAAGATGGTCATAAACCGAGCTTGTCAAAAACACAGGCAGCCGTAAACCAAGGTTTCACTGTTTTTTGACCGATAAGTTTGCAAATATGGCATTTTTTATATATTCAGTGGCGATTATCATTATGCAACTTGGCGATTTAGCCGATTAAATTTGCAATTTTAAAATAGCGTTTGTTAATAACGGAAAATTAAGAATTTCTATTAGAAAAATTAGGATAATTACTATAAGTTTTATGCACAGTTTTAAGTAAACTCTGATTTTTTTTCCATAATTTTAAATTTAGTACATTTGGAAATGGAAGGGAGAGGGAAAGTATATCTTTGCAATGCTTTTTCGGCAATATCTCAAGCAAAAATACTTTTAAATGCCAATAATTGCTGATCATAAATGTTACATTCACTTCACACCATCACAAAAGTTTTTTGCATCACCATGTGTTTTTTCATTTGATGCTTTCTTGGCACAGATGCCATATATGCACGACATTGTGCAATATTCTTCTGATGCTAATTTCGCAAAAGCGTAGTTGCATGTATATATATTGTATGTATATATATATTCAATTGCATGTATATATATATTAAGGTACTACTTAGTTATCCCGTCAATCAATTTCGCCAAACTATACAAATTGCCAAACTCATAGCGAAATTATACTTATAGACATAATTTTCATTTTAAATAATAAAAATTATTTGGAGAATCTTAATAAAAAATACAAATAAAAAGTCGAAATAAAAATCCCTTAATGGCGTTTTAAACACGTGCATCGTATTTAATGTCATTGGATGCGACATTCACGATCATCCATTATTGGCATATAATATTATAGTTTGGCGATGGTTTTTTGGTCGACGGGATAACCAAGTAGTACCTCTATTAACTATTTTCTATTATTTTCAAAAGAAAGTAATAATGACTAAAAACCGGTGATAATTGATAAACCTTCGAGCAAAAAATTATCGCCAAATTATAAAATTAAATGCCAATAACGGATTATCATAAATGTTACATTCAGTTTACATTAAATAGGTTACCCATGTTTGTTATGCCATAATGTGATTTTGAATTCAACTTTTTATTTGTACTTTTATTGATGTTTTATTAATTTATATCTTCTTTTGTTATTTAAAATAAAAATTATGCCAATATGAATTACATGGTGAATAAATTGATGATTTGTACAATTAGTCGAAATTGGTCAACGTGATAATCAAGTAGTATTGAAAAATTTAATTAATAACATCAGAATGAAATGATTTATAAAATTTAACAAAATTCAATAAAGGTAAATAAATATATATTTTTAATACATATTAGCCCGGTTATCATATCAGAGAAAATAACAAAATTTTCGTGCCAATTAGGTACCCTAACGCGTATTTTACATCACATAACTATTTAAAATCAATTGAATGCTATTTAAGATAAGGATAGAATGTGAAGTTTTTGTTTTACTCTATATCTTTTCCTTATGTAAATTAGAACGTTATATGATCATAATTAAAAAATCTTACATTTAGTTCCTGAAAAGAAATTTTGGTTTTCCCAGATACTTTTTTCCGATGTACTTGTTTTTTTCCCCATTTCTTCTACTACTAAAATTAAAAATGTTAGGACACTCGAGAAAATCATCCCATGGTCATATAAAATGCATGTTATTTGAAAAATTTACCATGGATTCAAACAAACAAAAAAAAAAATAACACTGCGTTTACAACTTTATTATTTAAAGAACTGAAACTAAAAGCTTCGCAATAAAAATAAATAACCATGTTTTTCACGTGATTTGTTTAATTTGAATGAATTGTGATACATACATGACAATTTTTATATTAAATTTGGTGGCAATGAATTAAAAAAAACTACAATCGCAATAGCAAAAGACGATATTCAATTGGAGAACATAATACATAAGACATAAATTTGATTTTCTCAGAAACCATCAGACATACAAGGATGAAAAAAACTGTTCTAAGTTTTATCAAGACGATAAAAATAAACCAAAAACGAAGTTAATCCATCCATAATAACGTTAGCTATTGCTTGTTGAATTTTTCGTCTTCTTTTTTTCGCTAAAAGTTAAATAAAAAACTACAGTAAACTGCGATATTTTTTTAAATGCTATCATTTTATTCGTCTCGTCGAGTTCTATCTTCTGAAAACAAAATCACTGTCGTATGTCAACTGATTCGCCAGAAATTTCAAAAAGACGCTCGCATTTTCTATTTCTTAAACATATTATATCAAACGCTACCGCGTTTGCTATGATAAATATATATATTGGGAAAAGAGAAGTCAATATGCGTCTATATAAAAATTATTTTATTTATTTATTTACTTATTTATTGTAATTTTTTATGATTTTTTTTTTTTTTTTGGTCTGATGACCAAACATGTGGCGCTCAAATAAAAATGCGTGTATCTATTGACATTTATTCATGATATGACGGCTTCTTACTTCATAATGGAAATATTGTACTCTGAATATAATCTTTGCCTGAGATTATATCCTTAATGTTTATCGCTGGAAATTGCCGCTCGGCAAGCCGCAATAATTATAATTAATTTTTATGTTGACGCGCGGGAAAAAGCATTCATTTTAGAAGACTTTATGATAACGTTTATGATAACTTCAAAGAAATTTCGTCAGATAAGCAATCAAAATGTTAACTCGTAAGTATACGCTTATAAGTAAATTTTACCTCAATCACATTTTTTCTTCGAATTAAAGTATTATTTTTAGGACACTTCAGAACTGCGTTGTAACTTTCTAAATCAAAGCTTAGATGGAGTATGGTAAGGAATATATTGTCTTTGTTTTCTAGGAGGGGAGAAATATACTTCTTGCGATTAAATAAATCCACGCGTGTACAAACATTTCAAGTTGTTAAGATGGAGTAATGATTATCTCTCAAGCATGCATATAAAAATAAACCAGGGTTCTTAAAGACTAAGTTAAAAACTGAATGATTACAAATTCGCGATTTTTAAAGCTATCTTTACTTTATAAAAATTTCAATTGCTACGAATATCTTAAGATGTTGAAAATTTAACACGAGAAAATGTATTTCCAAAGTGATATTTTCTTATTGCTGTCGGCTTGCAACTGTCTGTATTTTTTTCAGATGGATTCAATTTAATAACTGAACAATGTATGCGACATATGAAGGAAGGACTTTGCGTTACTTATAGTACCAGACCAGTACTGATAGTCTTCGGAGAGGAACCTGTAAAGGTTTGTATATAAAATAGAACAACTAAAACATTTTTTTATACCAAGTAAAATCTCATACGCAAGTGTAGTTGTATAATAAGCGTTTTTAATCAAGAAATAATTGATGTGATCTAAATATCAGCTATCCCTAGTAGCAAACCAATATTGGTCCAACATTGCGCCAATATTTCATTAATTGTAAATGTTGCCAATAAAACTTCAATATTGCTCCAATATTGGGATGTTTACATTTTGCTCTTATTTAGCCAATATTTGCAGCCAATATTATGCCAATATTGGAGTTTCATTGGAACTATTGCCAATAAAATTCCAATATTGTACAAATGTTGGCGTTAAATTGAAAATATTTCCAATGAAATCCCAATATTTAACCAATATTTGCGTTTTATTGGCAATATTTCCAAATGAAACCTCAATATTGGCATAATATTGGCTGAAAATATTCGCTAAATAAGGGCAAAATGTAAACACCCCTATATTGGAGCAATATTTCATGCCAATATTGTTCCAATGTGCCAATATTGTTCCAAGATGTAGCCAAGCCAATATTGGTCCAATATTGTTTGGCTACTGGGGATTGCTTTACTGGCTTTAATCCCTATATTAGACACACCATAAATCAGCAAGTTTAGGGACATTATTAACATGTTAATTGTCGAATTGGGAGTGCAAATTTTGTCCAGATAGAAAAAGGTTGTAGAGATCCTAAAATTTATTATCTTGGTAAAGGAATTCATCCTAATAGTCTTTTAATTTCGAGACACTGAAAGTAAATGTTTTGCTTTTTCTTCAACTATTTAATTCTTTCACACATATTTGTATATTTAGTGTGCCTAGATTCATTCCAAATTCCAAATATTCATTACCAAAACAATAATATTTTATATCTAATACATTAATAATATGTATTACAGTTATTAATTACCTTAATTTATTTATAGCACAATTATTCTAATTTTTCAATAAATCACATATCTTCTAAATAAAAAGGTTTACATGAAAGGATCAGAGGCAGAGAACAAAAGACACGGAAAAAATGCATATTTCAAGGTGACTCATCACTCAAGTTAATGTTTTTTTTCCAAATTTTTTTAAAAACTTAATCTTAAGCAGCTTTAGTGATAGATGAGATTTCTGAAAATTATTAGAAAATGCCAAGTTTGGTCGAAAGATTATTGGTATCTCGAGAAATTCACACCGAAAATGAGTTCACATCACCAAATGAATTCATAGATTTGTCATTATTCTATACGTGATGCTTATTTGTTTCTTTTATATCAAAATACTTCTCAAATAAAAGGTTAATTTAATATTTTATGAGTTAAAAATTGACACATAATATTGTGAGTAATATTTTAACACTTTATACAAAACGGGATATGTATCTATACTAATAAAATCCGTGCGCCTCTGTCTGTCTGTCTGCTTGAAGCCGATTACAGTTCGCAACGCGGGCGAGTTGGAAGTCGCGAGAGGTGTCTTTCGATTCGAAAAATTCCGGGAAAGTCATTTCAGGCATTTTCGAGACCGTGGGACCAAAATTAAAAAAGTTATGAATTAAAAACCGGTCGCGAATCGGAACGAAAAACGTTTAATTTCCCAAACGGAGCTCAAACGGAGCTCTGAGGCAGAACACTGCGCCACCTTGCGGAGAACGACCTGAACTTTTCTCCTTTGGCTAAAAGAAGAAGCAGCCGAAAACCTCTTTTTTCTCCCGGGAAAACGACTTTTTCTTTCGTTTCGGTTCTGTGAAAAAGAACTAATTGGTAAAAAATGTTAAACATGGTTTATTTTCATACTTTTTCTTTTTGGTAGCATACACGAATATTGTGTAACCTAAGATTTACGCGATTAATACTAATTTGTGATAGTACAAACGGAAAACGAGCTGCCAAAATTATTTGTTAGTTATGTTGTTTGTGATATTAATGAAATTACTTATTTTTTTAATAGCAGTCTTTTGCAGTTTTTAATACCGAAACATTTTTTGCGCGTTTTTTCTTAAACCATCATACAGACAGTTTTTAAAGTAGATAAAACTGATTACATATTCAGAATCAGCGCAAACGTCTGCTTCTGATGAACCAAAAAATACGAGAAAATGTCTTATGGGCGCGCAGCGGCAACCGTGCAAAACCAAATATTTTTAACGGGACGATGGCGACCATGGCGCGTAGCACCGGTGGGTGGTAGGCTGGAGGGCCGCTTTTGCACGTTGGGCACGTAGCGCCCACTGTGCGAAATCACATATTTTTAACGGGATAATGGGCGCATAACAACCATAGCTCTTTAATTTACTTTTTTTGTGCTGGAGGATACGAACTCCAAGACTTGCTTATTAAATGAATTTTTTTGCTTATTATATACTGCTTAATATCGAGGTTCGTTTGGAAAAAGTGGCCCAGCTAGCGGGCGTAGCTCGCTAGTCTAATAAAAATACTAATAAAATCCGTGCGCCTCTGTCTGTCTGTCTGTCTGCTTGAAGCCGATTACAGTTCGCAACGCGGGCGAGTTGGAAGTCGCGAGAGGTGTCTTTCGATTGGAAAAATTCCGGGGAAGTCATTTCGGGCATTTTCGAGACCGTGGGACCAAAATTAAAAAAGTTATGAATTAAAAACCCCTTGGGAATCGGAAAGAAAAATATCTCAATTCCCAAACGGAGCTCCGAAGCAGAACACTGCGCCACCTTGCGGTGAAGGAATGAATTTTTCCCCTTTGTCTAAAAGAAGAAACAGCCGAAAACCTCCATTTCTACCGGCGCTAATTGCGTTTTTTCCCGCATCAATTTTTTTGACTTGGCGTAGAATATTTACCGTAGTTTTCGCTAAAATATTGAACTTAGAAATAAAACAGGACTATCGAAACTTTTTTTTGCGCGTTTTTTTCTTAAACCATCATGCAGACAGTTTTTAAAGTAGAAAAAAACTGATTACATATTCAGAATCTGCGTAAAAATCTGCTTCTGATGAACTAAAAAATACGAAAAAATGTCTTATGGGCGCGTAGTACCCACCGTGCAAAACCAAATATTTTTAACGGGACTATGGGCGCGAAGCGACCATAGCGCCGATCCACAATCTTTTTTTTTCAAGTGCACGTGGCTCACAGTGCGAAATCACATATTTTTAACGGGACCATAGCTCTTTAATTTACTTTTTTTTGTGCTTGAGGATTCGAACACCAAGACTTGCTTATTAAATGAATTTTTTTTGCTTATTATATACTGCTTAATACCGAGGTTCGTTTGAAAAAAGTGGCCCAGCTAGCGGGCGTAGCTCGCTAGTCTATACTAATAAAATCCGTGCGCCTCTGTCTGTCTGTCTGTCTGCTTGAAGCCGATTACAGTTCGCAACGCGGGCGAGTTGGAAGTCGCGAGAAGTCTTTCGATTCGAAAAGTTCCGGGAAAGTCATTTCGGGCATTTTCGAGACCGTGGGACCAAAATTAAAAAAGTTATGTATTAAAAACCGGTCGGGAATCGGAACGGAAAATGTCTTATTTCCCAAACAGGTCTCAAACGGAGCTCTGAGGCAGAACACTGCGCTACCTTGCGGTGAAGAACAGGAACTTTTCCCCTTTGGCTAAAAGAAGAAGCAGCCGAAAACCTATTTTTATCCCGTCAATTTGTCAAAGAATGTATAACAGAAAAAGAAGTAATTGGTAAAAAATATTAAACTCTTTTTATTTAATATGATAAGTACAACTATTTAAGCACAGCAAGATATGTTCCCTAAGAGGTAATAGTGTTGCTAATTAATATTTTGAGGATCTCAGATGTAACTGGCTATTCATATATTTATTTTGTATGTGATTATTAATCGTTGTAGCTCATTTTCATACTTTTTCTTTTTGGTAGCATACACGAATATTGTGTAACCTAAGATTTACGCGATTAATACTAATTTCTGTTAGTACAAACGGAAAACGAGCTGCCAAAATTATTTATTAGTTATGTTCTTTGTGATATTAATGAAATTACTTATTTTTTTTAATAGCAGTCTTTTGCAGTTTTTAATAAAGAAACTTTTTTTGCTCGTTTTTTCTTAAACCATCATGCAGACAGTTTTTAAAGTAGAAAAAAACTGATTACATATTCTGAATCTGCGTAAAAGTCTGCTTCTGATGATTCAAAAAATACGAGAAAATGTATTATGGACGCCCAGCGCCAACCGTGCAAAACCAAATATTTTTAACGGGACAATGGCGACCATGGCGCGTAGCGCCGGTGGGCCGGCTTCGCACGATGGGCCCGTACCGCCCACTGTGCGAAATCACATATTTTAACGGGATAATGGGCGCATAACAACCATAGCTCTTTAATTTACTTTTTTTGTGCTGAAGATTCGAACACCAAGACTTGCTTATTAAATGAATTTTTTTGTTTATTATATATTGCTTAATATCGAGGCTCGTTTGGAAAAAGTGGCCCAGCTAGCGGGCGTAGCTCGCTAGTTTTTAAAGAATTTTCGAAAACTAAGAAAACTAAGAAGCTTTCTTTTCGTGACAAAGGGTGCGTATGTATACCGTGTAATATATACCTATATTATACAACGGTAAAATTTAATTATTTGTAGGGATTAATCTCCGGAACTATTGAACCGATTTCAAAAGTAATGGTACCCAAATGATTGTGTCGTGTAAGGTGGGTGCAAGGCAAAAAACGTTCCAAAAATGCTATTTTTGTGTTACTGAAGAGCCAAAGAAACGCAAATTTCAACATTTTAATTACTTAGAATATAGAAATAGTTTCTAAGAACTTTTTCTAAAAAATATTATGTTTAAAACAGATAAAATTGCATAAAAGCGTTCTAAATTGCAATTTTAAGGCAATTTAGGGAAATAACGAACCGATTTAAGAATTGATGATGTCAAAATGATGGAGACAGTCCTTGCTTCAACATAGGCTACATCTTATGTCGGTGTTACTACCCAATAGTGGGTGAGAAAGATAAAAACGTTCTAAAAATTTACTTTTTGTGTTACTGAAGGGTCTAGAAAAATAAAAATTAGGCATGTTAATTACTTAAGAGATATAAATGATTTTTAGGAAAATTTCTTAACCTCCTGACTGCCGCCGGCTGATTTTTTCACACACTAAGCTGCAGGTTTCACTGCAACATAAGCAATATTTAAATTAGTATAATTCCACAAATAAAATCCACTTCTGAAAAATTAAGTTAGGATTCATGCTATCAAAGATTATACACCGATACTAATAACGTATTTTGCATCAGGTTGGAAAAAACATCTTTTTTTTAATATTTTTAATAAATTACAGAGAAAACAACATTACAATATTACCCTTTGACTAGGCAGTCAGGGGGTTAAGAAAAAGAACTTAAAAAATACCTAAAATGTGCTTAAATGCATTCTAAAAAACGCTCTAAATAGTGATTATTATGCAATCTTAGGAAGTACTAAATGAATTTAAAAAAATAATGTTATCCAAAAGATGGCGACAGCCGTTACCCTTATTCAGACTCTATTTAATACCGATGTCATTATCCTCGAAATTGCAAAAGGAAAAAAAAGTCCTAAATTGCAATTTTTTATTACAGAAGGATGTAGAATTAGAATATTTTGAATGGTAGTTATTTATAAGATATAATTTATCTCTAAGAACATTTCCTTTAAAAACATAAAATTTAAGATGACGGGAAATAAAGGAGATCCTTAAAAAAAAAAAAAAAAAAAAAAAAAAAAAAAACTTTCGAAATTGCACTTTTAAAGAATATTTAGGAAATAATAATCCGAATTCAAAAATAATGGTGCGAAAAAATGATGGTGACAGTCTTTGCTGCAAGATAGGCTATATTTTATGTCAGTGTAGGAGCAAAAAATTTCTAAAAATGCGATTTTTGTGTTATTGGGGGGAATCGATTAATTCAATTTGATATGGTAGTTACTTATTCGATAAAAAATATATTTAATAAAATTTCCTTAAAAAATCAAAAATTAAAAAGGATGAAAATGCGAGAAAAGCGTTCTACATACGCCGTAAATGCCTATTTGTGAGCAATCACAAATCAACAACGTAAAATATGGCATAGAAATTATATTTATAAGTAAATGCTCTCCCAGAAGAATTTTGAAAAAAAATAAGAAATCTAAAAAGGGTTAAAATGCGTGAATTTCAAAAATAAAGATTGCTAATTGATGGTGACAGTCCCTGCTTCAATATAGGCTATGTTTCATGTTGTTGTTAGTAATCACTTGGGGTCTGCAAGAGTAAAAAATGTTCCAAACTGCCGTTTAGTATAACTGAGGTGTCTAACGTATTAAAACTAGGCTTTATAGTTACTGTTAAATGCTTTTCAAGAACAGTCAAAGGTAATTTAGAAGTTTAAATGTTGTGAAGCTATTAAAAGAGTTATAGCAGTTCTAAAACATTGCTAAATTTCAATTTACATGCATTTTTACTATATAATAAATCGATTAGAAAATTAATTGTTGGGAATCAATGGCACCTATCTCTGATCCTACACAGGCTATATTTTATGCCGGAATGTCTATAGAAATATAGGAAATACCTAATCGGTTTCAAAAGTAATATTTGCAGTATCTGCTTCAACATAATCATTTTATGCTGGTGTCTCTATTCCCACAGAGACAGTAGACTTTAGAAAATAAGCTTGGAATTCATCACGATGGTTTATTTAAATATGCAAGTGCGTGATAATAAGATGTTTAAAAAAAAAGTCAAAAGTTCAAATGAATACTGAAATAAGCAAATAATTTGAGTATAAAAATTTCAAATTATTTTCTAAATTATCATTTATTTATAATTTATTTTAGATTTCTATTCTACCTAATGCAGTGGAATGATGTAGTTTAGCTGAACTGTGCCTTGAATATTATTTTTTGAATTATTCATAAAAGCATAATTTCCTATAATACAATTTAGACATACTGATAGTCCGGGAGCCGACCGTCGATTTACCTATGTATCGAGTAAGAGGACCGGACATACATCAAATAGTAGGTCCCAATGTGCACATTAAGAATATCACTGTCTGTCAGGTCCTATCCTGCCGGAACGCAAGGCAGCCGCACTTTTATGACGTCAATTTTGAGTGCTTACCTATGTATCGAGTACAAGGTCCAGACATACATCAAAACGTAGGTCTCAATTTGCACATTAAGAATATAACTGGCTTCCACATACATCAAAATGTAGGTTTCAATGTGCACATTAAGAATATCACTCGCTGCCAGGTCCTATCCTGCCGGAACCCGGTGGCAGCCGCACTTTTATGACGTCAAGTTTGAGTTGAAAAAAAATTTGAAATTCACTCTTTAAGCGCACATTTGTTTAGAACAATTTGCTTATCTATTTATTATTATTACTAGGTGCGTAACTAAGTTTCTGCGTTTTTTTATGAATAAAAAATGAAAAATTTCAAAAGAAATACATTTTTTTTAATTATCGTCCCTCGCTAGCTACACATTTCCGACATCTCTCTGATCATACATGAATAACACGACAATAAAATGACGCGTGTTTTGACAGAAACCATTTAACCAATCAATTTTGCACTTCTTCGAAATTAGCCAAGTGTATCACAACTAAGCCATTCGCCATCGACCAGAGCACGTGATAAGTGGAAGTGGCCAGGTCTGGCAAATGAAGCAGGTGTGGTAGCAGATCCAATATCAGAGTTTTGGTGGTGTCCTGAACGACGAAATTCGGTAGCCCGGAACTTCGTCGTTATGTAATATAACGACGTTTGTGTCTCGTGTCCCATTTTGGCCGTTGTTCAATGAATATATGCTTTAAGTTAATCGGTTGTTGGCGGTAAGGTGTAAAAAAATATATCTATGATATCTTCAAATCAAGGTTACTCATTCGAAAACATCAAGGTCGAGTAAATCATATTTCGAATATGTAATTATAAATAATCTATAAAAACATTCTAAATTCAAATGTCGTCTATTGAATAAATTCACAATGCATATCATAAGGGAAATCGAAACAAGTAAATTCTTAGCAGAGCTTTTCTATAACTAAAACATTTAATAAGATTTAAAATAAGTATTTACAGTCCTAATTACATTATTTACAAAATTCAAATCATTGGAAGACTTAATGCTCCACATTCATATCTGTTTTTTTAACTATAATAGTCGCATCTTATAACAAATTCGTTCTAATCAAAACCAAAAAATCGGCTGCATCCTGTTTACAAAAATCAGAGTGTTCTAAAAGTGGAAGTTGAAGTCAAGAAATTGCATAGCGCTTATTGCAATCTGACTGCAATTCTTTTTCTTCACACTCTCCACCTGAACTCTTACAGAGTTCATCAATAAAATTCTATTATGAAAATAAGTATTTTCATATCAGTGTTTTCAATAATCTAACACAATTTTCATATTAGTGGTTCAATAATCTGACACAATTTCAAAATTCAAATACAAATATCAATCTGAAATACAAAATATCAGTTAATTCTACACAAAATAATATAACAAAATCAATTAAATATAAACAAAAAAGTATAAAATTCAAACAATATATTAAATAAAAAATATTACCTGGAATTGACACAATAAAAATGACAATTTTTTTTTCAAACAGTTAATAAGCTTCAAATAATACTGCATTTAAATTAAGTAGAATAATTAAAAATAAAGAAAACTTTTAGAGTTCTAAAAGAGATAAAAAAGGAAGAAAGTCTATTAATGTTCATCAGTCCATAATCTCTAAGGGATACAAATGCTGGACATATCTTTTCAGCACTCCGTTGGCGGTTTTTATTTTATATGAGCGAATGTTGTTGTCTCTACCTGGAATCACTCTCTGAATTCTGCCAAGTTTCCAGAGAAATTTATTTTTTCTATCGCTTTCGATTAAGACAACATCACCCACTTTTAGTGGCGTATGTGAATTGGGATTTTTCTATGAATGGAATGTTCTTAAATCTAGAAGATATTATTTTTTCCACTTCGACCAAAGTTGTTTTAGTAGTAATGATTGATATCTTTTTATTTTGAGAAGTGCAGATCTTTTTGAACCATTTTCAATTGCATCGAAAAAGTTAATAGTAAGTGAAATTTCTTTACCAAAATTCAAAAAATCCATTGGAGTGAGAGGATGAGGTTCATCATATTCGTTATACACATCTGTTAAAGGATGCAAGTTGAGGATAGCTTCCACTTCAACCAGTAGTGTCAACATTTCTTCATAGCTCAATAGAGCTTTTTCAGTAATTTTTCGTAGACACTCATTGACTGATTTCACAAGTCTTTCATAGAAGTCTCCCCACCATGCAGCTCTTTCAATGATATTTTTCCAAACGATTCTTTGTCTTGCAAGAAATTTCAAGAAGAGATTGTTGGAAATGACGTCGTATAAACTATCGACTTCTTGTTTAGCTTTTTTAAATGTCTTCGCGTTATCTGAATAAATGATTTTACAATTTCGTCTTTGAGCTAAGAATCGTCTAAAAGCAAGGAGGAAAGAATCTGTAGTCATGTCAGTGACAAGTTCTAGATGCAAAGCTCTGGTAACGCCACAGGTGAATAAAACAATCTAAGATTTTTTAATTTCACCGAAGATTTTCACGTAAATAGGTCCCGCAAAATCTAAACCACAAAGTGAAAATGGGGGAGCTTCATTCATTCTATCTTTAGGTAGAGGGGCTGTGATTTGGTCTGCAGGTTTACAAAGATATTTTTGACAAACGAGGCTAAACGTATGATTTCTGATTCATCTATAAATGGAACAAAGTTGAATAGGGGTGAATTCTTTTCTACTGAATTATTATTTCTAAGAGACTCAAATTCTTCTTTAAAAAATTTCTTCTGTTCACTTCGTATTAAGAATTTTTCAGCTTCTAGTAATTCTTCAGTTGTTAGTGGGCTGATAAATTCAGTAGATTTTTTCAGCTTTATTACAAATCTTTTTACCCAAGCAGTTGTTCTTATTACTTTCTCCAAATTGATAAATTTTTCTATATAATTAGGATTTTTTATTTCTTCAGTTATACATTCGCACTGCAATATGTCATTGGTTTTTTCCTGTAATCTAATTCATCTTCATCAAGTATTTCTTTATCTTCAGATTTTGACCAAAATTCAGAGGGTAAACTAAGCCATTTTGGCCCAAGTAACCAAGTAGGATTATTGATGAATTTGGAGACTTTTGCTTCTCTTGAGACAAGGTCTGCGGGGTTGTCTGCCCCTGGGCAATCATGCCAATCAGAAGGGGATGTCAGCTTGCGAATTTCATCAACACGATTCCGCACAAATGGTTTGAATTTTTCAGGTAATCCTTTAATTCAAAAGTATGTAATTTTAGAGTCCGTCCAATAAATGCATGGAATTTTTAGATGTAGCGCCTTCAAAATGCTGCAGCTTAATTTAGCTGAACATAATGCAGCCATCAATTCCAGTCTTGGTAAAGTGAGAGTTTTTAAAGGAGCCACTCTGTTTTTAGAAGCCACTAAAATTGTTCGAATGTCCTTTTAAGAAGTATATACACGTAAATAGGCGATTGTGCCAAAGGCTATTGTACTTGCATCGGAAAATAAAGGCAACTGCAAATTGGCAACTTTCTCGTTTGAAAAAATAATGTCGAGGAATAGAAAATTCAGATATTTGAGGAATTTCACTACACCAGTCTTTCCAAAGAGAGGTTAAATCTTTTGGGATGGCCTCATCCCAATCTATGCCTAATGACCATAAATATTTTTTGCAGCAAACATTTTATTCTTAATGTGAATAGTCCTAAAAATCCAATAGGATCAAACACTCGACTCAAAACTTGAAAAATATACCTCTGTGTGTCAATTATTTTAGAAGCAAACGCTGTTAATTCACGAGTGTCAAAATACAAAAAATCATTTAGATTGTTCCATGCTATTCCTAAAACTTTGTAAGGAACATTTTCTGTTTCAGATGTTTCCAAATTATCACTGGATGTAATGTCATACTAGCTTCTTTAAAAATAGCTATAGACTCAAATGTAGTGGATAAGGCTTGCTCGACAGAAGATTGACTTCCAATTACATCATCTACATAAATAGTTTCATTTAAAAACTGAAGAGTTTCTGGATATTTTTGATATATTTCTTTAAGTGGTGCTTTATTGTGGCTACTAACAAGAATGGACTACAATTTACCCCAAATAAAACTCTACTAAATCTATATATTTGAGGAAGGTTACATTCATCAAAAGGGTCTTCTGAAAACAAAAATCGAGATACGTCTCTGTCCTCTTCATCTACTAATATTTGCAAAAATGCCTGTTTTATATCGATTGTAAAGGCAATTGGATTTAATCGAAATCGTAACAAAATATCAAAAACTTCTGGGTACAAATTAGGACCTAGGTGAAGACAGTTATTGAAAGATTGTGAATTTATATCATGAGCTGATGCATCAAACACAATCCTTAATTTAGTTGTTACGCGGTCTCTTCTTATCACTTCTCTGTGAGGTAAATAAAATTCAACATTCCCCTTATCTTCTGAATTAGGAATTAATTCTACGATTCTCTGTTTTAAATAATCATTTAATACATCTTTATATTAAAAAAAACTGAGGATTTCTTACGAATCTTCTATTTAATTTAACTAATCGAGATTCTGCAATTTTTCTGTTATCATCCAGACGCTCTTTCTCCAGTTTCCACGGCAATTTTACTTTATATCTTTTGTTTTCATATTTAATATCGCGTTCAAAAATTTTCAATATTTCATTTTCAAAAGGGTCAGAATCTTGTTTAATATTAATAAGTCCTGAAGTTTCAAAATACCAAAAATTTTTTTTATTTGATCAGAAATTAAGTGTCCTTCAATAATTACGTTTAAAATCAGTGAAGATTGGTTTTTGCTTTTTCTACCTTGGAGGCACCAGCCAAAGATGGTTTCAACAGCAGCAAGATTTTTGTTTAAACTTTTTATATTACCTGTTACTATATCATAGTAATAATCGACTCTTATTAGAAGGGAGATGGTGTCTTGACATTGTGGTGATCAGCAAGGGTTAAATTCTGTAAAATACTCATCTCATCAAATTTATTTACTTCTGGGGGAGGGATATCAGATCCAGATATTTCGTCTGTTATCGATGCTTCTATTTCTAAATTAGACTTCGAAAAATGTTTATTTTCCAATTTAAGTTTAACAACATCATAATTTTTCTCAATTGGGATTTTACTTCCGAATGTGAATACCGATAATTTTTCCTTTCTCAATATTTTAAGTTGTAATTTATTAGCAATCTCTCTAGTTAAAAAGGTTCGCATTGCAGCAGTATCTAATAATAATCGAACTGAAACTTCTTTATTTTTATTTTTTACTTTTGCACAGCAAGTTTGCAAGAAAATTCGATTTTTTCCAATACACGAAATAGCTGAAATAATTTCATTACTTGTTTCATTTTGTGCATTCGCTTTTTCCCATTTTTTATCTGTACAACTTTTATTATCTGGTGAATTAGATTGTTTACAAATAGTTTTGTTATGTCTACCCTGACATATAGTACATCGTATCTTAGACACACAGTCTTTAATCCTGTGTTTTGGCAAAAGGCAAAGATAACATCTACCATATGATTTCAAAATAGATAAAAAAAATAAGATAAATAAGATCAAAAACATTGCATATTTTTGACAAATGATTACTCTTACAAAAGATGCAACTTTGTTTCTCTGTGTTCTTTTTGTCTGAAACTGTAGTCATTAATTCATGCGTGGATGAAAAGTTTAATTCTCTTTTAGGAGTTTTCGTAAATTTTTGTTTGTTTACTTCTAATCTATTTGATTTTGAAAATGAAAAAGCCAATTTGCGACTTTTAAATTCGGTTTGCAAGAAACTCAGTAATTTCTTTATATCAGGGTTGCATGAAGATTTAATATTTTCCTTGTTAAATTCCAAATTTAAATCTGTCTGATGGTAGCAATTTCAAAACTACGGCTAAAAGCATAGAGCTGTAAGCCTGTGGTTCGAGTCCCAATGTGGTCAACGATCTTACATTAATTTCAATATCATCATGAAGTTTCTGTAATTTTGAAGTATCACTTGATTTATAAACCGGAGATTAATTTAACAATTTATTTAAATGATGACTGATTATCATTTCTTTATTACCAAAACTACTTTCAAGAATTTTAAATGCTACATCATAATTTGATTCCGAAACTTCTAAGCCTTCTATCGCGTTTAAAGCAGATGAACTTCGTAACTAAACTAAACTAAACGTAACTTCGCAAAAAATTATATTTTTCAATTTTTGTCAGTGAATTATTATCATTTATCGATACTTTAAAAGTATTCCAAAAGTTGGCAAATTGTGTGCAATCGCCATAAAATTTCTGTATATTCATCTTCGGAAGTTTCACAAATTTAATTTCATTATTGGGTGTAGAATCATTAACCGAACTATTGTTCAAAGGAATAATATTTTTATTTTCATTAAGTTTCTTTTCGGCGCGAAAATTCGTTAAGGATATTTTGTCTGCATAGTCATATACTGTACTCATTTCATTCTCATATTCGTCTAAATTAAAAAGTGATTCTATTTTTTCATTTATTTCATCTAAATTACATGATTTAAATTGGTTAACAGATTCTTCAAGAGAACCAATATTAACGGCATCATTTTTTAATATAGTCTCTATATTATTTTTTTAGTTTCGTAACAGAGCCTCTTAAAATTGTTCTGTTTTTCTTTAACTTTTCTATATCATCCATAATTAAAACATCAAAATAAAATTATAAAACTCTTACCTTTAAAAATCTTCGCAAACACTAAATCAATAATAATCTTCTATATTTATCACATTCGAATTCCATTTTCGGTTGCTATATGCACCATTGTAAAAAATATATACTATATCTGTTATCTTCAAATCAAGGTTACTCGTTCGAAAATATCAAGGTCGAGTAAATCATATTTCGAATATGTAATTATAAATAATCTATAAAAACATTCTAAATTCAAATGTCGTCTATTGAATAAATCCACAATGCATATCATAATGGAAATCGAAACTTCGCAGAGCTTTTCTTTAACTAAAACGTTTAATAAGATAAAAATAAGTATTTACAGTCCTAATTAAATTATTTACAAAATTTAAATCATTGGGTGACTTAATGCTCCACATTCATATCTGTTTTTTGACTATAATAGTCGCATCTTATATCATAACAAATTCGTTCTAATCAAAACCAAAAAATCGGCTGCATTCTGTTTACAAAAATCAGAGTGCTCTAAAAGTGGAAGTTGAAGTCAAGAAATTGCATAGCGCGTATCGCCATCTAACTACAATTCTTTTTCTTCAAGGGGTACCTATTGTCAGTTTCGCTCAGTTTCAACAGCTCATAGCATACTATTCCTTTCTGGTCCCACCAAACGCAGGGCATTGTCTTCTTTCCGAAGCTATTTGGCTATGCCGTTCGATATTGATGCTTTGCAGGGGAAAAGACACGATATTTGCATTTGGGAGTCTCGAAACAGGTCTACGTCTTATCGCCAAGAACAATTCGATGTAGGAAAAATTCTTCCGTTCCGAAAAAGCAAAATTTCGATAATGGTTTTTCCATTTTCTATTTGTTTTGTTAATCAACTCATGCAACACCCATTTTCTTTCTTTTTGTACTTTTCCCATGACATTTAAGCGTTTGGAAATACTGTGACAAGTCATGTTTAATATTTACCCATGTTAATATTGGATTTTTGTTACACTCTTAAAATATCAGCCAAAACATAACTCAAGTTGAGCTGAAATTAGCTCATCTCACGTTTTGAAAGGCAGCTTCTCATAATGAGTTGAAACAACTCAATTGATGAGTTGTTTTTAAACAATTTAAATCAAGATGAGTTATTTAAATAAGCAATCTAAATCAAGATGAGTAAAGCATTTAAAAACAACTCATTCACGATCCAGTAAATTAAAGCTCTTTTCTCAGAAGCCAAATCCAATCTTTCGTTTTAAGAGTGTATGATCTTCCTGCAATAAAGCTTGTAGATCGGCACCCTCAATTGTTTTAGTTTTTCAGAGAAATCACCATTTCTAAAACATTTAAACAAATCTTCACATGTAGTTTTCGATGGTTCGTGTTTGCCGTAGGCCTCTTTACAAACCTCTTTACAGGCCTCTTTATAAATGACTTCCTTAATCAGCATTTTTTTAGATTGAATCAGAAAAACAGAACTTCCTGCAAACGGTGTTTATATGGCGCAAAACTGCACATATTCGTGGTTAGAAAAAATATTTTTGCTTTGTGATATATATTGTTATTACGACAGTTGTTGTTACGACAGTAGTTACGACAGTATTGTTATTACTTATTGTTAATAGATGTCCAAGCTATTAAAAACAGGACTTCAGACATGTACGTCGTCTGGATGTGTCGCTAGCGCCATCCATGTGTGAAACGCAGAAACTTAGTTGCTCACCTAGTGTTATTATTACTACAGAATTTGGATAACCTTTATTTTTTGACACATAAATGCAGTACATTTCTCTCAATAATGCATTTATTTCATACAAATCATTTTACTACATAGTCTTATTTAATATTGAAATAACATTAAGAAAATAGTGTTACAAAATAATTGATACAAATGCATAACTTTAAGATATAATAAAGTTTGCTCAAAGATTTAAAATGACTGGTATATAATGCTGATCTAGAAGAAAGCACACATACACACATTAAAGGTAAAAACCACATTCATTCATTTCTATTTATTGCAAATTCTCATTATATGTTTGTTTTCTTACTTCAATATTTGCAAATATAATTTTTATGACTATTTATGTATTTCTGCTGAGTACTTAATTTGTTGGAACTATTTCAGATTTTAACAAATGAAAAATCGGCTGCAGCCAAACCTGACGAATTTTATTGCTTTTTTAAGGATGCTCTTGGTCCCGGTCTTGTTACAAAGTACTAATTTTTATTCTATAATATTTATAATAGTGAACAAATCATGATTCAGGAGATATCGTTTCTTATTTTCGCAATAATACTAATGTATATTTTTGTGGGTTTTTTTTTATTAAAATGAAAAAAAATAAAAATAAAAAAACATTTGTGTTCTAACTATGTTTTTTTTTTCTTTGTTTGTTTGTTTGTTTGTGTGTGTGTGTAAGTGCTGAATTCGTGAAAGTTTTCGAATTCCGGTTTTTGATTGATTTAAATGTTTTAAGGATTAGAAAATCTCGAAACATGTTTTTACAAAATATCTGTTTTTGAGTCTGTCGATCACTTTGTAAATTTATATGTCAATATGTAACAAATATGTAATTTGTGGCAGCTCTATCTCAAAACCTAATGCACGAAGTTTCTCAAAACTTTCCATTTCAGTTATACATTGATATAAACTAGACCTGATTAGTTTTAGGTTTATATCGTCTAACACATCGCGCTGTTATGTAATAATTTTCACTGTTTTTGAAAGAGCTATATTTCATGAATTATTTCGGGTGTTCATAAAAATTCCTATTCCGTTTGTCCTTGATATTCATAAACCTTACAGTCGGTACCCTGGTAAAATGATTCCGAGATTCCTAGTCCTTGATATATCATGTTTCTGTTTATTATTATTATTATTACTATTATTATTATTATTATTATTATTTGGTGTAAAATGCCCAACTGGTTGCGTTGCTATGTAGCATCATACATCATATCTCAAAAGCTCTATCTTAGGAGCTGATTCACTAATTTTTATGAAACTTCAGTTTCAGTTAGTCCCTGATATATATTAATATTTTTTGCTTTTTGGAGTAAATCGCTTTTCATAAGGTGCTTCTATCCAGATTTTTTTAAGCTTTTTGCAATCATTCTGTCTCAGAAAGTAACGCACGAATATTCTTCAAACTTCACTGTAAAAAAAAAAAAAAAAAAAAAAAAAAAAAAAAAAAAAAAATCTGTAAAATTATAAACTAGCTGGCAGCAGTGTTGCTAGCAGTTTTTGCCTTAAAAAGTGCAGTAAAATTAGATGCACATTTTTTTATTTCATTTACACTGTAAACATTTGTGTAATGTTACTCCATAAAATTGGTGGCATCACCTGATTCCACTTTATAGAGTAATGTTTTTTACTTATAATGGTGTATCTTAAACATACCTTACTGGTGTAACATTACAATGTTACACCGGTTATATCGGTTAAAATACTCCATAACATTGGTGGCTTTAAGGCTGCCACCAATTTTATGGAGAAACGTTACACAAATGTTTTACAGTGTAATTTTACTGCAATTTTACGGAAAAAACTGCTGGCAACATTGCTAAGCCGTAAATTTAACGGATTTCTTTTTAAAGTGTTCAGATTCAGTTAGAATTTGACATAAGTTGTTTCTGATTATATTTTTTTGGAAATCCCCCAATCGGTGACGGTGTTGTTTCATTTTTTCCCGGAAGAATAAAGATGTATGAGATGGCATTGCAAATAAATTTGCTTTAATTTCAGACGCACGCATATCTGAAAAAAAAATCAGGCGCCTAAAGTGCTTGAACGTGTAATTTCAGATACACAAAAAATGTTTTTTTTTAATTTTCAAAACTATTTTAAGTTTTACCCTAAACTTCGTATGATGGATAAATAATAGCTGTAATTGATAAAATCAATCTTTCTCAAATGTGTTAAGAGCATTAATTTATCTATTATAGTTCATAAATTAAGCGATTTGACAAATTTGTGTTGATAAAAATCGTAAAAGAAATAAAGAAAATTGTTACCATTAGCTAAACATGGATCACCGAATGACGACAATCTAATGACGACGCATTGTAAGGATGCTATAGGCCAAAAAACACTTTGCTTAGCATGCTTAAAAATATTGTATCGAAATAAATAATCTATTATGTTGATTTTATAATATTAAATTACTTATACTAATGAATTTCGAAAATTCATATGTGATCTACAGGTAGTGTACTCGGGTAAATGTTACAACCGAGTATGACCCACTGGGTATTCACGCTACCTCATAGTCAAATCAAGCAGGGGCCCACCAGAAATATCTTTCGCCTATTTGAACAATGAGCTTTACTCAAATATGACATTCCACCTGACGCGACGGGCAACCGAAAATTAGAAACCGGTGATGCACGCTGGCATGAATCTGTTGATTGTTGCTTTACATGATTCAATTTTGTGATACTTACAATAGATTTTCATATTTATTATTTTTATTTTTTATATTCAGCAATGGAAAAAAATGGAAAAAACACAGAAAGATGATAAATCCGTCGTTTAGTTTGGGAATGCTGAAAGATAGAATCCCCCTTTTTAACGAACATGCTCTTGCTTTTGTAAAAGATGTAGAAAAACTAGTTGGCAAGCCGTCAGTTGATCTTCTTGATGTCATAAAATGTCATTATTTTAATTCATTGTTTGGTAAGTATTTGATTCATATAAATTCTAGATTTTTTAGAATTTGTGTACTGTTTTAGAACTATACATTAGGGTGGATCGAAAAAAAAAATTCACAGTGTCAAAACCTACCTATGAGGAAAATATTTTCTCTTGGATGGAGATTAAGGGAAAATTAATTAAAAAATTAATTTTAAATTTTACTACTGCCACAATGAGGTTGAATTTCGAAAAAAAGTGAAAAAAGACCTAATTTTGGCTAGATGATTTTTGATTCAAAATAATAGTTTAAAAAATTATCCAAAACCTACCTATGCGTAAAAGATGTTATATTATATGCTGAGTATGAAAAAAAGAATTAAAAAAATTAATTTCAAAATTTAAATCTGCCACAATGTGGCTCAAATTTATGTATTTGAACGTTTTTACAATAAAAAAATCAATTTTTTTGGGGGTAAAATAAAGTATGAATTTTAGAATTTTTAACATTTATTGCAAAAAGGGGATATTTAATTGATTACAAGATAATCTTGAAGTGCACCAGACACGATGGCAACACCTGCTTGGTCGGAAATGCCCAAACTGTCCAATTTTCTTGCTAATGCCAATCTTCGTCACTACAGGTGATGTGACACCTAGTTCGGCAGCATTTTGGCTTTTCAATGATAGCTGATGATGCAGAAAAGTGAGTTTGCTCTCAATACGTCGGTTTAGTTTACACTCAATATTCATATTCATATTCAAATCTATTAAACTGAAAAAAATAGGCAGTATTTTTGGAAATGGTCCAAAAGTCTGTAGTAGCTTTCAATATCTTATTTTGTTTTACAAGAATTAAGAAAAGCGCAATATTTGTCGTTAAACGATTTAATTTTTCTTAAAATGCTGCTGTAGTAAATTATTGAGATTGAATCTCATTTACAAGTCACTTGTAACTGACTAGCATTCCTTCTCACTGGCAGGAAATAAATAGATGTTGACCGATTCCTTTCTTCGGTTATTTTTTAAATACCAATATATAAATTTTATAACTTTTTGTAATAGGGAGCATATTTACTGGCATATTAAAGTCAGACCCAAATAGGGTGTAATTCATATCTTCCTCTCTCTCTCTCTTTTTATTTTTATTTTTTTATTATTTTTGACAATGCCATTGTACAGTAATGTTCAAGGTACACTAAGCTACACAATACACAAGCAGACAAATCCTAACTGGAAAAAACTGGATATGCCAGTTTTTCGAAACTTTAAATCACTTGCAGCAATATTAAATTTCGAAATTAGTTTCATTATTATTATTTTCTACTTAATATTCATGCAATATAATATTTCTTACGCAGAGGTAGGTTTTGATTGATATTAAAATGATTATTTTGCGTCAAAAATAAATCTAACCAAAATTAGATCTTTTTCCATTTTTTCAATATTTTATCGAATTTTCAACTTTTTGTGACAGTATTAAATTTCGAATTTATTACTTATTATTGTTTTTTACGTAATTTCCATACGATATAACATCTTTTCCGCATTGTTGGATTTTAAAAATTATTAAAATAATTAGTTTTTGACAAAAATAACCTAACCAAAATACGGTCTCTTTTCAATTTTTTTTCGAAAATTCAACGCTTTTGTGGCAGCATTAAATTTTAAAATTATTTTTTTTTATTATTTTTCCCTTAATCTCCATACAATAGAACGTCTTTTCCGCATAGGTAGATTTTGATGAATGGTAATTTTTTTTTCGCCATAGACAATTGATCCACCCTACTGTACATTTACATGTGCAATAGCTGTTGCCTGTAGCTGTAAGGAAGAATAAATTCCTTATTTAAGCAAGATATTGCTCACTTGATTATAATAATAATAAATAACAATAAAATTGCCAGTAGTTTTTGCCGTAAAACGTGCAGTAAAATTATATTAATTTTTAGATAGATATGAATATTTATTATATTGCAAATATAATTTTTATTATTGTATTGTACTTTATTATGTTATTCTATTGTACTGTTCTTTTTACTTCTAACATTTATTATTGTATTGTACTGTACATTTTATTTCTAACTATTATCCTTGTACTGTACTGTAAGGATATTTTGTATTATTTTATTTATATCTATATGCATAAAAAAAATTCTCTGTGTCTATATTCTTTATACAAATCTTCCATTTTTTATCAATTTGCATAAAACTTGTCATATATATAAATTAAAATAAGATAAAGATCACTGTTCGCTTAAAAAAAGATTATTTTCACCCCTTTCACTGACGCCCTTCAATAATTTAACATTACAAAAATTTATTTTTTATTATTTTTCTAATTCACTTGACAAAATTCGACGTAAATTTCGACAAAATTTCTAATATTGCTACATCCAAACATACGCAAGCATTAAAAACATATAGCATTTGTAATCTATTTCTATCTATTCATGCAAAAGCCATTCCTTGAGTTTATGTTCTTAGTAAAAATGTTGATTTTTTAGGCAATTTAAATACTTGAAAATATAGAAAATGTCCGTATCTCCATTAAAAAAATTTTCGAACCGGTCTTTATTTTTTGTTCTATTATCTTAAATAATTTAACATTATGGAAATACACTACATGGCCATTGATGACCGTCCACTTGCGATTTTAGACAATTTGTTAAATATCAAGTAAAATACATGAGGAATTATCCTGAAACTCTTAGTCTATAAATATGATAGTTCAAGTCATACATTTCCGTGAAGATTTTTTCCCGAAACACCATAAGGGACCGTCAACAAATAAAAAAAAAGAATATCTTTTGAATTTAACATTGTCAAAACTAATGTAGCGAAATCACCCAACCTGTGGATTATGATTAAACGGCTTATTGTAATAAACTATTGTTACGAATTTTGTAAATAGTTAGTGTTTGTACTGTAAAATAATGTAAATAATCTTATTAAGCTCCATTCCTTTACTAATATTAGTTTTTGTTACATTGTCTCTGTAATCAAGCAAACTTGTCCATTATTTTTAGTGTATGTCTACGGCAGATTGGCGAAATATTAGAGATATCGCCAAGCTGGTGTCACTTTTGGCGACTAATTTTGGTCGCCAAATTTGGCGATATATCGCCAAGTTGGCGACAAACTTAGCGATTGTTGGCGATGGTAACACTTGCCTCTATGGTAATCCCCCCTTTAGATATGCTGATACATTGTTTGTTGTTCCGTGGATTTTTCGAAAAGGTTCTAGAAATTTCCCGCACATGCTGCGAGCCTATATAAGAAGAGAAGCGATGCGAGCTGTGGTTATTATTTTACCAGTCAGTCATTGAGTGAACAACGCGTTTGTTAAACAAGTTTGCTTGATTACAGAGACAATGTAACAAAAACTAATATTAGTAAAGGAATGGAGCTTAATAAGATTATTTACATTATTTTACAGTACAAACACTGTTTACAAAATTCGTAACACTACCCCACTCCTGACACCAAATGTTGCAGCGTATATAGGGTTCTTTTGATCTTATGGTTAGACAACTTCAAACTCTTGCTTATAGAAAAGTAGAAAATAATTTATTTACAGGACTTCAGAACAACAGAGTCTTCAAAACTCACAAATATTTCTAGATATTCAAAAATAATTGTTCAAATCTATCGTATAAGTGCAGATATAGATTCCAGAGACTCTTTGTACAACGTCTCAACACTAAATCACATTCAAAATAACGTAAATAAGACTCAAGCAAACTTGCTTAACAAACGCGTTGTTCACTCAATGACTGACTGGTAAAATAATAACCACAGCTCGCATCGCTTCTCTTCTTATATAGGCTCGCAGCATGTGCGGGAAATTTCTAGAACCTTCTCGAAAAATCCACGGAACAACAAACAATGTATCAGATGCTGATACATTGTTTGTTGTTATATAATTATTTTCTACTTTTCTATAAGCAAGAGTTTGAAGTTTTCTAACCATAAGATCAAAAGAACCCTATATACGCTGCAACACTATGTTCATTTTAATGTCGATAGCAAGTATGCTCGTAGAAAAAATAAGGTTTTTATAAAAACAGTCCCAATTTTTTTTTCAAGATTTTTGAAAGAAAATCAAGATTTTGATTTTCGGAGTTCTTAATATAAAATTATATTCTTTCCTGAAAATATGACAAAAAACATTGCACATAATACCTTGTAATCAGAATTAAAAAAATAATAAAAATTGTATTAAAAAGGAGTAGGTTTACTAAATTTTTTTTTTACTGCGAATGCGTCAACGATATCAAAATTTCATTTGCATATTATGTTAGCTAAATATATAGAGCAACTTTTGTAAAAGTCTCAAAATCATAGCTTGAAAATTCTGAAAATCGTCAGTATAATAAGTTGAAAATCCGTTATTCCGAAAAACAAAAGGGGTTGTTTCCATATATTCATGGATTAGTGTCAATATAGAATACACAATATGGGACGTATTACTACATTTAGGTACAGCTCCTCTTTTTTTTTTTTTTTTTTTTTTTTTTGCTTCATTTGCGGAACAGCGGATTTTGATTTTATTCTATTTACGATTATTTTCAGAATTTTCAAGCTATGTTTTTGAGACATTCACAAAAGTTGTTCTATAAATTTAGCTAAAATAATATTCAAATAAAATTTTGGTATCGTATACGCATACGCAGTAAAAAATTATTTAGTAAACCTACTCATTTTTCATACAATTTTTATTATTTCTTAATTCTGATTACAAGGTATTATGAGCAATGTTATTTGTCATATTTTCACAAAAGAATATTATTTTATACTAGCACACCCGCCCGGCGCACTGTGGGGTATTTGAAGAATCTGGCTGGACAAAAGTCGATTTCATAAAGTACAACGCACGATCGAATGGAGGGATACAGGTTGAAGCTGAGTCTTTGGGGAATCCTGTGATACCATTTTTATCTTGTTTAAGCAAACGATGACGTCCTGTTATCAGTTGAAATTAGAGTGTTCCGTTAAACGCATCGGCGTCAGATCGTTGTGCATTATTACTTTCTATTTTGGAAAGTGAATAACTTTATATTTGAAAGTATTTAAAGTCTAATCGTTATGGATAGTGGCGAGGCAGGTATCTATTATTATTTTTTTAATTTTTGAATTAAGAGAAAGATAGTTTTCGTATTCGTAAAATTAATTTAAAATAACGTATATTTTTCTATTATTTTTGTCCCTTATTTCTGACTTCACGAAGGGTTTAGTTATATTTCCAAGCTTTTCCAAGCAGAGTTACTTGTTGTACCAATAAGTATACACCCTTTATTTTGTGTTTTCGTTTAAATTAGTTCTGCATTCTTCTGCTTTTGAAAATGAAGGCAATATAAATATGCACTTTCAAATTTCTGAGTAAGCATCCGAAATTACTATGTACAGATATTTAACTCATATTTATGATATAAATTTTAAAATGAAAAATATTGTTATGATTTATTAGAAAGTGATCATATTTGTTTACTTTTCAGTCAATCTTATTGAAATGAATTTACATTAATTTGCAAAAAAATTGCTTTAAAATAATGTATTCATTCGCTTTTATCTTTTTAAAGCACTTTTCAGAAAATGAAAGGAATTTATTGCTTGTTGTTAACTTTTTTTTGGTCTAAAAAATAAGTCGCATCAATTTTACATAAGTTTTTGTTAAAAATTAGTTAAAGATTGCAAGATTTTTAAAAAATATAAGAGATAAAATAATGTTATCTATCAAAATTGTATATATTTATTATGCATTCCCTTTTCTACATTTCGTATTTATTTTAATTTGGAATCTTCGAATGTCAAAGTAATGACTAGAAATGAATTTTTTAACATTATGAAAAAGCAAAACCTTCAAATGTAAGTGATAGACTGAATTTTCTTGTAAATTACCTTCTTAATAATGATACTTTTGATGATGATGAATTTAAAAATTTAAAGCACAATTTTTCCCAATTGAAGAGTAAATTCAAGAGCAAATGGATCGCAGTACTTGACAAATTAGATATTTTTATGAAAAATAATAAGGACTGGCTGAAGGTACAGTAGAAATTTCAAGTAAAATAAATGGATCAGGGACGACAGCAAAAACTTTCACTGAGTCCAATGATAGGACAAAGCGGAGAATGTTTGAAAGTTTGGGGAGATCAACAGATGTGGAAGTACTTACACATGTCGCTCACATCCAGATATAAAAAAGCATATTTGAGAACTCAGCAAACAGAAAAGAAAACACAAATATCTCCTTTTTTTAAACATTATCATTATTTGTCGAAACTAATCTTTCCAGGAACCAATATGAAATTATAAGACGATATTAAAAAAAATGTATACCCGAGCTACAGTTTTCTACAACAAGCTGAAATTCATTGTTATCCAGAAAATCAGTCTTAAAATTACCGAAACTTGCGCATAAATCAATACTTAAGAATAATTTAATTTAACAGTGACACGATTATTCATTTATTTGAAAGAATTTTTGGGAAATTTAAATTAAGAGTAAAAATGAGCATTAATTCTTATATGTAAATGGGGTAGTGATGGATCGCAAATTTGAGAGTGATACCTCTTCCTCTTTCCATATTTCAAAGCTTATTAGTTCCAATTCAATTAATTTGCAACATAAACAACAAAACTATCTGGCAAAATCTATTATATGCCTCACTACTACTATACCTTCAATAATACTCCAATAATACATCTCCTTACCACACTAATAATGCTATTTATCATAATTATCATTTATTCTATAATACTAATTTTGTTCAATAAAACTAGTACAGAGTTGTAAAACATCAATGATTTTTAAAATAGTTAACAATATTTATTACATAAACGTTTCTGAACCGTTTAAATTAGTTTAAAACAAAAAAATAATTTTGGCCGCCCAGATTTGACAAATACCCCACTGTGCGGCGTTGCACGGTTACGAGGTAATAATATTAAAGGAACATGAAATTTGTGATTTTATCGAAATACGTGAAATTACGTTGTCTGAAATACATAGATACTGACTGTGTGAAAAATTGGTTTAAAAAATAAACAAATAATATTTAGAGGTAAAAATATTCAAAAGGACTGCAATGGGAAACGGGAGAGAAACTACTCAAGTAATAATTAGAATTTTCAAAATCTGAGTATCAGATACATCAGTAGAGACTTTGGGGTACACTCAAGAAAGTTTTGAGCCTCGTAAGTGCCGTAGATTTTGCTAGCCATCACACAAAAGCATACATGCACACAGACAGAGGGTTTAGTTATTTTATTAGTGTAGGTTACTGTGGATATTAAAAAAAAATTCCTTTACAGCCAATTCATTAGTTTTTGCCTTTTTTACATGCAATTTAAAATAGATAAGACCATGATGCATACAAAAATCTGTAACATTAACAACATTGACTAAAAACCGATGCTAAACGCACAAAAAACATTCAAAACCACATCGAAAATCGTGCTGAAAATAGTAATAAAAAACCACTGATATTGAAAAATAATACGAGGCAAAATTTAGTTAATTAGGTTTTGGATTAATTTTATTTTTATGATTCTCAAACAATAGCCCCAAATAGCGAAAAAACACTAAAAATTGCATTAAAAAATTCGCTAAATATTCAAATATCACCGCACAAATTCCGAATAAACATTATTGAAAAGAAAAAAAAAATTATTATATTGAGTGAAAAGAATGAAACCGTATTCCTTTCACTAATATAGAAAAACTGCCTCGAAACATATAAAGAGCGCTAAAAACGCCTAAAAAATTAAATTAAAAAATTGTAATCGAAAAATCAAAAATCGGGCTTCGAGGTGCAAAACTACACATAAAGAGGTACCGTTCCACCAAATTTTGTAACTTGACACGCAGAGGTGTCTTCAGAACAGAGCTGACACACACACATACTTGTCTTTTTATTATTATAGAGAATAATAATATTACTGTGAATATCCTAATTAATAACTTTGTTCGTCATTCTTTAACTTTATGTTTTTTGCTTTTCTTACATGCGATTCAAGAATAGGTAATAT
Source organism: Maratus speculifer (assembly GCA_964019185.1). Taxonomy (NCBI): domain Eukaryota; kingdom Metazoa; phylum Arthropoda; class Arachnida; order Araneae; family Salticidae; genus Maratus; species Maratus speculifer. The sequence goes on from OZ025298.1 coordinate 20,638,232, forward strand.
CAGGATGCATACGAAAAAAATATAATTTTGACAAAAATGAAAAAAATCGATGCTAAACGCACAAAAAATCAAAAGATCGCTAAAAATCACATCGAAAATCGCATTAAAATCACTGAAATTGAAAAATCATAGCAGACAAAATTTAGTTTATGAGGCTGAAAGCTTGAATTAATTTTGTTCTTATTATTGTAAAAAAATAGCCTCAAAATGCGAAAAAACGCTAAAAATCACATTAAAAAATTCGCTAAAAATTCAAAAATCCCGCACGAATTTCGAATAAACTTTGTTGAAAAAAATTACTACAATGAGTGAAAAGAATGAAACCGTATTCTTTTCACTAATATGAAAAAGTCGCCTCGAAACGTTAAAAGAGCGCTCAAAATCGCTTAATAAAATTAAATTAATAAATTCTAATCAAAAAATCAAAAATCGGGCTTTGAGGTGCTAGATTACATGTAAAGACTTCACTCCAAATTTTTTAACTCTACAAGCAGCGGTCTCTTCAGAACAGCGCTGAAACTCACACACTTGTCTCGTTACTTGTCTCGTTATTATTACAGATTACTGTGGATATCCTAATTAATAACTTTTTTGCTCATTCGTTAATTTTATGTTTTTTGCTTTTCTTATATGCAAGTCAAGCATTGATAAGATCATGATGCGTACATAAAACTATACTTTTGACAAAAATGACGAAAAATCGATGCTAAAAGCAAAAAAATCAAAAAATCGCTAAAAATCACATCGAAAATTGCATAGAAAATCGCATTAAAAATCACTGAAATTGAAAAATCATAGCAGACAAAATTTAGTTCACGAGGCTGAAAGTTTGAATCAATTTTGTTCTTATCATCGTCAAAAAATAGCCGCGACATGCAAAAAAAACCCACTAAAAATCACATTAAAAAATTCGCTAAAAATTCAAAAATCACCGCACGAATTCCGAATAAAATTTATTGAAAAGAAAAAAAAATTACTATATTGAGTGAAAAGAATGAAACCGTATTTCTGTCAGAAATATGGAAAATTCGTCCCGAAACACAAAAAGAGCGCTAAAAATCGCCTAAAAAATTAAATAAAAAAATTCTAATCAAAAAATCGAAAATCGGGCTTCGAGGGGCAAAACTACATGTATAGAGGTATCTTCACTCCAAATTTTGTAACTCTACACGCAGCGGTCTCTTCAGAACAGCGCTGACACACACACATACTTGTCTCTTTATAATTATAGATTACTGTGAATATCCTAATTAATAACTTTATTGCTCATTCATTAATTTTATGATTTTTGCTTTTCTTACATGCATGTCAAGCATTGATAAAATTATGATGCGTACAAAAAACTATAATTTTGACAAAAATGACAAAAAATCAATGCAAAACGCGCAAAAAATTAAAAAAATCGCTGAAAATCTGATCGAAAATCGCAATGAAAATCGCATTGATAATCGCTTTAAAAATCACGGAAATTGAAAAATCAAAGCACACAAAATTTAATTTATGAGTCTGAAAGTTTGATACAATTTTGTTCTTATCATCGTCAAAAATAGCCGCAAAATGCGAAAAAACACTACAAATAGCATTAAAAAAACTCGCTAAAAATTCAAAAATAACCGCACGAATTCCGAATAAACTTTATTGAAAAGAAAAAAAAATACTATATTGAGTGAAAAGAATGAAACCGTATTCCTTTTGCTAATATGGAAAAATCGCCTCGTAAAAAGAGCGCTAAAAATCACCTAAAAAATTAAATTTAAAAATTCTAATCAAAAAATCTGAAATCGGGCTTCAAAGTTCAAAACTACATGTATAGAGGTCTCTTCACTCCAAATTTTGTAACTCTACACGCAGCGGTCTCTTCAGAACAGCGCTGACACACACAAATACTTGTCTCTTTATTATTATAGATTAAGAACTCTGACAAATATAAGCAAAAAAACATGGAAAAATTTAGAACTGTTTTTATAAAAAACTTAATTTTTCTACAAGGATACATGCTTTCAAAATAAAAATGAACACAGTTTATTACAATAAACCACTTAACCATAATCTACAGTTTGAGCGCTTTTGCTACATTAGTTTGACAGGGTTATCCAAAAGATATTCATTCTTTTTTAATTTGCTGACGGTCCCCTATGGAGTTTCTGGAAAAAATCTGCACTAAAATGTACGACTTGTACTGATATATTTATACGCTAAGAGTTTAAGATAATTCCTCATGTATTTTTCTAGATATATGACAAAATGTCTAAAATCGTAAGTGGACGGTCATCAATGACCATGTTGTTTATCTCTTTTGATACTTTTAATTTCAATCAATCCTTCAATGCTGTCGCATTCTAAAAAATGCACGAAAAGGTTGTAAATTTAAATGACGCCTAGTTTTATTAAATTACCAAATTTTTTCTAATTAAATTAAATAGTATTTAACTTTATTTTAAGACAATAATATCTGGTTTATATACTGCAACTATAAATTTTTCTCCCAATGACTCTTTTATTATAAGACAATCATCTATACAGTGTGTCCACTCTCAACGGTGGCCAATTGCTAACTTCTAAACCATTAGTCATAGACACATAGTTCCAATTACAAAAATGATGTAAAGAGGTAAACAATTGTTTTTAAAATGATTTAGGTAAAAAATAAAAAATTGAGTAACTTAAATTTTTATATAGTCCTCCGGTCGTATAAGTGATATTTAGATATTTTTTATCCCTTCTCTAACAAGTAAGGTAAAAGAGTAACATTCCTCTGCGATTAAAACTGACCGAGTACTAGTTATTTAAAATTGAAGCATCGTTTTTGCAGCAAAATAGAAGTCAGTCAAAAATTTACTGGAAATAAAAATAAACGTCAGTTATAAAATTTAGCATTAGACATTGAAAGTAAAATAGCTTTTAGAATCTTATTTTAAAATTTATGTTGATGTTTACATACTAAAACAAAATATATAACTTGTACTAAAAGTATAAGCAAAAAAACAATAGAAATTTTATTATTATTTTTTTTATCTATCAGACTATACTAATCTGCACTAATGTAACACTACAATCTCCAAATTTATTATGAGAATCAATGGATGCATTTAAAAGTTTTTCGCGATTTCTTGAAATTTAATTTTCTTGATAAAGAAAGTTTTGAAACTCAAGCGTTCAATTATTTTCACCAATTTAGAAGTATATAAATTAAAATTAACACTACCGTAAAACCTTTCAAGTGGTACCTCAAGTTTTACCTCACTTAAATCATTTTTGTAACTGGAACTATATGTCTGTGACAAATGCTTTAGGATTTAGCCATGGGGCAGCGTTGGAAATGGACGCCCTTTATAATACTTTAAGCACTTAATGTACTTTCCCTTAAAGCTTAGTCCAACTCATCTGTTTTCAGTTACAGAAAAGAGGCTTAAGCATTAAAATTTAGCGTTTCGTAACTCGGTCAGTTTTAATGATAAACGAATGGGACATTTTTTGTATTGCTTGTTAGTGTTATGGGAAATTTTTACTAAATATCACTTATTTATTTATTTTAGGACCGAAGTACCGTATAAAATTTAATTTTCGCAATTCCTTATTAAAATTTTTTAACCCAAATCGCTATAAAAAATTCTTCACATTTATAAAGCATTTTTGCAATTGGTACTATATGTTTATGACTAATGGTTTAGAATTTAACCATTCGCCACCGTTGAGAGAAGACACACTGTAGACTGGGTGCAAAGTTGATGAGTATTCAGAAAATGTGGATACATTCGGGGCATTTAAAAAAGAAACATTTATCAAATTCCCTTGTTTTTATTCAAAATAGGCAAAAAACTGTGAATTCATAAATACTTTTAATGGAAATTTAATTAATTTTCCAAATTTAAGTAATGTCGAAAATTTTGAGTAAGAATTCCTAAAAATTATATAACGAAATAAATTCAATACAGTTCAATTTTTTTTTCAACAATACATTAACAAACCACTTATGGAACGTTCATAAATGATGTCACGAGTTTTTTCCGTACTTCTGTCTCCCCCCCCCCTCTTTGGCACAAAATCACGCACTTCACTTTACTCCTTCCCCCCCCCCCCTGATGTCACATCTCACTCTATGTGATACTCAAACATATACTTGCAGGTAAGAAACAAAGCATTATGTTTTAGATCACATTTCATATTTTATTTTTGAACTTTAACTACGTGCTTTAATGATATTTGTGAGCTAGCTGAATCATAAAAATGATTCATGTTTTGCATAAAATAAGATTTACAATATACATATAATGTATATATATATATATATATATATATATATATATATACTCTGTATATATATGCAGGGTGTATCTAAACTCTTGGGCAAAACATTAAGGGGTGATAGTACACATCAAACACAACAAACAATATTAAACAGGGTCCCAAATTTTTTTCCGAAGGAGGTAGCCGCCATTAAAGTTTACGGTCCAAAATTTCAAATAATCATAAAAAACGAAAAAAATGGTCAACTGATTTACAGTTTTCATTAAAATTATTCTTTATATCAGTACTGTCTTGAAAAAAAGTTATAAAGATAAATTTCAAAAAATGCAAACAGAAGCCACTTTGGAGTAACGAAAAAGTACTTTTTATCGTTATGTTTTGAATTTCATTAAGGGAGACCCGTACCCCATTTTCGGCCAAAAATCATTAAAAGTTCATTTTTTTTTTCCTCAGAAAACGATAAAATACATATTTGCGAATATCCATGCAAAATTTTAGAACTCTGGGACACTTGGAACAGGTAGAAAATGATCTTTTTAAATTGTACTCACTATAGAGTTTAAAGTACTAGCGGCCATTTAAAACGTGTTTTCCTGAGAATGACTTTTTTCATATTTTGCCTAAATTCAAAGTACTAAGGCTCAGTGGTAAAATGATTTAGAAATAAAGTGTTTTTGTTTTTAGAATTTTAGAATTTGTTTTAAAAATTTGCAACAAAAGTAAGGAGAGATAATTTTTTTTAAGCTATTTCTGAAAATTTTACATAAATTGGTAAACATGAAAATTATAACGAATTTAAGGAAATTTACCATGCGTATTTTTATTTAATTTTTTTTTAGCCGATTAAAATAGAAAATTAAAAATGTCTCTCCTGAGCTCTTTTCTATATACTATAATACTATTTAAGAAATTTTAATAATACCAAAATATTGAAAATTGAATGAGGATTAGTAATTTTATAATGTGTATTTTTTGACAAAAAAATCATAAAAATCCCCATAAAAAATATACTTTTTAATAAAAAGTGAATTTTTTTGCTAATTATTCCTTACAAGAAGATTCTTAAATAGTACACCAAAATTCATTACTATAAAATCAATAATAAAAATTTTTCGTTTTCTCTTACGGGTCTCCCTTAAATTATTTTAGAAGTTTAGACATAAACTTAAATTTTGAGCTGAAAATCTGAATCGTTGGGAATGGTTAAGTAGCACAAACTGAAATATTTTGAACGAGGGTGGGGAGATTCAAAATTCAAATGACTATAAAAAACGGAAAAACTGGTCCATTTGCTTGCGGTTTTCGCTAAAACTATTCTTTATGTCAGTATTTCCTTAAAAATGAATTTTAAAGATAAATTTCGAAAAATTCTGTTAGAGGACACCTTAAACTTTAGAGTAACTAGCAACTACTTTTAACCGTTATTTTTTTTATCTAATTAAATGCTTGCAAAAGCTTAGACTAAATTTTGATCTCAAACTTTTAATCGTTGGGAGAGGCTAAGAAATGCAAAATGAAATGTGTTCAGGAGTTGAAAGGTTACCCTACACGAAAACACTTCAATTTTGTCCTATGTAATTATTCACAAAGATTCAGATTTTGAGCTCAAAATTTATGTCTATTCTTTTACAAGCATTTAATTAGATATAAAAAATAACGGTTAAAAGTAGTTGTTGATTATTCTAAAGTTTAAGGCGCTCGCAGACTGAATTTTTTGAAATGTATCTTTAAAATTTATTTTTAAGGAAATACTGACGTAAAGAATAGTTTTAGTATAAACTGCAAACGAATCCACCAATTTTTCCGTTTTTTAAATAATCATTTTAAATTTTGGACCCTAAACTTTAATGGCGCCAATCTCCTATGGAAGACATTTGGGAACCTTAGTTTACTATTTAATATTGTTTATCTTGAAGTGTACTATCATCCCTTAATGTTTTGCCCAAGAGTTTAGATCCACCCTGTATATATATATATATATATATATATATATATATATATATATATATATATATATATATATATATATATATATATACAGAGAGAGAGAGAGAGAATAGTAATAAAATATTAATATGAAAAAGCAATTGAAAACAGCAATATTTTGGAATTTGAAATAGAATTCAACATATTTTAATGCTTTTATTTTAAACAAAATGGGTGATGTCACATTTCTTCCTATTCCCTCCTATCATCTTATCTGAATAGTCACACTTTCGTGAAACCCCTTCCCGCCTTTCAATCGTGAAATCATTTTGGATGGCCAATGTGTTATAAAGCAAAACATTTGCAACATTGCTTACATTTAATATGCTATACAAAACTTAGCATAGAAAACATGTTTTAAAAAAATGTGTACTTTTCAGTAACAGTTGCTCTTAAATTAATATGTACAAAATTGCAAGCTTCATAACATACCAATACATAAGCAGAAACTTATGATGGAATTTTATTTCAATATATTAAAGTCCCTTTTTTTTTCAATAAATGATGTCTTTCTAAACATACACAATAAAAAACGTAGTTTAAAAAAAAGAAAATCAATTTTAAGATTTTGAAAAATCTCAGAAAATTATACATAAAATATACAACTTTAACCTTTACTATATTTCTAGATGTTTATATATTTGACTATATTTAATGTATTACACATTTCGGTAAGAAAAAAAAATGCGTGATTTTTTAAACGGTAACTTTCGATTTCAGGAAGTTCAGTTTCAATTTATATTTTGGGCTATAATTTGCTCCTAATTGTCGATGTACGAAATATAAGGCATTTTTTAAAATTTTAAATGTTTTAGCGTCCATTAAAAAAAAAAAAATAAATCAAAATGTTTCACAACAACAGCAGTATTAATTTAAGCACATACTTTAAATCAAATCAGAGATTTCATTTCTTTCGTCTTGTTCTATAGCGAGACTATATTAGTAGGATAAATTCGTATACACAAATTATTTCGTAATATAAATAAAAATGCATTCAGCAATGAGACAGAACTCATTCAGTGATATAAAATCATAGTCAGGAATATAAACTCAAGGGCAAGAACATTATGACCATCTGCCTAACAATTTGTTGGCCCACTTTTGACTCGTAAAACAGCTGGGAAGTTTTTGGCAGATTACTAGAGATAAAATTTGTTATTTGGTTCTGTCCTCTATCAAAATAGCTTATATAAACAGCCTTTACCTTCACAAGCTGATGTAATGTCAAAAATAATTCCTGAGACTCCCTAGCAATACAATTCTCACTGAATTGTGTGTCTACCAAGTCATCTATGCAATTTTATTGCAAATTGGCGGGGGGGGGGGGGGTATTCATACTGTCATAGATCTTGAGTGTATGCAAAAAATGTGTTATCCTCCCACACCCTGAGACACTGTGATTGAATGTATCATCTTGTCATCCTGCTTAAGATGTCATTTTGGCTCCAGGGCCGTAGCTAGAATTAAATAACAGGGGGAGGGGGGTCAAGAAAATGTAGGGGGGGCTCATATTTTTTCAATGTATATCTCTTACGCAGAAAGATAAATTGGTTCTTATTCATACAGTAGGCACTTTATTTCTTATTAAACTGTTGTAACAACTCCATTTTATGCTAAGAAAAGAATATGATGATGAAAAATTCAAGTTTACAAATAATGCAATATTAAAAATCATGTTAGCTTCATATGTACAAATAGGATAAGCGAGTGTTGAAACACTTATTTAGTATTTCTACAGAGCTGTGGAAGAACCTCGAAATGAAATTAAAATTCTGAATAGAATTTCATTTGGATTTTCGGAACATTAATTCATATGATGACCTTAAGGTCTTTACCAAGGGAGGCTAAAAATGTTTTAAAGGGGGTGGAGGGATGAGACGCCCCAAGCGCTCCCTTTGCTACGGTCCTGTCTGGTTTTATTGAAGAGGTCACCAATGAGACTAATATTTTACCCCTAAAATAATTTATGTAACATCCGTAGTTCGAATAGTGTAGCTACAGATGTGAGAATCCTGTATGAAATTCAAAGAATAACTGAAATAAGAATATTAGATAAAAAATATTTATATTTTACAAATCTTTAAGAATTTTGTGTTGATGTTACGTTATAATTCCCAACTTTTTTTTTCTTTAATTGCAGAAGCATTTTTTGGATTGAAGCAAACTGAAGAAAACAGAGATGAAAATCGAAAGTACTTCGAAAGTCTCGATAAGTAAGTAATATATGATTAATTTACATTAAAAATATTAGACTCAGAGAAATTCAGATATGAGATACAAACCAAAATAAAAAAAAATGTTCTTCGAAATTGTAATATAGGTACTATATTGTATTATTTAACTTTTTGGCCTAGGTATATTGTAAACAAAAAATCCGTTAAATTTACGGCAAAAACTGGTGTTAGCAATTTTGTTAGCAGTTTTTGCCGTAAAAATAGCAGTAAAATTAAAGGGAAATTTTTTATTACATATAACTTAGCTATAATTTTTACGGCAAAAATTGTCTTAAATATTCCTGCAAGATGTTTTTTCCGTAATTTTAACAGGGTTTTTTTTAAGTGTAGTTTTATAAGAAAAAAGGCAAGCACATTTACTGAGATATTGGAGTATATCATTTTGAGGAAGTAAAAAAAATATAACGCACACACATACACACACACACAAGCACACACACACACATATATATATATATCCGATAATCCGGATCGGTTTTTTCATTTTTTTTCAACTTTCAGAAGCGATTGGCGAAAAAGTTTTTGTTTTATTATTCAGAATACGATGATGCAACAAGTTAATGTTAAAGAAATTAGCCAATCGCTTCTCAAACTTGAAAAAAAAGCGAAAAACCCGATCCGGATTATCGGGGTTCTACTGTATATATATATATATATATATATATATATATATATATATATATATATATATATATATATATACATACATAGGAGAGACTAAGAATGCTTCATCTACCCCTCAGTTTTCATATTTTAAAAAAGCATTAAAAGTTGTGTACATTAGGTAGCAAAAAAAAAAGCTACTGAAAGCTTAAACAATATACTTGTTTTTATTCAGATAATAGAAACAAGGGTGGGAAAATCAATTGCCAAAATTTTTCATGTAAAAGTGCATTTTTAGAACCAATTTGCAAGATTATCTCACACAAACTAAATCATAAAACATAAGTATATAGTTTTTAAGTAAGGTAGCTGTGCTTTCATTCCAGTCTTAAATGTTGCAGAATAAATTAGAATGAACTTAACAAGCTTCAATTCTCTAACCCTTTCGTGTATGGTGTACTATTGCTAGTACATGTCTTTAAATGCAATATTATTTTGCTTTAGTAAATATTTTTGTTATTATTTACATGTCATAATGTTAGCATATGTCTATGCATTTACTACATGATTTCCTTTATGTTAAATCTTTAACTAATAATAATAATTATTATTCGCTTAATTCTCTTTGCGCTGTTTGCAGTTACTTTATTTTAAACATGTTTTTCTCTCTTTAAATTTAAAACAAGATTTATCTTCTGAAAGAATTACTTGTTTTAAAGCGCAAGAAAAATATATTAAGAAAATGTAATATAAATTAAATCTTATTGCATTACAATATTTTTGAAACATCTCCGAAAATTCTTCCTTAGCCTTATGCCATATGAATGTTCATTGGACTGTACGCAAAACAGCAGCATTCGTTATGAGCATTCGTCAGGATAAAATAGAATAATGTTAAATTTAACATCATTGCATTTTATCCGAACGACTCGGAAGCAATACGAAACTTTGATAGTATTTAACGTATTTTTTTAAATAATATTATTTTTGAGTGTGACATTTAGCAATCTGTATTTATTTTAATATATATTTTATAGGTTTTTCTTAATTTTTGTAATTTTGTTTTTCATTTTTAGGCTCATTAAGACGAATGTGCATGTGCGATAGCATATTCGTTCAAGAATAATAGATCAATTGGTCATTCTGGTTCAAAGAATCGGTCAAAGTGTCTTAAACAATTTTGAAAATTTTTGCATTATGCCCTTTCAGAACACCAGAACATTATTGCACTAGGTTACATGTTCGAATAAATTGCAGATTAGTTGTTGGTCCTCTACCAAAATGGTCCGGAATAAGCTAATTCTATCCAGAAACGACTCAAACAATATTGAGAAAATTTTTTTTCGGTTATGAGAAGATCATTGGGCTAGATTACATTTTTGAGGAATTTCGATTAATGGATCAGTTATGGGCCTATATAGGTCATATAGAAAACGACTGAAATTAATTTGAAAATTTTTTATATTTTACCCTTTTTAGGATTCCAGAATACCATTAAGTTGCTTTGCATATTCGAGAAAATTCCATTGTTGGATCCGATTGCGTCACTATAGCTGCGAATTAAGCTGAATGCATGCAAAAACGGCTAGTTTTTGTATCATATTGTTATCGGGTACAAGAAAATTATTCCTCTTTGTGTGGGAGAGGGGATGTTATTATGACTCAAGCTAATTTTATTTAAATAACGGGCTTAACTATTTTAAACGGAATTAGATGTTCTACAGGCATGAGTCTCGCGAAGACCACTCTTCGGTTCACATGTTCCAGAAAATTAGATTAGTGCGCATTTTGGAGATCATTGCAAATAAAAATAATTTTACCTAAAAAACGGTTAAAGCTATTTAGAATAAATTTTGTGACATACGAGGACGATTGAGTTAAGTCACATGATCAGAGAAATTTCATGTGTGATTTTCTGGCACTAGAAGTCTGCAACAGCCAATATGTTGATGATGGTTGACAAAATATTGATGTCAAATTGACCGAAAATTCGACTTTCAAGATTAAGAATGAAAAAACTCACTTGTCGCCAAAATTGGCTGCAAAAAACAAACAAACAAAAACAAAGACTATTGATACAAGCGAAAAGTTTTTAGCTATCGTTCATAGAAAATCGAGATGCACGGTTAAACCGTTAAAGCCGAACTAGTCATGTCTTTCTAGCACGATTTTGATGAATTTCGTTCTAGTTGTGTAAATAATGTCAAATTCTGTTACAAGTAGTTTTCATACTCATTATTTTTGTAAATAATACTGATAAATAGAATGATATATAGCAATAATGTACAAAAATGATAGAGTGAGAATATAATATTGCGTTAAACACAAAGCTAGTTTCGATCGAGCTTTTCTCGGTAATCCCTGCTTGTATATAACTATAATAATAACTGCCCCTATAAATAAAAAATGAAAAATCAAGCGATCTGCACAGAATATTAAACACTTTCAGACACATTCAGAATCCTGCAAATATCTTTACTATCTACTTAGATGAAAAAGCATGCCAAGAGTTCTTTCAATTCCAAGATACCGCCAGGATACCTAAAAAAATCCGGAATCTTGCACAACGATGGCAGAAAATTGTGAACTATGATTGTTTTAACTTAGGAAAATAGTGTTTGTTGCTTTTCTTGTTAATTTGTGCATAACAATACATCTTTCACGAATTTTCCAACAATTTTTGTTGAACATAGTATTTTGAAACTCCATAATTGCTGCGAAAGAGATTATAATGAAAGATCAAAATGTAAATTAAACCCGTTTACCTTGGTTTAAATCCTGCCATTAGACATTGACACAATAACCAATGAGATGCGTTTCATTCGCTGCAATTAAACAATTAAAGAATACTGGCAATTTCTGTGCCACGTACAATAGAGTAATATATAGGTATGGTAATTATAGAAACTATGTAACATGCAACGTGTTAGATAATTTAAAAAATGCAAAGTAATTAAATATGCTGCTACAGCTCATAAAAGTTATTTAAAGTAATTATTTTTTTTCTTCAGATGTACGAACAATGCATTTCGTAACAATGTTATAAGGTAAATGTACCAATAGTGGGCCACCAGTTTTCAAAGTTGAAAAACAAGTTTTCTAATCACCTTTGTCAGATAACAAACTAATTGCTGATTGGCTGGAACCTTTATCTATTATCAGACAAAGGGACAATTTCAGTATTCTGATAGTCTTTGAGTTGGAAGGGTGTTTCTCTTCCAGTCTTAAAATACAAGGATTTTGTGGCTCATTCTTACTGCTTTCCTTAAGAGGTAAGTTTTCATTCAATATTTTTTCTTTAAAAGTATATTGAATTTTATATTAAAATGTCACATTTCTAACACACTGTATAAATTAATACTTTATTCCTTATGCTTAAAAGTTATAAAACTATCATATTATTACGTTTGGGGGTGGTCCACTTCTGGATCATTAAATTTCAAGGTTCCCGTAGTGGGCCATTACTATATTCCGGAAGAATCTGAAGTGAAATAGGGAAAACGTGTACTTGTCTCACTAATCGGAGGAAAAAGTAATACAGAAAAATATGCATATTTGCGTGTAGTTCAAGAAATTAAAGAAATAATAATATTTTTTCAAAGACTGAAGTCAACTGGAAATAAAAAAGACTTTGTCATTAAGGAAAATGATGTCTCTAGCATAAACTTTTCCGATATAGTTGGAGTGGTACCGAAACCAGAATTCAGACAAACAGATCGTCAACTTTTTTATTCTTTTTTGTAAAAAAATGGCTGTAAAAGAAAAATAAATGCAGTTAAATTTAAATCCCACTCACATTATTATTTTTTCTTTTTTTTTATAAATGTAATATAGTTTTGCAATTATTTCAGCATTCAATTATGCTTATTGTTATATATATCTTATTGTTCATCACTACTGCAAAATAACAAATAGGGCAGATATATTTTATAATTATAAAACAGTCTGTTTCGAACCGTCTGCTTTCGAACCAGACTGTTCGAAAAAAGAAAGAGAAGCTGAAATAATTTTACGTAATCATCAAAACTTCTAAATATGATTTCATTATTGTATATATTTGAGTGTAGAAAGGAAAAAAATTATAACCTCTGTACAGTACACATGAAACTCAAAAATGGAGTGGCCCACTTCTGTGGGGCCCATATCTGGGGCATCAGCATTTTACTATACCCACTACTGGAGCATAGATGAAGGTAACATTTTTTATTTTTTCTAAAAAATATATTTTAAAAATTTTAATGTTTATTCTGATACATGAAGGTAAAAATTAGGCTAAAAATATGTATGTTTTTTGGAATTCACTAACATATTAATGATAATTAGACAAATGTCCTTAAGTGGCCCACTACTGCTGCATTTACCTCAGTGCACTTTATTTATGTATATCAATGTCAATTTATCTGAAATAGTGTAATATTATTAAAATACATTCCAAATAATTTTTCCCGTTAGATCATAATAACGAAATTACTTTGAACACCCCTCTAAAGTAACTGTAATTGCTAGAAATACTATTTTCAGTAATGTGCATGCTGTTATGAATTTCAATCACTTATATTACAGTTATGACAATAAGTTTAAATTAATTCAGTTAGAAGCCGAACAGACAGACGAACAGAGTGATGAACAGATACACAAGGCCAGATAAACATAACTCGAAAACTGCGTTGCATATTCAACTATGTTACATATATTCTCTTTAAAGATACGAATAAAATCGTTTCTAAATCTTGACTAAAGGATTGATTCTTTTTTAGATTAATATATCAAAATAGCATATTTACTCTTTTTATAGTTTGAGTACAGCAACAGTATACAGAAGTGCGCATCCTTGGCTTCGTTGGAAATTTATGCTTCGTACTTTCTCATACGGACGTGAACTTCTCCGTGATTATGAAGAAGTGAATAGATTTTCCCTAAACGTAAGTATATATATGCATGTGACATTTTTAAGTTAAGAGCTAGAGCATCATCACGGGGTTCCCCCTTTTTTAAGCACATAGTCATGGCAAGCGAGGGAAAAAAATAAATTAAAAAAATGCAGACGCTTCATTGAACTACACATTGGCTGCTCCAAAAAAAGTTCATTAAAAAGCATGGATATCGAGCGGAAATACTCTCTTCGAATAAGAATCTTCCATCATAAAAACGCAATTCGTCTTAACAGAATCATCGGCGAAAAAGGAAAAAAGGTATCTCATCACGTCTCAGCTTCTTTCTTAAATCTAAAATCAAAAACTTCGAGAATATTCTATATTCTCTAACAATCATTTTCCCATGTAAACAAAATTCATGTCCAGCTTCAAGGTTAAACTTTTCATTCAGATGATATATTTTTATTTAAAAAAAATTATTATTTAACTAAGTTATAATCGAACTCAGAATGAGACTATCCTGCAGACGATATTTTATAACAAAAAAAGAAATGAAATGAATTTATTGATACGCAGCAAATATCAAATAAATAAAAAGAATGATATTTTGAAAGGTATGGTTTTGGAATAATTTTAGTAAGACTGTATTAAAAAGGGTTGAAAAAACAGGGAAAATATGAGTTATATTTGGAATATTAAGAAATAAAGTTTAATTAATAATATTTTCAGTTTAGAGCCATTTTCTTTATTTACGCATTTTGGAGTAAATCTGTTTAAGGCGAATTAAGAATTTATATTATTTCTATAAAGATTAATAGATTAGACCTAGTAACATGATTTTAATTTTATAAGTTGGACTAAGTACGGAATATTGTTAAAATGAAATTAATATAGTATAAGGTTAATTTTGGCGAAGAAAAAAATTGAAATATACATGTATATTTATATCTTACTAACAAATTTAGCCTGCTACGCTGGTCAGTTTTCTTAATAAACGTTGGATAGAAAGAAACATATCTGTAGATAGGACCATTTTATGTAAAGCATTATGGAAGTTTACCTGGAATGTCCAACCGAAATGCTGAAAATATTATGAACATCATTTTGCTATTATATCTTTTACTGAATTATACAATATTTTGTCTCTAAAAGACAAACTTCTTCAGTTGTGATTTTAGCGTAGGATTCGAAGAAAAATGTTAGAACAATGTAGAGTATATAAAAAGCATTCATGAAAAATTATTGAAAATTGTAATTCAGATGGATCCAATTTCGAAAGATTGGCTCTTAATAGAAGTTCCACTGAAGGAATATTCATGGAATTTAAATTATAATTATTACATTTTTAGAGGACGTTCCGGTACATTTTACAGCTTACGTGGTTTTTTTAGATGGAACTTGATCAATTAATTGATTTTTTCATGATTGTTTTATTATAATACACACATCATTTACTATGTGTTTCTAGGTCGTCAAGACGCTTGATTATAGATCTATGGCTGAAAGTTCTAGGACAACGGTAACCCAATTATTATGATATATTAACCTTTGGGTCAATCCATTTCAAGTGGTCCAGAAAATCGCTCGACTGGTCGCTCGACCATTTTTTTAAAATCTGAAATTTTTTGTACAACAACCCTAACATAACGGAAGTTTAAAATGACCATTATTTTAATTTTACTATTTTTTGTTTGTGCATGGCTGCCATCTTTGTTTCATCGTGTTCAGCGATTTTCTCAGATACTAGGATACACAAAATTGTAAATATCTCGTGCTTTATTTTACCAATTGAAATGGGGTTTGCAGCATTTTGTTCAGAATAAAATAGGCTAACTGTACGGTGGTCGAATAATTTTGAAAAATAAATTTTTACAGGTGAAATTTTAGCACAAAATTTAAGGTTTTTTCCAAAATCTATCCATTTGCAAGAGGAAATTTTTTATGGAAGGAAAACTTTCAACCTTACACAATTTTTTCTACAAATAGGTCAAAAGTGCGTGTACTCATACACCAAGTCCCAGATCTGGGAGTTAATTTCTCTTAGCGAGAAAAGTTCCGAAATTCTTCAAAAATTTCAAAAATTGCACTTTTTAGGCTTTGATATCTCTGGTGGGGCACGAGATAAAAATTAGAAATTCTGGCCTTTGATAGTATTGTGTAGTAGTGTTATGTACAAAAAATTTCAAGAAAGAGATTTGACTACAAGCTGAGATATGACATGGAGAATATGTGAAAACAATATTGTCAAACTATTGTAACCTATTATGTAATTGTTCCACAAGATTGTCAACTTTACACAATTTTTTCTACAAATAGGTCAAAAATGTGTGTACACATACACCAAGTCCCAGATCTGGGAGTTGATTTCTCTTTGCGAAAAAAATTCCGAAATTCGTCAAAAATTTCAAAAATCGCACATTTTAGACTTTGATATCTGTGGTGGAGCACGAGATAAAAATCTGAAATTCTGGCCTTTGATAGTATTTTGTAGTAGTGTCACGTACAAAAAATTTCAAGAAGGAGATTTGACTACAAGCTGAGATATGACATGGACAATATGTGAAAACAATACTGCCAAACTATTGTAACCTACTATGTAATTAGATTAATTTTAGAAACACAATTATTCAATCGGTAAATTAATGGTGAAATAGTTATATTGGGTGAAATAATCCTCCAGTGTTCGGGTCCGGGATAGCTCAGTTGGTATAGCATTGGCGGCTTCAGCCAATACATCCCTGGTTCGAATCCTGGCCCGGACTTTTTTCACCCAATATTGAAAAATGGAAAAATTTACATCTACTATGTAATTGTTCATACCTCCAAAATTTTAAATTAATTATTTATAGTACAAAGTTAAATGTTAATTACAAATATCTTCTTCAAATGCGTCTGTGTGATTTAAACAATTCAGAATGTATGCTAAGCCAATACACTATTTTTCCAGTTCATTTTTCCGTTTCAGTTGTTCTGTGCAGTATGTAATTCATAAAATTTATACACATTAAATATATGTATTATTTTCAATTTAAAAAAGCGTTCTAGCATTGAAAGTGCATTTCCAGCAATTATTATTCATAAAGAGATATATAACTGATTTCGTTTGTGTTCCCTGTCCTTGAAAAATTCGTTCATCTGTCGAAACCCTGTTCTTCTCTGCCCTCTGTCTATCTGCCTGTCTATATATCGGTCACAGAGTCCGTACACAAATGCTACATAAGCCAGGGAGTTCAAATTTTGTGTACTTATAGCTGAATACCAGTTGTCAAACAACAAGTTATACAATTTTGAAAAAGACTATTATTTTAATTAAAATATTAATTTTAATATCATCAGTTCATGTTTTTTGTTGTTGTTTTCTCTCTTCTAATTACTCTATTTCTTTCACTTTTTAAAGAAATAAAGTACTTCTGTTGCCACAATTACAAAATTAGAATTAAAAACTACAAAAAAATTAATATCTCAAAAATAAATTGAGGGTGAGCTTTCAAACAAACTTCATTTAAAAATACATTTTTTTCCATAATACGATGGTGTAAAAGTTGAAAATGTGTGATTTTAACAAGTTTAAAAATTTGCAGTAGCATAAATTTCAAAATTGAAATTTCATTTTTTCTAATTGTTGCAAGCAAGTTTAAATAACATTATTATGTATGCAATATAAATTAATGGATTAAATAAAACACGTGCTTACTTTTTTTTCCATCCTATTTATGATCTATTTTGACACGCGAAGTGAAATATTTTATTTATTTGTTAAATTCTTATTCATTTAAATTACTAACCGTCTCTGATGACCAGTTTTGCCCCCCCCCCCGTAAATTTGTGCTAAGCTTTACAATATTTTACTTTTATCCATAATATTATTTATTTGCGTAGCTTCACTGAGTCTGCAGATTCTAATAGAGAAATCAAGAAATCAAGGAAGAGGAAATTTAGAATTTAGAGGAAAAATTATATAGTATGTTCTGGTTGGCGCAATTGGCAAAGAAAAGCCAAAATAGTGCCGAAGAACTGTTTTTCGTTTGTTAATTTAATGATAAAGTGTTTTGAAGGAGATATTAAACGAAACTCTCTGTGCGATCTGCGATCGCACTTACCCACTTGTTTAATAGGGTGGATCGATGTTCTATGGCAGAAAGAAAATTACCATTAATCAAAACCTACCTTTTCGGAAAAGATGTTCTATTGTATAGAGTTTAAGAGTAAAATTAATAAGAAAAAGTAATTTTATAATTTAATATTCCCGCAAAGAGGTTGAATTATCGAAAAATTTTGAAAAAAGACCGAATTTTGGTTAGATGATTTTTGTCAAAAATAATTGTTTTAATAATTTTTAAAATACGATGATTCGGAAAAGATGTTAAATTGTACTTAGTTAAGTGAAAAATAAAATAAACAATAAATTTGAATATTAGCACTGCCACAAGAGATTTCAAAATTCAACGAAATTTCGAAAAAATGGAAAAAGATCTAATTTTGGTTAGCTTTTTTTTAACACAAAATAATTTTTTTAATATGAATCAAAACGTAACTCTGCGTAAGAGATGTTATATTCTATGGACATTAAATGAAAAAAAATATATATAAACAACTAATTTCAAAATTTTATGCTGCTGCAAAGAGTTTAAAGTTTCGAGAAACTGTCAATTCCAGTTTTTTCAGTGAAATATTTGTTTTTTTATGTAGTATGTAGCTTAGTTTACTTTGAGTATTACTGCACCACAACAATGCTAAAAAAATGATTTGGGTCTTCCTTTGATACGCCAATAAATATGCTCCCTACTACAAAAACGTAATAAAATTTTTATGTTGACATTAAAAAAAATAGCTGAAGCAAGGAATCGGTCTACATCTATTTATTTCCTGCTAGTGTGAAGAAGTTGCTAATAAGCTAGAAGAGACCTGTAAATGAGACTCAATCTCAATAATTTACTACTGCAGCAAAACGCTGCATGCAACTTTATCACGGCAAATATTTTCTCAACTTAAATCTTATAAAACAAGATAAGATATTGAGAGCTACTACAATATTGTGGACCATTTCCGAAAATACTTTTTTTCAGTTATAGGAATATGAATAATGGGTGCAAATTAAAGCGACGTACTGCGAGCAAATTCACTTTTCTGAGTCCACAATGCTGATGAGGTAGATGTGATACCACCTGTAGTGACAAAAAATGGGGTATAAGCCAAATTATTCGACAGTTTGGACATTTCCGACCAAGAAGATTCTGCCATCATGTTAGGTACATTTCAAGATGTGAGCATTATCTCACAAAGCGATGAATCGATTGGTGTTCACCACAAATAAAATTCGGCATGCTAGGACAAATCCAGAAATACTCCATCGTTTTAGTCATTTCTAAAAGATTATGATCATGACCATTTTCTTTAAAATTTGATGGGTGTAAAGAAAACACTGATGGGTGTAAAGAAGACAACAAAAGAAAAGTCATATTTGAAGCAGACGTGAGCTTTAAAAAGTAACTTGGTTCTGAATACACCGGTTACATATATGTAAATTCTGGGAAAACACAAAATAATACGAAAACACATCGTACATTTTTTTTGCCATGCGTAAACAATAATATACATGTAACAAAGTTGGTTGCAATCGGTTGTGACGGAATATCTATTAACATAGGTGTTATTCGAAATATGAAATTGAACTTCAAGTGTCCACTACAGTGGTGTTTTTGCTAATTACACACCAATAAGGTTCTAATACGTCATCTTTTCGTGAACGTGGATATAACTGCGACTAAGCTCAGGTGTTTTAGTAATGAGATAGGAAAATTATTCGCTGTTTTTGAGAACAGCGAAGTTGTAATGATGCATTTTGATTATTATCATGGATAATTTATAAGAGAACTATCTGATTTTGTGAAATTTATTTGCATATATTTAAAAAAAGCGACATGCTCACGAAGCATTCGAGTGCGAGTTACCATTAACTATTCCATACCCTCTCACTAAATTAACATCTACTAAAAAAGCACAGACACATGGGTTTAACTTTGTTAAAAACTATTATGGACATTGGTCTGAAGGAGTTTTTAAGCAAAGCACCTTTATCAATGTATGTGTAATTTTTCGTTCAAAGGTAGTTCTCAGTGCAGCATTATTCTCTAAAGAAAAGTTTGACCAACTTGGAAGGAAGAGAATATCCGCTGAAAGATTACAATTTTTTCATTGCCTAGGGCAACTGATAACTGAATTAAACACTTTCAAATAAAGACTCAGCGACTTATTTTTCAAGCTTTCTTTTATACTATTAAACAGTAATGTTGTGTGTTTTGTGTGTGTTTTGTATTTTTATTTTTGTTAATAGAAAAATTCAAAAAACACGCGAAGGAAATCAATCGATCTGTTGTAATCCTAACCATTACATTCAATAATAAATATGTTTTCAATTTAGCAGCTTTTGACCTTTTGCGACGGATTACATAGATTTGAATAAATAGTAAAATGTATCGAACCTTCACTAACTGAGGGTTTTAGTAACGACATTATTTCAGAAGCAATAGTAAATCCAGCAAACATTCCGATGGCAATAATATCTACTATTAACATTATCTATTCCACGCAACACTCATTATACAAAACTAATAATCAAAAGAGCCACAGAAGAATTTTTTATTGTGTGTGGGCAATGTAGAAGAGACGGCTTTATAAAAATCAAATTAAATTATGAAATCCCTTGCCGATTTTCAACATCAAACGTCGTTATCGCCAATTGCAATGTTAACGATTTCTCTTGGTTTAATAATAAAAAAGCTGTTAATAAAGAAACTAATGTTTTAATCTTGTAACCAAATAAAAATCCTCTAACTGCAATAAATATTAAAAATACTACAATGCATGTTTCATTTACAAAAACACTTTGATTTCTTACCTCAAAAAACGTTCAAATACATAAATTTGAACCACACTGCGGCACATTTAAATTTTGAAATAAATGTTTTCAATTAGTTTTCTCATACTCAGTATATAAAGTAACATCTCTTACGCATAGGTAACCTTTCATTAATTTTGAAACTATTATTTTTAATAAAAAATCCTCTAACCAAAATTAGGTCTTTTTTCACCATTTTCCGAAATTCAACCCCATCGCGTCAATAGTAAAACTTTAAATTAATTTTTTTATTTTATTTTTCTTTAATCTTCATCCAAGAGAACACTTTTTGCGCATAGGTAGGTTTTGAAATGTTGAAAAAAAAATTGTTTAATGAATGATCTTTGAAATCAGTAATTGTATTTTTAGTTCTTTGTATATAGCACACTGTAAAAAATGTCAGATGTTTCTGAATATATAAAAATGTAAAATAATCAAAAACTAAAATATACAGTAACCTCTTCTAACTCATCTAAGGTTTCGAAAATCGTTCCTTTATGTTTAACAAACCCAAAAAACTATTTAATTTCGAAATTTAAATAAAAATTTATAAAAATTAATTTTTATTAGCTGCCCGTCCTTTTCGGAAACGTTTCTAAGTAGCTTTTACAGTACAATAATCACTTTTTTCAAATCAAAATATCACTTTTTCGAATGCTACCAATTCATACGAAAATATTTTGATATTCAGAGAACATGTTTAATAGACAAACATGCAATTTTAACATGATAATTAATATGAAAATTAACATTGTTTTGCTACAAATACATGAAAAAATCAGTTACGCAGCTGAAAATGTTAACTTGAGATTTGATAGAATCCAAAAAAGTGATATTTTGATTTGAGAAAAGTGTTTATTGTATTTTAAAAGCTACTTAGAAACGTTTCCGAAAAGGACGGGCAGAAATAAAAATTAATTTTTATAAATTTTTATATAAATTTCTAAAATAAATAGTTTTTTGTGATCTTTAAAGGTAAAAGAAAGTTTTTCGAAACCTTAGAT